>CM068373.1:396803964-398003964 GCA_034769895.1 Magicicada septendecula | reverse complement strand
CAATCTTTTGTACATTGAAGATGTTAAATAATCTTATAGTCTTAGTAACATGTATCACTATATTATATGTGTGGCATATAGAAAATTAAATGGTTTGAATTGTGGTATGATTTAGATTTAATTTAAATCTGAATGTCATATAGCTATAACTATATAGTTAGTTTATAGTATAGTAGTGACATTCCCTTGTTACAGTTGTGTTTCACGATTTAAATACTTGAAATTCTATTAAATTCCTATTTAGTAGACTGCTGAAAAAGCTACAAAATGATAACGTTATATAAAATCCATACTTTTTATTAAAAGAAATGAAGGCCAAAGACTAAATTTTATGTGTGTGACAAAATTTATTGTTTTTACAAATACCTCTTGTTCACTCAGGAAGTGATCTCATTTGCCCTTTCCAAGTAGAGAATTTCAGTTCAGTTGCTCATAAGATTTCAGTCTGCAGATAATTTTGTTTTGGTAGCAAGATACTCTTTTCTAAATTCAGAAAGTGTTGTTAACCTGGACAGAATTAAAAAAAATTAAAAAAAAAAGCTCTATACACAAAACACAGCTTTAGCTATAGCTGTAGCTCTGATCTGTAGTTACAGGATCATTGTTTGTCACAAAAAACAATTGGTCCTTAAATATTCAAATCATAACCTAAAGATATACAGATAACATAACTGCATTTTGTACTACTTTAAGATATATATATATATATATATATATATATATATATATATATATATAAGATATATATATATAGATCTAATTAATTGATGGATTCCATTAAGAATCCATTAAGGTAATATAACAGATTAACAGTATGGCATCTGCTTTTTCCAAGTTTCCTCATAAGATTTCACCTGTAACACTCATAATGAAACGTAGGACAAGCTGGTATAACTTTTGTGCTTTTCTGTTAAGAATTTATCCATATTTGTTAAATCTAACATCTGTTAGGTTTAAAGAAAATCTTCTTTAACTTCCTTGCTAGGGTTCTGTCCTGTTTTATAACAACAGTCCTACATGCTGTCATTCCACCTCTTCCTTGGCCGACCAATGCTCCTTTTGGTGTTTGGTTGGCTATCTCTTGCCTTTTTCACTAGCCTTATGTCCTCCATTCTTGATACGTGTTCATTCCATAGCCTTCTTCTTTCCGCAAGAATTAATATCTGTCACTTTACACATTTCTCTTATGCTATTGTTTGGCAAGCTATTGTAAAAAAATTGAGATATATCATTTTAATTGAATTTAGCGTATGGTTATCATCATTTTTCAAACAAAATCAGAAACAGATTGTGTAATGATATTACATTTAGCACTTGTAATTATGTATATATAAATAATAAACACAGTAAGGGTATGTTCTTCATAAACTAGAGAATATTGCTAGTTGCAAATTTAAGTAGTGTCAGACCAATTTCTAGAGTGAGAGCGAGCGAGAGCGAGAGAGAAAGAGAGAGAGAGAGAGAGAGAGAGAGAGAGAGAGAGAGAGAGAGAGAGAGAGAGAGAGAGAGAGAGAGAGAGAGAGAGAGAGAGAGAGAGAGTATTAAATGGGGCAAACCAACAATAATATGTATGTATAATTTTGTGTTTCTAGGTAGTGTGGTCATCACCATAACTGCAAGGACTGCTACGAATGCCATTGTCCTGAATGCAAGAAACTTATTAATTGACAAGAATAAAACTCACTTGGCTTGCATTACTGAACTGTTTGAGGATAACATAACTGTCACCAATGTAGAGTTAGATGAACAAAACTCACAGCTCATTATAAACACAACAGAGAACTTGGGAGACAATTTCAACTATAATCTCACTCTGTATTTCTCTGGCACAATACAGGATGACGCACCTGGCTTTTCCAGATCTTCATACGTTGTGAATTCTACTAAAAAGTAAGTTGATACAATAATGTGTACTAAACCTTAACACACGCATGCGAACATATCACATGTGTTTTTGTCATTTACCTGGTCTGTATAGTGTGTTGGGTAGCGTCTACTTTGAAATTAGATCTGTGTTTATTCACAGATTTCATTTTCTCCTTTTTTCACATACTTATCTTTTTGATTATGGAAAAGTACCCATGTGGTAAGATTTCTTCTAGACAGCAGAAATATATGATGTATTTAAATGGTTCATCTAATACTCTTCAAGTCATTTCAGTTTTTTTTTAGGTTAGTTCAGTTGTTGTCCTTACAGCTGTGGTTTAACATATTATATCATCCGTATTAACATGCAGTTACAAATATTTCTACAGGGGAATATTTTACCCCCACTTTAATTTTTTAATGTAAAATATACTTTTACGTACGGTACCTTTAAGACAGGTTTACATTTTCTAAAAAATCATATCCGCCTTCCACACATATCATGGATAATGTTAAAACACACAACATGAAAGTACCATGGATTGGTAAAAAAAAGGTGAAGGTGAAGGTTACAAATTGATGTACAATTATTTGTTATAATTATTCTTACTCAGAGTAAGAAAAAGGCAAAATAGACATAAATACATGTTTACTATGCCCAAAAGACATATTGTATGATATACAAGAAGCACTGTATCTGATAGGCACTGTGATGATATAGTTTGCACTGAAGTAAAAACAAACACAGACACAATAATATACAATTGTGTGTGTGTTTTGATATGACAGTTAAGATGAACATCACAGTTCATTAGTAGTACCTGTCAGTATATACTTAGTATCAATACGTATTAAATTAGATGAGATATACTTTTGAGGTTGTGAGTGGACCAATGGATATGTCTCTGATTATTAACTTAAAAATTCCAGTAAATAAAACTAGTAACCTCCCTGAGCTACAGAACTCTCGTTCTCTATTTTGAATAAAATACAAGTACAGTACTGTTAAGTTACCTGAACTTTCAGTATCAGGTAAATTTTAAAAAATTAAGGGAATCTTGATTACTTTACTGTTTTTTTTTTGTTTTAAGCAAAACAACAATTATGAAGTAGACAGTCATAATAAACACTAAAAGTTCCAAACTATTGCATTGTTTTTTTTCCTTAAATTTACAAACAAAAAGCCTAACTGATAAATAATTTAGTCCTAGCTTTTAAGTTTATGTATTTTTTGATAGATATATGAAGGCCTATATCTAATACATTTTACAAAATATACGTAACTGCTAAAAATATATATACATTTTTTCTGTGAACATATCTTGCAAACTTTTGAAAGTGATCCAGAATTTGCAAGGAATTAATATTTCCTTGAATAATTCCTTGCAGTGATATATTAATTCTGCCTAGTTTTTACAGATACTAAGTTTTTATTTTGAATAAAATTCTTCATAAGTGCCCCCGTACAGATTTTTTCAATTTTTATAAAAAATGAGTTCAATTTTTGGCACGTAGTACCCCCAAACTTTAATCATTTTTGTAGTTAATGCTACATTTGGATTTTGGTTAAAATTTACCCTTTAGCTTGACACCCAACTAGATAACAATTTTTAAAATATAATTAATTCACTACCGACTTGGAACACAAAGTTTTTTAAAAGTTATCAGAAGAAGCTTTTTAAAAGCAAAACCGGTTAAGGCTATAAGGTAAAACGTTTGCGTTTTTACCCATAAAAAATTTTGTGTTCTGAGTCAGCAGTGAATTAATTGTATTTAGTTAAGTAACGGACACATCATGGACAACGAAATCCAACAATTTTTTTATAGTTTTTTGAATTTTTGACTTATTTTTTGTCCTGGTGTCCTAAAATTGTGAAATTACCAAAACTGTACACCAAATTTTGACTAAAATTCTCTTTGCTACTCCACATGGACTTTTGTAATTTTATCAGATTTTGACCCAAATTTTAGGGTATCTAAATATTTTGAATTTTTCAAAAATGTACACTATATTTATTTAGATTGTGGTTAAGATTTCCTTTAATTTAATATCCCATGTAGATTTTTTCATAATTGTGACCCCTTGCATTTATACCTCTGGCCCCCTTATTTTTTGGTGAATTGGTCTCAAAAACAAAAGAGCTCTGTGGGGTTAATGAATGGACATGCACACAAAGTTTTACAAAAATCAGTTGAAGCATTCAAAAGTTGTGTATGTGTTTTGCATATATTAAGTTTGCGTATTTTATACACATTAAATTAATCATTGGCTTTTCATTCATAAGTTCCTATGAATTGAATTTTTAACAGCAATACGTTTTAGTACACAGAGATAGTCAAGTAATGGCATTTCCTCTCAGATAAATCTGTTTGTAGAATGTAGATTATATTTCAGCATTAGTGAAACTAAGCTTATCTTTTTCAAAATGTAATGGATAATTTTAAGGGTTTGGCTAATTTTACAATTGTGTGCACAACTACTCATGTTATATCACTAAGCAAATATACTTCATCAGAACATGATAAGGCACTGTGCTAGTGTTGCAATATATAATGTCTTTCCACTTATACACAAGTATGTACTTTCACTGCAACAGGAAATTAATATTCTTGCCTCGTAACAAATCTGTGAGTGACATCATGACAGGTACTTGAAAACTGTAAACACCAAAACATTTAGTTCACTTGTTTTTATATTACATGATGCGAAATAAGGGTAAGAAAATAACTCACAGACCCAATAAAATTAGAAACCGAATTTTGAACATTCTGATATCTTCTAAGTTATAAAATATAATTTATAGGTGTAGGGCCTACAAGATATTTGGGTCTTATGGATACATGTAAAATCGTGTACACAATGACCAGAAGCTAAAAATTGTAGAAGAATTTTGTTTAATAATCATATCTAACAAATTCAACAACAGCAATTTTTTAAAAGTAATTAGCTTAACCATGAATTTTAGTTAAAATTACTTTAAAAAATGTTTAACTTTGTAGTTTATACTTCATTAGGTTTCTTTGCAAAAGTGATAATTTCTTCAAAGGTGTAGATTTTTAATATAAATAAAAGTAATTTCGTGTAATACATTTATGAACTGTAAATGTGAAGAAATATGAAATATTTGTCACAGAAATTGAAATATTCCTGAAGCCATAAAATTTACTTTGTTCAGGTGATCTGAAGTCGATAATATATATAATGCGGTTTGTAATACTTTTCAGTGATTGCTGATAAAAAATAAATTTTAACTGTTAAGCAAACTGGATTTTACTTTGGCTGTGAAAATAAAATATCCTCCAAAGTCTCATAAATAAAAGGTGTTTACATGGTTTGGCACTGTCCACCTACTAATCAGATCTACTAATTGATAAGTAGCCTATAAATAATTATTACTAGACTCAAGCCATAAAGCAGGTGACCCCGATGTTTTATATACGTGGTGGGAGTAAAAGAATATTGTGGGGTCATTGGTAAAGTTACCAAGTCCACTCAGGTGAATTTACGGAAAACTAAAATTAAATGTTTTCAGATGCAATGATAAATCATAAAATTATTAAACTCATTTTCAAGGTTAATTTTTATTATTACTAGAGTTTTGTATTGATTACATAGCTTTTGGAAAATGAAAAGAAAAATAGAAATTAATAAAAAAAAGTGTCTTTCACTAACCCCTCAATATGTAAGAATTTTAGCCAATCACGTTACAGGAATTCGTTTATATTACCATAGTAATGGCCAGAAACGGTACTGTGTTACCTCATTCTTAGGTATCCAGATAAACATGTGGTTAGTTTTGCATGGTGCAGCATTCAGTAAATGTAAAGCTTGCCATGTACAGTTGGCAGCATCACAGAAAAACGTTATAGTTGCTTATTGAACAGCTCGGGTATAAATTTACAAATCATTTTCAATTTATTATTTATGTCACATATTTAAAGAAACCTAATGTACTAATTGCCAAGCAGCCTAAAAATAATTATTAGGCTCAAATAAAACGTAATATTTGACCTGTTATTACCTTGTACTTAGCGAATTATGTTTAAATTTTGTCACTGACTTGTGTTTCACAAGTAGTAAATAAAAAAATTAAATGATTTATAAACAGCTAAGAACACACAACAAAAAACTGTGGTAGCAGTGACATGGCAATTAAGAGAGCAAAGAGGAGCACTGGTAGTTTCAATATAAGAGAAACAGAAGAAAATGTAGTAAAAGTAATGCAGAAGAGGTGGTATAAAAAGCAAAATTAAACGTATAGAGTAGAGATTCAATATCCATTTTTCTGCATAATCCAAGGTAATGTGCTGTAAGTAACATATACTACTTTTCCTATAAATCACAGAAGCTTACCTATGTACATAATTATTTAAACAACCCATTAGCCATATTTGTTTGAATAAGAGATTTTTCAAAATTATGGCTGTAAATGTTTCAAATTTTTTTAAATTGTAATGTGAATTTAAAAACAAAAGAGCTGAATAATAAGCAAAGCAAAAGTATATTTTGCCTGAAATACCAGTATTTCATTTGTATGATTTTGGCATAATTTTAATCTCAATTGATGATGAGAAAAATGAAATAACTAGTAACAAACAAGAACTATAAGTAGTTGAGAAACATGACAGATTTAAGAGAGTGCTGATATCAGTGAGGACTGTTGCAGAAAAACAGACAAGATTTTCCATACATCTAAATGGTCTAAATGGTGTACACCATTTATTCATGTATTAAATAAGAGAAAGGTACTACTGAATATGTGTGAATATTTGATGTTTTGCAGTAAGTGACTCCAGAACACTGTGGCAAATAAGTGAGGAACCATTATTTTAACAAAAATACTCTATAGGACTTTTAAAAAAAGGCTTAAAACAATAATGTAGCCTTATTCTTTTATCTTTTACTATTTTATTTTTAACTTCAATGTGAGACAACCATATTATATAATAATTCATATTACAACATAACAAAGAACAGTATAAAGCATACTATTAGTTATTAAAACTACTAGGCTATTTGGCTGGTTGATGTTTAAAACTATACTTTTTGCTACAGTTTGTTTTTCACTGGCTCAAACTGAATTTAAATGTATAAACATATAAATATTTTAGGAAGAATTAGCTTTAAATTAAATAATATGTCACCAAAGTATATTCAAAATTTGTATGTTTACATAAAGTATATTTTAGTGGATGGTTAGTGAGGATCGGTCAATAATACAAATTTTAGCTATTTTGCGTCGACGTTTCGACAATATTTATTGTCCTCTTCAGGACCTGTGTATGAAATACAATAGAAATATCAAAAATAATGAAAAAATTAAATATTTGGGTGAACTGTGTGAAAATATGTGAGTGTGTGCGTGCGTATGTATGTATCATTTTATATATGAAGACTTATGATAGTTTGTTTACATCTTCAAATTATCTTTAAGAAAACGAGCAAATTATAGTATGAGAGAACTTAACTTATACAGTATTACAATTTAAATTACTAAATGTAATGTTATTTTAATTAATTAAACAAACAGTAATCAACAATTGGATATTAGATTGGTACATAAATTGTTTATACCTACAACAGTCAACATATAGCAAAGTAATATATTACCTATAACTAAAACAGATTAGGGGATGTTGACTACGTAAATATTAAAAGTTATTTTTACCATGTTTCACTCCCTACTGGTGTTAACAAACAATCATAATTTAGAAACATACAATTTACACAATACTGTAAAACATTACGACTTAAGTTAGATAGTTGACAAAGGTTACAAACAAAAGTTTCTGGTAAATTTTACTAACAGGTAAACTTGGATAATAATTGAAATCATATTATAAAATATAGTCAAGAGTACTATAGAATAATGTAATTTATGTATGTGTCCACAATCACTCTTCTCTCTCACCCATTCTCCCCCTGCCAGTCCTTCTCACAGCCTCTCGCTCTAACCTGAAATTGATCTATTTAATTGTTTCGTTATGTTTGATATTTCTATTGTATTTCATACACAGGTCCTGAAGATGACAATAAATTTTGTCGAAACGTCGACGCAAAATAGCTAAAATTTGTATTATTGACCGATCCTCACTAACCATCCACTAAAACATTCATTGATTGATGGTCACTAAAAAGTTTAAGGATTTAATAAAGTATATTGTTTTCATAAAGTTAGAACATAACATATTTTATATATACAAAAAATTCATAAAGATTGAAAAAGAGTCTTAAAAGTCACAGAGGCTAAAATAAATTTGCTTAGTTTTTTTTTGTAATATGTAATTTGAATTATCACCCATTTTATCTGAGGTAGGAATGGTCTACATTGCCTTGAATAATTGGGACTCTACTGTAATTTAAAAACATGATTTGCAAGTAACAGGAATATGTTACTGCAAAGATGTCAGACCTCAGGACTTCCATGTTGAGTATTCATTTTACTTCATATGTTCTTATCAATAACCTCAACATTCACAATGGTTCAAAATATTTTGTAGGCTGTCACGGGCTACAGTAATTATTAGTAAAAGAGTTTATGATGTCCAGACTATTTGGCCCATGGTCCCTTGCTTTGATAAGTCAATTTCTAGACATTTCAGCCAACCACCAGACACTTTCTCCAGTAGAAAAAGTTTTTAAAATGTTCAACAAGTGGATGGAAGGCCAAGTGTACCCCTGACTGAGGGAAAATCAAAAACAGGAGTATGTTCAGCCTTCCATCCCTTTGTCAAATATTTTAAAAACTTTCTCTACTGAAGAAAGCCTCCGGTGAGTGGCTGAAACATCTAGAAAATGACATATCAAAGCAATCGACAATGGCTTAATAGTCTGGACATCGTAAACTCTTTTGTTGTTAAAAAGTATTAGTTACAGTGCTTCTTCATTTAATTATTTTACAAAGAATTTTATAATATACAAATATTATATACAGTTTTGTGTCTTATCAGAAACAAAAGAATTATTCTGTTGCTATGGTAACCACAGTCAGCTGACCAACATGCAAGTGGTGTGTTTCAAACACTTTGGTTCTTGAATTATTATTCAGGTTGTGCACACAAGTATAATATTTCAGGGTTGCACATTGTTTTTGTGATGCAATATGGTACCTGTTACAACATTTATCACTTTCATAATCTACAGAACAATGAAGAGTACTGACTCTTTTTAAATGGTAGGTTGATTGTCAACTGGCTTTTGTGCTTTCTTGAATGCTTAAAACCCTTAATAAACATTTTACTTCTCCCAATTTTGTTTGTTTTTTAAAGTAATGTACAGGATAATTGACAATTGACAATCAAATTGTCTTTTGGTCAAATGAATTTTTTGTTTTTCCACTGATTCAAATGGAATACTTTCTGCCTTGAATATAATCATATTAGTTTAGTGATTACATTACAAACAAATTTTGTTATAGACATGGTTCACTTATGAATAATACTACATACATTTTTTTAGAAGTAAAAATTAAATTAAGAAAAAACAATTTAATTTTCAGATATTTTTTAAATACTTAAGTAATTTTAAACATTTTTGTTTGTTAACGGTCCAAGTCACGTGTTTTAATTTCTTATTTTCTTACCTTTGTTAGGTCCGTCTTGTGACTTCTATCTTTAGAATAAAATTAGTGTGACGCGTTGCAGGTCATCTGACCCATCCTCAGACACTTGCTCGAAAAGACGTCGTCATATATTAAAATTCAATTAAAATAAATACGTAATAATGTAATATATTGTATGTAATATGTTTTGTTTTCAGATGGGTTGGCTTGACTGTGTTTGAAGCAACAAATGCACGCACCGTTTTCCCCTGTTATGATGAGCCACGATACAAAACGAATTTTGAAGTGGAAATTACTGTTTCCAAAAACCAAACAGTTCTTTCGAATGTACCATTAAAGAATGTACTCAACATAAGGTACTTTAATTGTATAAGTATTTTATAGCATGAACTTTCCTTATTATTATGTTGGAAATAAAAATAATATCTACAAAATAACAATATATACTAGCAACTGTATGAAATTTTTAAATGATTAGTAGTTTCCTTGAGAGTGGCTATCTGGTCTTAACTAACACTTCCTTCTAAGTTTAACTTTCAAATTGAATGTAAATAGTTTATAAGTGGCATAAATATTATTAATTGTATGTTTTGTACTGTTTTATTATATGGTAGGTAATTCTTACAAAAATAAATATTTTTGTAAGAAAGTACAAAAATTGTGTCTAGTGAATTTCTGCATTACCAGAGACCACATGTATAAAGCAATTTCTTTGTACTGATATTCTAAATTTCTAATATGATTCCTATGCTTTACAGCAACAATGTGCAGACATTTGTGTTCAGCAGTTACCAGCAGATGCCAACATGGATGTTGGCTTGGGTTATATTCGATACTGCTTCCTACTCAAGTATTGTCAACACAAATGTACCAGATGTCACAGTCAATAGTTGGGCACGTCTAGATGTTGTCGACCAATTAAATGCTAGCAACTCACTAGCAAATACACTGTTAACACTGCTATCAGATTACACAAGGCGGAAATATTCTCTGCCCAAGATTGACCATTTCACAGTACCAAATTTCTACACTAAAGCTTCTGAAAGTTGGGGGTTGATCAAATATTCGTAAGTTGCTTTATTTGATTTGAACAATAACATTAAGCTATGAAATAAAACTTGGACATTTTTTAAAATGATAATTTTAAATCAGAGCTGATATACACATACATACATACACACACAAACACACATATTATAATAAATACAACTATTTCATTAACGACTTGGAACACAAAGTTTTTTATGAGTAAAAGGAAAAAGTTTTACCTTACAACCTGTACTGGTTTTCACTTTTAAAAAGCTTCTTCAGAGGTTAATAAACATTAATAAAATAACCTCTGAAGAAGCTTTTTAAAAGTGAAAACCGGTTCAGGTTGTAAGGTAAAACCTTTTTGCTTTTACTCATAAAAAACTTTGTGTTCTGAGTCGTTAATGAAATAGTTGTATTTAGTTAAGTAACGGACACGTCATGGACAATGAAATCCATATTATAATATTAAAAAATAATTCTTTTTTGGATAATAGAACCATTACTTGACTAATTTAAAAAAATATTTTCTGAATTATGCGATGTCAAGGAGTTCACATTCTGTAAACATTAAATGCAATTTATGAGAACTTTTAATAAATAGTTCACATTATTTTATATTATTATTAATAATAAAACTTTTACAAGAATATATTTTTATTATTTTGTAAATTACAGTGTTTCAATAGCATTCAGCTATCATCATCAAAGTAATTAACAAAATAATAAAAATATATTCTTGTAAAAATTGTCTTATTAATAATAACATAAAATATATTTACAAGAAAAATATGAGCATTTATGAATATAATTCACATTATATATGTGAATTTCAGTTTGACTGAACAGTCATATAGAGATTCAGAACAATCAATGTACTATTATAACAGCTGCCACTGAAACTATAGAAAAGCAAGTCCTTAATTGTTTTGTATATTTCATATTTGAAATATGTGTTCAAACCAAATTGTTTGTTGTAAGTGTGCTTGTGACTGTGTACATGCAAATGAATTCCTTATCCAATAAATCTCTTGAGAAGTTTTTGTGTATGGATTACCTCAGTTACCGTTTCAGCATGAGGTCATAGGCGTGCACACAGCGGGTGCCGCGGGTGCCACGGCACCCACAAAAAACTTTGGAGAGGTGCCAAATTTGGATTGAACACAAAATTTGGGGGAAAGAGAGTCCTACAAATCGATTGGGCTAGGTCTCAATTTCTGCAAAAATCGCCTAAGGCCTAAACCTTAGGTACTGTGAGTGTGAGTGTGCAGTGTACTGGTGAGTAAGCAAGCGATAACATAGTGTCGCTTTGCGATAAGATTCCTTGTGTAACAACAACAACAACGGAGTATAGACACTTTGTGTATGTTGAGTCTGTTTCCCCTTTGTCCATTCTTACAGCCTTCCTAGAACTCATATCAGTTACCGTTTTAATTGCACCGTCTACAAAACTGCTCGCTCGACTTTTTTGGTGTGATTCAGCTAATTTATAGTTTTATTGAAGGAAGTCCGAAAAGGCATGCGTATTCGAGGACATTGTAAAAACAACAAATACCAAGTTGAAAACACTGAAATCACTATCCGAAACCAGTTGGGCTTGTCGGTCTGAAGCTGTCTCTGTGGTGCATGCTCAGCTTAATGCTATTCTGCAAGCTTTTAAAGAAATAATCAAAGATGCAGCTGATTCAAAAGGAAGAGCTAAAAGCAAATGAATTTTGCACCAAATCGAGTCCTTCGATTTTATAATTTGTTTAGAAATTATGCATCCAATTTTACAACTAGTAGTAAAAGTAAGCCAAACTCTCCAGTCCTACGACATCAATATTTGCCAAGCCATGGACAAAGTTTCTAGTTTAGCAATCGCTTTAGAAGAACTGAGAATTGAAGCTGCTATATTTGATAACATTTATTCAAGAGCAGTAGATACTTGCAACCGACTGGGCGTTGAAATTCCTGCACCAAGAAGGAAAGTGCAAAGTTTCGGTAAGATTGGATAATAACTCTGGCAATGCATTTGTTGTTCAAGATATGAAAAATGAAGATGAAATAAAATTCTTTGTATTTTATCCCATTTTGGACAAAATGATTGAGTCTTTGAATGACAGGTTTAACCAAGAGACAAAAGAAATAATTCATATTATCGGCAAAGTCATAACACTGGGGTTAGGTGATTATAAGCTACACTCAAATGACTATAAATATCTCTCTGCTCAGTTTGGCTTAAATGCTTCAGAGTTGGAAGCCGAAATTAGAATTTTAAAAACTACAAAAAGTGACAAATTTCCTCCTACAAAAGCTGTTGATTGTTAGAGTGGCTGTCTAAGCATAATAGAGAGTTAACATTTGTGAATTTGAAGCTGCTAATGACCAAATTCATTACCATTCCCGTCACAAGCTGCACTTGTGAGCGAAGTTTTCAAAGCTAGCTATTGTAAAATCTAAACTTCGCTCAACGATGCTGCAAGACCGTCTAGAAAACCTCATGGTTCAATTCATCGAACAAGAGCTTGCTGTGAATGCGGATGATGAGAGTATCATAAAAGAATTTTAAAAAATGGTACCATTTGAGAGAAGAATGGCATTATAATTGTTGTATTATATTTGTATCATCTTTGACCTTTATTACCTAAATACTTATATATTTTTACTTTGTTCTCATATTAGTAATCAGTAAAACAAAATATTCAAATTATACAGTTTTTATCTTTCAAATAATTATATTTCTATATTGTTTATTTAATGTAAATAGATTGATTAAAAGTCAGAGTCTATTAGTATATTGAAACCATTATTCTAATAAAGCTGATTACCAAAAGTTTTTCTTAATTAATTTCTTTTAATCGAATTTTCTTCCCTATTATTCAAACTGCTTACTCTGTTTTTGTAAGATAAAAAAGTAAATAATTAACTAGTAAAGATGTTTTATGCAAATTATCAATCAAAGTCTTAATTGCAGTTTTTAAAGTAATTTTTAAGACATATATTATCCTAGCATCGAAAATGAAAGCAGTAATGTGATATACAGACTTTTTGTTTCACACAAATTTTGGGACCTTCTAACTGTTTTGTAAGATTTGCTTTATGAACTGGCTTTCTCCCGGGTACTTGGGGTAAAGGCTTAAGGTTACCTGTCTCCGTCAAGGGCAAGGGCAAAAGGCGGCATTTAATTTGAGAATTTTCGGCTGCGCAAAGGAAGGTGGTTTTAGTCATAAAAAATCCCCCCGTGTCTTTTAGAATTCCTCCTGCCTAAAAAAAAAAAAAAAGTAACCTGTCTCCAGGGCAAGGGCAGAAGGCGGCATTTCACCCACAATAGCAAAATCCTGCACACGCCTTATGCATGAGGTGGTCATATTTGTCAGGTAGACAGATAAATAATCCACATGTCATTGATATTACGATATAAGTAAAGTTGTTTGAGTCAAAGTGCAGGCGTACACGCATTGCTGTAGTTCATAAGCTGTTTATTGTGACAGTCACTGTCACCATTGTGACTCCTTATCTAAATTGTTTATTAGTTTATAGCCACAATGAAGGCAACTGTACTACTTCTCACGTGATGTGAGTGTTTTCTACAGGTTGTATACACACCTGTCTCAGACACTAAAATTAAGAAATATGCTGTTTTTGGGTTTAATTCACATTTATTTGTGGATTTCGTTTCTCACATTTTATTTTTGTCAATGCCAAACTTTTGCCATGTCTATGATGAAATGTTCCAATTGGTTAGAGTGGGATTAGACTTCTTAATAATTAATACTAAAAAAGCATATAAGTGAGATTTTTTGTTCAATAAACTTATAATTTATGTATTTTGTATTTCATTTGTACTCACTGATATGTTTTTATGAAGTGATTTTTGGTATGGGGGCACCAACTAAAGTTCTGCACACAGGTACCGGACAATACTGGCATGGCTCTGACATTAAACTTTGCAAAAAATAAACATTTAGATTTTTCTGTGTTTTAGATAAATTATCAAGTCCGTGGTGCCATATCTGTTATTATTAATATTATTATTATGTCATAAGTGCTGACATAAGAAATAAGTCATAAGTGCTATGTGATTTCACATAAATAGATAGCAATGAGAACCAGGGTAAATTGCTACAGACTGTTTCACAGAAATTCAATTGTAGACTCAAGTTATATGGTGGTTGTTTAACTCGAAGATATTTTCTTGATCACTCATTTGCCAAAATTCACAGTGTATCAGAAACTACTGTGTAACCTTTTTTATATAATATACTTGCCTTTAAAATTGCACATACAATTAACAACAAGAAAGAACACTTATGATGCTAAAGCAACCCTTTCTTGCTTTGCTTGGGAGTAGTTTGCATGAAGTCAGCAAGCTTACCTCTTCTATTGCCTGGACACATCATTATCTACTGATACTAAATTAATTGTTGATCTATCACATTATAATGTTCATGTATATACCATTACCAGTACTATTCATTTAGTTTACCCCATTAATTAAAATTATGCCTGTATGTATTTAGTAAAAAAATCATGGAAAACAATTTAAAACATTCCAATTTTATCCTACGTCCATGGGGTGACTGACCGTATTGGTAGGTTGCTGAGCCAAAGCAGCGTTAGTCCGAATTTTCCAAGACCAGAAAATGCACCAGTTCTTGAGGCCGGCAAAAGATGTCGGGGACCCGTACTCGTTGTGTGGGGTGTACGGAATTCCTTGCTCATATGACCAGCTGTACATCGGAACTATGAAGTACAGTGTCCGTACCTGCAACTTTTGCTTGAAGCAGCTGTAGAAGTCTGCCATTACAAAGCACACACTCGCCAATGCCGACCATCGCATCCTCTTTGAACAGGCAAGGCTTCTGTTGTTGGTAAGTGTGTATTTTCTTCACCTGCATACAGAGCCCATCCAGATTCAGAAGCATGCTGTGATTGCAATTAATCAGTGGGGTGAGAGCCTCTCATTAAGTACTTTATGGATGCAGGTTGTGGCTAAGCAATAGCAGGGTATCTTCTACTGGTTGGCTGGTTGTGTCAGACAGCAACTTCACAGTACCCCGAAATGTTTATAAATATAGGTACCCTTCTTAGGACTACTAGCCTTAATCACAGAACTGTGGTCACTAACCGTGACATCTATGTCAGTGTAAGTAGCATTTTTAGCTCTAATGATGGCTGTCGAAGGCATGGCTGAAACGTCTGCAATGAACAATTTTGGACCACATTCTTACAGCCTGGCAAGCAGTAATTTTAATAGCATCAACTCCGGCCATGAAAGCCTCAGACAAAATTTTAATCATTCCAGTTTGTTTTCAACTTTGCTGCATTGATTTCAACCGTTTTTATGATTCTTGGATTTCATTGTCCATGACATGTCCGTTACTTAACTAAATATAATTAATTCACTACTGACTCGGAACACAAAGTTTTTTATGGGTAAAACGTAAAAGTTTTACCTTATAGCCTGAACCGGTTTTCACTTTTAAAAAGCTTCTTCAGAGGCTGCCATTGGGAGCACTGTCTGTCTTGTTGTTGGTGACGGTATTGACTTTTTAAAGATCGATATTGTGTGTGTGGGGTGTGATATGTTTGAATAATGCGTGTGATTTGAATTGTGTCTGTTCGTTTAGGATGTCGTTTTTATGCGTTTTCGTCTGTTTGTATATTTCCAACTATTCTAGAGTGTCTAGTTTTCAGCCTTTTGTGTACATGTGTAGAATGTCCATGTTATTGTCGATGTTTTTGTATGTGTGGTTTGCTTCAATGAGGTGGTTTGCAAAGGTGGATTCTGTAGTGGAGTGTAGTGCCTTTGTGTGTTCAATGTATCTTAGAACAGACACAATTCAAATCACACGCATTATTCAAACATATCACACTCCACACACACAATATCTATCTTTCAAAAGTTGATACTGTCACCAACAACAAAACAGACAGTGCTCCCAACGGCAGCCTCTGAAGAAGCTTTTTAAAAGCGAAAACCGGTTCAGGCTATAAGGTAAAACTTTTACTTTTTTACGCATAAAAAACTTTGTGTTCCGAATCGGTAGTGAATTAATTATATTTCAATTTATGAATAATTAATGTTGGTAATATTTTTGTTGTCAGATGAATGAAAAAGTCGGTTATTGTCCCTTTTTCTGAAACTAAAATTGAAACTATTGACATGCCTTTACATTTACATATTAATAATTGTGTGATTATGTTTACAGACATATATGTTGCAATTTATATGTATAAATGCAGTTTTAACACTGTCGCATCTGAGCTCATCATCAGTTCGGAAATATGATGAAGATCTGATCATGAGCTGTGAAGCTTGAAAGTGCTAATTGGGAATTTTTATTTATAATGGTGTGCAAAAACGTTATTTATGTTTGTGATTATAACCACTAAATAGACTTTATTAATTTAAAAATGTAGTTTTGTTCAGCTGGCTCTTAATTACTCTCGCAAAAACATTAACACCCATAGAATAACAATGATGACTGCTGTGAATTATGTAAGACATATTTATTATGTCATCTTATTTATAATAACACACATTTCTTTTTGGTAATGGTAGCATGTAATTTAAAATTCCACGTGACCCAAATCTGACAGCAAACGTCATAGTGATTGTATCAGCTTACTTTATTTCAATATGTTTTTTACAGATTATCTTTTCATGGTCTTCTAATTGGTCTGTTCCCATCAACTTTGTTATTCATTAATGTTTTAAGAGTTGTGGCTGTGATTCTCTTCAAACTTTAGTGTCTTATTATGTGATTCTCTGCTGTCTTATTTTTCTTACTTCTAATAATTTATTTCAAATCCTCTCTTCTTGATTTCCATCAGTCTTTTCCAGTACCAAGTTCTATTTGTTAAATTTAATTTGTATTTATTACAAAATGCTAATGTTTTCCGAAATTATTTAAAACCATGTGTATACTTAAAGTAATCGATTATGCTAAATGTTTATAGTGAAGAAAGTTTTCTGCAAAAACCAGGCATAACAACAACAAGAGATTCACAAGCTATTGCATTAACTGTTGCTCATGAGGTGACTCATCAGTGGTTTGGTGACATAATCACTGTTGATTTGTGGTACTATCCATGGCTTAAGGAGGCATTTGCACAATACATGCAGTATTATGCAAATTCAATAGTGAGTTTCTAATACATTTTTTTTACTATTTATTATACTTTAAAATGTGTGAGGCCATGAACACTTGGTGACACGCTGGTTAAGAAAAACTAGTGATGTGTTAAAGTCTCAATCATTACTCTGTATAATGGGATAATTTGCTTTTCACTATTAAGGAATGCATTAACGTTACATAGGGCTATGTATAAAACTATGTTTAAAAGATTTAAGTACCATATGTTCAAACATAATAAATTAAATTTATTTCTAAGTTTTCATATTATTATTGTCAGTGCTCAATTATTATAATTTAGATGAATAGGTATACAACAGATTAAATAACACCTCATTATAAGAAAATGTAGTAACCTATGAACAAAATACTGATTTCTTACACCAGATAAAGATAATTTATTTACAATTCTGGTATTGCCTTTGAGCATTGTAGTCATCTTCAGGTACTGAAGTGAGAGAAAAAGTCCTTAAAAATATATGTTTACCCTTTCTGAAGTTCTATGGGTTAGTTTTCTTTCTGTCTCAGTGAAAACAGATTCCTGGTGCTTTTGCTAATTTTTGTTGTTAAAATCTTGTAATTTTGCTTGTATCATAAATAGATAGTCAAACCCCCTTTTTCTTTGACTGCTTTAATTATACACTGAATCTGTTACACACTATAAGTAGTCATATTGTTTTGAATGTCCATCTCTCCTTAGATTCACAGCACTTAATAATTATGAATGTTTATGATACCGTACTTTCTCTTGTGAACTTACTTGTTGTATTTTCTAATACGTCCGTTTCGGAGTGGTGTTCTCCTTCTTCAGTGAGTACTGGAGAACAATAACATCTTTACATAACAACAAATATACCAACAAAATCATATATTGGCATAGATATGTAGATGACCTAATATTATTATTCAGAGGTAATAAAAGACAAGTAGAAACATTCCACAAATACATCAACACGATACACCCCAAACTCAAATTTACCATAGAAATAGAAAAAGACAACTGCATAAACTTTCTAGACCTAACTATCACTAAAAGAAACAATACACACACATATAAAATCTACAGAAAACCAACCACAACTGACATGGTCATCCACAATACATCAAATCATCCAACACAATATAAACATGCAGCCTTCAACCACATGCCACAAAGACTCACTAAAATACCAATGAATAAACAAGATTATAAAGATGAACTTAACACCATAAAATACATAGCCTTACAAAATGGCTACAACCAGGATTTAATAAACAAATTACATAGGCAGATCCAAAACAAAAACAACAAACCACAAAATAATAACAACACACGACAAAACAAACACATCACACTCACATACTACAACTCTAACACACACAGAATCGCCAACACATTCAGAAAATACAACTACTTAATAGCAACAGAACCAACAACACCATCAAAAGGTACCTCAACGACAAAAACAAAAACACTGACATATACAACAAAACAGGAGTTTATAAATTAAAATGCAACGATTGCAATAAATTCTACATAGGCCAGACAGGAAGATCTTTTTCATCCAGATTTTATGAACACACCAAAGCACTCACCAATAATAACATACAATCCACATTTGCCACACAAATCCAAACAGAAAACCACAGTTACAGCAATATAAAAAACAACCTTGAAATTTTACACTTCCTACCCAAAAGTCACAAACTTAACACCACAGAACAATTTGAAATATACAAACACAACAAAACACAACCCAACAACATACTCAATGACCAGTTACAATTTAAATCAAACACACTATTTGACACAGTAATAAACAACACATACAACAATTCAAACTCCTGCGCCAATCCCCTCCACCTCCACCCACACACAACCTGTTAACCAATACCGTTAAAAATACTGACAGTTTGCACATTCCGAATCTAATACTCACTGAAGAAGGAGAACACCACTCCGAAACGGACGTATGAGAAAGTACAAACAAGTAAGTTCACAAGAGAAAGTATCATAAACATTAATAATTTGTAAAGTCATAACTTAAATGATGTGATATATAATATCCCAGTGGATATGTCCCAGTCTTCATATTTTTATGTAATGATATTTACAAAAGTCCACTAGGTTAGAGCAATTGGTTTGAATCTGTTGTCCTTTGTTGTCAGCCACACTGCTAGAGACAGCCTATGAAACTTCTCGTCGCAGACTAGAGCATGTTTTTTGATATGGCAGTTATCTTGTGTTATGGCAGATAACCCACAGGGAAAAATCACACACCCAAAGGTTGGGTGAATGGGGTGGGCATGTGATATCTCCATGAAGGAAAATGAGAAATCCTGGAAACACCATCCATAGCACTTCCATCAAAGCCATTAATATGTGACCAGTTACCCTGTCTTGTTATACCCACAGTTTGGCTTGGTGTATGTGCTTTCTGGGGCGAGAAAGTTTTGCAGCATCAGAATGTACCAGTCTGTATTCACTAGTTCATTATAACTCCCCCCGCAAAAGAAGAAAAAGGCCAATCACTCAAACGTTTGGCACTCCACACTACTCTGTTATCTGTTTTGTCTAAAGTGGACAGTTGTATATTGGTTACACATATCAATAACATAAGTTCCAGCATTTCAGACCCTCTACCTTCCAACATTGTCTCTACAAAAACTCAATGTTTTCCCCAGTCATGAGAGGTCAATTTGTATATGACAATCATTTTATAGGGATAGAAGTGTAAGTTCAAATGCAGAATTTTTCTGACAGTTTGGTCAGAGATTTTTGAGGCAGAGAAATGAAGACACACCAAATGGCAAGGGCTTTCCTCAATGGCCTGTCTCAGTCCTTCCTTTAATATGTTCATGGATTCATATGGATTGTAGCCTTCCTGTTGGTTTTTTTTGCTACTGCTGTCCTTCTGAAATTTACCACACCCACAAAACAATATTGTGTTCCGAGTAGGCACCTGACCATGACGGCCAACCGGCCAACGTTGAAATGTTGACAAAGTTTTCTCTGAGTGAGCACAACAGATACATGTTTTTAAAATGTATTTCAACACTGAAACATGCTGCATCATGTTCCACAACTTCATGGCAGCTGAAATGAGAACGAATGAAGAGTGCCACACCCACCAACCTCTCCACACGACACAATAACAAAACAAAAACCATCAGAATTTCTGCCGCATCCAATATTTTAGAGATGAAGATAATTTTATAAACAGTGGTGTTTTTAATCAGGAATTTTTATTTCATTGATTGGCATGTTATACCAGGAGCCTATTGTATCTGAAAGTGTATGTCTCTGTGTTACAGTTCTCCACACAGCTCTGCAGTATAAGCTAATTAAGCTAATGATACAAGCATTTGGTTTTGTTGTATATGTTTCCTTAAAACTTTTAGGTCCCCTAATCTAATCACTTTTGCTTCAATAGTGAGGATGACTAACTGCGTCTTAACTGTGATATAAGTTGTTCACTGAGGACCATCACAAATACATATATGCTGAGTCCTCACATAGTGTAGAATTAGTTCTGCATTTAAATTTGAAATTTTAACCCTAGAAAAACACAATGATTCGAATAACCCCACCATTTATACATTTTTGAAAACTTACAAATCTTTTCGATTTTATAAATCCATTTTTCACCAGGTTCAAAGACTTATAGGCCTTTAGTCTTTATTGCCGTATTAAAGTTATTCCTAACAAATAGTTGATAGTAAATGTTACATTCTTGCATATTGACAAATAAGTAGAATACTAGCGTAAGAAATGAAATTCCGAAGAAGAGAAAACAGCCACAGATTTGAGAGCCAAAGGCTTGAGAGAAAGAGGGAGAGAGAGAGAGAGAGAGAGAGAGAGAGAGAGAGAGAGAGAGAGAGAGAGAGAGAGAGAGAGAGAGAGAGAGAGAGAGACAGACAGACAGACAGAGAGTGAGAGGGGGGAACAAAAAGCTCAAATTAAGAAATGATGCAGAGAGGAAAGAGAGGGTTAACTTAAATAGAATAAAGTGGAATTATCACGTGGGAAGAATGAAGGCTGAAGGTTTGCCACTGAAAGTGAAAAGACATAAATACTGGAAAGGGAAGGCATGAGGTGACTTAATTAAAGATGGCTATTATAACAGGTGTTGCTGATAACTAATGTTTGTAGTGGAAAAGAAGATAAAGAATATAAAGAACTTTATCATTTTAATTGTACATATTATTATGAAAGTTGCTTGGATTATCATGTTGAACAGTGGAAATGGAATAATTGACACCAAGTGAAATCACTATTTAGAACATTAATGCTAGTTTAATAAAGACTATAACAAAGTGATGTAAAGTGTTGTGAACAAACTTCTTCAAGTTTATGTTTGTCGAACACACTAATATAACAAATTGACAGTAGTGCACTAAATAATACATGTCACCAATTACAGATGTGTACAGCTTTACACACAACATCTGCAATAACACGCAGTAAAAAAAAGAAGATGCTGATTACATTTTCCTGCATGCAACTTTCCTTTGGTATGTTTCAGGCTCACAGTCCCATCTTCAGGAGAAAATTACTCGAGTCGAGCTTGTCAGTACATAACAATTGACACATACATAAAAACGCTGAATTCAATATATACTCATATTGCGCGAGGACACGATGCACATCGCCAAGAAAATAAAAATGAGCTCCACTCGAGTGATTTTCTCCTGAAGATGGGACTGTGAGCTCGAAACGCGTCGTACCTGATGACCAAAGAAAAGTTGCATGAAGGAAAATATAATCAGATATCTAACCTATTCTCAATTAATTAATGGAACTTGGAGACCACACACAATGAATGAAAAAACATTTTTTTTACTCAAGCTGTGTGGCGTAGTGTGTGTGAAAAACTGACCTGGTTGCCAGCAGCATAATTAACCACAACCTGGAAGGCATATCTGGAAAGATTTTGAAGGAGCACATGAGCATTGTGTAATCCTGCTGCTAACATAGTGCGTGCAAAGCATCACCTAGCAGTACATGTTATCTACACTGTAACACTGGTTCCTCCTTATGCCTGATTGTACTAAAGTGCCAAATTGTCTCTGCAGTAATACTTCACCACGCGGTCTAGATGGGCAGTCTTGAATTTCTCATTTACAACAGTAACAAGGATCAGGTGTGAATGCAGCTTCATAGATATGAATTTTTGAAGCTGATGAATAAGGAATTCAACAAACCATATTTTGCAGTCTTTCTTCAAATGCATAAGTTGGTGCAGTTAAGTCACAGTAATATGCAAAGATTATGAGCGTTGGAGAGGGAGAAGTGTGGGCGTTAGTAAGAAAGAAAGGATATTACAGAGTGTTTACATTTTACTTGCCATTATTATAATTTGTGACAGACTAATCTGATTATTCTATCAGTGTACTAGCCAGTAACAGGAGTAGATGTTTACAGGACAGTGTTATAGTAGAAAGAAAATGGACCACATTCCAATTCCTACAAATCTTGTAATCCCTGTACAGTTAAACACTTTTTTCAAGTGCCGTATTCAGTAAAAAAGTTGTGATATAGGCTATGTGAATGCACACAGTTTTGTGTATCAAGTCTATGGTTCTGAATAGCCAAAATAGATATATTTTGCTAATCAGGAAAATTGCTACAATTTTACAGTATTCTGAAAGTCTTTCCTCCATTTTAGATTGAGTCTGTTTAGATAGGAATGTCAAATGTCACTTACATTACTGCAGTTAGTATGCTTAAAATAGTCAACTAATGTGCTTCAAGATAATAGGTTTTATCTATATTAATCCTATACACTTCTTGTTTGAAGGTTAATGTTGACTGGCAACTGATGGACCAGATTTTAGTGGATTTAGTGCAACCTGCATTAGAACTGGATTCATATCCACAACATGCACTAAACAATTACAGCCTTCAGTCTGAAGCAGATATAAAACTTATGTTTGATAAAATCACATACAATAAAGGTAATAATTATCCAAATATCATGATGTTGTCTATACTAGAGCATCTTTTCAGCTTAGCCTTAGTTTACCAATTGGCATTAGTAAGCCTTGGTTTTTCTTTGGCTCTCAGTCAATTCACGATGTGAATGGCAATTCTTCTTCATGTGGATCATATTTGTTTTTTCTTCTGCGCTTTTTCTTATTATAACCATCAATTATGGTGCTGATATTCCCACTGACTGTATACTGTACCCATAAATGCTTATCTTTGCTTTTAATATTTTCCTGTGTTTTTCTTGATTTGCCTACTTTACCATCAATATTTACATTTGTGACCACTGAATTTTCTATAACTGCCTGCCTCATCAGATTTCAAATGACTCTGGTCTCATGTTTTCTTCTGCACCTATTATACAGGTTTTATTCCTATAATGGGCTATCCTACATACAGTAAGAACTTAGGTATTTTTTCTCATTCCAGGCTTATTCATCAATCAGCAAACTACATTTACTAGGTATTGCTACGACAGCGTAGAACAATCTAGGCGTTTATCGAATGTCCCAGAAAGATCTCGACGTAAGCGTGTGGTCTACGTGCTACTAAAGGCATGTTGCGAGAATTTTCTCGCACTTTGCCAGCCTTCGCTCGGGCGCTCGGACTGTGTCAAGGCCGCAGCAATTACGTAGTTCGCGAGAGATAAGACGCAGTTTGGAAGCTTCTGGTGTGTGTAGCGTAACTATAAATACATCGCGTCGCGGCCTTAGTTGTTCAGTTCAATGCGAGATTTTTGACTGTGCGGTTCGAGAGTATTAGTGCGATATATTTTACAGAGCGGTTCGGGTTATTACGGTGTACTTTCAAGTAGTTATTAGTGAAGTGTTGCGTTTATATTCGGACGGTATAATTGTAATACAGTTGAGTTTTAATATTAGTGGACATTTTATTGCGTACGAACAATTTCATTTGATTTGTTGTAGACACTGTTGTTAATTACGAACTGTTTTACTATAACAATTAAAGGTGTGATTAGTGACTTAATTGGTGTCTTGTACTTATTTTGTTTCCACTGTACCTACGACGATCGAGTAGACCGTCGTAACAGTGGTGTCAGAAGTGGGATAGAACGGTTAACAGTGGAAACAGTGGATACTTTGTACAAGACGAGTGTAATTCGTAATTAATCGATAAACAATGGATGCCAGTCAGATGATGGAAAATTTCCAGGCGCTGTTGTTGCAGACAGAAGAACGACGACGACAGGATGCAGAGAAAGCAGAGGAAAGACGCAGACAGGAGGCGGAAGAAGCAGAAAGACGACAGGATGAAAAACGCAGGCAGGAAAGAGAAGAAGCTGAGGAACGTCAGAAAGCACTAATGCTAGAGACAGAAGAAAGACAAAAAGATAAAACGGAAGCTCTCTTTGAAACTATGCAGAAACAGTTACAAGAACATACTACCGCAGAATTGGGTCTCCTACGTGGTGACGTAGGTGAATTACGAGGTGAGCTCAATAATCAGATTACCAGAATATCTGACGTAGAAGAATCCATGTCAAATAAAATAGCTAAAGTAGAAAAATCTGTCTTGACTGTGGAAGAAGTTATGTCAACAAAAATATCTGCAGTAGAAAACTCAATGGCAAACATAAGAGAACAAATTAAAATTGAAGTTGAACAGTGCATGAAGATTCAACCAAAACAAATTTCTGAACAGACTGTACCAGTGATCAAGACAGAAAAATACACAGAAAATAAGTTAACAGAGAAAGTCACTTTGCCTGCAGTAGGGACAGTTCATGTCAAAGCTCCAACCTTTGACGGAAGCACTCACTGGGCAACGTACCTCCGCCAATTTGAAGCTGCTGGATGCGCAAATAATTGGACAGAAAAAGACAAGGCTGTTTCACTTGTTCTTGCATTAAAAGGACCCGCGGCAGAACTACTACAGAAAGTGCCACCTGACAGCCAGAACACCTATGCCGAGTTGATAAAAGCTCTGGAATTACGGTATGGTGATAAACATTTGCGAGATGTGTACTGCACCCAGTTGAGAGCAAGGCGACAGCATTCCGGGGAAAGTCTTCAAGAGTTTGAAGCAAGTATCGACAGACTAATTAGACTGGCCTATCCTGAAGCGCCAGAAGATTTTCGAACGCGTTTTGCGATGCAGACATTTACTGCCGGTGTCCGAGATAACGAACTACAGCAAGTGTTACGAATGGCAAGACACCAGAACAGTGCGGACGCCCTGGTACATGCTTTGCAATTTGAGGCCGCCAAATCAGCGTCTGGTTGGACAAGTCATAAAGTGCGCGAGCTAAAAGATCGAGACGGCACAGACGATGAGGAAGAAGAACAAGGAACAGAGACTCGACGGTCGGCGCCACAGAATAAAATAAGAAAGGATGGAAGACCGAAGTGTTATCGATGTGGGAAACCTGGACATCTACAACGAGATTGTCGGGTTAGAATTCAGCAGCAGGGAAACGAGCAATAGTCGGTGCAACGGGGCGTGTGCTGACTAACTGGAGGAACGAAGCCCCTAGAGAATACGCAATTTCTACGCTTCAGAAAAACACCGGGAGCTTGGTAGTTACCGGATTTGTTCAAGAAAGGCCAACCTCGATTACAGTTGACACAGGCGCAACAGTTTCTATTGTGCGCCCCGACGTGGTGAAAGATCTCAAGCCAATCTGGTGCTCTTGCAGCTTGCGAACAGCTACTGGACGGCCTGTAAAAGTGTATGGAAAAGTGGAGATACACCTACGCCTCGGTAGACTTGAGTTTAATCATCAAGTACTTGTTGCAGACATTGTGGATGAAGCAATTCTTGGTGTGGACGTTATGAACGCATACGGATTTATAGTCGACTTCAAAAACAATGTCTTGAGAATCGGAGGCGAAGAGGTAATGCTATCAACAATGACGACAGCAGAAAAATCGATGGACGTCATAAACCAAGTGACCGTAACTGTTCCGCCAAACTCCGAAAAGATCATCATGGTTAGAACTGCGGTAGATACTAGGGGCAATCAGTGCTCTATATTCGAACCCCAGGTAGTCAGCATACCGGGCATACTAATTGCCAGAAGTTTAGTAAAACCTGACGATACCGGAAATGTACCTATTAGAGTGGCGAATATTTTGGATCAAGCTATCACTTTACAAAGCAATACGCTCCTAGGCAAATTGACTCCTGTGGCCTGGGTAGCCGGAATAACGCAACGAAGATCCAGTTCGTCGGATACTTCTAAATTACCAGAGGAACTGCAATAATTATTGAACAGATCTTCTAACGACCTCTCAAGTGGTGAGGTAAAAGAACTCGGACAGTTTTTACACGAATTCAAAGATTGTTTTGCAGTTCGGGGACAGTCACTGGGAAGAACCTCTCTTGTGCAACATCGCATCAATACCGGGGACACAACACCGATACGCCAACCTCCTCGAAGGCCTCCATTATCTAAACAAGAGGAGATGTCTCGGTTAGTACAGGACATGTTGACAGAGGGAGTAATTGAACCTTCGTCAAGTGCTTGGTCTTCCCCTGTAGTGCTGGTAGCGAAGAAGGATGGTGGATTGCGTTTCTGCGTAGACCACCGGAGGTTAAATGACGTTACAAAGAAAGACTGCTATCCATTACCTCGCGTTGACGATACACTCGACACGTTGTCCGGAGCACAGTGGTTTTCCACATTGGACCTGAAGAGTGGATATTGGCAAGTGGGTCTTCATCAAGAAGACAAGGAAAAGACCGCTTTCTCGACCCCAAGTGGCTTATTCCAATTTAACGTCATGCCATTTGGACTCTGTAATGCACCGGCAACATTTGAGAGATTGATGGACCTGATACTCCGAGGCCTGACGTGGAAAACTTGCCTTGTTTACTTAGACGATGTCATAGTGATCGGAAAGACTTTCAAAGATCATTTGGAAAACCTTAAGGAAGTTCTAACTAGAATTCACGGTGCACAACTGAAGCTGAGCCCGAAGAAGTGTTCTCTATTCCAGAAGGAAGTACAGTATTTGGGCCATCTGGTTTCGGCAGCGGGCGTTAGCATGGATCCTAATAAAGTAGACACCGTAAGAGACTGGCCAGTTCCGAAGAATAAACACGAAGTTCGGAGTTTCCTGGGGTTATGCTCATATTACCGACGTTTTGTGAAAGGCTTCGCTACTATTGCTAAACCACTACATGAGCTAACGGAAAATAAACGAAACTTCCAATGGTCGAGAGAGTGTGAACAAGCATTTAGAACGTTGAAGATTGCATTATGTTCGCAGCCAATTCTCGCTTTTCCAGCTTCCGAAGGGAAGTACATCGTAGACACAGACGCAAGCAATACTGGTCTAGGAGCAGTTTTGTCTCAAGTGCAGAACGGTGAAGAACGAGTAATAGCGTATTACAGCAAGACGCTTTCTAAACCAGAGAGAAATTATTGTGTTACAAGAAGAGAGTTGTTGGCAATTGTCAGAGCTTTGGAGCACTTCCATAAATACCTCTATGGGAGAGAGTTTTCACTACGTACCGACCATGCTGCACTTGCATGGCTCTTGAGATTTAAAAATCCGGAAGGACAGTTGGCAAGGTGGCTCGAACGTCTGCAAGAGTACAACTTCAAGGTACAACATCGGCGGGGGCGCCTGCACGGTAATGCAGATGGCTTATCACGAAGACCATGCCCGGAAGACTGCCGACATTGCCACAGAAAGGAAGAACAAAACTCAAGCGAACATGTTCAAGCCATCACTGTAGATTTCCTGGCTGATGGCTGGACAACACAAGACTGTCGACAAGAACAGATGACTGATGAAGACATTGGACCGATCTTGACAGCAAAAGAGGAAGGTCGCCGCCCGGATTGGCAAGATATCTGCCATGGTTCCGAAGTGCTGAAGGGCTACTGGGCACAATGGGAATCTCTCACCTTAGAAAACGGATTGCTGAAAAGGGCTTGGGAAAGTGCAGATGGACGAGACGTGGTCATGCAGTTGATAGTTCCCCGAAGTAAAGTGCAGTCTGTTTTGAAGGAGATGCATGATGGAACATCTGGAGGCCATCTTGGCGTTAACAAAACCCTTGACAAAATACGGAAGCGATTCTATTGGCTTCATCTTCGCCACGACGTAGAGGAATGGGTTCGGACGTGTGAAATATGTGCTGCAAGCAAGGGCCCACAAACCAGAAGCAGGGGAAAAATGAGACAGTATAACGTTGGACAACCTTTCGAGAGAATTGCCATAGACATTGCTGGACCATTCCCAGTTACTGACGATGGAAACCGGTACATCATGGTTGTAGGTGACTACTTTACTAAGTGGGTGGAAGCCTACGCAATTCCAAATCAGGAGGTTACCACTGTGGCAAAGCAGTTAGTTCACAACTTCTGTTGCCGTTATGGAGCCCCTATGGAAATCCATACGGATCAAGGGAGAAATTTCGAATCAGGAGTGTTTAAAGAATTATGCCGTCTACTTGGAATTCGAAAGACCAGGACAACGCCTCTGCATCCTCAGTCGGACGGGATGGTTGAGAGATTCAACAGGACACTTGAGCAGCATCTTTCGAAAGTTGTTGACGAGAACCAAACAGACTGGGACCAACGTATACCACTATTCCTTATGGCGTATAGATCATCAGAACATGACACAACCGGCATGACTCCAGCAAAATTGGTGTTTGGGCGGGAGATTCGTCTTCCTGGGGACTTGATGTTTGGATCACCTGAGACTCAGTCCCAAGAGCCAAAGAACTATTCCTCGCAATTAGAAAACCAACTGCGAGAAATGAATCGCTTGGTAAGAGGACGGCTCAAGATTGCCAGTGATAAAATGAAAACTCGGTATGACATTCGCAGCAATAGTGTGGGTTTCCAAGAAGGAGATCAGGTCTGGTTGTTCAATCCAAAGCGCCGTCGTGGTCGCTCACCTAAGCTTCAGTCTAACTGGGAAGGACCCTACACTGTAAAAAAAAAGGATTAACGATGTTGTTTATCGGATTCAACAGGAAGGACAGCGAAAGTTCAAGGTCGTCCACCTAGATCGCCTGGCTAAATACAAATTTAGAGACGCTTTGCCAGTTCGGGACGAACAGGCTTAAGGAGGGGGAAATGCTACGACAGCGTAGAACAATCTAGGCGTTTATCGAATGTCCCAGAAAGATCTCGACGTAAGCGTGTGGTCTACGTGCTACTAAAGGCATGTTGCGAGAATTTTCTCGCACTTTGCCAGCCTTCGCTCGGGCGCTCGGACTGTGTCAAGGCCGCAGCAATTACGTAGTTCGCGAGAGATAAGACGCAGTTTGGAAGCTTCTGGTGTGTGTAGCGTAACTATAAATACATCGCGTCGCGGCCTTAGTTGTTCAGTTCAATGCGAGATTTTTGACTGTGCGGTTCGAGAGTATTAGTGCGATATATTTTACAGAGCGGTTCGGGTTATCACGGTGTACGTTCAAGTAGTTATTAGAGAAGTGTTGCGTTTATATTCGGACGGTATAATTGTAATACAGTTGAGTTTTAATATTAGTGGACATTTTATTGCGTACGAACAATTTCATTTGATTTGTTGTAGACACTGTTGTTAATTACGAACTGTTTTACTATAACAATTAAAGGTGTGATTAGTGACTTAATTGGTGTCTTGTACTTATTTTGTTTCCACTGTACCTACGACGATCGAGTAGACCGTCGTAACAGTATTGAATGTAGCTTTCACTTGTCTAATCTAGCAAAAACATCACTCTTACTTCACCAAACCTTGGTAATTTTACTCCCTGTAGACAAACTCTGTAACATCTTCTATTCCTGTTACATTTAGTAATTATCAGAAGGGTTTGGTTGGACTGTTACTATCATTCAAATTTACTTGCACAATGTTTTGACCATTAAGAAATCTGTGGCTATCTTCAGGTGGGCGTACCAGTAAATTAAACTAATACGTCAAATATAAACTTACATAAGTGCATTAGTTTAAGTTACAAATATACCTGAAGATGATCATGTGTTTTTAGTGGTGAAAACATTTTGTAAGTAAATTTTAATGATGGTAATAGTCCAAACCAAACCCTTCTGATAATGTTCATATACCATGGAAAGTTAGGTTTAACAATCATATGTTTTGTAATATATTGGTATTAGCCTGTCTATCCTTCATGCGTACATAACTATTTCCTGATTATTACATTATGTTCTTAACTCTGAACTTCTTCCAATATGTAACTATTCATTCAGCTTAATTGTGAACCATTTATTCAGCTTTTGTTCGCTCTCATCAATGATAGTAATGTATTTTCATTGCTCCACAAGGTTATTGTTAATCTTGCTGATAGTATTCTATGCTTATACAGATTAAACAAAAGGTGTAACGGGGGCTGTTGTACACTGTACTTTTTTTTAAAACGTTTTTCTCCACTCACTGTGGTGTCTGTCTGTCCAGGTGGAATCTTGCGATTGATTTTTAACTACCTTCCAGACTAGCTAGAGCTTTGAAATTTGGCACACTCCGATGACAATACAATAATCCATTGATGAAAATGTAAAATCAATTTTAATAAAAAAATCAAGAAAACTGTCAATTTTGCAAAATTATGAAAATTTGAAATTGTGCACACTTTGGCATTTTGAAACCACTTTCAACAAAATATCAATCTACTCACTGAAAACACAATTCAAAATGTAATATAAAAACTTCACACATCAAAACAATAACAGTAAACAATATTTCTGCAGTAGTACACATGTTTTCCAGCTGTTTAACAAGTGTACCAACATTGGAAAGAAACATTATAGAGGTATAAATAAGCGTGAATGTATAAAAGACACTATTTACATTTTGCGTTACTATGGAAACAAAAATCAACGCTATATTAAGTCAAACAAAAAAATATTAATAAATACATATAGTTATCCGATTTTCATGATTTTTATACCATTTTATTCAGAAAAGTGTAAAGAAAAATATAAAAATAAAAACGCAATTTGCTAGCATATAAAAACAAAAGTGTATGCTAGTGTTTGTTAAGTGAAACAAAAGTGTATGCTAGTGTAATATTAACGTATTCTGAAAGATGCCTAACTCGCGTGTTCGTGCACTTGTGTGGTTACAAAGGACAGTTGTGCTTTAAGTACTTCTTTGTAATGATGAAGGAGACGGCGACTCAGAAGAAGCGACGATTGGAGAAGAAGCGACAACACTATCGGCTCAAGCGTTCGCAAGAAACGGCCGAAGTTAAATTAAAGCGACTTGTAATGTAAATCGTAAAAAACGCGTTTCACAAGCTCGTGCTATTGAAACCGACGACCAACATGCTTATCGTCTTGCTAAAGATCGAGAACGCAAATCGCAAGCTCGTGCTATTGAAACTAAAGACCAACGCGCTTATCGTCTTGCTAAAGATCGAGAATACACTTCTCAAGCTCGTGCGATGGAAAATGACGATCAACGCCCTTCTCGACGCGAAATACCACCTCTCAAGCACGACTCTATGAGACAGAACAAAAGCGTAAGGATATACAGCAATGTCGCCGCGATGTTCATGCTCAGCGTGCTGCTGATGCGCAAGAGTTCCATAAGGAAATCAACAACTTCTGCGATAGGACATGTGATATCTGCACAAAGGAGTGTTACGCTAATCAAGTGGTAAAATATCATATGATTGCTGCCAAATCATATCTACCTCCGGAACTCACGAACAAAAATGTATTGGAAGTTTGCCATCGATGTCATTGTCATTTGAAAAACAATCGCAAGACTAAACATCCATCAAAGGCGTACTGGAATAATATGGAGCCCGGTGACATTCCAAGTGAAATTAAAGTTCTCACTCAGTTTGAGCAAAAACTCTTGTCTCGCATGATACCTTACGTTAAAATAGTAAAATTCGACGGCAGATATGGCCAATACGGATTCAAAGGCCAGGCCACGCTGTTCGCACTTGACATTTTCGAGGTAAGCGAGAAGCTGCCTTCTATGTTGCCTCGCGACAGTGATAATGCGGGAATGGTTGTAGTCACAGAGACTCTCGAAAATTTAAATATCTCTCGTGAATACACAATTTCACGCGAACGGGTGTATGCTGCGCTTAGCTGGCTCTTGGCAAACAATCCGCTTTATAAGGACGTGACAATCAACGAATTTGCAAGACTCGACCGACAAGTCATGATTCACGTTGTTCCAGCTGAGCCACAACAGAAGCAAGCTTATTGCAATGAAGCTCATAGCAACGATAATTTTGCTAATGATGGTCAGTTGCAAAGTGCATATATGCCAATTTGTGACGCTTCAAGGATTGTTCGCGCTTCCTGGCATCAGGGTCGGAGTGACATTTTCAATTCCAGTTACGCTGGTTCGCAGTGCTTTGCTATGGTCACAGCAAATATTATTAGAGCCACCATTCTTCCTCCTGGTCATTGGACCACTAATACCTTGAACCAGAATATGATTGAAGCGGATGGTTTTTGTGCGCTAATTCACTTTGAGACTGAAACAAGAGGTGGGGAGGCGTTTCCAATACCTCCTGATGGCTACCTGCAACTACGCAATCTGGACGTAGTCAAGAATGATATTCTAATGTTTGACAATTCGTTCGAGCTCGTTTATGATGACAACTGGCTATGCCAGGGCAGCTTGATGGATCGCATGAATGATGGAATCATCGGCCAAACTTTGCAAAATGCTATTAGTCATTTGTTTGCAGAACATCAAGCTGGCGTTCTTGTTGTTGCGTCAAAGTCATTAGGCCTCATGCACTTCAATGACAAGTATTACTTTACCGACTCGCATGCTTGCGGCATCAAAGGTGCAAGCGCACGATGTGGTGACGGTAAAGCATGCATCATTGAATGCGACACGATTGAGGAATTTGTTCGCATTTGTCGACGCACCGTTCACTCGAAAAATGAACCTTTTGTGATTTACTTCATCGACGTGCGTGTGAAGGGCGTTGTCGTTCAGATGGATGAATGTTTGCGACAACATTAGCATGATATACCACAAGCAACTCATGATGATCCCGTGGTTGATGTGCATCCTATGGTTGATACACATCCCACACCCGAAAAGCATATTCATGTTCAGACATCAGTCATGGCTCCTATCGATGTCGCTCAGCAAGATGTTGACGAAGTATTAGATGATGCATTTGTTGATGGCGAAAATTTAAACGAAATTAAACGTAAGACGAAGGACAATATTGTTAACATAAATCACGAATTAAGAGCAGAAGAGTATTCGTGGTGGATGCTTTTTCCGTATGGAAACAATGGTTTGAAGGAGAACCGTGAAGTGATTATTACGCCATTAGATTACTTTCAATCGAGAATCCTTGGTCGCGATACACGGTTCCAGCGCAATGACTATCTCTTCTATGCGCTTTCGATGAACGAATATCTCAAAATTCAGTCCACTATTTCTGCTTGCTGCAAGAAGGTAAGAGGACAAGAGGGAGCTGTCGAAGATCTTCACCTCTACATGCGAAACTTATGTGGGTCTGCAGCATACTGGTGAATGGCGCATAACGAATTGATAGCGAAAATTTGTTGCCTTGGACCACCAACTTGGTTCTTAACATTGAGCTGCAATGACATCAACTGGCCACACATGCGAAGAGCTCTCTTGATTGCTGACAAACGATCGAATGAGGACCCAACAAATATCAGTGTTGACGAATCGCAGCGTCTTTTTGATCAATACCCGGTTGTAGTCAGCCGTCATTTCATGAGGAGATTTAATGCCTTCATGAAATATATTAATAACAACGCGACGATTTTAGGTGGCAAAGTTAGAGATTACTGGTGGTGTGTGGAATTTCAAAATCGTGGCAGTCCGCACATCCACATGGTTGTTTGGATTGAGAATGCACCTTCATTCGAGACCGAAGAAGGAATTGAACTAATCGATGCAGTAATCTCATGCCGACTCCCATCTGAATCTGAAGATCCTGATATGCACAATTTGGTTAAGTGCAATCAAACGCATCACCGCACTCATACATGTTACAAAAACAACTCTCAAATATGTCGCTTCGCCTTTCCGCGTAAGCCGTGTCAGCACACTCGCATTGTTGCTCAAACTTCAGATGAGTTCATAAGAAATGGCGGACGGTTCTGCATTCTGAAGCGACGAACTGAGGAAAAATTGATAAATAACTACTGCTCCGCGATCCTTCAATTGTGGGATGGCAACATTGACATTCAGCCATGTGGAATGAACGAGGCAATCGCCCATTACGTTGCGAAATATATTCCAAAGTCTGAGCCCGTAAACTTGAATCAGGGTATTGCAGAGGCGATCAGATGAATTCGTCAAGAAGATTCAAATGTTGCTCGCAAGTTGTTTAAAATATGCATGAGAATTATGAAAGAGCGTCAAATTTCTGCATGCGAATGTGTATTCCGGTTGTCACCTTCCATTCCGCGGAAGTTCGAGAAAGTGCGTATTCTTGAACACGCGTAAGCCTGAACAATGATATCACGTCCTGAAGTTTGACGGCAATCAGGCAACGGGAGTGTGCTCCAACATCTTTGAGCGATACGAGAAGCGCCCTACAAATCATTCAGAATACAACTTCAAGGATATGGGTTTGGTTGAGTTTGCAATGCAATTTGAGCCATACTACACCAACAAAGGCGACACTGAAGAAAGCCTTGATGAAGACGATGCGGAACAGTCACAACAAAGGCGAAAGCTCATTACTCTCACAGAGAAATCAAAAATGATTGTACGAAATTTCCCAGCGGTCGTACGAGTGCCATTCTTCATGATGCACACGGATACCGAGAACTACTTCTATAGCCTTCTTCTTCAATATCAGCCTTACGAATCTGAGAATGCTCTGCTCGGAGAGTTTGATAATGCGCGAGATGCATTCCTTGCCCGTGAACAAGAATTGAAGGAGAAGAGCAAACACATGGAGGCTTTCCGCAAAATAGATCGCCAACTTGAGATCGCTTTCAACCAAGCTCATGCATTCGATATTCTGCAGAGATCCCAAGAGTTTGTTGAAGAAGAGCTCGAGGAAGAAATTCCCGACCAAGGTATGACTGATGAACAATTCCAATCGGCTTGTGCTGCGATGAACATCAAGCAGCGAGAGCTCTTCTCTGGAGTCACTCGCAGCATTCAGGAACAGCTGAGCGGAAGCAAACAACACCTCAGGCTGTTTGTGACTGGCGGAGCTGGAGTCGGGAAAACCTTCACTTTTAATGCACTGAAAAATCAAGTCAATCGCTGTATCGGCAAAAATGCAGTGAAAGTTGCAGCTTTAACGGGTGTAGCAGCGAGACTAGTCGGTGGATCAACTCTACATACTATGCTCAAGTTACCGGTTCAAAAGGATGGCTTCATTGTCTCCAACATGCCGATGTTGATGGGAAATTATTTAAAGATTATGCGAAAGCAGTGGAAGGATATTGAATACATCTTCATTGATGAAATTTCGATGGCCCCTTACGAGATGCTTTGTATGATCGACTCGCGATTAAGACAGCTCAAGAATAAGGATGATGAAGCATTTGGAGGTCTCAACATCATGCTGTTTGGTGACTTGATGCAGCTTCCACCCGTTAAAGGAGCTCAGGTTTTTGAACATCCAGTACGATTCTTGCCAGCACCACACCTCTGGCGCTACTTCAGATTTGTTGAGCTTACCGAGAATATGCGCCAGCAGGGCGATACGTGTGTTGCCGATCTGCTCAATGCTCTTCGAATTGGTGAGCTCAAGGGTCCCCACTTTGACTTGCTGCTGTCGAAGACGTTGGTGGATGCAACAGGCGAATTCGCCTTGAACAAGGCGATTCGCATCTATCCATTGAGAGCGCAAGTAGATGCCCACAATAATGCTGTTCTTGAGTACTACCGATCACAGGGAGAGAGAATATACAAAATAAAGGTGCAAGATCATGTAGCCGATGCTACGAGCAATGTCGAAAATGTCAACTTGGACAATATCATCCCAGCCGACATCAACAAGACTGGGGGCTTGCCCAAGGATTTGGAGATATTTATCGGTGCAAAAGTAATGTTACGATCCAACATCAATGTCGAGAAGGGTCTTTTGACTTGGCAATATCACCGAGATAATTTGGCCGTATTTCCGTCGTGACCAGATATACGACACAGATGTTCGCATAGACTTCGGTAGGGATGGCATTCATCTGATTGAACCTCAATCTATTCAGTTTCCTGCTAAATTCAACTATGGAACGATCGAGAGACGAATGCTACCCATTGTCTTGTGTTGGGCTTGCACAGTTCATAAGATGCAAGGGTGCACCGTCGATTATGCAGTCGTGTACCTTGGAAAATGCTTATTCCAAAAGGGCAAGCATACGTCGCTTTAAGTAGAGTGAGATCGCTGGATGGAGTGCGAATCGTGGATATGGAGTGCAGTAACCTCTCAGGAAAGATACCCTGCAACGAAAAAGCCATTGAGGAGATGGAGAGACTGTGAAAATATAATCCTCCAGATGATCCTCAACCAAGTTGAAGGAATTGTACTCAGCAGTAATTTTGAGAGATTGTTTAAATTATAATTACTCTGCTCTTTAATCTTGCTTTTGTTTATAACTGATGTACTATTGCACTACTCATTCTATGTAATTATGTTAAATTTTGTATACTTATGCATTAGCCCTATGGGGTAAATCCCCACGGGTAAATATATAGTCTATGTATCTATCTATCTCTCTCTCATTCCAGCACGTTTTTCATTGTAGCTGATGTTTGGTCTCAGGTGTTTTAAGTATTTCCAAAATATAATTAAAAGGAATTGTACTCGGAAGTAATTTCGAGAGATTGTTTAAATTATAATTACTCTGCTCTTAATCTTGCTTTTGTTTATAACTGATGTACTATTACGCTACTCATTCTATGTAATTATGTTAAATTTTGTATACTTATGCATTAGCCCTATGGGGTAAATCCCCATGGGTAAATATATAGTCTATCTATCTCTCTCTCGTTCCAGCACTCCAGAACATATTTGTCGAGCACATTTGCAGGACTCAGAGACTAAAAATGATAAAATAATATATAGTTAAAAAAAAATTAAAAAAAAAACCTTTTTCTAATGGACTAAAAATATCAAAATAATTATATTTTGGAAATACTTAAAACACCTGAGACCAAATATCAGCTACAATGAAAAACGTGGCGCGCATTTCAGAAAATACGATCGTTACTCATATCATAAGGTTTAATGGAATTCAGTAATTGTTTCTCTAATAATATATTCAGAGGTATGAGTTTTAAAATAGAAGTCATTCATGAAAATACTTGAATACATGGTAATACTTGAAACAACTGAGACCAAATAACAGCTAATACAATGAAAAACTTGGGGCGCACTCCAGTAATTGTTTCTCTAATAGTATATTAAAAGGTATGCGCCCCCCTCTGAATAAGCTTGCTTCTGTTGTGTTCCTTAAAATTTTGACATGTACACTGAAGGATAAAAAATATTAGCTGTTGGAAATAATTAACACTAGGTGAAGTACATCCATGGAACTTTTGACTTTTTTGTTGGTTTGGAGGAAGCTTGTAACAGTTACTTTATGTGGAAAATAAAATAACCACTGAACATGTTCAATGAAATAATATATTCAGAGGTATGAGTTTGAAAATAGAAGTCATTCATGAAAATACTTGAATACATGGTAATACTTGAAACAACTGAGACCAAATAACAGCTAATACAATGAAAAACTTGGGGCGCACTCCAGTAATTGTTTCTCTAATAGTATATTAAGAGGTATGCGGACCCCTCTGAATATATTATAAGAGGAACAATTACTGAATTCCATTAAACCTTATGATATGAGTAACGATCGTATTTTGTGAAATGCGCGCCACGTTTTTCATTGTAGCTGATATTTGGTCTCAGGTGTTTTAAGTATTTCCAAAATATAATTATTTTGATATTTTTAGTCCATTAGAAAAAGTTTTTTTTTTAAATTTTTTTTATTATATATTATTTAATACTATGTATTAACAATATTTTATGAAGTTAAAATATAATACTGAATAAACATTTAGTAAGCCTAAAGTTAAGGTCAGGCTCTTACAACCAAATGTAATATATTTAATGAAAATTATGATATTTACATATCATTCTACTATGTCCAGAGTAATTGGTAAGTTGCTATATAATGAGAAATGGTTAATTAGACACAATGGTTAATTATTACTCATTAATAATACTGCTTCTATAATTTGATTATTTCAGATGTAACGAATAAACTTACAATAAGCAAACATTACTATAGTTATATATCTTATGGTTTTGATAGCAAAATGTTTAAGCCATAGCAAGATCCCTCCCCCCTATTGCCCACTTCTGACTTCAGGTCTCTAAAGATTAAGATCACATGTGTTTAGCAATAATTATAGTAAGAGAGAAATATTACTTAATATCCTGTCTTCAACAAGAAACAAACATTTTACACGATATTAATTGATGACTCATTGGGCACTTGGTGAAACATATTAATACAAAGGTTTTGTAAAATATATAAAAACACTTGGTAAGTTTCAAAAATTTTTTAATTAACTCTGACAGCTGTTTCGACTAACTAAGCCATTGTCAAAGAGGCGAATGAATGAAAATTACTATACACAGGATGTGAGTGGATTGCAGGTGGTGAACATCTGTTTAGGGCATATCTGGAACATCTGTGTTGAGATAGCGAGGGGGGTACAAGAGACAAGGGAAGAGTCAGGTGTCTTTAAAAACTGAATACAATCATGAATGCAAAATACAGTGGCGAAGCTAGCAGTTAATGAATGGGTAGGCAAAAATCTTATCTTAAATTTTTTTTAACGAATCACTAAAAGGATGGTGGTTCAAATCGGACGCTGAGGTAGAGTTTGCTGTAAGCGAATGGTTCCACAAACAGCTGTAAGAATTTTACTAGCAGGGAATCTACAGGTTGGTGCAACAGTGGAACTCATGTCTTAATGTTAATGGAGACTTCTTTTAAAATTGTTGAATAAAAAATGCTTTACAGCTCTATACGTGTTTCTATTGAACAATCCTTGTATTAGTCATACACAATAATAGAACTGATTGAACTTCAAATTTTTAAACTTGATTAGTTTCTATATATATGTTTAATGTTACAAATAATTCAAATAACAATCTTGATCATCTGTTAGTTCAGCGGAATAACAGGAACACTTTTAATATCCGCATAAAATAAACACACTTATAAACAACACAGCGCCCTTTAACTTGAATGTTTGGACCACAGAAGTGAGGCATGCCTCAACGCTCTATGTGTACAGCACGGGACAATCCCCCTCCCTTCACTTCCCTATCGCTCTGGCACATTGCTTACATACGATGTATACAAAAAACGCTGAGGCAAGTTCAGGTTGCCTCATTCGCTTTAAACAAGTTATGCCGAGTCTCACCTGTCACCATCTAGCGGTCGCTCAGTAAAGCACGTTTTGGCCTAATAAATTTGACAGTCGCGGTAACAATGTATAATCTTTACGTTATGTAGTTCATACGTATTTATAATTTTTATATTCTACAGAATTTTTTAGGGTAGGCATTGCCTCAATTGCCTCCATGTAACTTCACCACTGGCAAAATATAAAATTAACTAAACTAAATATAATCTGAATGTAAAATATAAAATTAACTAAACTAAATATAAACTGAATGCAAAATTTAAAATAATGATGAAAATTCAAAATAATATAAAATAAACTAAACTAAATAACAGATTTTAATAAAGAGGATACACAAAATTCAGTCTGTTCATTGGTTAAATTTTTGTTATTTTTTATTGCTTTTTTAATTTCGATTTTTAACCTATTATTAATCTTAACATAAGATTAATAATAGGTCTTAACATGGTATCAGTAAACAAACGTAATCTTTTTCACTACTAGTCAATAATAAAGAAAAATCTAACACACTGGAGAAAAATGGAGTTTATGAAATACACTGTGCAGAATGCAATGCTATTTATATCGGACAATGTGGTCGTGCTCTGAAACATCGCATTTCTGAACATAAGATGGCGATTTTAACCAATACATCTAATACAGGTTTTGCAGACCATTGCTTACAACACAATCACTTCATAGACACAAAAAACATAACATTACTCCACAACAAGTAAAAAAATGGATTTGTTAGAAATTTTAGAAATTAAAAAAGCAATAAAAAATAAACAAAAGTTTAACCAATGAACAGACTGAATTTTGTGTATCCCCTTTATTAAAATCTGTTATTTCGTTTAGTTCATTTTATATTATTTTGAATGTTCATCATTATTTTAAATTTTGCATTCAGTTTATATTTAGTTCAGTTAATTTTATATTTTACATTCAGCTTATATTTAGTTTAGTTAATTTTATATTTTGCATTCATGATTGTATTTAGTTTTTAAAGATACCTGACTCTTCCCTTGTCTCTTGTACCCCCCTCGCCATCTCAACACAGATGTTCCAGATACACCCTAAACAGATGTTCACCACCTACACTCCACTCACATCCTGTGTATAGTAATTTTCATTCATTCGCCTCTTTGACAATGGCTTAGTTAGTCGAAACAGCTGTCAGAGTTAATTAAAAAATTTGTGAAACTTACCAAGTGTTTTTATATATTTTACAAAACCTTTGAACAAAATTTTACCCAAAAAATTCACTTAAGGATTGTTTCATTACAGGTGCATCTATAATACGAATGTTACACAATATATTTGGAGATGAGTCATTTCGTCTTGGCCTCATTTTATCCTTCAGACAAAAGTAAGTTGATTATTGTATTAATCTTTGGCATACGTTTTATTTTTTATAAGTAAGCACCACTCATATATACTAGACAACTATTAGAAGAATACATGGGTATGAGGCGTGTGTGTGTGTGTGTGCATGCATGCACACTGTATTGTGTGTACTGTGAACACTTGTGTGCAACTGTGAATGATGTTTGGTTAGGTTGGTAGCACGTGAGGATACAAATCACATTAGGATTAAAGCAAGCTGATAGATTAGACCATGTGTAATTATACATTTGTCAGTCAGTGGTTCCAGTCTCTTAACAAACAAAATTACACAAGTGAATGCTAACTACATTAATACCATGTCAAAGTGGAGAGTAATTGCCAAATAAGTTGTACTGGAGATAAAAAATAAAGATGAACAGACCTCTACAAAATGGTCTGATATATAACTTGACAATAAAATACAGTATATGAACTGCAATAGCACAAAGTCTTTCTGGACTTCAGGAAAGAGTGAATAAAATATTTGGCATAAATCTGAGGTATTTCTATGCCCTTCACTGCATAGAAAGAGCTTCTCTGGTGGTAGGATTAGGTTAGGTTAAAGTAGGTTAGAGTATAGTTAAAAAATTTGAAGTATAGTTTAAAATATTTCTCCTAACATAGGTGAGTTGTTATATAAATATTTACTTTAAACCCAATTTATTTGAAACGACTTTTATAAAACATAAATGCCCTGTTTCCTCAGAAACTACAACACGTATCACTGTTAAATTTTTACCACACTTTTTACACAGTTCTGTGATATTGTGGATCTATCAACGGTTGTCTTTATTTAAATAGTTTATTAAAGAAAGTCAAATGTCATAAATTTTTATTTTTTGTTGGACATCTAAAAAAGGTTATAATTCTTTTCTGCTTATTATTTTAAAACTATTTTAGATCAATGCATGTACAAGGAATGGTTCAATGTTGTATAAAAAAATCACATTTCCGCACTTAACAGTTTCTGAGTAAACAGGGCTGTTTTAACTTAGGGCATTATGGCTCCGCTTACGTTGATGACCCACCACTATAAAATATTACTCTTCTATTATTTTATTAATAGTATTGTTAGGTGAACTTATGCTTACGTATATATTGATGTAAGTTTCAATAACTGTTTTCAGTGACACTAAATTTTAACAATACAGTACAATGATAATTGTTATTAAATATTAATCAATGGTATTTATTCACTCATAATAGTAATTATTGACTTCTAAACTTATTAAGCAATTTTAAGTAGCATAGTCAATAGATGTGAATTTTCCAATTGGTATTGCATTTACCAAGTGTGAATTAAGAATTATGCTAAACTTTCATGTAATAATGTTACCAATAGATTTTGTCTGTGTTAAAATAATTTCCAAATGTAAATGGTATATTTTTATGAAGTTTTATTAAGAATTTGTTGTATTCAAATTGACAGTATAAATACCGGTAGTCCAGCATTACTGTGGAAGACTTTTGGCACTGTAGCAAGGTCACGGAAAGTTGATCTTGGTGGTTCCACTGTTGATAAGATTATGACAACATGGACAGATACACCTGGATTTCCATTAGTTACAGCAGTAAGATCCGTGAATGGCACAGTGAATGTTACGCAGGTGAGGTGTGGTGTTATTCTCATCTTCAGGATGTTAATTATATCAAAATTGGAATACATTAGATTAACTTACATGTACGTGGCGCTTAGAGTTTAATAGCAGCTGTTAAATTGCTAAGTAGAGGCAGTGGTGTACCTAGGGTTTCTGGCGCCCCTGGCAAAACAGAAGGGTGGCCCCCCCCATTTTTTGGTAGAAAAGTAATTAACCTTAAAACACTTGCTTGTCATTGTCAATTAATGCTTGTTTTTGAGCCAAAGATAACATAAGTTTTTTATTACTATTTAGAAAAGGATTTAGTAATAAACAAACAAATTTCTTTAAAAGTACCTAAAAAAAGCAACTTTATTTCATGAGAAATTCTATTTTTATTCCCACAGAGAGGTTTGAAAAAGATTATTTTCAACGCATTGTTAAAAGAATAATGGCTTCACAAAATTTGACCCAAAATATATAACATTTTATAAAATATAGTAATATATACATTTTACAAAATATATAAAAATAACATAAAATTTTATGTATTTATAACAAACGTATCTTAAAAAGTGACAAGTAAATATACAAGTAAAGACATTAGAAAAAAATAATATGAACTTAATGTTTTTTCAGCAGTTTTTAAATGTAATTTATAAATTTGTATACATCTTAGATGCTAAATAAACCTAAAAAATTCAATTATAAAGATCATATATAAAATATTCCAACATTTAATTATATTTAATTTATAATTATATTTTAATAAGCAAAAAGACTGTTTTTAAGACTTACTTAAGTTCTTTACAAAAACTATGAAACGTGTAATCACTTATTAAAGGCAACTTTTCTTGCTTTCATAGAAGCAAAATCGTTTACCATATTTTCTAAATTCAATTTTTTAACTTCTTCATGTTCGATAGATATGATAGCAAGTTTTGTCAAACGTTATTGTCCCATTTTAGACCGCAGATAGTTTTTTATCAGTTTAACTTGCTGAAGCTACGTTCACAAGAGGCTACTGTTACTGGTAGGGTAAGATAGATCCTTAGTGCGATTTGAATGTTTGGGTAAATATAACTCAGATTGAATTCTTGTATTTTTTGGAGCAGATCCAGTGGTGTTGCTTTTTCAAGATCTCCTAAAAGTTCTTCAGCTTGCATCTTGAAAGTCTCTATTTCATTGCAGAGTTCGACCACGTCTACATCATTTGAATATTTTAACCCAAAGTCAGTAGCACATTTTGTAAGATCATTCAAGGATTGATTTCTCAATGCTGGGCCAGTTAAAAAGTAAAAATCTGAAGATATTGAAGACATTCCTTCATATCTTGTCTTCAACTCTGAAAAATCCTGTCAAAAACTACATTAACCTCTCTTCTAAACTCATCATGTGGAGTGAGGAAACTGGTATTATCATGCCTTGACTCCAGGTCAAGTTCTTTTGTACTCACTTTCTTACAACTTTTTTGAGGAAAGTTGGAATCAATGCCAATTTCTTTGGCTTTCTGTGTTGCATATTCGATAGCCGGTTCTAACCCCTCATCCCTGATCGCCTGAATTGTCTTGGTCAATCCTTTAATCATTTTGCATGCCTTGTCGATGGAAACAGTCTCTTTTTGAAGAGCTCTGATGATTTTGTCAATTGAAACAAGGATTCTTTCCCATAGCTGCAAAAGACAGAGAAATTTATAATCTATTTGTTTAATAATTGCTTGAGCCCTGACTCTAGTCTCTAGATTCCATTTCTCATGACGTGCCATTTCGTTAAGGGATGAAAATACTTCAGTCAATGTTCTTTTCAAAGCACTGACAGCTCTTCGTTTAGTTGACCATCTTGTGTTGCAATAGCCCTTCAAAGTAATGTCAAGATTACTTAATAAAGCTTGCCACATTCCAGTTGAACCACTAAAAAAGTGAATAACTTTTGCATAATTCAAAAAAACGTTATCACCAAAGGTGAAGCAGCTGCAGCATGCGCGCCAATTAGATTTAACCTGTGGGCAGCACATGGCACATACCGAGCTTGATTGTTTAGTGTAAGAATTTGTGCTTGAACACCAATATATTTTCCGGTCATGTTACTGCCATTATCATAGCCCTGGCCACGACAGTTACCAATACTGAGACCATCTTCATTTAATTTTTAAGAATGACGTTTGAAAGGCCTTTTCCTGTATGCTCATTTGTACTAATGAAGTCAATGAAACTTTCACTTACTTGACATCTTCCATCTGACAAATCAACAAATCTAATAACTTGGCTCATTTGCTCAATATGAGGACTGTCTGGAGTGCAGTCAAATATAATGGAAAAATATTTGGCAGCTGTTATTTTATTCAAAATTTCCTGTTTTACTTTGGCTCCAATTAAACTGATTACTTCATTCTGGATTCTTGGAGAAAAGTAGCTTAGACCTTGCTTTTTGGATTTAACATATGACATATGTGCTGCTAGTTGAGGATGATAATGACTTATTAATTCTAAAGTGCTTAAGAGTACTCCACTACCAGGCTCTCCAATTACTTCTTTCTTAGCTGTTCCTCGAATTGCCAAATTATTTTTACCGCACAAGAGAATTACGTCCATCATCACTTTAACAATACTCCGCCATTTCTTTATCTCTTTTTGAAGATTTTCTTGACTTACAGCGTCCACTGTTTTTCCAAGTTTTAGATGATTTTGCAAATCTTTCCATTCTATGCAACAAAGCCTGTGACTGGACGAGTTTTCATGAGTATAAATGAGAGGGTTCAAATGTTTCCAATCTTTGAAACTCTTATTTATATCAGAAAATGAGGTCTTTCTATGTTGATCTTTCCCAAAAAGGAGACAGGGAAAACAAAATAGAGCATCTTCCGACTGACTATATAATAACCATTGTCGTAGTACTCGTTCTCCGTTCGTAAGTATTTTATAAAACCATTTAGCATCAAGATGTCTATTGCCGTGGCCGTCTGAATCTGGAAACCTGAAAGTTGATACATCAACTCTTTGAGGTCCACGTTTAATTAGCAGGAGTCTAACTTTGTCACTAATTTCTGGAACCCCAGGCCACTTTTTTGGATCATCATAGACAATTTGATTTATTTCTATAGACCAATCTTCGCCCAATGATTGCATTGTTTCATCCACAGAAATATTCTTGCTGCCTGGACTTGACATAGATATCCTATCTTTTTTCAACTCGTCATCTTCAAAAGTTGGGACATTGCCCATATGTGTGCTGCAAAACGAAGTTGATGGCTTATTACTGTCGTTTTCCGCAAAATCTGCAATATCTTTAGTTGTGTTACTTTTGTCCTTAAACTGTGTAACATCATTTATGTCACTTTCATTGTTTGCCAACCAATTTTTAAGCTGCCCTGAAAGAGCTACAGCAGTTTTTCCCTGTGTTTCCTGATTTTCCTGAAAGCACTGACAGATTGTTTTTTTGGTCCCATTTTCACAGTAATTGTAGGAAATGTTCTTTGCCTAAAATAAAAAGCAACAAGGGTAGAATATTTAACACCTGCTAAAAAAAACAAAATTGTCAACCTACAACGAAATACGTTCTACTTTGAAATTTTAGCATAGGTCATTCTAGAAAGATCAAAAAAATTTGTAATCTTTTATCATGCATTTACATGTTGAATAGATAAAAATTTATTCCAAAAAAAGGATCTTTTCTGTTTGCCCCTCCCAAAAAAATAAACAATTAAAAGTTAGTGATATTCATGTAAAATTGAATAAGGAATACCAAAAATATACTTTTAGGGTAGAGAAATGCATTTAAACCCCTTTTTTACACTTCTGTAATCTGAAATCGTAAATAAGAAAAGGGTGGCAGAAAGCGTCCTTTGCATAACATATTAAAATTTTATGAAAATCCGTACGAAATGAAATTTCAAGTGAACCTTCTTAAACTATTCTATTTTTTGCATAACGATTTTCAATACACATAGAGTGAATATATATTTGGAAAAAATTATTTAATTGAATATAAATAAATCGCTTGCAATTGCACAAGATAAAGTATACTGATGACAAGAGTGTATCATTTTCAGTAATAAACAATAGAACAAATTCACAGACTGTGATGTGATTACAAATATAAATGATCATTGTCAGAGGTTAGAGTATTTCAAACAATTCTAAATTTAATTGTTTGTGAAGTCTAGTTACAAGACCTTCTGCAGACCATTTTCCTTTTTCTGTTTTTCTTATAAATTTTCTTGCAAATTGCCCTAAGAGCATATTTTTATTTTTGAAGTAAAAACAGAAAAACTACTCAGCTCACTAATGAAAGAACTATATTATTAAATAGTCTATCAATCACTGCTCTATATATGTTATCTGTTGTTTCATAAAAAGAAAGGGTAAAGAAAGAAATGGTATTTACTGTTTTACCGTAGAACAAAAAAGCGTATTTCTTATTTTCTTATAACGAAGAATGCAAAATCAGTATTTCTCTCACAAAACCCAAACAACGACTGCTAAGATGGCGAGAATTCAGTTGGTATCTCCTTGAAGAACAGAGATGGCAGCACTTGTTGGATGCGATCTACATTACCAACAGCACTAAAAATCCTACTTTAAAAAATCGCCACGCATCGGCGCCCCATCCGTGATGATGCCCCTTTTTTCGTACTTCAAATTCTCACCTTTTTCTAACTGGATATGCGGATGAGATTATTTACTTTAACATTATCCTACCTTTGAGGGCAAAAAATCACCACGTATCGGCGCCCCTGGCGGGGGCCAGTCCCACCACCCCCTAGGTACACCACTGAGTAGAGGTGAATATTACTAGGAAAAGTTTATCTCAGTTTGCTGTAGCCTTGAAAGTAGAGAGAGAGAGAGAGAGAGAGAGAGAGAGAGAACTGTTTTAAAACTAGTGGCAATCAAATCCAACTCATCTACTACTGAAGAACATTTTACACATAGGCTAGTATAATATTTATAGCTTTGTGTAAATAATTCCACTAATAATTTGGTTAGATTTTAATGGTTTTATAAGTACACTGATAACAAAATGAAAAATGCAATTAATTTTGTTAGCTCCAAAAGTTGCATTACAAAAAATCACATTGTACCTACTTACTACAAATGGCAAGAATTATATACTTTTGGTGATGCAGTAATAAGAGCATTATGAGTCTGAAAATGTGCAGTCATGAGAGACTACATATATGAATTACAAAACTAGGAAATCTTATGAACAGCATAAAAAAACATTTAAATGAAGAAACTCCTATTAAACTTATTGTTTGATAAGAACTTAGAACAGTAACAAAAGATAAAACAAATTTAAATAGTTCATAATCAGTTTATAATATTTTGTATTGTTTTAATGGTGAAATAAAACATATTTTTATATACTTTCAGAAAAGATTCCTGTTCTCTGGATTGTCTGACGGTTCATGGTGGGTTCCGTTGACATACATAACACAAGACAATGCTAGTGTCGTCCAAGTGTGGCTCAAACCAAACACTAATGCTACTCTGCCTCTTGCTACAAATGGCTGGTTTATATTTAATGTTAACCAAAGTGGTAATGAGTTTAATCTTCCTATCTTACTTTGTTTATAAATATACAGAACTTTTTGTAAACTTATGATTATACCACTGTCATTTTGGAAGAGAAAATGTCACTTCTAATTTATATAAAAGTAATACTAAGTCTCATTAATACTGATTTGGATTGACTGATTAGGTTACACATAGTTTGTTATATCATAAAATACATGCATTGTTCAAGATAGCAATCTCGAAGGTGAAAACTGAATTTATCACCACACACAGTACAATCAAAATCACAAGCTTTATTAAACAATTTTAGCCAATTCATGCTTAGTTCAACAGTCTTTCTTTGCAATTACAATATTATATTATGCATTATTCAGAGCAATAATAACAATCACTGAAGTCATTCTTACAGTACTATGTTGCTGTGCGGATCTTGGCTTGTAAACTTAACTATTCCATTCTGCCTGTTAAATTGCATTACACTCCATTTCTCCAGAAACTTAACAGTTCTCCAAATCAAAGCAGGTTTTCATAGTTGTGTCACTACACAATATACTATGTGTAATTTGTTCCTGTACATGGCAGTTTTATCCTATTTTAAACGCATAAGGAGTACTGAATGGAATATAAATTTTTAAGCTAGTCCTAATTATATAAAAAAACACAATGAAAATATTAAAAACCAAACTCCTGAATTAATTTTAGAATAACTTTTAACAAAGTGTTAAGGAAAGAACTTTTAGAAGGATCATAATGGATTAAGTTTCTTTCTAAATTGAGTTACAATCATTCACTTCTAGAAATGCTCCTTTTGCAATTTACATACTTTTTTCAGAATACAGCTATTTCTTTCCACAGCATGTGGGTTATCTATAAATTTTTAATAATTATGTTTGCCTACCACACCTTCTTGCCAGTAGGTAGTGGTAACTTAAGTTTTTATTTATAGTAACAAACTGTTTTTGTAATGAAATTTTTCAAATAAACTACATCTGATTTGAGTTCAGCCTAAAAATTCAAAATTAAATGTTTACTAGTAATATACATTTTACTTCCTCTTGTTTAAAAATAAAGTGTTTAGGAAATTATGTATGCATGAATGTCATATATATTGAACAGGAATAAAATATTTTGAAAAACTATAATGTGAGGATAAAAATTCTAGATTGTTTGTAGACATATTCAAAAGATACACCGGCATTAGAAAACAATTTTATTTACAATATTATATGTACTCAATCACCAAACTAGAAAATATTAGAAACTTCAGTGAGGATAAAAGCTTTATGTATTTTATAATATGCATAGTATGTAAAATGCATATATGTTAAGCCCTATACTATGATTTATATATATTGCTACGGCAAGGAAATACATATTACCACATCGCTGAGTGACTACATGACACCTTACATGTATATTTGCTTGACAGAATTACGCAGCGCTCTGGATTGTTCAAGATACCTCTTCCAGACATTACTCAACTTCCCTACCGGCATTGAGGCCTACTATGTCACTACAATGCAAGCCAGCGGAGGTATAAATACTGGATTTCAGTTACAGACCAAGTTCAGTTATAGACCAGCGATATTGGAGTGAAGTTCAGAGTGTTTGTTACTGTGACTAGTGGAAAGTGATTAGTGTGTCAATTAGTACAAAACTGTAGTAAAGTGACATTTATTGTTGTGTGCTGGATACATGTAATTTGAATTATTGTAATAGAGTGCTTTGTTGATTTCTAACTGTTGTTTGTATCTAAAGTTTATAATTAATAACTTTATTGGTGTCGGTCATTCTGTTTCCACTGTACAACATGATGATCTGTGAGACTGTTGTAACAATATACTGTATGTATGTAACAGATATATACTGCACATTTTATAATATGCATAAAATAAAGCTTGTATGTTTTACTATAGATGTAATAAGCTGACAAAAAGTAGAAGATTAAGGAGACCTCAAAGTGAGTATAACCAAAAGAGTAAAGAAAGTAATACATTTGTTAGTAATGTATGCAACTAAGTCTACTAGAGTAGACGAAGGAAAGCAGAGAGTATGTGAAACAGAAGAGTACAGAAAAATTTATAGAGCATAGAAGATAAAGGTGAGTTTTCAGAAGATGTATCAAACCGAAACGTAAATAAAATTTTGGAGAGAAAGAATATAATGAGGATAATTAAAAGCATGTAGACTGACCAGGGATATAGTCCGGAGAAGAAACCAGTATTAAAAAGGATTACAGAATAGTGGCCTCAATGTATAAGACTATGAAAAAGACCAAAGACAGGTTACTGAAAACTTAAAAGACTGTTGGAGTAATGGCAGCAAAGAGAGAAGAGTGGCGGAAGGCATAAGAAGCTAAGGAGCATGCGAGTTTGGTAAAGGAAAGAGGAAAGTGAGGAAGAAGTGACTTGTCACAGCGAGTGGTGCTGAAAATCTTGAACTGGCAGCTACAACCTGACAGCAGTGGTATAACCTTAATGAATACCTGGTGAGATACCTGTAACATGTAATGAGACATTTCAGTGTATTTGTGTATAGAAATCATAGTCCATATGACAAGCAAATTGTATTTATTTTTACCAACAGTTAGATAAACAAGATAGTATTTGTAAAAATGTAAGGCGATATTTTGAATTTAATTCTAAAAATTATACAGTTAGAAAACTAATGAGTACACAATTTCTGTTTATTGTTTAGATTACCATAATTTTTATCTGTGTCAGTAAGTTTCATTACTCACAATAATTTTAAAAGTACCAGGTAGCAGACAAAATGTTAAGATATTAGAAGTAGAGGTACCAAAGTATTACTGCTAAAGTAGTAATTTAGTATTAGTATTTGAGAACTTTGGGTTTAAGAGTTCATATTTTTATATTAAATGTTTAAATACATAAAACATAATTGAATATAATATGAGTTATCATATCATTCAATTTTTATGGAAATAATGGGAAATATAAACGGTTTTGGCAATCAGAATTATAACCTTATTTGAGTTGCACAAAATCTGAATGTAGGGATAAGTGGTTTAAGATAAAGTTTTAAACCTGCATTCATTCAATTTTTGTATTCTAAAAAGCCTGTTTTAATCAAATAGTATAGTGTTTTGTTTATGCTGCTTGAAAAATTACCATTCCTGATTTAAAGTTCTTAGATAAGCAGGTGTGTGTGTGTGTGTGTGTGTGTGTGTGTGTGTGTGTGTGTGTGTGCACGCATGCTTGTGAGACGGTGAAGATTTCTTATACACTAGTTTCATTTCAGGTTTTTATCGAGTAAATTATGATGCAAACAACTGGGAATTACTTACTAGACAACTTATTCAAGATTTAAGGAAGATTCCACAATTAAATCGAGCTCAATTATTGGATGACGCATTTAATTTAGCTCGAGCTGGTGTAGTTGACTATCGTGCAACACTCAAATTGTCTGCTTATCTTGCTAAGGAACTTGATTATTTACCTTGGGTAACTGCACTCAGAAATTTCAGGTTTCTGTTGGTGAGGTATTATGGTCAACCCACATATGACCTGCTTCAGGTAAGTCATAAATGTTTTTTTATTTATTTAAAAAAATTAAACAGCATGAGAATAATTAGACAACAAATGTGATGACAAATGCTCCTACAGTATTTAAAGGACATGGCTGAGTAATGATGGATCTTTAAGAATTATAATTATAGTGTAATTATTGTTTTTTAAATAATTTTTACTAAGAATATTTTGTTAATAAGATGTAGTATTTTCTTTCAAGAAAAGTGGAGATAAAACCTGTACTCATTTCCTAAGCTTAAAGCTGTTGACAGACTTAAGTTTGCTAATAGAATATGAATACGGTTTTGAAGAAATGAATAAAAATATGTACAGATTTCTTTACAAAACGTCAGTTCAGTAATTTTGACATATTCATTGGTTTTAAATTTATATTTTTCATATTACACATGATCTTATGCTCCTGGTTATAGGGATAGATAATTATTTGTTTGCTTCTTGTATTTAATACTGTTGAATAAAAATTATTTAAAAATTCTATAAATTCATCCAGAATGAATATAACAAAGCAATACTGTTGGTGGCTGAAGTGAAAATAATTTAAATTAACATAGATTAAACAAAGTCCATATTTATTTTTGCTCTTTATCATATACTTATGTAATTAGTACATTGTATGTAATTATATCATGTAGACTTCACGTAATTAGAGTTGTTCAAAAGAAAAAATAATTGCAAAGATATGTTAATGGCAAATAAAGCACCAAGATTACTAATCTACTACTCTACCAATTTGAAGGTCTTGGGTTCAATTTTCCAGGCAACCTACAAACTCGAAGTGTGTTTTAAGCTTTCAGGTCGACTCAGAACCTGAAAGTTGACCTACCTAGTGTAAAAATAAGCAGCTGCAGTTTGTGTGCAGTACAGCTCATACATTGTGTCTCTCTTGAGCCACATCAGTAACAATAAGTTGTCTGTTTTTATAATCATGAACAACTCTTAATTTGCACCTAACATCAAAGTTTTTAATTTCCTCTTTTTATAAAAATGCATTCAGTTGTTTCACGTGGCACATGATTTTGTTTGCAGGGTACAGGATACAGCTGTATAGGGTATAAAAACATTTTATATTTTATGATTATAATCATGAAGTAATATAAACGATGTAGCATTTGTATCTTAAACATGTACTGTATATTTCCTTTGAATCTCATACTGTTTTATCTTACAGTTATCATAAATAAACTTTGATCGATTAACTGAAATATGGGGACCTCTTCTCTCACATCATCTTTCTAAAAATATGGAACCATTATTAAACACTAGTTGTGCTGGAATCTTGCCGGTTGTGTCATGTACTGATGACCTATATGCCATTAGGTATAATGGTATATGCTGGTTCAAGTCTGTTTGGTTCTTGTCAGTAACTTATTTTGTAACGTCATCTTCAGTAACTTTTCACCTGGGCTCTTCCTTTAACTCAGGAACAAGCAAGAGATGTTCCTTGATAACCAGAACTGGTTTTCAATCACTTCTAATGTTGTCATACAACTTTGTACTTCCTCTGCTAGTTCTTCTTCTGTTTCCGCATGCAATGGCAACGGGTTCCTCTTCTCCACATGTGTTGACTGCTTTGGCTACTGTCACTTGCTTAATTGAATGGTTGATGAACCCTGCCATTTTAGCCATGCAAAGATTTAGCTTCTCTTTGTCAAATCTCAGTACATTCTCTCTTAAGTTTACAACAAACCCCCAGACATTCATAATGTCTGTGCAAACAATGACTGGATAATATGCACTGGACAAATCACCAGCTGTGACTAACTTTTAAGCTGGCCATTACTGCTTATATATACCCTGCAGAGATTCCAGAATAATCTTCCATTCTCCAGGCAACTTGCCAAGTGAATATACATAGTTACAGATTCTCAAACAATCTGGAGACTAAGTCAGTGCACAGACACAGACACCACATCTGGAACAGGCTCAAATGATGCTGGCTGCACGCAGTTGGCTAGTCAAGAAACATCTAGAACAATAATCTTGAATTTTCAGGAGCACTATGTAATTGTCTGGAGAGGATAAGTAATGCCTTATGGTCTCATTCCTTGCTGAAATATCCAGCTGCACCTCAAAGTGGTGGGAGATGGGCAACACCTATAGGTGGCTAACACGGCTCTGGACACCAAGTAACAGCCGTTATAAGCTGACCCTCCTCTACTTGTCATTGTCAGGTAGAGGTTAGGGAACCCTCTTGCCCTTGTGGTGAGAAATTGCTCCTAAAGACGGATGGCCTAAAGATGGGTGACCAATCAACGGAAATTGGTCAACGACGTAGGGTGTGGGAGGCAAGGAGAAACCACCACATTATGATCCTTATGGATATCTCAACAGGGAAAACTGGTCTCTTTAGACTGGTAAGAACACCCAGACAGAAAATCAGGCTGGACGTTAAGCCTTAAGGTGGCAGCCTCACCATACGTCTTACCCTGCGACATGCTAGTAACATATCCAGGGGACATATTCACTACTAAATTGCCTCAAATAAGGACTAGCTGGATAAGTTGCATAAGTTAAACCTTATGTGTGGGGCCATTAGGCAAAATCTTAAGTCGGCAAGTAAAGAAACATGCCTAAAATTCTACAAGGTGATGGCTCTTCCCACACTTCTTTATTGGTCTGAGAATTGGACTTTAATGAAAGGCCAGGCCAGTCACATCCAAGCAGCTGAAATGAGATTTCTCAGGCATGTGGCAGGGTATACTCTCCATGATCATAGAAGAAACACAGATACGAGGCCTGCCAAAACTCGTATATGGCAGGAACAGAATATTATGAGTATACTCGGCAGGATCACCCAATATCGGCTGACAAATGTGTCCGTGAGTTGACAAATATAAAATGCTGTTTAAAATTGTATCAAAAAATTAGTATTCAATAGTTGAAAATACTGTTACACTTTTCATTCTATAGTAATTGTAGATACTTTTGTGTTTGACAGAATTACATTTTATCACTGTTGACTAGTGTAGTAAAAGATGTTGGTTTTGATGAGCGGCCAAATGAAAGTCACATCAATAAAATAAGACGATCATTAATTTTAGAAGAAGCATGTGCATTAGGACATGAACAGTGTAAAACCAAATCACTGGAAATACTCAAGGGTTTGCAAAATGGCAATGCGAGGTAAGTAAAGACTCTTGGCGACTTGATATTTGTATTAAAATTTACATAACAAGAATCATTTTGTAATGATTATATAGTACTTGTTAAATATATTTAATAAATTATCTAATTTATTGAACTTATCTACATTATTTGGGGAACGTGCAAATGAGAAAACTTACATTCTTACGTCTTTTACAAACTTAGTTTACAAGAAAGCCTCATACTTTAGAGAAGTAGAAATTCGATCACAACAGTGGTAAATAAACTTTTAAATTAAATTATGAAATTAAAGAAAAGTGTGTAATATAAATTAGGCCAATATATCATGAACTCCATTTGGAAGTTTATTATACTATTTGTTATTTATTACTGGTTATGATTTTAGTGTATCTTCTGATATCCAGAATGCTTTATTGTGTACTGCAGTACAGCAAGGTACAGCTGCTGATTGGGCTTACCTTGAGAAAATGTACCAAGAGTCAATGGTACCAACTCAACGATGGAATATTTTGTCTGCTCTTACGTGCACAAAAAATAACACTTTGTTGTACAAGTAAGTATATATCAAAATATTCAGGCATGGATTACCATTTTTTTTTTGTTTTTAAGAAAATATATGCGACATGTATGTGTCATTCTGTTATTAACTGAAACATATTTAACATAAGATCTTGCTGTAGCATTGAGATTTGTTAGCATAAATACATATTTTACCACTGATACACATATTTTCTTGATATATAATACTAATAACTCTCATTTTTGTATATTACCTTTAATGAAAAGAACTACTTAAGTAGAAGCTACTTGCAATTGTACTACTGTATATGCAATTACCTAATCTAAAAAAATGACAATAAATATTCCAATAGAACAACCACTTGTATTATAAAATTTTATGACAATCAGTATTTAAACTTAACAGAAGCTCTACATAACGTTTGGAAAAGGGATGGTCTTGTTCAGTGAATCCGAATACATAAAGACATCTAATCCTTGCTTGGAAGAAAGTCAGTCACATGGCTGTGAATATGAATTCATATTCATCTTCTGATTTAGCTTACATTGTTATCGCAGTCTATTATCACCTTGCAGACAGTTTGTATACTTGTACTTATATATCTTGTACAGTTTCATAAATTTTGTAAATCTTTTCATTATTTCTTCTGTTTCTAATTATGATTCTGTTTTTGTACAGCGACTGTCAGGTCTCAACCTAAAAAAATTTGGTTATAGTTATTCCAGCTAGATGTATAAAACAGTTTGGTAATCAGTTTTTAATTAAGCTGTTGTATCTTTCTGAAACAGACACCAGGCATGCTAAACAGTGGCGGTGCTAAGATAATGGGGGCCCCCTGCAAAAAAATTAAGGGGCCCTTTGAAAAAAAAGTTAAATTACAAAATGGGGCATAATCAAGGTGGTAAAAATAAAGCACATGAACTTTTTTACTACCTAAATCATACAACTGTAAAATGAGGCTTTAAGCTGAACTACTCACGTTTTACACACACAATACATAAAAATCGTTTACTGCTAATGCGACGCACTTGACGTATGTAAGCCTACTCGACAAAAAATGGGCAAGGAATGACTTTTATTGAACGAAAGTGATCACGTGTAATGGTGTAATGACCGCCAGCCCCTCTATTTTTGTTTGCCTAAACATGTTATTAAAAATAATTATAATACCATTCAAAATGAAATCTACACGTCACGGCATCGTTCACTATAGGAATAGGATGGTCTATAGTTTTTAATTTTCATATTTTCATGTATTTTCACTTTACCATTTCACAACACAGTTTACAAAGTTCTGATTTTAGCATAGTTTATAATAAATAGGCCTAATATTCTAATATTATAAGGTTCTTTTAAATTTAGCATAACTTTAATGTCTACAGATCTTGGTCTAGAGTTTACTGTTGTTCTAATCTTCTTTTTTTAAGAGTTAGAACTGTTCAACTACTTCACTAATATTAATTTTCTGTGTTTCTTCATGTTTAGTGCTTAAAATTGCCAAGTCACTCAAACGCGTTTGGGTCATCATACTTCTTAAATATGACTTAATTAACTTTAGTTTTGAAAAACTTCTTTCCGCCATAGTTGTTGTAACAGGAAGGGTCAAGTAAAGTTGTAGAGCAGTAATTAAATCTGGAAGGCAACTGACAAGGCAAGAATTTTCCTCAACTAGTAAACTCATTAGTTCCCTGACGTTTTTCTTTTGGCCAATTTCTTTGGCTAGCAATGTTCTGAAAGATATTACTTAGTCGGGGAGTGATTTTGAGAGGTCAGCTGGATACGTATTTACAAAAGACTCACTCTTCTCTATTACTTCTTTCATGTTAAGTTTACCAAATTCTGAGGTGACAGAAATGACAATTTCAACAATACAACGAAAGCTTTTGAATCTCATTTGTAGCTGATTTATCAAAATATCTAGCGAGCGTTGAACACTTTTATTTCAAACACCTTTACTGGATCGTCAAGTCTGTGATCGACAGAAATCACATCAAAAAAGCGTTTTACAAACCGCTTATGTTTATTTTTAATTTCACAAGTTATGTTGCAAGACTGGGCCAACTCTTTTGCATCAACCAGAAAGCCAGAAAAGTTACCTCTTAAAACTTTCAACTGTTCACACGCACGGCTCAAAAAATACCACGCGTTGTCAAGATCAACTGTTTGCTTTTGTAAAGCTTTGGAAGCTATGTTAACATTCTCAAGTACTTTGCTTTCAAGGGAAAACAAAAGGATAAACTCTAAATTTTCCTAATGATTTCTGATTGCTGCTGCTTCTTCTACTTTGGCTTTTTTAGAACAGTGCAATATGATTTCTGTTAGGCATTTCATCACATTTTTGAAGTCATTTCTTAAAGCTAACAGACAATCATGTCGAGATGATCACCTTGTAGGACATAGCTTTTTCAAAGTTAGGTTCTTAGTTGAGCTGTCTTCTTTAACGGCAGCATTCAAATCTTGCCATCGAGGTAAGCTTTCACTAAAATGTACGTATAATCTATGGACTATGTCATAAAACTGACTAGCCTAAGAAATATGTGAAACAGACTCATTAATTACCAGGTTCAGGTTGTGGGAAGCGCAGTGTACACATTCGGCGTTGGGGACCTGATCCTTTATCCTTTTCTGTAACCCAGAATACTGCCCACTCATTGTTGCTGTGCCATCATAACCTTGACCTCTACACTTACTGATATCTACATCATTTGTTTTTAAAATGTCCAAAATCTTGTTCTCAAATCCCTCGCTACTGACGTCACTTATCTCTGTGAATCCCAAAAAAAGATTCATTTATTACAATTTTATTTTTCCCAGGGCTTTCTTCTGTTAAATTAACTTGTCTGATTACAACACTCATTTCATCTGTTTTTGAAATGTCCTGTGTACTATCAACAATAATAGAAAAAAATGGAGCAGAGTGAATTTTTTTTAGTAAGGAATTTAGTACTGATCTTGCTAGTAAGCAAATAATTTGATTTTGAACGTCATGGTGAAGGTATTTTGCTCTGGACTTTTCATTTTCCAAATGTGCACTAAGGAGGGAATCATAGCGAGAAACTAGAGATATTATGTTCAAACAATTTCCATGCTCAGGACTGATTTCATCTAAACTCTCTCTATGACCACGAAACGGCAGTGAACACATTGCCATAGTGCGAATACATCCACAATGCACGTAAAAATGTCCTTCCACTTTTTTCGCTTGTCAGAAATTTGATCAGCTACTGTTTTATTTTTTTTCCAAGTAGCATACGTTAGGCAAGCTTGTAGGTGGACATTGCTGGTTTCATGAGACTTTATTTTTTTACTAAGACCTTTCCAGTCTCTAATACTTCCATCACGCCAGCTTCAAGCAAGCCTCAATATTTTCGCTGTAAAGCCAACATGGCAAACAATAAACTCCATCTAAAGTAGGCGAGTAACAAAGCCTAAACCTGTCGACTTTTTGGCCTGTTGGAGTTTTAAAGGAATAATATTCAGAACTGAAAGATCTCTTAGAATTTGGATGTTTTGGAAAAGACCCCTTTGGTTGACATGGTTCTCCTATTATAATTAGCTTTTTCACTTCATCAGTCAAAGGTCCTTGATTTTGGTAGAGTCCAATATCCGTTTTGAAATTTGTTGAAGTTTGATAACTTGGACTGGGCGGGTTTAAATTAGGTTCATTTTCACTTATATGCTCGGTTGGTTGTTCCAGTTTGTTTTGATTATTTGGGCCGAGTAAGTTTTCAGCTTCATGTCCACATTCAAGTTCTGTCTGTTGTTCATTTTGATTACTTGTACTTGGACCGGACAGGTTTACATTTACATTATGTTCACTTTCACCACACTCAAGTTTGGTTGGTTGTTCCCTTTGGTTACTTGGTCCGGGTAGGTTTCCAGGTTCGCATTCAAATTCGGTCGGTTGTTCATTAGTAAATGGGTTTTTAAAAAGTGTGTCAATTTTTGGAAGTTTTTAAAGTGATTCTGCCCGTTGTTTTTTTAGTTTTATTTATTGCGCACCACTTAAATAATCACGTTTACTTTCAATAACTTGAAACAAAAAACAATTCGAAACATAAACACTGAAACACAAAGCGGCACTCTGCACTCTGAACAGGAAAGACGGATGCTCCTATCGCGAAGTAGATGCGACGTACGACTGCTAGTATTAGGCGTAGTTAGACACTTAAATTTTCCCAGTCTTACGCTTACATTACAGTGTTGTTCTCTACTCACTTTGTGTTTATTTTTTCCGGTGTTGGAGCCCATTTTAATTTTTTTCCCGGCCGGGAGCCCTTAAGGGCCAGGGTCCTCCTGCACAGCGGGGTATGTGGGGGCCTTATCGCTGCCACTGATGCTAAAACTTGTAACTTATCTATCAGGAAGCTCTAGAACAATTAGAGTGTTTATGCACCCTGCCCCTCTCCCACTAAACATTTAAGTAAGACACTATACGGTTCACAGACAGATCACTTTTTATAGATGTTTTTTTGTAACTTCATCTGAATATAAATGTGTGAATAGTCATTTCTTCATCCATAGTCCGCCCTTGAAGAATTAATTCATATGAACAAGGTGCAGATACAGTAAACTTTCATCATAATTACAAAATAACAATCAATAGTTCAACATTTAAACAAACTTCATAAAAAAAACATATACCATTTTTTATTAATAATTCACCATATGCTACAACAATTTTTAGCACTTTACTTATGTTTACTTCCTTAATATACGCTTTCATCCTTTTAATATGTTTACAAACTTTCATCCTTTTGACACAAAATATATTTTATAATTCCTGTTGTAAAGCATGACATCATGAAATTCACATTTACCAACTCCCTCCCCCCAACAATCACATGGATATAAATAAACCTTGTCACCATAAGATAAAGTCATGGATGCCAACTCTGACATAAAAATATGTGTATATGTCACTTGATCAGTTATTAAAATAGTGTATTTTTCAGGTTCCTTGATTCGTTATTAACAAATCAAACATCTGCATACAGCACTAAATATGTGTCTCAAGTTTTAAAAGTCTTGTCGTTGTCATCGTCCGGCGCTAGTATTTTACTAAATTATCTCATCGAAAAGGACTAGTGAGTATAAAATAATGAATAATTGTATTCATGTCTATTGGCCTGGAATACTTAGACTATATATTATCTCTGTGTGAATATTTAATCTTAAAAGTAGATTTTATGCCTGAACATACTTCATTGCTTAAGGCGTCACCAACAGCTACAGTAAAAAGTAAACTATCAGTCTTACATGGTGTTATTTTGTGTGTCATCCACACAAACTTTTGAAGTTAGTCAATTCTTGTATTCTTAATCAACTTTTCTCTTATTTAATTCAGTCCCTTGCCCCAAGATAAGATACAATTATGATCCTGCCACTTTTAATAAATCTGCTGAAATCAAAAATAGAAAACTACTTGTTAGTAAAATACAGTACAGTTAACTATGTGATATCCATTTTATTTCACTGATCTCAATACCAATTCAGGTTGACAATTTTGAGGAACAGTCTGATGATTATAATATTTTAACAAGTTCTAATATAAGAATGTGTATTTTCAAGATAATTATTTTTATAAAAAGGAGTAATTGGTCATTTCACCAATTATAAAACAAACAATTAATACAAAGTAAACACCTCTTCTACAAAAGCTTGTCAGTTGGTGCAACATATGTACATGCACGTTTTTCAAGATTTAAATCAAAATATTGTTTGGGTTTTGTTTTTAGATAGGCCTAGTATTAATGTCAATTTGAAAAGTGCTTTATTTGTAGGTATTTAGAAAAAAAAAGAAAAATAATACATTGGCTGTAGCCAGTACTAAAAAAATAATACTGAAGCAACAGCTCATTGTAGATTCATAAAAAATTTTAGTGTTCCAGAATCCAGACCCAGGGCCTAGTACTGTAGCAAATTTCTGGTCACCCAGATGATTCAGATTCCAGAAAAGTTTGGGTCTCCCTCATAAAAAAGTTCCCCTCTTGTGTGTGTGTCTGTCAATTTGCATTTCTGTTTTGTGATTATGTGTGTAAGTGTTACTGGTATAAGAATAATGTAATGCAAAATGTAGAACATATAAGTAAACATTACAGGGGACTTTAAAATAAAATAATTGTGTTATCAGTTTTTTGTAATGTGTGTGTGCGTGTGGTATTTTATGTGCATGTCACATGGTCACATGTGTATATCATGGGCGTGTTTATTCCAGTAGATGAATTAGTGTTTAAATACATGCTTGCTCAAGCTTTTGTTTGTCATTGTTGCCATTTTGTTGGATTTAATTTGATAATTAAAACAAATAACTGTACAGGCCAAATGTATGTATGTATGGCATTTGTAAATGCACAATAAGAAATTTCATTAGAACCTAATATTAGCTTCTGCGAACTGCCTTTGCATTTTTATAAAATTACAGTTGAAGTCATGGACATAATGTGTAATTAATACATCTAACAGTATATGTTTTATGTTATGGTATTCATACCAGTAATTTGTCAATTTATTTTGTTCATATTATTCAGAATCCTTTACATCATAGGTGTAATTTGGGGAGGGGCAAGGGGGCACTCGCCCCCCCCCCCGTTCCAAGCATTATAAAATTTTGTTTCCAGTTGTTATAAATAAAAAACTGGAATACAATGCGTACCTTTTACACAGACTTGTTTTCGAACACCATAATGAAATAATAAGTTCAGCTGTACTTCTAAGAATTTGCTCTCTTTACTTTCCTGTCTTTGTCACACATATTCTTCTGAGTCATCATCTCTGTGCTCGGATTGTTTACTGTTTGATTTGAGATTATCGCTGTTTTCAGTTCAGCAGAATTTCACGAACACTAGAGGCCAGTGTAAAAGAGAGCAGTATGGTAGGGGTAACAGACTCGGCAGCATGAACAAAGCTGGCTTACTGTGCAAGACATTGATGGTTTTGTTCACGATTCTGAAAAGACGGTCGTTTGGAACTGTTATTTGTTATGATTACTGATATAAGTGTGTTTGTTAATCGGTCACATACATAGTAGTCCGTTGTACACATCGCTTGTCTCTTTCTTAATTCGTTATTGTTGTGATTGTTTTAGTTTTTTGTGTTCCTAAGTTCTGAGAAATGGGAGATAAGAAATGCAAAGGAGTAACACTGCTTAATTTCGTTAAAAATTGCCTAACTGGCAATTTGAAAATTTCTTTGTGTTGTGACTGATTTGGCTTACTGCTACTGCTACTGAGCATTTTGTGACAGTGTGCCTAAGGGAGAGGATGCATTTACGAAAACTAGGTATAAGAATTGGAAGAACTGAAATTGTTTATGTTTAGAGGCCTACAGAATATTTGTTCTAGGTAAACATAACTGGAAGTACAACTTATGAAGAAAGGTTTGTTGATCATTAAAAAATGAAATTGTCCCTCATTTACTAACTAAGAATTATTACTAAACTTTCTAATTTTGTATAAAATATATTTTATTAATTTTATTATATAGATGGTCTCACTACACACTTGAATTTATGAAGTTTTACCCCCCACCCCAACGTTAGGCCCCAAGTTACGCCCATGCTTTACATTATGCAGTTGTGATTCAAATTTAGAACGAAGAACTGCTGTGAATGTGATTCATACAAATGATCACGATCAGTGACTATGATGGTTCCATCTTCCCTTCACTATTGCTATAGTGTGTATGCTTGACATAAGTTTGTAAAAGGGTACAATGACTACGAGTCAACAGAAAAGTATCAGAGAATGTTAAAGATGAGACTAGGGCAGAAGAAACAGACCTGATTCTATAAGAAAAGCTATATGACAAAATTAAAAAGACGAACAAAAGGCTAACCTCCCATAAAATTCAAACATGACCATAAATTTGAAGGGAATATTAGGCAATGAATAGTATAATTTATCATAATGTGTTTTTAGACAGAATTCATAACATATGGTATGCTTAATGAGTCAGACAAACAACAATATCATTATTAGAATAATTAAACATATTTGGTTCTATTTAAAGATACAATGTCAAGGAGCACTGCCTCTATACACACTCGCTGCACATTTAATAATCACTATAATAATAATAATAATAATTATCACTATTGTTTGACGACTCGGAACACTAAGTGTTTTATAAGTAAAATCGTAAAGATTTACCTTACAGCCTAAACCGTTTTTCACCTTTAGAAGGCTTCATCAGAGGCTGCCGTAGGTAGCGCTGTCCGTCTTGTTGTTGGCGACGGGATAGTTTTTCGAAAGATCGATACTGTGTGTGTGTGGTGAGATGTGTTCGAATAATGCGTGCGATTTGAATTGTGTCTGTTCATTTAGGATGTCGTTTTTATTTGTTTTTGTGTGTTTGTATATTTCTAATTGTTCTAGAGTGTCTAGTTTTCGGCCTTTTGTGTGTACGTGTAGAATGTTCATGTTATTGTCGATGTTTGTATGTGTGGTTTGCTTCAATGAGGTGGTTTGCATAATAATAATAATAATAATAATAATAATAATAACAACAACAGCAACAACAGATGGTAGGGTAGTTCAGTAGTGTGGAGCTTGCTTGGAACCATGATTATTTGTCATGTTGTGATGTGGGTTTGCCTCTAGGTCAAGTTTATAGAACTCTGTCTACTTTACTTTCAGGGCAATATGGCAGTCGGTCTGATGTATGTGGGGCTTAGTCAGTAACAACATAACATACAGTATATCTACACATGAATACATACAATATCTTTTGCCACTGTCCTCTTGTTGATAATGACTGTAAAATTTTATAATAATATGATAATTTCTGTTGTTTTTGTTTTACCTTAAGATTGTTTGTGGTAGTTGGTGTCTAATATTTTGCATATTAATAAAGGATTCAAGATTACCATCAGTGAGCATGAAAGATTAATAATTTCTTATAAGCATAGGCAGCAGTGTATGCTTCCCTACCCCATTGTGGTTTGTGGGGAGAAATCAGAGTATAGCTACATCTGAATCTAAATGGTTACACCTGAATCAGGAGTACACCTGAATTCAGTGTGGCTACATGAAATGACCACAGAATCAAACTCGTGACAGCTCAGTCAGAGCAGTCATGTTTATCAGCTGACTTTCAAAAGATCAAAACACAGTAAGGAACATCACTTTGTCACACACACACACACGCGCGCTTGCGCGCACAAGTGGTGATATTGTAAGGTGGTATAACATGTATCTTGTGTGCAGTAGCAGTAGTATTGTTGTTCTTGTCTTGGGTTGATGTACGTGTCCGTTTGCCTTTACAGCTGTACGAGATCTGTTAATAATACTACCTTCTATTTATCCAGCGATTATAATGAAGAAGTTTTGGTACAAGTAATTGCTGACATCACGCCTCGTATCACACTGTATGAACAAGCTATGAAGGTAAGAATATTTCCTTGAAAAACTAAAACCCTGCAATTAAAAGATTTCTTAAATACACTTCAGCTAATACATACTGAAAAGTAGGAGAAGGTGTTTTATCTTGGGACACATTCTATTTTGTTTAATCGGATATTTGTTTATCACGTAATGGAAAACACAGAAACTAATATTCTGTAGTTTTGAAATTACTCATCACCTCGGCCATTTTGTTCTTTGGACAAGGAGATGATATTTCAAAGGACAGAGTTTCAGACTAAAATTAATTGCATATAAAAGTAATTTTTTAAGCTGCGGGTTTCTTGGATATTAGATAAGTTTTATAGCAGCCAAATTAATAATTTAAGAAGCTGAATATTGTAACATAACAAGACTATGCCCTAGAATAAATATAAATTAATCACAAAATTCGTTGTGAATTATGCCTAAACGCAATCTTTCTTATAAATAAAATACAAAGAAGTATAAAATCAAGTTAACAAATAAAGAAATTAAAATAAAATGTAACTATTTAAAAATAAATAATAATGTCAAGGAGTAAAAGGTAATAAAAAAGAAAAGGGAAATATTATAATAAGTACATACAATGGAAATAGGAAATGAAAATTTATTAATTAATTAGTTTAATGAGAATGACAAGACTATCAGACGACATGACTATGACTACTAAACCCAGGAGGGAAGATCGAATGATAATAAAAATGTAAATAGTTTTTAATAAATAGAAATATAGTGTATAATTGTTAACAAGTTAGGAAGTAAGTAAAAACACATTTATTATTGTATAAGCCTATTAAACTATAGAGAGGTCTGCGAACCTCAAGCAGTTATTTTGTGTAATTGCACTACGAACTGTAAGTGATATTAAAAAACAATTAAAATAATATTAAACAATAATCACAAACTACCTAACGTAAGAAAGTGGAAATATCGAAAATAACGGTGATTAATGTTAAAAAACAGTGTATAGTCAAAGTGCATAGGAAATAGACCTGGTTATAATAGAAACAGTGAATAACACATATAATTGATATAAAACAACTATATAAACAGTGAATAACACATATAATTTATATAAAACAACTATATAGCTAATATAATAAAATTAAACAAGGTGTACAATAATTAAAACTAGTGGAATATATCCCTAGAAACTAATTATGTGCATCAGGGACGAGTAAAAATAAGATTCAAATGAATCATGTTAATTATAGGGTATAAAAACAAACCTGTGACTGATCCATAAAACATGTTGTGGAGCTAAGAGCTTTACTAAGTGAATCTAGAGATTAAAAGGAATCTTATTGTTGTTGAATTTGAGAAAATAAGCCAGAAGAGATATAATTTGAAGCTGAACATTTCCTATAAAAAAAAAAAAATAATAATAATGTCACACAGTAAATTAATGAAGGAAAACTCCAGAAATAATGAGAAGTATAATGGTTTAATATAATACATGGAAAACTGAAGGCCAGAAGAATTCTAACAAGAAAATAATCTGTAAACTATACTACAATTTGGTGAGATTGTTCTATTATGCTAATACATACATTTGTTCAATCATTATTCAATTTAAAACACTAGAACAGTGAAGTGATATAACAAAAATACTATAAACATTATGATTATTAATTTTATTTTCTCTTACACTTATCTAAAAATGAACTTTTTCTTGTGAAAACTTACTTTTTTCGTCGGACGCGTTTCGGCGTACGTATCCGCCTTCTTCAGCTTTTAGTCAGACTGCCATCATTTCGTAACGGTTTTTGTGTGGAAGGTGTAGTGGGGGTGGTGTGTGGAGGAAGGGGATTGGCGCAGGGATTCAACTTGATGTTTGTTTTTTGTAAAATTGTGTCAAAATTGTGACAAAAACAAACATCAAGTTGAATCCCTGCGCCAATCCCCTTCCTCCACACACCACCCCCACTACACCTTCCACACAAAAACCGTTACGAAATGATGGCAGTCTGACTAAAAGCTGAAGAAGGCGGATACATACGCCGAAACGTGTCCGACGAAAAAAGTAAGTTTTCACAAGAAAAAGTTCATTTTTAGATAAGTGTTAGTGCTGTGAAAGAAGAGATGAACAATCAAGACAACTATTTATTTTCTCATTGTAATTTTTTTGTTATTAGTTGTTCAGATTTGATTAAGTTGTTTCTTTTGTATAATCCAAAGAACCCATGACCCAACACACATACACCACATCACATTACTGAAACCGATTTATAATAATTATATTTTCTATCATATGTATGGCTTTGACTGTACATCGACTTTAATTTTTTTATTAACCCTGAGAAAGAGTTTTTATGTTATCAAACCTGAAGGAGCTACTAACTGAAGAGAAGGGCATTGCATGTTAATAAATGTCAATATATGTTAAAAAGAAAAGAATAATAAAATTTATTGAAAATAAGGCAAGACTGAATACAAGTTAAATATTTTATTTCAAGTTACATATAAAATTGGCACCAACAACTTGGAGCTACAGGACATAATTATATTGAAGGGTAAGATTACAACATAGATTTATACAATTATTATAATAATAGAAACAAACACGTTATAATATACAGATAATGATAGTTTACTAAGATCTTTTGAGAGGCTTATGTAAAATTAAATTAGATTTACCGGTACTGGTATATGATTTAAATTTTCTTGATGCTTATTTTACCTTGGACTAGAAGACTTGTTGTACCTTGGACCATGACCTCAAGTACAATACATAACTTTCATACTTTTATCCCACTAGATCAATTTAATTTAAATTAATTATCTTAGATAAATTTATTATTAAAAAAAGTATTTATTCTATATGAATAAATAACATTTAGTTCAAACGTATGAATTGTACAACATATTTTTCTGTAAGTTTGACATATCTATACGACGTAATGTAAAATCTTTTCTGTGTAGTTATGTAACTATGCCTCTGCCATTTGTATGATAATTGTACAAGGCATTTTTGTTCCCTTTTCCCAAATTATCAACCATGGCCCAAGGTAAAACTCAGTGGCATGCGGTGGGTAAAATATTTGGTGAAGCTGAGTTATATCTGATACCGTAGGCCTATTTCAGTTTCAAAAAGATAGCAAAAGCCCAATTTATAATTAACTATATAAATAGGCCAGACAGGAAGATCTTTTTCATCCAGATTTTATGAACACACCAAAGCAATCACCAATAATAACATACAATCCACATTTGCCACACATATCCAGACAGAAAACCACAGTTACACCAATATAAAAAACAACCTTAAAATTTTACACTTCGTACCCAAAAGTCGTAAACTTAACACCACAGAACAATTTGAAATATACAAACACAACCCAACAACATACTCAATGACCAATTACAATTCAAATAAAACACACTATTTGACACAGTAATAAACAACACCTACAACAATTCAAACTCCAGCGCCAATCCCCTCCACCTCCACCCACACACAGCCTGTGAACTAAAACCGTTATACATAAAATTACCGACAGTTTGCACATTCCGTATCCAAACTCACTGACGACGGAGCACACCACTCTGAAACGACATATGAGTAAATACAACAAGTAAGTTAGTTCACAGTGAAAGTACCAACAATACTAATAATTATTAAGTAGTGAACAAAGAAGCGATGAACATTCAAAATATTATAATTAAAATTAATGTATAGTGGCTTACCTACTAATCTGTCTTCTTGTTAGCAGCTGGCACACACGATTATGATTGAATTTTAGGTATAAGATCCACTATTAATTCTAATATCTTAATGTTTTATAGCATGATAAAATAAAATTATGTTCAACGCAGAATACATAGAACACTTATACCCCACAGTTCAAAGTCTCTAACACCGAGTTACTAACGCTTTAAAAAACACTGGCACAATACAGCCTTAACTAGAGGGGCAAATTCTTTTTAAAACACATGTGTCTGAAAATATAAATACTGTAATAGCATATTTGCAGTGGTTAAATATCAACTTTTTTACTAATAAACACACTAATACATCGTTGAACCATACTAATAACTCTCCTGGATGGAAACACATTTTCTTTAAATATACAAATATTTAACTAGTTTTCAATATTATAGTTTTAAAGCTTTAAAAGATCAGATACACTTTTCCCTTCAAACTCTTCACTACGGTACAACACAATAAGTTCGTTTTATAAACACACACTGTCAAAGAATTTGCCAAATATTTCCAAAAGGCTTTAAAAAGGACATTTAGGATAATCTTGAAACCGTGTATACAAGTGATTGTCAATGTTATCAAACACTCACAATAAATATGCTTGTAGTTCACATTCCTTCTCTGCGATGGCTCCCCTACTACAGATAGTAGTAGTTTTCAGTTTGCTGAAAACTCCTTTGTTTCATTTTTTATAGTCACTAAAAGAACTGAGCTAATCGCTTCAATGAGATTAAACATTTTCCTAAATACAGTTCCGCAAGAAGAGGATGATATTCGGTTGTGTACTTAAGAAGTTCTATATAAATACCTCGATTAACGGTTTTTTACATTTCATCGTGTCCTCGCAATGCTAATTGTTATTTACCAAGATATCAAACAGCATTAGTCTCCTAAGAAAATCTCTATTGAGTTGAGCCTTCTGACTGTGAGCCGATATCTCCGATTTAAGTTGGTTATCTAACGCAGTTTCTATTCTACTCTGAATGAAAGCAGCAATACACAATGACGAACAAAGACGATTCACAGTAAGTTCATGACCATCAATAGCTTTAACTAGGTTTCCTAAATGTTTGAATCCAGTCTTGGCCTAGGCAGTGTTCCTGTCCTTTCCAAACAACAAACAATATCACCAAAATAGTGCATAGTGCAATTACCTCAGCACTACCACACAACCACTCACATTTGTTGTACATGCTAGACTGGAAATGGCTAGTAAACTTTCCAGATTGCTGGGTTAAGTTTAAAAGATTCGGGGTTGGCTTACCAATTTTTATCATTTCAGTTTTTTCGGGTTTGCCAAAATGTCTTTTATTATACAAACCGACACTGTAGAAAATATATTAAACCAACATTGAAACTATCCTAAAATATATAACTATCACTTCAAATATAATGTGTATTGTTTAAATTCAATGTAAATAAAATGTAAGACACACTATTTAATAAGTTATAATTATAACTTCAAATGTTAAAAACGGAAAATGCATATGGTTTAAATGCAGTACTAAATAAAGTAACACACACAGCAGTACCAGCAAACTTAACACCATGTAGTCCAACTCAACTGAAGCTAGCATCAGTTACCTACCGACCACTGCAGAGGCAGTTTTCTATCTTGCTCTACGTGTGCGCGTATCTCTCTACACCAGGCTACCTCAAGCTGTGATGAACATTCTTCACCTACCACTGTAGAGCCAGTGTGTGAAATCAGTCTACTTAAAAATTATTTGAAACAGTCATATAGCAAATTCCAGTGGATTTTTATTTTGGTTACTTAAAATTAGATTCAATTAAATTATAACATGTACTTTAAATAATTGAAGTTAGTGTGTCGCCAATCATTACTGAAGCAGTGCTTCACTTGCTTCCCTTCACCACACGCCACGGTAAAACTACATGTTAGACTTTAGTTTCCTTTTCAATTGCTTATTCCGTTGTTAAAACATTGTCTGCCAAGCCAAATTTAAAAATTTTGTCCTCTGTACCAAAGCAAGTTTCTGATCACTTCTAACACATGTTTGAAATCTATTACAAGAAACATAAAGTAATACAGTAGAGTCTTGTTTATCTGACCTTCGCTTATCCGACATTCCGTATTATCCGATGTCCCACCGATTAAAAAACAAAAAAAACGCATTAATCGGCAACAAGAACTGCAAGTTGCGAGGTGAGCGTAGTCTATTTTTTGTTGCTCCCGACTCTGCCGCAGCTAATTAGTTATCCCGACTGTACAGTCTACACTATGACTCATGTGTATGTCATTCGCCCCACCCTCACTCACTCACTGTCACAACTCACTACTCAGTGCAGTGCAGTTTATCATTGTATGCGGATCGGTTTATCGTCTGTTACATGCGTATGTGTCTGTGTGTGTTACTTTGACAAATGTTGTTGTGTTGTTTAAAAGTTGAAATTTACGCAAGTATGGCGACGAAAAGAAAGAAAGTTGTTGTATCAATGGAACAAAAACTTGAGGCAATCAAGAGACTGGACAAGGGAGATCCAATGCAGAAGGTAGCTGACGACTTTGGCGTTGGACGGGTAACAGTAGGAGACTGGAAAAAAACGAATAGAAATAGAAAAATGGTGTGCATCAAGAGTTACGGAGGGTGCATTAAAAGAAAGAAAAACTATGAAAAAATGTGACTATTGTAACGAACGGGTAGACTGGTGCGTATCTGTAAAATGTGTACACCAGTTTTTTATGTGTATAAAGTGTTAGTGTGGCGTGTTTGTCTCACACCTGTCGTTACTTTAATAGTTGTTGCTAACGAAGTTCGTAGCGTTGTCACAATTATCAGTACAACCTACCTGTAATTTCATAGGGGTTTGTCAATCCCGGGTGGCGCCAAATTGTTTATTGAAAACAATTAAATTTGTGAATTAATAAGTTAGTTCGGTGTTTTCAGCGGTGACGGCTGGAGCGTTCAAATGGTTCCCGCCTCTTTACAGCTTACTGTATTGCACAGATAGCAAGAGCGCTAGTTGTCTGTTCCGTGAATTCGCTAACACACACATATATGATACAATTTCCTATGAAATAAAACAATGGTAACACTCTGTACTGTATCTTTAATTGTAGTTTGATAATTCATCAAAGTTACAATAATATTATAATTTAAGTTTCAATAAAATTGCTCCGGCATAAAACATGAAACACAAATCTCAAGGCTGACGAAATTAATTTTGAAACGAGTTATTCTGATGCCATTCTACTGTTTGTACATTATTTATCAACTCGCCCAAAATCTGGAGTTCTTGAGATTATAAAGAAAACATAAAATATGGTTACATTAAAAAAGTACACTACCGTACCTTATCCGTACTTAAATAATATAAAGTGTGGTTACAAATTGTTCGGCAGTGTAGTAATAGTTGTTACAAAGTTCGCAAATTAGTACGAGGTTATTTTTTAGTTAACATTTTGCTACGTAAGTTTGTTTAATTATTCAATCCTTGAAAGAAAGTTATTTTTACTTCATAGTGAGAGTTTTGTGATGTGAGAAATATATAAAGTGCTTTTATTCCTGGGATTAGGGTATTTAAATGATACTTATCAGTTCAGAAGGTTGTGATAGATCGTTTTCTTTGGTAATGGAAATTTCATCAAATTTGGAGTGACTTAGGCGCTAGCGTCTTCTTCTAAGTTGTCTTGGGAATTTCTGCTATTAATTTTCGTTTATTTAGTTCCTGGACATCTGTTAATCGTTGAACCTCTTCATCTCCTTCTCACTGGTTCATGTTGTTGACTTTTGAATGTTTTTTAAATTTTTTATGGTAAAATTTCGGTCATATAAAATCTTGTGTCCCTACTACCCAAGCGTCATTTTTCGAGTTGACAAATTTAACGGATAATTAGTAACCAACGGCCCGTTTCTATGGTAACTGAAACCCTTTGATTGGTTAAGGCCTAGATTAAAAGCATTGTTATCATATTTGAAATTTTTATTCAAATTTATTATATATTTTCTGATTGATTTCATTCTTCTGTCTTCCCTTCTGGGTATTAAATATTATCACTATTGTATTTATTTCCTTTCAAAGATTAAAATAATACCTCATAAGGTCATGTTCTATTAGGTATTAACTTTTGTCTAATTATGCTGACATTTGATAATTACATATTTCTTTTAATTTAAACTCTTATTGTAACATTTTTCTTTTAAAATGATTTATACATAAATTTTGGCTATTTACTTGCCTTAGATTTGTTAATTTTCTGGTGGATTTTATACAATTTGTTATTTATTGGTTTTGACAGTTAGGCATTTCCTAGGCCTAAGTAGCCATTGATTATTTTTACTTATTATGCTCTAATTATATTTCATTTTATTACAAAGCGTTTTGTCCTGTTGTTATAATTGATTTGTTTAGTGGTTGTTGTGTCTTGAATTTGTTTGTGTTCTGATTACATGTCAAGATTATTTTCTATATCTTAATACCTAAAATATAACAATTAGGCCTATGGACTGTAAGCTTCCTTCAGCCATATCCTATCCATAAAATTGAAATGAACAATTCTTTACAAGTTATTAGTTACTGTTGGTTTAACATACATTTCATTCTTTTACTATTATTTTGAGTGAGAAACATCATCACTTCCTTCAAACTTATTTAATTTATTTTCCCTTATAACATAGGGTGTTTATTAATTATATTCTTAATTTCTTAATTCTTTACTAATCCCTTTCTCCATTCCATGTTAACACAAACTGTTTATCTTACATGGGCTTTCTCCCCTGAATAACATCGTATCCTTTATCTATCTCTACTTTAAATACTATTTCTAATTACCCTTAACTATATAATTTTTTTATAAGCTCACTCTTAAATCGTTTATTGTTTCATCATTGATTTATTAAGTGTTTTCTTATCTATTACTAATTTTTTTTAATCATACTATCATTTACAATATCTTTTTTCACTTATCACTTTCACCTTTAATTAATTGGTGTTTATCACTGATACACTCATTATTTTGGGGTATTTACACCTTCACTATTGCACTTTTTAACTGTTTACATTAAGTGTTTCTTAGTGGGTAATCCCTATAATTATTTCTCTTTGTCACTTTCTCACTATTTCCTTCATTACAAATTATACACAGTATTAATGATATTTTTCTATAGATTTTACTATATCTAACTCTAATTTTTGGGTTAGTGTACTTTTTCTTTTTATAATATTACTTTACTGTTTTGGTTAAAACAGTTATATTAATTATTTCATTTAGAATAATATTTATTTCTGGTATTCGATAATTATTGGTTTTATTCCCAATATTTTATATTTGAGTGTCTCCCCTTTATAATTATGGTGTTTCTTATCTCTTGGTTTCACTTCGTTTCCTCTTCATTTTTCTGCTTCTTCTCCTTCTTCTTCATTTTCAATTGGCTTCATTTTAATTCGGTTCTCCCCTTCTCATTTGGTTTGATTTTATTTAGTTGTAGGAATTCGTTCACTTCCTTCAATTGTCTTTATTCTTCTTTGGTTTTGGTTTTTTCCCTTTTTTGTTGGTTTCCTGTTTGTTTGGTCAATCACTTGGGTTAGGTAATGTCGTCGTTTGTCGTGTCACCATCTTTATATTTTATTTATATTTAATCATTTTATTTAATATGAAGTATATTTATATTTAATATTATCTTTTTATCCCTGGTACTGGGGTGGCTTATTTGTGTTGTAACACTATGAAAAAGTTAGTGAAGCTTTGTATGTTTGGTTTACACAGTTCAGGGACAAAGGTGTGCCTATTTCAGAGCCTATTTTACAGCAAAAGGCATTGCATTTTTTTAATGAATTCAATGAAGGGAACCCAGATTTCATAGCAAGTGTCGGTTGGCTCGACCAATGGAAGAAACGCTACGGTATCCGTCAGTTAAGTGTTTGTGGTGAAAAACTATCATCGAATTTTGAAGAAATGGAAGCATTCAAGAAAAGATTTCAGGAATTTATTGAAACTGAAAGCCTAACGGGTGATCAGATATTTAACTGTGATGAGTCAGGCCTTAATTACAAAATGTTACCTAGTAAGAGTCTTGCAGCCAGAACTGAAGCGGCAGCCCCTGGCTACAAGCGTAGTAAGGAAAGGCTGACAATTTTAGCATGCAGCAATGCTACAGCAAACCTCAAAATGGACCTTGCAATGATTGGAAAGTCCAAAAATCCTAGAGCCTTTAAAACAGTTTCAAAAAACGCTCTTCCTGTAAAATACTACAGTCAGAAAAGCGCATGGATGAGCAGTGAAATTTTCAAAGACTGTTTTTTTAAGGAATTCATTCCTTCAACAGAGAAGTTTTTGAAAGAAAATAATTTACCCAGAAAAGCAGTTTTGTTGGTAGATAATGCTCCAACGCACCCTGATGCAGAGGAGCTTCAAGATGGTGACATTAAGGCAATGTTTCTGCCCCCCAATGTAACCGCCATATGCCAACCTATGGATCAGGGTGTTTTGGAAATGATAAAAAGGAACTATAGCAGGAAGCTACTGTCCACAGTGATAGAAGAAATTGAAGAAGGACAAGACATGATTGAAAAATTGAAACGCATCAATGTAAAAGATGTTGCTTATTGAGTTGCAAGGGCCTGGGCTGACATAAGGGCTCCAACAATTGCCAAATCATGGAAGAAGCTGCTAGGCGATGATGAAAGTGTGGAAACGGAAAGCACAGATGAAACCGAAGAAACCATTCTATCTTTAGTGCAACGTATCCCTGGATGTGAGGATGCATCTTTGCAAGAAATCGAAAGTTGGATGAAGGATGATGATCAGTATGTAACTGATGGAGAATTTGTCGCTCTTGTCAATTGCGATGACAACGAAATTGAAGATCAAGATCAAGCACCAACTGGTCAGCCTCTCACAATTTCACATAACGACGGAGTTAAGGCTCTAGAAACTGCAATTAAATACATTGAGCAACAAGAAGAAGCTACAGGAATCGACATAATGATGCTGCAAAGATGGCGAGACTTGGCAGCGAAGAAACGGAACTCGTCAGGAAAGCAGACTACTATCAAAAATTTTTTTAATCATCACAGGACTGAACTTTTTAAGTGTATTTAACTTCAGACAATTCTGTAATTGTAAGTTCATTTTTTCAGTTAATTTTTTCTGTTGTTTTGTTGTAAAACATGATTATTAGGTTCGTAATGTGTAAAATTATAACATAGTTTGAAATTATAACATAGTTTGACGTTTAATAGGCTTTTTCTTAACACCTCCCTATTATCCGACATTTTCGCTTATCCAACGTTCTGCCGGCCCGTTTATGTTGGATAAGCGAGACTCTACTGTAATCAAATTTCTTCTTTGAACTGCCATGGTGAATGGCCACATAGTGTATAGTCACGTGTTCAGTAAGTAAACTTCAATTACAGATTTAAAAAAAAGTGAAGGCAATGTTAACAGACAGAGGAAATGCTGTATTCCAACAAGACAATCAAAGAAAATCAATACCTCACTACTAGTGAAGGCGACATCAAACCTTCTGCAAGAAGGTCTCTTGAAGTTCTACAAGTGCCTGCAATGCAGTCCTACTTAGAGTGGTTTTTCCCACGGTTTCTGGCCCTGTCTGCTGTGTATTAACTGGATTTAACACACGAAATTCTTGGTGGCATGGCAAGAATGCAGTACCAAACTATTTGTGCTGAACTAGAAAAACCAAAGTGAAAAAATTACGCATTTTGCAAACATTGTCTTGGAGAACAAAGATATTGCTTGGAATATTTCAACTGGTTACATAAATAAGGTTTTATTTGTCAGAAATTAAAATTACTATATATTTCAAATGAATATTCTATTATTATAAAAACAGATTTATATTTTATAAAATAACTTAGTTATATAAAAATATGAAATTTCATAATTTGTACAAATAAATAAGATGCCTTCCTAAGAAAACAGCAAAAATTGTTGGTCTCTCCATGGACACAATTTTCAGGTAAGTTATAATTTGGTACTATTGGTACTATGCTTCTGTATGAAATAAAAATCAGTGATTGATGGCAACTATATATCCTCTAAGTCATAACATACACACTTCTCTATAACAGTTTGCACACTGGTGTGTAGAGGACACTTTCTACAAAGATGTGTATCAGACACCAGTGCCCACCAAGGTGCTATGGAAAATTACTTGACGGAGACTAGTATCCACTGTGGCAGTCAACATGTTTAAACATGACAAACAATTGATTTTAAAATTTATTCTTATAGATTGTGGATTTATATTTCACTACTTAAGATAAATTTTCAGAATATTCATTACTACTTACATATGTAGCGGGTCAATTTTTGGGTGTTTTTATTTTTACCGTATGGGGCAAGTACATTTTTATTTCTTTCATTTTGGTGCGGCTTGTAAAAAGAAGTTGTGAAAATTATTGGGTAACAAAATTCATTCCATTATAACAACGCATTGCAACATTATTTTCCATGCAACAGCACGATGTTGAGAAACAGTGAGACAAAAGCGATACGCAGGTGTTATTGTGTAAGCCGGCAAGCGAAGCATTTACCCCCTTCAAACTTCTCAGAAATCTGTACTTGTGTAGCGGCATACAGACGCAACTGCCCCAACATAAGTTTGAGTGACGCAGCCAGCCACAAAACAGGATGCCCTGGAACGAGCAAAATCCCGCAATGTGCTTTTTTGAGCGGCAGGAAGTCATGACTAAATCCGGCCTTTCCAATGACGTCAGCGGAGCCAAGTACAATATTGGCCTTGGGTCACACACACATACCAGCTTTATTCCACACATAAAATGGTTAGCTCACAGCAAATGAGCAATGAGCGACGAAACCATAGTGGCCGTGAACAACAGCTTCCCGCCAGAGAAAAGAAGATGTAACCGTTACGTTACAAGTTCCAAGGGCAGTCTACGAGTAACAGTTCCAGGTACCGGACTGGGCCTCAGTAGGCTCGTCAAAAAAGTTGTAATTTAACAAGTTAAAGAGTGGATTAATCAGTTGAAGTGTCATATGATCGAGGTCAATCTATCAAGAGGGCCTTAATCGAGAATTTTCTTTTCTTTTTCTATTTCGGACAATAAAAAACCGTTCGGACAATGCGTGTGAGTGGGGACTGCGTGGCCGATGAAGGGGGAATTTGAGTCATATAAAATGTTGAGGGTTTTATAAATTATAAATAATGCGTGTAGGTGAGAGTGGCAAAGCAAAAGAGAGGGCTATCTTTTGTGTGTGTTCTTTAATTGTTTTCTGTATTTGTTAAAATCAACGTGTAAGTATCAAAGATAAGGTAAGCTGTAGTTTATAAGTGTTATGCTAGTGTTGCACCACTTTGAAAATATGTATCCAAATGGATCTTCATGAGATTTCAAGCATTTAAGATTACATAATAATAAATATTAATTCTCTTCATAAATGAGTTGTGTCAGTGCTTTGCGTAACCCATAGTCCATGTTTGTATCTAGGTACATGTGATCGAACCTTGTGACCCTGTAAGAGCTATCATACCGGTAAGTAAAAGCTAATTTGAAAGTGGGTGATAATAATAATAAATGTGATTGAGTAGTACGTCACAATTGGCGCCCGAACAGGGACTCGAATTGAATTAATTATAATTAATTAATTGAATTCCGCATCGACAGAGATACAAACATGTTCTAGGTTAGCTTAGCAACCTAACAGTATATTACAAAATTTAAATAATTACTGTATTTATTTAATTAATTATTCTATTTAAGCAATTTATATAACTTAATTTATATCAATAATACAAAATGTCAGATAACGAGAATAAAATAAATGAAAATAGCGTCGAAAATTTCAACGACTCAAACGTTAGTAACTATGAAACACATGCGACTCCAAGTGCGAGTCAGAATGAAATAGAAATAAGTGAAACAGAGTCAAGAATTATGGATGAAGGAATTCATTCAACCCCAGTTCAAAATAAAAACTCTGATAACAATAATATGATGAAATATTTATGTAACATGCAAGCGATGTTAGAGTTAAAATTTAACGAAATAAAGAGTGATTCTGACCTTAAATTTAATATCCAGAATGACAAATTCGATAGACAAAGCAGGGAGATTAATGAGTTGAAATATGACATTCAAGAAATTAATAAACGTTGTAAAAATACCCATGAAACGATAAGAACTAGTCTGAATAAGTTAGAACAGAGTGTTGAGCGAATGGGAGTACATGTGATGAGTACCGAGAAAAATAAAACAAATGAAAATTGTAATGACAAGTGCAAAAATGTAATACCAGATAAAGAGTTAACAAATAATAATAATAATGTCGAAAATGAGAATATAATTAACAGTGTGGCAGTAGAGAGTAAGATAACAAATAGTAACAATGATATTGAAAATGGTATGGTAATTGAAAAGGTGGTATCAGAAAGTGATACGTTGAAAATAGATAGTGAAACAGTAAGTGAGAGTGAGAAAATGATAAGTTGTAATGAAGTAATAATTAGTGTTGTTGAATTAGAAAAAGAATGGAGAGAGAGAGTAGTTGAATGTGTAGGGCAGGGGGTAAATTTTCCCTTTATTTGTGATGAACCAGAGTGTTCAAAAGTGTTATTTTTGGGCAAGAGACCCTTATTAATGAAAGATTTGAGTTGTTTATTTTTGTTGAATAATTTTATACCCTCTGCATGGAATGAGAGAGAAAGTGTGATATGGCATTATGATGAGAGAGATTTTAATGGAGAGTTGTGTGTTGACAAAGAGATAGAATTATATAAACTAATGAGAGATTATAATGAGTTGAAAGAGATGTTAAACTTACCCGTTAAAATAGAGAGTGAAGATTATTTTGATAATACATGTTTAAATAATAATAATTTACTTTATGAAGAAAAAATAACTGACTTGATAACAAATATTACTGATGGAGACTTAACCAATGTACTTAATGTTGACTTGTTTAATGATTATGTGGATAAAATAAATGAGTTTAGTTTGTATGGTTACCACACACAAAACAGTCATTTGTGTGCTAATAAAATTGAATGATGTTATGTGAAACCCCGTCTAATTTTTGACGATGGAGGTTGAGCCTTAAATTCACAATTGGACAATTTCAAATATGTTAATATATGGTAATGACCTAGCTGATTTTAGATATTGAAGTGTGATATAACTGAATAATTATTGATGAAGGATTGTAAATACATGTTTAGTAAATTTATTTGTGTGTAAAACGTTAGATAAATAATTCTGAATAATATAAAACAGTAAGTGGTAGCGGATAGGTGTTCCCCACTTGTCCCAGTGGGGTTCGTCTATTTCAGGGACGCGCCCCTGCCCACGCGAGCCTTGGTTTTCTCCATTTACTCTTATTTTCGGAGGAAGCTTTGTCCCTACCTTTAGTCCTAGTTCTTGACCTTGTAATAATCCTTATCCCTTTTATCTTCCCGATTTCCCTAACCCTCCTCTTAGAGTAAACACATAAACAATAGTTACACAAATTGGCACACTTTTTGGAACCATTTGATTGCCTTAATTCTAAATAATACATTAGGGTAATCCTCAAAATCAAACAAACCGGCGTTATTTATGAATTGTAAACTCATCCCTTAATTAGGTAGGTAGTGAAGAAGTTTTGTGGCTGAGTAGACAAACTAAATAATAAATATTTGTATAGTTTAACCGGATTGTTGTGTACAGGGATGGGGCTGTAGATTAATGGTTGTGGTTCGTTTATTATTTTGGAAAAAGGAGTCAGGTATAGAAGTTAGTACCGTTAGAAGGGTAGTTATTCACTGCCATAGAAGTGGGGTTCTGTTCGTCTTCAATTGCATCCCTGTAGACAATAATGCGGTACATGTAACATATAACCTATTTACAGGTAGTTAAGAAAAAATAATAAGTATAAATATTATAATAAGTATAATATCAAGTAAATAAATAATTTGGGAAAATATTCTAAAGTAAACTTGTGTAACCAAAAGGTTTAATTATTATTTCGTGGTACCTGCTATGTTAGGTTATGAGTACGGTATATTGGTAGTTGGAATGTGATTGTGGAGGAATTTAAAGGGAGATTAGAACCAATGATGTAATGCTTGTAAAATTTATTGAAATATTAAGAAAAACTGAAACAGTTAATCACGTAGAATCATTTTGAGAATTGTAATCGAAGTCATGGAAATTGTTTTGAATGTACTAAGAGATGAAATAGAATTGTAACCGCCCCTGGAGTAACTTAATATTGTCAATGTTAGTGCTGGGTAAATTCCAACTTCAAATTGAAATTGTAATTTTACATATTTTATACAGTAACTTCATACAGATGTAATTAAAATCAAACTGTTTTGGGTGGAGACTGTTAGAGAATGTTCAAGCTAAACAAATAATTTAAAAGGGCCACTTTTATTAATGAATCAAAAATATATCTGATCTGAATTGGAATAAAAAATGTTAAGAGACAAATATGTTATCTAAAAGAATTATAAAACTTGAAAAGTGTAGCAAGCAGGTATGGCAATATATGATGTAACTAGAATGTTTAGACTATGAATGCTGAAAATGAGAATGTTTATAACTGTTGTTTATGAAAACAAGTCTGACACATAACTGTGTTCATGTAAACAATAGACAGGTGTGTTGTAGTGGTATGTTGTGACTCAAGCCTGTGGTCATGCTTGGTGACCATAACAAGAAATGTTGTAGTCTGCTGAATCAGTATCTTGAGCAAAACTCTATTGCGACATAAAAGAATTAAAGTAAATTTTTTGATAAAATAATAATGAGGTAATCATTGTAACTTAGAGGTGGAGACATTAAAAAACCATTAAACCATTAAATTAATCAAATTACTAGAAACAATGATTTTTAACAATGAACTTAAATTGTTTGAATTTTAAAAAATTTTTGGGAATTTGAATTTTTTGAAAAAAAAAAAATGGAATGTATATAATTTCAAATTTCAATAAATCCTAGAATTAAGTGATCAAAAACAATTGTCAAGTTTAGTATCAGTGAGTATGGGAACATTTTGAAGAGATGTGTAAAAAAAAAAAATAAATAAATAAAAACTTGTTGTCAATACAAGAAGTGGGGATGATTTTGGGGGGTAGATTGGTGCTCAATGAAGTGATAGAACAATGGAGTGTGGAACTGCAAATGTAGAAAGATTAATTTTCAATTGTTAAGTAATTAATTAGCTATTAAGTGGCTATTGAGGGGGTGGCCTGTGCTCTCTTAGATAGCGAAATGGGTTGGGGGTAATAGTGAGTGTTACCCCCATCGGAGGCCAAAATGGCGATAAATGTGCGGCACACCTTATCCGTGTAAACATTACTAAATGACAGTGTCGCACATAGTAGTGATGTGTAACAGGCAATTAAATTAAAGTTAGATTTCCTCGACTTTTCGGGCGGTTACTGCCTTACCAGCACTAACCGTGGTTTTGGCTAGCAGCCAGCTATGGCCATACCAAGTCCCTTGACCATAGCTGACTTGAAATTGGTATATATTTGAAATTCATTGGGGGGTGACATTAGAGGAAATCTCCGGCACTATGGAACAGCGGCTGCCACTCTGCCCGCCTGGGGGTAGCAAGACCGGTGGCAGAACCGTTTTAAGGGTGTATGATTATAGAACAAGAACATGATGATGTTCACTACTTTAAAACTTAATAGCGGAAGCAGAGACACGGAGAGGTAAAAACCTGCTCCAAAATATACCGTCTCTGTCGAAGCGAAAAGGCGCCACAGTCTTACATAATCCGAAATAGTGTGTTGGCTGGGAGGTGACGCAAAGGAGTCACGAATGTAAATTTTATAACATAACATTTTTTTATTCAAAGTTTGATCAAACAAAATGCTTGTGCTCTGTTCAGGTAACTAGCTGCTTAGATATTTAAAAATAAGGTGTTCATTATGCGCTTTCAAATTTATGATTTTATTGCTGTATATTAGGTATAGGTGTTGATAAAGTGGGTGTTTTCATGATATATGTATATTTTAAATTAAGCCAATAATTAAATCGTCTGGCAGGCAATCAACATAATAGAAGTAAATATTGATAATGTATTTCATATAATTTATTAAATTGTGAGATGTAATTTTATTGTGTTAGTAGGATCAGCTGATCAGCAATAATATGTCACTGGTATATTAGTTATATATGTTTTAAGTAATTGATGTTCAAGGTAATGTTTTAATGCATCACAGATATTTGGAAGTAATGATAAAAATAATTTGCTACAATGAGAAATAAAGTAACGATTTGTGAAATCTAATAAGAGATAGTTTTAGGTGATAAATATTATGGGACACATATATCTGTCCAAGTTGAATTCAAAGTTGAATTTGAAATGATAGAGATGAAGATGATGTAATGTTGTTTTGAAGTAATGTATATTGTAGAATTTTGTGAAATATTGATGTTGACACAGGAGTAATGGAGAAGAATTGTAGAGTTCTGAATGATATATTTATGTTTATAATTAATGAGGTTATTTTGTGTATTTGTAGTGAGGTAATGAGACTGAGAATTTTGGGGATGGCAATTTTGTATTAGGGGGTAGTGTATTTGGGGAGTCCGCAACAAGGGTTGGGACGGGATTAGAATAGATTTTAGTGAGGAGGGGCCGCCTTAGGTAGAATCCAGGGGCCAAATAAGGGAATTGAGTTTTGGTAGGGGAAACACGTATCCTATGTACAAAGGGTTAGAGAGTATTTTTTTATGTATGTAGAGAAGGTAGCGATCTGTGTTTAATGGTAAGTTGGGGTTAGAGTGTCTTGATTAGTAGAGATTTGATAGAGATGGGTGTCATGATTACTAAAAGTTGATTAATATTAGAGTCAGAGGGAGAAAGTTTATATATGCATACAGATCTAATACAGAAAAACGAGAATAAAAAATTTATATCACCCACAGTAAAGTATAGCAAGATTGTTGAATAAAGAGAGAGATTGATAATAAAGATATAAGAGTTTTTATTTTTTAAACCAGTGACAGAATTTTAATAGAATTGAAAATAATGTAAAATTGAGAATTGTTTATTTTAAATAATTTAAATGCCAATTTGATTATCATTTATATTAATATTTTGTTTGTTTTAAATATTTTGTTTTATTACGTTTTGTATTTCAAGTTAGGATATTACAGATGTTCAGTGTATTTTCAGAAAGCATACACAACATATGTAGGTCAAGGGTTTGGACTTGACCTAGTTTCGATCAGCTGATGAGGTCATACACCTACTAAGCTTGCATAGTAGGAAGTCAGTTTTAATTTGTTTGTTTAATTAATCCGAACCAATATTTAAATAATTTTAAATATGAAGAAAACATTTAAATAAATTTGAATTTTTTTTTTATGTTAAGATTTTTTTTGAAAATTTTAATTTTTTTGAAGAAAAAAAAAAAAAAATTTTTCGCCTGCCAGCGAGTAAATATTTTTGAGTAATGAGTATTTTATTATGTATGTATTTAACATGTTTATTTTGTTGATTTCTTGTACTGCACGGTATTGCTAGAATCTAAGTATTCACCTGTTAAGTTAAGGATGTTTTAGCCATAAGAAATGGTTAATTTAGCTTAGTTTGAAATAAAAACAGAAAAAACAAAGAAGAGAATTTTTTTTTGATAAAATATTATTTTGAATTTTTTGTCAATCTTAAGGAATTTAATAATTTTCAATTTTACAATTTGTCAAAGTGTAATATGTAACGTGTGTGTGAGCCCAGTATTTGCTAAAGGCAGCCCAGCTTGCAAAAAGGGGAACCACATCGGCGGAGGAGCTGGAATAATTTTAGCCAGGGATTGAGGATTTTTGGGGGTAGCATGTTAAAAGGCGAGGTGCGCTGTGGTGCGAGTCTGCTCGATTTCTCGGTGTTGGGATCTCTTACGGAGAAGTCCAGTGATCTCGTTCAGATGAGTCCATGGTCGCTAAGCCAGGGGTGTCGGGTACCCATGCAGATTAAGAACCAGGGGGTTGTTGGCACCAGTTCCTCACCGGTCCTCTTCGGGGTTATCGATGAGATTTCTTCTGTCGTGGACAGCAGAATTCTCATCGAGGGGGTATTGTAGCGGGTCAATTTTTGGGTGTTTTTATTTTTACCGTATGGGGCAAGTACATTTTTATTTCTTTCATTTTGGTGCGGCTTGTAAAAAGAAGTTGTGAAAATTATTGGGTAACAAAATTCATTCCATTATAACAACGCATTGCAACATTATTTTCCATGCAACAGCACGATGTTGAGAAACAGTGAGACAAAAGCGATACGCAGGTGTTATTGTGTAAGCCGGCAAGCGAAGCATTTACCCCCTTCAAACTTCTCAGAAATCTGTACTTGTGTAGCGGCATACAGACGCAACTGCCCCAACATAAGTTTGAGTGACGCAGCCAGCCACAAAACAGGATGCCCTGGAACGAGCAAAATCCCGCAATGTGCTTTTTTGAGCGGCAGGAAGTCATGACTAAATCCGGCCTTTCCAATGACGTCAGCGGAGCCAAGTACAATATTGGCCTTGGGTCACACACACATACCAGCTTTATTCCACACATAAAATGGTTAGCTCACAGCAAATGAGCAATGAGCGACGAAACCATAGTGGCCGTGAACAACAGCTTCCCGCCAGAGAAAAGAAGATGTAACCGTTACGTTACAAGTTCCAAGGGCAGTCTACGAGTAACAGTTCCAGGTACCGGACTGGGCCTCAGTAGGCTCGTCAAAAAAGTTGTAATTTAACAAGTTAAAGAGTGGATTAATCAGTTGAAGTGTCATATGATCGAGGTCAATCTATCAAGAGGGCCTTAATCGAGAATTTTCTTTTCTTTTTCTATTTCGGACAATAAAAAACCGTTCGGACAATGCGTGTGAGTGGGGACCGCGTGGCCGACGAAGGGGGAATTTGAGTCATATAAAATGTTAAGGGTTTTATAAATTATAAATAATGCGTGTAGGTGAGAGTGGCAAAGCTGGGCTATCTTTTGTGTGTGTTCTTTAATTGTTTTCTGTATTTGTTAAAATCAACGTGTAAGTATCAAAGATAAGGTAAGCTGTAGTTTATAAGTGTTATGCTAGTGTTGCACCACTTTGAAAATATGTATCCAAATGGATCTTCATGAGATTACAAGCATTTAAGATTACATAATAATAAATATTAATTCTCTTCATAAATGAGTTGTGTCAGTGCTTTGCGTAACCCATAGTCCATGTTTGTATCTAGGTACATGTGATCGAACCTTGTGACCCTGTAAGAGCTATCATACCGGTAAGTAAAAGCTAATTTGAAAGTGGGTGATAATAATAATAAATGTGATTGAGTAGTACGTCACACATACTAGGATAAGTTACCGTGTTGAAAAACAATTAATTCTAAAATTTGGCCCTTCCTTATGCAATAGACCACTGATTAATTGGAAGTCAAGCTTTCAGATCAGAATTCCGATCTGATGATGAGCTGAGAAGCTTGAAAGCACTAATCGGAATAATTTTTCTATAGTGGTGTGCAACAGTGATAATTCTGTTTGTGATTATAACCACTAACACAACTTTCTTATTAAATTTCTAGTTTTGCATTCAATAGAAACATAGTGCCTAGTAGGTTTAATATTCCATTTACTTAACATAAATTTTCAGAATATTCATTACTACTTACACTACTAGGATAAGTTAGCATCTTAAAAAACAATTAATTATAAAATTTGACCCTTTCTTATGCAATTGGAAGTCACTGATTAATTGGAAGTCAATTATCTAGAACATCACATGAAGAGGTTAAAGTAATTTTGAGTAAGCAGATTAACAATCTAGAAATAATAATGAAAGGTAATCAATTCATTATCTACTTTCTGGTTTTGCATTCAATAGATACATAGTGCCTAGTAGGTTTAATATTCCCTGAACTGGATTTCCTGCATACAAGTGTATTCATTCACGTCCTCCTACAAGTTTATTAAGTTTATCAGATTGGGTATAAGAAAAACTCTGAGCAATCTAAAACAATTTAAAAATGATACTTTAAATAAGTCTTTGTAACTGCCATATTACTCATGGCACTCTTTTAAATACATATATGCTATGCACTTGTTAATACAACAAATAGATGTCTAATGTTAATTTTTTTTTTGCTTCATATTGTTACATAGTCAACTACATAGTCTAAAACAATGTCTTGAGAATCGGACAAGAACAAGTAAGACTCTCCACAACAAATACTTCAGAAAAATCAATAAACATGATAGTCAAGTGGCTGTAACTATCCTGCCAAACTCCTGCTTATCCTGAAGACCATGCTCAGGAGATTGCTGACATTGCCACAGAAAGGAAGAACAGAATGCAAATGAGCAAGTTACTACAAACATTACTACAGATTTCTTGACAGACAGTTGGACGAGACAAGATTTCTGACAAGAACAGATGGGCTGATCTGAAGACTTTGGACCGATCTTGATGGCAAAAGAGGAGGGCCATCACCCCTATTAGCAAGATGTCTGTCGTGGTCCTGAAGTGCTGAAAAGCTACTGGGCACAATGGGAATGTCTAACCTTGGAGAATGGATTGGTGAAAAGGTCTTAGTAAAGTTCAGATGGGCGAGGTGTGGTCATGCCCCGAAGTAAAGTACAGTCTATTTTAAAGGAAATGCATGGTGGAGCATCTTGATGTCATCTTAGTGTCAATAAAACAATTGACAAAATATAGAAATAATTCTATTGTGTTTACCTTTACCATGATGTAGAGGAAAGGTGTCGGACATGTGAAATATGTGCTGCAAGCAAGGGCTCACATACCAGAAGCAGAGAATAAGGCAGTATAACGTTCTACTGTCTTTCAAGAGAATTGCCATAGACAATGCTGGACCTTTTGCAGTTACTGATGATGGAAACCGGTACAACATGGTTGTAGGTGACTACTTTATTACATGGGTGGAAGCCTACGCAATTCCAAATCAGGAGGTTACCACTGTGGCAAAGGCGTTAGTTCACAACTTCTGTTGCCGTTATGGAGTGCCTATAAAAAGTCATATGGATCAAGGGAGAAATTTCAAGTCAGTAGTTTTTAAAGTATTGTTTCACCTCAGGGGCGGATTAACCATTAGGCTGACTAGGCTGTAGCCTAGGGTGCAAAACTTTAGGGGGGGGTGCAAAATAATAAAATTTTACAGCTAAATGTAAAATTGGTAATAAATTACAAGGATAAAAATTTGAGTTCATTTTGAACACAGCGCCTGTTTGCGAAAAATTATGGTAAAACTGTACATAAATAATACAAGTGCTTTCCAAACTGTTTTGGAAAAATGACATAATAAGACAAAAAGCTAATCACCTTCTAGAAAATTATGCTGTTGACTTGGATCAGCCATTTCCTGATGAGTGTGTGCATTTAGCTCAGTTTTAAAAGACTATGGACCTGTCAACTCAGAACAAGAAGGAGAAGAAAAGAAGAAAAAGTGATCTGAAGCAAAACCACTGTTGAATTTTTTGAAAACGCTTAACTTAGAATCAATGTTTCCTAATGTTGAGATAGCTTTGCGCATTTTTCTTTCTATGCCCGTCACTAACTGCAGTGGCAAAAGATCTTTTTCAGCTTTGAAGAGGGTGAAGAATTATTTATGCTCAAATTTGTGCAAGGATAAACTGACCAGTGTAGCCCTCTTGTTAATTGAAAGTGACTTTCTGCAAGGACTTGATTTCAGTGAATTGATTAAAATGTTTGCTCAATCTAAAGCGAGAAAAAAGAATCTAGCTTGAACTTTACATAAGTCTTAACAAATCCACAAGATATTTAACTGATTGTCTTCTTTGTGTAAATGTTGTTAAATTTACCCTTAATAAATCTGTTATAATTCTGTAACGACTTAGTTAATTTTTTCCTTATAAAAGCCATGCAAACTACAAATGGTTAAAGATGATACTCTAAAGCAATCTCTGAAAAATAGCCTAAGTTTTCAATTCTTGAGACCATTTCTAAAAACAGTAAGATATTTGAAATATTCCTAAGTAAGAAATATATTGTAGGGTGTTTAAAGCTTCATTCAGTCCCTTGGAAATAAACGTAAGAGTAGCCTATGGGAGGTGAGGGGGTGCTAAAATATAATTAGCCTAGGGCGCTAAGATACCTTAATTCAGCCCTGTTTCACCTACTTGCAATTCAAAAGACCAGGACAACACCTCTCCATCTTCAGTCCAACAGAATGGTGGAGATGTTGAATAGGACACTTGAGAAGCATCTGTTGAATGTTGTTGAGGAGAACGAAACATGACACAACTGGCATGACTCCAGCAAAACTTGTTGTTCGAATCACCTGAAACTCAGTTCCAAGAGCCGCAGAACTATTCCTTGCAATAGAAAACCAACTGTGTGAAAGGAATTGCTTGATAAGAGATTGGCTGAAAATAGCCAGTGACAAATTGAAAACGCAGTATGACATTCGCAGGAATATTGTGGGTTTCAAAGAAGAAAACCAGGTTTGGTTGTACAACCCGAAGCTTCCCCAAACTTCCCCAGGTTTCGTTGTACATCATGGTCACTTTTTCAAGACTTCAAACAAACTGGGAAGGGCCTTAAACTATGTAAAAAGAGAATCAATGTTGTTGTTTATTGGGCACAACAGGAAGGACAGTGGAAATTCAAGGTTGTCTACCTAGATCACCTGACCAAATAGTAATGCAGAAAGAGTTTGCCGATTGGTGATAAACAGGCTTAACGAGGAGGCAGTGTTGTGCTGATGAAATAAATAGTACCACATTGTCGAGTGCGTATGCGATTCTGGACACACGCCTGCGCGGCAGTTCCAGTCATTTAGAGATTATTCTGTGCAGTGGAGCTGCATAATGTTCTGGTTCGTTCTAGACATTCTGCCCCTTCCAGATGTTACTGGACTACCCTACCAGCATCCAGGCTTACTACTGACTATGACGCAAGGCGGCAGAAGTATAAAATGTAATCTTCTTTACTACTTTATTATTATTTACTTACCATTATGTAGCGGGGCATTTTTGGGGCCTACCTGAGACAATGTAAAGAAGTTTATATTTTATTGATAATAAATAACATAATTTGTATTTTTTTTATAAATAAATAATAATAACTTTATCCCTTGTTGAGTGATAGGGACAGAAATAATAGACTTGGGTAAATTTGTTATTTTGAAACGATCGCAACGTGGCTGCACTGCTGTTAACCTTATGAATACAGACTTGTTTAATAATATTCATATAAACAGTTTTAATAACCGGCAACTGTACCAAACTCAGTTCAAGGACAATGACGAACACGTTATGTAACAGTAAACACGTTACACAACCAGACATCAGGCGATGTGTTGCGTCAGCAAATTATATAACGATGTGTGTCACCAGTTCTGTCAACAAGCCAAAAACAGTCCACTGGCGAACGAATACAAAATATAAACCAATCAGAATTGAAAGAACAACGGCGACTTCATAAAATAGCGCCAGTGGCTAAGTCCCAGTATAAAATTAGTCAGTGAACCGGCCGGTCACAGATATAAGTTCCGGAACGCAAATCGGACGCGCCCGTATATAACAATTGGTTTCAAAATGTGAACTTTCCATAAAAAATAAACAGTTTTATAGAGTTACTTGTCCGGAGAGTGAATAAAATAAGAAAATGTGCGGAATCGAAACGAAATACGTGGTAGAGACGGACTCATCAAGATCTTTGGCAGATAAGTAACCAACATTGGTTAAATCTAAAACCTTTTGAAAGCAAATTTTGAGAATGTTTAACAAAGAACTGGCAGCCTAAAAATAAAATTAAATTAATGAATCAATTAAACATGGGAGGGGAATAGAAATGTAGAGAGAGAGAGAGAGAGAGCGAATATAGAAATTTAAAAGAAGTGCTGGTTTGTGAAGATATATAATCATTAAATGTAATTATTGGTGAAATATAATCAAAGAAATATAATTAATAAATAAGACCAAATTAATAATGAAAAAGATGTAAGAAAAATAATTTTAATGACATTCATTTCACGAGTTCATAGTTAAGTTGGCAATAGTATGTAAGTGTAGGAAAAGAAGTTTTATTTTTTGTTGTTGTGTGTATTAAAGAATAAATAAACCTTAGGTTCATTGCCAATATGAATTAAATTAATTATTTCAGCAACCACATTCTGCTCTCCTAGTCCGCTGAAAAGAACCCTCATAAATTATTTTCTTGCAGTTGGCAAGATGGCGCCCGACAAATATACAATGTATGTTAGTTAATTTTATGTGAAGGAAAGTAGCTTCACAATTATTATACAGCAAACCACCATCTACTGTAGGCCATTTCACCAACATGAATTCCCTACCACCAAGGTCAACCCAGAGTTCGTGTAAGCGCTTATTTGGAGAACAGAAATTAGGTTATCTGAAATAAATGCTTTGAGTTTGAAATAAAACCTGGGGTTTCCCCGTTACAATATACAGGAATCGAAATGGCCTAGTTTTAGTTATGTCTGGTGATTTTATCAGTGCAGTTCACAGTGATTGTTGTGGTTTATTGAGAAGTGATTATTGTGTTAATTAGTGCAAAACTATAGTAAGCTGACACTTATTGTTGGACAAATTTAACTTGTTTAAACATATTTAAAGAGGTCCAAGTCACTGTATGATAATTATATATAATTTATAATTGAGTGTATAGCATATAGTGTAACAATTGGTTTCCTTTGTTTTCTTATAAATGTAAATTTTTGTATAAATCTTCCCCGTACATACCCCACAAAAGTAACACAAACATAAATCACATAAATAGCATATATATATAGGTAACAATTGTTTTCTTTTTGTTTTTTATAAATGCAAAATTTGCTTTGTATAAATCTCCCCATATATAACCCATAAAAGTAACACCTACATAAATCATATAAATACCATATAAGGTAACAATTGTTTCCTTTTTGTTTTTTATAAATGCAAATCTGTTTTGTATAAATCTCCCCGTATATAACCCATAAAAGTAACACCTACATAAATCATATAAATACCATATAAAGTAACAATTGTTTTCTTTTTGTTTTTTATAAATGCAAATCTTCTTGTATAAATAAATCTTCCCCACACATAACCCACAAAAGTAACACATACATAATTGACATAAATACACATATAAATATAAATATATATATCTCCATCACATCAGACCTTTTGGAGTGATGGTCTGAGGATGGGCCACATGGCCTGAAACGCGTAACCATACAAAGTACGCTCGACGTCACTGGACGGAAATTACAAGGTAAATTATAAATTAAATTTAACTTGACTTATTGTGTAATTGTACTTTCTTGATTTATAACTGCTGTTTGTGTCTAATTAAAGTTTGAATTAGTGACTTCATTGGTGTCAGTTATTCTGTGTCCACCACACCCCCAATGATCCAGTGTGGGTGTAACCATTTTAACAATCTTATTTTTCTGTTTTTGTGTGAATTTTGGATAATTTTGGATTAATTTAAACAAAATTTCTAGATATAACTCTTTTTCATTGACTATTCAATTATCTAGAAATTTTGTTTATCTGGAAAAGTTCTAATATTAGTTATTATACACGTCCTGAATTATGGCTGACTGTAGTGGGTGTAAATATTCGGTTCCAAATTTTGTTGTGGATCTGATGGATACATGTACATGTGTGTGGGCGTGTGTGCAATCTGCGTCTTTTTATTTCATCTACAATGTCAAGAAATATCAAGCAAATTATAGTGAAACATTGAAGTATAAGTGCTATATTATTTTATTATTCTTTTATACAAAATTTAATTTTCACGTTTTAATAGCTCCCAAAACATTATTTTATCCAAAGTATATTTAGGGCAGAAGGGGTCTGTAGCCTTCTTAGCCCCCCTTGGATCTGCCTCTGAGTATAGATAATCAATTTTCTACTGTATATTGAAAGACAGAAGACACTGAAAGTTTTAAGTAACAGAAATAACTAGCTGTTTAATATAACTCTCATAATTTTACTATCGCCTACCATACTAGGTAATTATTCTAATACTGTATAATTGTTTGTTGTAGCTTGAAAACTTCACTAAGTCTGGAGCTAATTGTCTATCAAACTCGTCTGTCACTGCATTGAACAGTTTAACATATACAGTTTACAGAAACATAGAGTGGCAAGGTGCAAATGTTGCAGACATATACAATTGGTTGTATAATGAAAGTTCAGGTCCATCCACCAACGCACCGCCAGTCGATGGTGGAAATGTTACTACTCCAGGCTCGTCTAACGTCCCGAGCGGACAAGGCAGAACATATCACTTTGGATTCGTTAGTTTAACTATTTGTTTCAGTTTGTTTATACTGACATGCATTACATATCATTGAATTATAGTAATATAATTCATACATATTTCCAGGTAATGCCAGTATGTCAAGAAACAAAAACTAATTTATTTTAATATCGTATTATAAGTACATTTTATAAATTTATGGTACATGATGATGAAGGTTGTTCATGTATGCATATGTATTTTCATCTGGCTTAGTATTTTCCATATTATTATCATTATGTAGCAGTAACAACAACAATAACAACAACCTCATCATCGTTGTGGCAATGTCCCCTTAAAATCTTTTAAATTATTTTCTTCTATTCCCAGAATTTATAGTATTTTAGTGATAAATAATTCTCGATATGTTTTTATGACTTCTTATTTCATAATAATTTAATATGTATTATTTTCCATTTGTCTTATAGATGTCTTTCAAATCCTCAAAGTCTTATAAAGTGTTATTTCAAATTACTACAGTGATCTGATTTTATTTCTTTGATTATATATTTATTTAATCTTTGACTGGTCATTAATGACCAGTTCAATCTGGTTTCATTTATACTTCATTGTAATATAAAACCTCAGACTTATTGCTTTCTTTTATCAGAATGAGTATCAGTTCATACTGGAGAGCATTACATGCATAATGTATAAAAAAGCTTTTTTACACCAGTATCAAATATTTTTAGTGACATGGAACAAATAATAATATTGAACATTTTAATAAATGTTTGTAGATTATTTAACTTTTTGTGAACAGAAACGTTTATTTTCATATTACTTTATAATTAAAAATATGTATTTGTAAATGTATTCATGTTTGTTTAGGTGCTTCGTTAATAAAATAGTTATAATCACATAATCATACTTAAAAACATTTTGTTAACAGCTTTGAATGGTGTCAAGAGAGTGTATTGCTAACTTAAATTGTAGGTTTAATGATTATGAACTTTTCCGTCTCATTGGTAGGTCCTGATTTCATTAAGACACAAACTTTGGGTGGGCCCTTGCAATGGACACAATTAAAATTATTTGACATGAAAGGATGTGTGTGTGTCTGTGTGTAATTTTATATATATATATATATATATATATATAATTTAATTATACCTGATTTAAGTTACCTGTGGATTTTTCAGAGAAAGTGAAACCAAATTAAGGAGAAAAACCAAACTGTTTTGTTTAAAACACATACACAGAATGTCTTCTATAAATTTATATACTTTTAAGAAACCCTTTTACAGCTTCTCAGTCTGGTAGCAAAAGTTAAGATATTTTTTATTAAGTAAAATTTATTACAAAATGTGTTTTTAAAAATGCAGTGTACATCTATGTTTCTGGACAAAAAATAATCTGTTTAAACAAACAAACTTTACAAAATGTGTAAAATACTCCATTTAAAAAGTTTAAGTATATTTTGTAAACAACAAATGTGTTACATTGTGTACTGAGAATGTTATAACTTTCTTGTGTGTTCAAATATTTTTTATGGTTAATAAACTGTAACAAAAAGGTCTTGCAACCAAATTGGTTGTTTGATGTTAAAATTTCATAATTCGTAATGATTCTTGGTATAACTTAATACTTAATACATCTATATGAAAGTACAAAAATTATAACAAATTAAAAATGGCAGAATAATTTTATAAGGCCATTGGCGAAGGGTAAAGTGATCATCTTATATGGCTGTTGATCACACCCATTCTTTAAAGACCTGATATTGTACTTAGAAGTTGATTATGTTTTAACACTTATCTAAAAATGAACTTTTTCTTGTGAAACTTACTGTTTTTCGTTGAACGCATTTTGGCGTACGTATTCGCCTTCTTAAGCTTTGAGTCTGACTCAAAGATGAAGAAGGCGAATACGTATGCTGAAACGCATTCAACGAAAAACAGTAAGTTTCACAAGAAAAAGTTCATTTTTAGATAAGTGTTAGTGCTGTGAAAGAAGAGATGAATAATCAAGACAATTATGTTTTAATTATACAAAGTTTGTTAGACCTGATGAGAACATAGTACCTGAGATATTCGTCCACTAGACCAAACCAGTATTGCCCCAGAGGAAATAAATACAGTAGAACTCTATTTATCCGAACTCCAGTTATCCAAACCATTATCAGGAAATTAAAAAAAATACAATTTCTAAAAAAAGTTTTTTCAAATTGCCGTATTAACAAAAATAAAAAAATCGTAAACAAATTAAATACATATAAGACTGTGTTATCTATGCATCATAGTTTACGTACTGATCAGTAAAATGTTTTCTAGTCTACTGCTCATCTAAAATTATAATTATGTGTGAGTATTATTTTTAATTTTTCTGTAATAAAAGTGAACATTTTCCAAAGCACATGTGACCTGGTTTTTATTAAGATACTGTATTCATGTAATAAAAATAAACAAAAGTGATTTTTTGAACAATTTTCGGGTTTTCTTTCACAATATAACCTTTTTCTTATGTTTGTCCCAATTATCTGAATTTCTGCATATCCGAATTACGTCTGGGATTCATTAGTTCGGATAAATGGAGTTTTACTGTAATTGAAATTATTTTAGTTACTTCGTCTGAAATAAAATATTTTAACTTAATTATATTTTAACATAGTATGCTATATTATGAGTGTCAGACAATATTTGTAATTTCCTTGGTTTTAATTTGTAAGTTTAAATTGTGGTGTCAGTAATATGATTTACGATGGTTCAGTAACACCATGCCTGTTAACATAAACACATGAATATTTCTTATCGGCCAGTTGCAAAAAAAGATTTGTGTGATTATGTTTTAAGTTTATTTAATTTATAGTTTTCACATGTTAACATGATTTTTCTTTTTGGTTATTTTAAATTATTGGTTTAATAAACAAAGTTATAAAATAACAAATCATTTTCCATTTATTATTTTCTCCTTTTCAACAATTTACAGGATCAATAATTATTCTGTGTGTGTTCCCAGACATTATATATATTGATTTTATTATAGGTTACCTATATGCTTGGTAGATGACGTTTGTTAGGCAAAATACTCATGAATTGTTTGGTATCATTTTTTAAACTGCATCCAATAAACTTGAAAAAAACATTTCAGAATTTGTGTTGCTTAATCCCATGGGCATAACTTAAGGCCTAACTTGGGGGGGGGGGGGGTAAGCTTCATAAATTCAAGTGTGTAGTGAGACCATCTATATAATAAAATATACTATACACAAAATTAGAGAGTTTAGTAATAATTCTTAGTTAGTAAACGAGGGACAATTTCATTTTTTAATGATCAACAAGCCTTTCTTCATAATTTGTACTTCCAGTTATGTTTACCTAGAACAGCGGTGCACAACCCGCGGCCCGGAGGAAAAAATATTATAAGTACACATGTTTAAAATTGTGTATGGAAATTTATCCAGATTTGTTGATTTGATCGGGAATTAGGTTGACCAAGGTCAGGTGGTGGTGGTAGTGGGGGACACTCACTGTCTGCACATGTGTGAACTATGCTGGCAGCTGGCAGTAGGTAGCAGCAATTCTCGTAGCGTTAGTTCAGTTTGTAACGACCAAGAATTTTAATTTTGATCGAAAATATGTTACAAGCAGCCAAGACACCCCAACACGAGCCAGGAGCAATAAATAAGGAAACAATTTAACGAAGTGTCAACTGAACGTTTGCTAGGGACAATACGGATACGCTTCACATAACTTTACAATGGGAAATGAGGTTGGCCTGTGACAGACTCGACTCAACCGAGATTTACAGCCCACAACAAGCAGAACAAAAAGGAAACTATGTCAGTAGCACTTTACGGAGAAATTGTAACGAGCACACACTGCAAGGTTAATTTGAAGTGTGCCAGCAGTAAGAAAAGGGTGTAGTTGCACAATGGTATTTACCCTGTATGAGAACTGACAACGATATCTAAAGAATGGAATCGAACTTGTGCACAGCGGGGGAACGTCTTACTGGCGACAACTGATATTTACGACAGGGAGAAGGAGTGCCGTCTTGGAAACGATGACACGCTGCGTCCGGATAGCTAACGGAAAAGGGTCATCATGGATAGTCGGACAATAACAAAATACGACACATTGTTCGCGTGAGAACAGCAGCAGGGTTCCGGAGTACACTTAGATAAAGACTTGATCGACAGCCGAGGAATTGCTCTTGTTCCAGGAAAAGGGTACGGAGGCCTTCGACGCGAACTTGTGGGGAGACAAGATACCCAATCACAACCCAGCATCTACCCAGAGCACAGGTGGAGAGGACCGTCGTCATCATAGCAACGGGAACGACGAATGAGAAGTGGAGAACGATAGTCTTGCATAAGGGTAGGAGTTCTCCTGTCCTATCATGTTTGACCAGAGGCGTGTTTTCCAGGAGATTGCATTGTGGTAAACGATGCTTAATAAAAACTGTTTACAGAGCACGCGGAAGAACAGTCTTCATATATTTTTCAATCATATACTTTAGGACAATCTTCATAAATTTTTCAATCATATACTTTGAACAGTCTTCACGGAACTTAAATCTTAAATTTTCTAAGTCTTAATACAGTTCGGTTAACATACGTACAGCAGTTGGACTTTAAACTCTGCTACGCAGTATTTTAATCAGTTGACTTAAACATTTTGATATTGGCGAGTTATCCGGTAATAGTGTATCTACAGTGACTAAATCATGCAATATACGCCAGTGATTAATAACTCTCGAGTACTTTATCTTACCCAGTTACCGCTTATTCAGAACTAAACTAATCAGTCGCAGTTTCGTCAATAACAGACTCGCAGAACTATTGTTAATGCTTTACCGGACAACGAAATCGTAGCGTTGTACAGTGCGAAGCGATACGATACCAATTGGAACAAATACACCACGTTATCAAAGACACTATACATTAATGTACACAAGAAGTTCAATAATAGACGCCAGATATATACACCCTAGTTAACGATGAACTTACTCACACAACACATGATTTCATAGACTCTGACAGTAACGGTCGACATCAACAGAAAATACACACAGCGCGAGTGAATCTGATCCGCGTGTGTTGAGTGTTAGTGACATCATGGCTACGCAACTTCGTACATATGGACCACCAGCGGGAAGGAGTTACGCCGATGGGAATGTTGGATAAATCACTTTACAAGTAATCTTTATGTTATTCTTATCATAAGAACTCTACTGTCCTGTCTCTTTTCAAGAAAACACCCTTGAGTATTTAAATTAAATATGATAAATATAAATAACGCTATTCATCTGAGGCAAGAAATGAACGCATTAGTATAAGATTTATAGTTTGACTATTTATGTTTTTTATATGTTGATTGTGTTATATATGTATGTGTATGTTTTCCAGCAAACAACGTATTGGATTCGCATTGTAATTTGATATATATATACATGTGTTCTTTTTATGAATGTATTTACAGGGAATCATCCATATTTATATATTGAAGTCTCTTTACTTAAATGATGTTAATAAATAAGTGTTTATTTTACTCAGAATATATGCGTTCATTATTGTCAAAGTTACCTCAGAACAAGAAAATAACGTCACTTGAATGATTTATAGTAGATTTTATTAATTTATACAATAATTAGAGTCTCAGTGCAGTAATTATGCTAACATCAAATAACTAACGTGTCACGTAGCTTCAATCAGCTTGGTATAAGTAGCCTAATTGAGTAATTACACGATCACATTCTACAAATTAGTATAATTACATAATTGATTAAATTACTGTTAGTATAATTTATAATTGCACGTTGTTAAATTGGCTCCCAAAGAACGTGGGGCACTACAAATATCAATTACATCCCCAATTAATTATATAAAATTGGCGCCCATCGCACGGCAAAGAGCAGCCAGTAGATAGGATAAGCATATATATTTCATGTTAGTTGTAAGAACAAAATATATTAGTGTGAAGCTAGTTGGACTGAATGTTAACGCGGAGTAAGGCTGCAAAAATGACGACTAGTAGTTCCGATTCGATGAACTTCGATATCAATAACCAGCAGGGTGTACCTGACAATGAACGTGAAGAATCACCAGTGGAGTCACAAATGACCGAGGAGACGTCAGATGTCAGAGCGCGGGGACAGGAATCCCAACAGCCACGACAGGAGGTGACGTTACAAGCATTAATGGACTTCATGAGTAAGAAATTTGAAGAAACCAATGAAAAGTTCGAGAAGCAGAATGAAAATTTTACAGAAAAGTTTGAAAAACCGAAGGAAGAGGCTAGTGAAAACCTTAGAATAATTAATGAAAATTTTATAGAGATTAGAAGAGAACAGAATGAGAGATTCGAGGAGCAGAATAAGAAGTTCGACAAACTAGAAGAAAAGCTAGACAAACATAAGGAGGAAGTCACACAAATACGCACGGAAATGCGTGAATACATAAATAATTGTGACAAGAAGATAGACGAGGCCCAGAAGCAGCAGAACGAGACCATAAGAGAGTTAAAGAACGACACCGACAAGAAATTCGAAGAGGTACGAGAAACTAGAGAAATAGACCGACAGGAACTAAAGAGTATTACCCAAAATACTCAAACAAGGATCAAGAAGATTAACAACAGAGTAGAAACACACGTTAAAGAAAATCGTAAGAAGCAGGAGGAATTGAGAGTCGAACTATTCCAAACAGTAAGACAATTACAACAGGAACAGGGAGACATAAACAGCACGATACAGCAGAAGATCAATGAGGTAGATGGGAGACAGAAGTCGGCGGAACTAAAACTGGATGAGAGCACCAGGGAGAAAACCACTCGTATCAACGAATTAAAGTCTCAAATAGAACGGCTACAACGACAGCTAATTGAAGGTGAGTCTGGGATAATCAGTAGGATTAACGGACACACACATGCAGAATTAAAATACAACGGCACTGATAGGTTCCCGATGGAATTCCTGAAGGAGTTGTCAGAGATTCAAGAGCAATATTACAACAACAATGACATTAAATGGATCGGCAGGCACTTGGAGATGGACGCTGGGATATGGTGGCATGTCATACGGAACCAAATATACACGTACGAAGAGTTCAAAGAAGCCTTCACCTTGAAGTACTGGGGTCAAGAACGCCAGGACAATATACGCGACAACCTCGAGTACGGCAGATATGAGTGGAATGGGCCAATCACAGCCATCCAATACGTAGAGAGAATATTACTAGAAAGCCGGCAACTATCGCCAGCATTGACCGATACGCAGCTGATCCGGAAATTAGCCCGTCATTTTGGGAAGGATTTGCAGCTCGCCGTGGTCACACGTGGTATCACAAGAATACCGAATTTCGAGGCATTAATTACGAAATTTACAAGTATCCAGTCAAGTGGAGAAAACAGTCGCAGGCCGCATTATAGACCCTACAACGAAGGAAAAAACAACCCGAGAGAGAGAGAGGGGCATTATAACAAAAGTGAAAGTGACCGACAGCCGAGGGGTCGTTTTGACAACAAGCAATATATCAATACTGTGCAGTTTACGCCAGGAGAAGCGGGCCCCAGTAGAACGGTCAATGACACCACCCCGAGGGCGAGCGGTAACGGCGACAACAGCAAAAAAAAAAAAAATGTCAAACTAGAGAATAAGATAGAAATTTTAAACAACTTACTCCCGAGCGAGAATGTAAATATATTACTACCGGACTTACGAAAGGACCTGCTACAAGAGGACGACGAAATTATTAATAAACAAGTATTGAAATGTCCCGAGATTACTATCAAGTTTAATAATGATATAATTGTACAAGCCTTCCTTGATACAGGGTGCCTCATCAACGGGTTATCGGAGACGTGGTTTGATAACCATAAGAAGAGTATAGGACCATATGAGACACTACCCGTAACGAATACATTTATCATAAGTGCTGTAGGAAATAAATCCAAATTAGTTAAGAGACAAATATTGTGTGACATTGAGATTGATGGTATCCGATATGAATGTGTGTTTTTGATAATACCAGAATTAGTTAAACCATGCATACTAGGAATTAGTTTTCTACAAGAAGTTGGGTGTCGCATCGACATCGGAAACAAAGTAATTAAGTTAAAAAACAACACTGATGAAGAGGAGCATATTATACCAATCATGAACATTGACGTGATAACCAGTGAAGAAGAAGAGGAAGTACTGCGATGCATCGATGAAAAGATTGGGAGCATAGACTGCGTGGATGAAAGAATACTGCAACGCCTGAAGGAGATTTTAGTAAGGAACCGGAATGTTTTTAGGGAGTGCCCGGGAAGAATAGAGGGTTACACACATGAGTTTCACGTTACGGACAGGACGCCTTACTTTCAACGAGGTTGGCCTGTGCCGCTTGCTTACAGAGACAAGGTGAACGAAGAGATTAACCGAATGTTACGATATGGAGTAATCGAACGTTGCGCCAGCCCGTACGTCAATCCTATCGTGACTGTAATCAAGAAGGATGGGAGGGTTCGCCTGTGCCTTGATGCAAGGAAAGTGAACAGCGTAACTGTACCCGATTACGAAGGAGTGTCCCCGGTTAATGAGATATTGGCTAGATGCGGAGATATGCAGTATTTATCGACGGTCGACTTATCCAGTAGCTTCTGGCAGGTCCCATTAAAACAAGAATGTAGGGATTTCACTGCATTCATGCATGAAGGGAGGTGCTACCGCTTCACAGTGACACCATTTGGACTTAGCACCAGCTCTGCAGCGTTGACACGTGGATTGGATGTGGCTCTCGAGGAGGAAGTCAAGAAGAACACGATTATCTACGTGGACGACTGCTTGTGTTACTCCAACAATATCCAAACACACTTAAACCATTTAGAAACACTGCTAAACAACCTTAATAAGGCAAATATCACTGTCAACCTCACCAAATCACAATTCTTTAGACGAGAAATCTCATTTCTTGGATATCGCCTTACAACAAAGGGGATACAAGCAACCGATGACAAGGTAAAAGCAATTATGGATTTCCCAGCACCAAAGAATACGAAACAACTCAAAGGTTTCCTTGGCCTCACCAATTTTTACAACAGATTCACGAGCAAATACGCGGAAACAACGCAGCCTTTACACGAACTGCTGAAAGGAGGACAAAAGTTTTCATGGACAAGAGAAGTGAACGAATGTTTCCAGAGAGTCAAGAATTTATTTATAAACACAGTAACTCTACGGTTCCCACGACCGAACCAAAGGTACTACATTCAGTGTGACGCTAGTAATTTTGCGTATGGTGGCCAGCTTTACCAGATCGGTGAAGAAGGAGAAATTGGCGTGATCGCTTTTACAAGCAAAACATTTAAAGGCGCAGAACGTAATTATTTCACGACGGAGAAAGAACTCCTAAGTATCGTTAGATGTCTGGATAAGTTTCGAATGTACATACTTGGCCAGCCCCTAACGATAATCACGGACAATAAAGCTTTAACATTCATGCACAAGTGCCACTTAAACAACTCGAGAATTACAAGATGGATTCTCGCCATACAAGAATACAATTTCAACATTATCCACTGTAAAGGAAAGGATAATGTAGTTGCGGACATATTGAGTAGACACCCGGCTGACGCGGAACAACATGAGACAAACGAGGAAACGCACGAGTACTTAATTAATCATCTAGTTGTTAAAATGAATCAACACGTAGGCAAGATAATTAGAGATATCGGTAAATACCAGAATGAAGATGACAAACTCAGAACACTTATAGATAAGATTAGGAATAACGATGTAGACAATAAATTAAGCAAATTTTATAAAATTGTTAACAATAAGTTATACCGGCGACAACGTGGCGAATGGAAACTATACATTCCTGACAGGGTGTCGAATAACTTAATTGCAGAGATACACCAAATGTACGGACACCTAGGCCCGAAAAGGTGTGTAAAAATGTTACAAGAGCACTTCACGCTTGACGGCTTGTTCAAGAAAATAAAAGCATATATTCAGACTTGTGACTCATGTCAAAGATACAAGGACACAAACAACAGGATGCTGTTTGGCGGAACAAAGGCTATGATACCATCAGCTAGAGGTGACATCGTGAGCGTCGATTACTATGGACCTCTACCAACTGGTACAGGAGGCGTCAAATACTTACTTGTCATGGTGGACAACTTCACAAAGTTTGTCAAGTTATTCACATTACGAAGAGTGACAACCACCACGACATTACGAAGAATCAGAGACTACTGTGCGAAGTTTGGACGACCGAAGGTCATCTTAACTGATAATGGCACGCAGTTTACCGCGGAAAAATGGATTAAAGGTCTCGAGGAGCTGAATATACAACCGAGATATACGGCGATAAGGAATCCTCGCGCGAACTTAGCCGAAAGGATTAACCGCCAACTTGGGAATCTATTCAGGATCTTTGTACACGACCAGCATATTAAGTGGTCAAGGTACGTCAGATTGATTGAGACGTGTATCAATGAAACATACCATGAAACAATAGAAATAACCCCCCACGAGGCGCAATTAGGAAAGAAGCCGACCCGCGCATGGGAGAAGTGGCTGGACAAAGAAATCATCAACAGTAAATACAGTTCAAATATCAACGTATTTGTAAAAATCAAGGAAAAAAGAGAGAAGTATGCTAAGCGCATCAATGATAGCAGAAAATTACTAGATTCACTATCGGCGATAAGGTGCTGTTAAGAAGCTACCATCAATCAGACGCCGCAATGAAAAAGATCGACAAATTTTTCGAGTTGTATACAGGACCATACAAGGTTAATCAAGTCTTTGGCGATGCAACATACGAACTCACCGAGTGCGATAGCAGTGGCAAGGTGAGAGGGAAATTTAATATGCGTCAATTGAAGAAGTATTATGAAACGAAAGTACAAGTTTCACAGGAAAGCGAAAGTTACGTCGACGGTTAGTTGGACTACAGAGGACGGGGGCAAACGCATAGGGTGAATGTCCCGCGAAAACCGGTCCAACTAGCTAAACAATATGATGTGTAACTTATTAACGTGTAATTTAAAGATTTTTTTGTACATGAATTTCTTAAGTCACGATGTGACAATCTAATGACATTAATTACATGTGAATAACCAATATTAATGAAAATTTCAATAGAAAAGACACTTATAGTGCGAAAAGTTTGATCGGGTGTGCAGCAATAAATTGGTAAAGACATTATAACGAGCCTTTTATAGACACACAATGACGTAAGATCAAATAATCAAATATGAGTGGTATAAAGCGAAATTATCTATAATCGTGATTATATCAAATGAACTGTTAATTGTTCATAAGTAATGTATATAAATTTATAATCAATATAATCAGTATAAATGTTAGTAATGCGTATTGTAAGTGATACTCAATAATAAATAGTAAATGTATTTACAGGTTCATAAATTGTTGTTTTAAATGTTCAAGATAAACTAAGGACATTAACTATCGTAATGATATTTAAACGATACATGAATAATTACATTTCATGTTGAAACACCATTATTTCATGTATTAAGTTATAAACGGATGACATAGCCATCCACAGTTATTATTATTATTGTAAAATAATTCCATATCTAATTATATATGCACCATATGTGAAAATGCGTTCATCCTTCCTCAGATGCACGGCAATAAATTCCCAGATTTAGTTTACAACAAAATATAGGGAATATATACCCGTATACCCCAAGCAGAGGAAAGTGGGTTAATGACCGTGACCTTCTCAAAGGGAACTCCCACAACAAACACAGAGCGCAGAAATCGGATTAGAATGTCTTCTGCTGATCCAACATCCAATCCGATTTGGGGACTATGTAACAACCAAGAATTTTAATTTTTTAATTTTGATCGAAAATACGTTACAAGCAGCCAAGACACCCCAACACGAGCCAGGAGCAATAAATAAGGAAACAATTTAACGAAGTGTCAACTGAACGTTTGCTAGGGACAATACGGATACGCTTCACATAACTTTACAATGGGAAATAAGGTTGGCCTGTGACAGACTCGACTCAACCGAGATTTACAGCCCACAACAAGCAGAACAAAAAGGAAACTATGTCAGTAGCACTTTACGGAGAAATTGTAACGAGCACACACTGCAAGGTTAATTTGAAGTGTGCCAGCAGTAAGAAAAGGGTGTAGTTGCACAATGGTATTTACCCTGTATGAGAACTGACAACGATATCTAAAGAATGGAATCGAACTTGTGCACAGCGGGGGAACGTCTTACTGGCGACAACTGATATTTACGACAGGGAGAAGGAGTGCCATCTTGGAAACGACGACACGCTGCGTCCGGATAGCTAACGGAAAAGGGTCATGGATAGTCGGACAATAACGAAATACGACACATTGTTCGCGTGAGAACAGCAGCAGGGTTCCGGAGTACACTTAGACAAAGACTTGATCTACAGCCGAGGAATTGCTCTTGTTCCAGGTAAAGGGTACGGAGGCCTTCGACGCGAACTTGTGGGGAGACAAGATACCCAATCACAACCCAGCATCTACCCAGAGCACAGGTGGAGAGGACCGTCGTCATCATAGCAACGGGAACGACGAATGAGAAGTGGAGAACGATAGTCTTGCATAAGGGTAGGAGTTCTCCTGTCCTATCATGTTTGACCAGAGGCGTGTTTTCCAGGAGATTGCATTGTGGTAAACGATGCTTAATAAAAACTGTTTACAGAGCACGCGGAAGAACAGTCTTCATATATTTTTCAATCATATACTTTAGGACAATCTTCATAAATTTTTCAATCATATACTTTGAACAGTCTTCACGGAACTTAAATCTTAAATTTTCTAAGTCTTAATACAGTTCGGTTAACATACGTACAGCAGTTGGACTTTGAAACTCTGCTACGCGGTATTTTAATCAGTTGACTTAAACATTTCGATATTGGCGAGTTATCCGGTAATAGTGTATCTACAGTGACTAAATCATGCAATATACGCCAGTGATTAATAACTCTCGAGTACTTTATCTTACCCAGTTACCACTTATTCAGAACTAAACTAACCAGTCGCAGTTTCGTCAATAACAGACTCGCAGAACTATTGTTAATGCTTTACCGGACAACGAAATCGTAGCGTTGTACAGTGCGAAGCGATACGATACCAATTGGAACAAATACACCACGTTATCAAAGACACTATACATTAATGTACACACAAGAAGTTCAACAATAGACAGCCAGATATATACACCCTAGTTAACGATGAACTTACTCATACAACACATGATTTCATAGACTCTGACAGTAACGGTCGACATCAACAGAAAATACACACAGCGCGAGTGAATCTGATCCGCATGTGTTGAGTGTTAGTGACATCATGGCTACGCAACTTCATACATATGGACCACCAGCGGGAAGGAGTTACGCCGATGGGAATGTTGGATAAATCACTTTACAAGTAATCTTTATGTTATTCTTATCATAAGAACTCTACTGTCCTGTCTCTTTTCAAGAAAACACCCTTGAGTATTTAAATTAAATATGATAAATATAAATAACGCTATTCATCTGAGGCAAGAAATGAACGCATTAGTATAAGATTTATAGTTTGACTATTTATGTTTTTTATATGTTGATTGTGTTATATATGTATGTGTATGTTTTCCAGCAAACAACGTATTGGATTCGCATTGTAATTTGATATATATATACATGTGTTCTTTTTATGAATGTATTTACAGGGAATCATCCATATTTATATATTGAAGTCTCTTTACTTAAATGATGTTAATAAATAAGTGTTTATTTTACTCAGAATATATGCGTTCATTATTGTCAAAGTTACCTCAGAACAAGAAAATAACATCACTTGAATGATTTATAGTAGATTTTATTAATTTATACAATAATTAGAGTCTCAGTGCAGTAATTATGCTAACATCAAATAACTAACGTGTCACGTAGCTTCAATCAGCTTGGTATAAGTAGCCTAATTGAGTAATTACACGATCACATTCTACAAATTAGTATAATTACATAATTGATTAAATTACTGTTAGTATAATTTATAATTGCAAGCTGTTAAATTGGCTCCCAAAGAACGTGGGGCACTACAAATATCAATTACATCCCCAATTAATTATAAGTTCTTCAGTTTCAGTAGAGACCGATCTGTATTTGGCATTCGTGTGTTTTTAGGTGATTCCTTTTTTGTAACATTTCACGATCATGTCTGTGAAAAACCGTAAAGTGACTGACGAGTGCCGTGTGTTTCAAGAGGCATGGAGCGAGAGGTATTTTTTTATAGAGTATAACGGGTAAAGCAACATGCCTAATTTGCAAAGAAACCGTGGATGTAATGAAAGAGTACAATGTGAAGAGACATTACGATACAAAACATGCTGGCAAATACAAAGAGTGGACGGGACAATTGCGAAAGGATAAGGTAAAAGAATTCCAACGTAAACTAACAAGTCAACAAAATCTTTTCCGGAAAGTGACTGATGACTCAGAAATTGCAGTTAAAGCAAGTTTTGTTGTGTCTAAAATTTTAGTTAAAAAAAATGAAGCCGTACAAAGATGGAGAGCTAGTTAAAGAATGTCTGGAAGAAGTAGCAAATATAGCTTTCCCAGAGAAAAAAAGTATTATTTCAAAAATTAGTCTTAATAATATGACAGTATCCAGAAGAGCAGAAGAAATGGCATCAGACATTGAAAAAACATTGAAGGAAAAAATATTAGAATTTAAGTTTTTTTCATTGGCCATGGATGAAAGCACAGACGCCACTGACACAGCACAACTTTCAATTTTTATCCGTGGTATTAATGAAGATTTTCACATAACAGAAGAATTACTGGCATTAGTTCCTATGAAAGATACAACCAAAGGTTCAGATATTTATTGTGAGGTGAAAAACATTTTGGAAAAGTACAATTTAGACCTAAAACTATTATATGGCATTTCAACAGATGGTGCGCCAGCCATGGTGGGAAAGAAGCAAGGAGTAGTGAACTATTTAGCAACAGATTGTAAAAACATGGGCAATGATATAGTCGCATTCCACTGGATTTTACACCAAGGGAACCTTTGTGCACAAACTATTCATATGCAGCAAGTGATGAAAGCAGTGATCAAAATAATAAATTTTCTTCATTCCAGAGGACTCACTCATCACCAATTCCGAGAATTCCTATTACAATTAGACACCCAGTATGACGATGTTCTACACAAGTTCGTTGGCTTAGTGCAGGAACAATGCTGAAACGAGTGTATGACCTGCGTAAAGAGATAATTATCTTTTTGAAAAGCTGTGATGAGAATCTGGTAGAAGACTTTGAGAACAATGAATGGGTGTGCGATTTATCTTTCTTAGTTGACATAACCCAACATCTTAATGAGCTAAATACCAAACTTCAAGGAAAAAATAACATGATACACAATCTGTTTTACTTAATAAAATCGTTTGAGGTTAAACTGATTTTATGGCAGTCGCAACTGACGTCTGGGGTACTGAGACATTTTTCTACAATGAACAGTTTTGCAGCAAGTTCTGAATAACCCATTAACTTCACTAAAATATATGCTTCACTTATAGAGAATCTTCAAAATGAGTTTAAACGTCGATTTCAAGATATGAGAAAATTTGAGAAATTGTTTAATATGTTTGCTCTACCATTCACTACTGATGTTGAGATAGTGCCCATTGATTTCCAGATGGAGCTAATTGATCTTCAATCAAACTCTGAATTAAAGACAACATTTTCTGAGATTTCTCTACTGGATTTTTATAAAAATGACTTACCTGAGGAAATGAAAACATTGAACAATCATCCTCTAAAAACGGCAACATTATTTGGAAGTACCTATTTATGCGAGCAGTCTTTTCCTTTGATGAAACAGATCAAATCAAGAGGTCATTCCCATCTGACTGATGAATATTTGGAGGGAAACTTGCGAATTGCTGTGTCCAACATTGAACCCGATATAGACAGACTAGTGAAAAACAAACAGTGTCAAGTCTCTCATTAGGCTCTAAATTAGTTTCCTCTTTAATAAATAATACTGTTGTGCTTTCTTTCAAATTAATAATTTTATTGCAATTGTGTGTCTTTTAAAAGTAAACTAAAAAAAGTAAAACTGGTTTATAAAATTTTGTGTTTTTTAAAAGATTGTTTTAAAAGTGCTTCTTTACAAATTAAAATTTCGATTTTGGAATCTGATGGCTGTATTATTTTTGTGACCTCAAACGTTTTTTTCAGGTGAGTTTTTAATTATTCAATAGAGCTAGTTTAAATGTAGCTATGTTAAGTTTACTTACTTACTTATGAGACATGTTAGAAAACGCTCTTCAATTAGAAACATTATCTTTCACGGAAATGCTACTGGAAATATTAGGATAAGGGGAAAGGTTAGGTAGGTGGTTGGCAAAATGGAGGGAAGTCGCCTTGTGGCCCGCCATAATCATTTATAAGTTTTCAGTGGCCCTCGGATGTTTTAAGGTTGTGCACCACTGACCTAGAACAAATATACTGTAGGGCTGTAAACAAACAATTTCAGTTCTCCCAATTCTTATACCCAGTTTTCGTAAACGCATCCTCTCCCTTAGGCACACTGTCACAAAATGCTCGACAGTAGTAGCAGTAAGCCGAATCTGTCACAATACAAAGAAATTTTCAAATTGCCAGCACTATAGCCTATACCAACGTTACTAGCCGTATAAAGATAGGCTCAAGACTATCTGATGAATTTCCAGTCACCAAAGAGATCGCAACAAGGTTGTTCTACAGCACCCACTTTATTTATAGTAGGCCTACACTTGAATTCAGCTTTAGAATGTTGGAGCCACACCTGTTGCAAATAGAGCTATCAATGACGAAAAGCTCTTCACTTTGAATTTCACCAATGATTAAGTATTAATTACAGCTGAAGATGAGGATGACATTTGTTATATGCTTCGGAAGTTAAACAAAGAGTACCAGAAATGGGGCTTAACGAAAAATACAAATTAGACTGAATATGTTGCCATAAGAAATACATTAGAGCCATATTGTTGGTATAGAGAGAGGTGAAGGGAGTCGATTCATACAAAAGATCGGTTGGTGTCATGGTTACAAAATGTTAAACTGTGGTAACATTAATTTACCTGTACAAACAGTAAAACATTGCCTGTAGATTGTTAACAAAACAATATTCTTAAAATTCGGGAAATTCGAACTTAACTTTCTCAACTTTTGGAAAAAACAGAAACACTCCGTTTAAATCAGGGGCCGATCCAGCAAGCAATTTTAGAAGGGGAAAAGTTGACTTTGGGGGGTTATGGAAAAGTGGACCATTCTTTAAAGTCCTAAAGTAAGGATAAATAATCCTGCGTATAAGTGAAGATAAAAATACAGTTTCTTATCGTCAACAAAATAAGTTTATTTAAGTTCAAATATAAAATCTTATTTGTGTTTGTAAGTCCGTTGTTTTTCTAACAATATGCACTTGCAGTTTAAAATACACACTACTTATTTATGGTTGTATCAAACAAAAATTAACATGCTGGTAAACTACAGTTACAATTTAAAGTAATTTCAGAGAAAAACGATGAACGTTGTTACAACACAAAAAGCCACCCCAATACCAGGGAAAAAACTATAATGAATCAACTATATTAAACTAAAGAAAATAAAATGACTATGACGCGACAAATGACTATGACCCAACCCAAGTGATTGACCCAATAAAAGAAAATAAAATGAGAAGGTATATGGAAAAGACACAAACAAATAATAAAGAAAATAAAATGAGAAATATTAAACTCAAATGATGATGAAAAAGGCACAAACAAATAATAACAGTAAATGATAAATATTAAAATAAAATAAAATAATCGCAATTAAAGTACACTAACCAGAGAAATAGATATTAAATGTTATGAATAACTCTATAATGATAAGTGAATCAGAACATGTAATTTGTTAAAATTATAACTAATAATTGTGAATAAAACAATAAAAAAACCCAGAAGTGGGAGATAGGTACGAAGTGAAGGTGATTAAGTGAGTAAAGAGAAATCAATATTAGGTAATAACCACTAATAACACTAAAGTACCGTAAAAAAGTGCAAAATGCCAGTGTAACCAAAAACAAATAGAAAGCACAACATGTAGGTAAAAGACACCAAAACCAGTGATAAACAGTATAGTTTAAGGGTAATAAATACTAAACAATAGGAATAACCAGAATATTGTTATTATAATTATAAATAATAGTAGATTAGGAATACAGTGGTATTCAGGGTAAAAATCCCATAATGATTAAAAATGTTATTGTTACAATGGTTAAGTAGTAAAAAATATATAGTAAAAGTTAAAAGAAAAATATACTAAATAATATAAGTGCAAAATAAGTAAAACATCCTTGGATCTTAAAATGTTCAAAGGGATAAGTAGCAAGAAAATAAATGGTGTTATAATGTTCTTCACCAAGATAGTTATTTGTTCAATTAAGTTTATAAGAAGGAATATGGCTGAAAAAAGTGAACAGACCATAAACCTAATTTTTGTGTTATGTTTTGTAAGTAATATTAAATGATAGACCAGATATAAAAAATGACAATATAGACAAGTAAGGAGATAAATTCTTACAAACATAATAATACAGGAAAAGAAATTAGAGAATAATAGACAGGCCATGATTTTGTAAAGTACGGTAATAAGAATATACTATTATTATAAAACAGCCCAAATTAATTCAAAAGGTAAACAAGTCATAAGTGACACCAAGCAAAACATATGTAAATATAAAATAATCTTTAATTTGTGTAAAATAAGAATATATAGCCAATTACTACTTAGCCCTATAAAATGCCTAACTGTATAAATCCAAAATAAACAAATTGTAAGAAATTAACTATTGTATTAGAAAATCCAGGACAAGTAACTAGTTAAGTACAATTAGTGAATAATATTAAAATGTCAAAATGAAATTAAAAACATAAAATAAGAAAGAAATGTAATTACATAATATTAACATTATTGTCAAATCTTTAATACATAAACAAACCCAGCTTTGTGGGATGTCAAAAAGATCTTTTAAAGAAAATATAAACAGTTGTGATAATATCTCATACATAGATAAGAAGACAGAAGAATAATAGTAATCAGAAGATATTTAGTCATTTTGAATTAAGATTCAAATTTTATAACAATAGACATAAAATATGATCAGCCAATGAGAGTACAGACAGTTGCCATAACAACGGAATGTTATTTATTATAATTCCGTTAAAAAGAATTAGTTCATTATTGACGCTCAAGACATACAGAAGCCAAACCATAGTCGACTCAATTTTAATTTAAAATAGTAAAAAACAAGTGGAAATCTTATAAAATAAAGATGCAAGAAGTCTGATGAAGACCTAATCAAACTAGGAGAGCCAATTAACCAGATTAATAACAATTGAAAATAATTAAAACTTCCAATTGATTGAAAAAGAAGCCAAACGTACTCCAAATTATAAATGAAGGAAGATTGATGACTGTATAGACACAACCTAACGAAGAACTGAATAACTCTTCACCCGAACTCAACAGATTTGATAAGTATATCTGAAATACCCGAATTTATGGAATAAATTCTTATTAACTTTTACTCACAACACAAATAACTCTCACTATGAACTGATAACCAAATTTCTTTCAAGGATTAATTTCATAAAAAACTAAACTTGTATGTAAACAGAAAATAACATGTATACAAATTACGAATTCTTCACACACACTTTTTAACACTTCAAAAACGAATTGTAATTAACTCTAATAGTATATAAGTACAATTGATGTAAGGTAGTGTACTTTATTATCATCTTATTAATATTTTTTCGTAACCAAAAGAACTCAGATTTAACGAACGATAGAAAATAAACTTCGGCGACAGCCTTGTCAAGTTAGTATCGTTTTAAATCAACTTTAGCCAACCTGAGAAAAATTGTCTATTTATTGCCGGAGCAACTTTGTTTACTAACAGTATATAATTTTGTATTTAATTGAATAACTGATAATTTCACATTAATAAACTAGTACTGAGTTGTAATAACCGTCCTTTATTTCATTGTAAATTGCATTATAAAGTTTGTGTACTTTAGCGATGAGCGAAATTGTCTGTCAGCGTTAGTCGTCGGCAGTACAGTGAACTACTAGAGAGATCATACGCCCGCCAATTGCGATGGTAATTTGAATCAGTCAACACCGTCTAGAACGACCACTCAATTTCATATTTTTAATTGTTTTCATAAACAATTTGGCGCCACCCGAGAATGAAATATACTCATTAAAGGACAGGTAAGGTTTACACTCGAGAGATATTGTACTGGTAATTCGTGAGATCGCGACGGACATCGTCAGCGTAACAAAAGGAAAAAGCAAGTACCGGTAAGTAAGCATAAAGTAACGACTACAACGTGTGGGGCTAACGCACGATAAAACATATTTTTACAGAGACGATAAGAATCTCGTCGTTACAAATTGATGCCAACAACGTGTGGCAGAATAATTATGAACAGAAAGTAAGCGTCGTAAAGATCGCGTCGTTACAAATTGGTGACCAACTAGTATGGCTAGAATTAAAGATTAGCGGCGGTTACGAGAAATAATGCGACACTCCATGATCACCAGGGGAAAATCAAAGAAGAGGGTGAAGACACCAACAAGCAAGAACAGGAAACAACACCGGCCGAAGAAATGGAAATGATCGAGGAATTGATTGAAGAGGATACCCAAGGGGACCAACCAGAAAACCCAACCCAACCAGCACCGGAAGTAGAAGTAATAGTTGGCAACCAACCGGAGAAACCAATTCAAGATAGTGAAAGGGAACAACAGGCGGGAGATCATGAGAAAGTAAAAGGAGGTCCGAGCATGCAAGACCTGATGAATTTCCTAGCCAAAAAAATAGACAAAGGTAATGAAAAAATGGACAAAAAAATAGACCAAATGAAGGAAGAAACTAAAGAACAAAGAAAGGAAGACAGGGAATTCTTAAGACAAAATAACGAAGAATTAAAGAAAACAAATGAAAAAATAGACAAAAGTAATGAAAAAATAGAGAACATGGAGGAGAAAATAAATGAAAATTCAAGAAGACAAAATGAAATTTTAAGGGAAGATATTGAGGCACTGAACGATAAAATCGAAAGCAATAACGAAACATTAAAGCAACAAATCAACAAGAAAATGGAGGAACACAATGATACTTTAAGGAAGAATCAAGAAACCATACAACAGCGATTAACGGAGGACATCCAAAAAAGTAACAAAGAACTGAAGGAAGAATTGAGGGGACAATTGAAGGAGGACCATGAGAAGAACAAAGAAGAGTTGAAACATCAATTCGAACAACAGTTAGAGGGATACTGTGAAGATATTAAGAGGAAGGTAACAGAAACAAATGAAAAAATAAAAACAACCAGGGAAACGGTAGTGAAGGCCCAGGAGGGAATACTAAGCAAAATTAAAGCAGTCAAGGAGATGATAGAAAAGAATAGGGAAACTCGATGGACAATGGTGCGCAGCATGATTGATTAGATGTTCCGGGACACCCACGACAATTGGTGGACGGCCACCAGACTGGAAATAAACAACACCCAGGAATTTAAAACGCAGTTCCACGACAAGTATTGGTCAGAGTCGACCCAGAACGTGGTACGGAACGATATCAGTAATGAAAGTATGAACCACTAGCGGGACACACCCTGACTTCATACTTTCTGGGTAAGGTGTGCTTAGCTCGAAATCTGGAACCAAGAATACCGGAGGAATCATTGGTCATACAATTGGGGTACCATTATGAGGATGCCGTTCAAAAAGCCAGAAGACGACGCCAAATTAAAAAAGTACAGGGCATGGCTAGCTTGTTAGTAGGCCATGAGAATGATGGTCAATATAGGTGCAACAGAATGGTCAATTTAAAATACAACCGTTGGGATGAGAACCAAAACCCACCGAATTACAATCCGTCAAATAACAAACCCCAAAATAACAACCAAAAAAACCCAAACCGGAATAATAACAACAATCAATATAGCGGCAACCGCCCAAATTACAATCAGGGTAATCCACCATATAACGGAACCAATCAAAATAATAATAATTACCGGGGAAATGGACCAAACCAGCGTTCGAACGGTCACCCCAACAACAGTAATTACCACGGGAACAACTATAACCCGAATTACCAGTATAATAACAATGGAAACGGGGGTAACCGAATTCAAAGTAATCAACCCCAAGTACACTTTATGCGAGGGAGCACCCAAAACAACCAGGGGAGGCGCTACCCAAGACCGCAATCAAAAGACTGATAACCAGCACCCAAGGGAGGAGGATAGTGGAAATGTGGAACGAATTCATAACATTGAAGGATCCAGATCCGGAAACGATAACCAAAGTAGGGACGCACCATCCGGAAGTAACCAACAAGAGAATGAAAATTATGACTGGATACCTTTCAGTGACAATCCTGCTGAGCATTTCCGAGTAGCATACAATAAACGAAACCCACCAGAACTCTGGATTCCCTCCAGAAATAATGGAAACCAATCCAACACACCCCAGGGAGAGAGACAAGAAATTGACGAAGAAGAAACCACGGCCGACAGGTGGAACGCATAAAAATAAAAAAAAACTACAAAATTCAAAAAATATGTGAGATCACCTTACGCTATTATCTAGAAAACGTATGAGGTAAAATAAAAAAAAATAAATTACAAAATCAAAAAGAATAAGTAAGATCAACTTACACTACCATTTTGGAAACATATGAGATAAGAGAGAAAATAAAGGAATAAACTACAATATTCCTAAATAGTAAGTACAACCAACTTACACTAATATTTTGAAAATAGGTGAGATAAAATGAAATAAACAAACAAAGTGAAAACAAGAATTAATAATACAAGAGAATTAGAAAGGAGACCAATTAAAATAAACAAATATAGAACCGAGCAAGAACTGCCAAAACAAATACATAAAATTGTAAAGAATATAGAATATTCAGGAAAAAAAAGAGAGAATTGGTACAAGAACAAAAAATTTATATATATATATATAAATCAAATATACAGCAAGTGGCTAAAGCAAAATATGGGTAATCAACAAAAGAAGAAAAGAAAAAATGTCTAAAATAATTAAAATGATCACAAGAAGAAAAGAAAAACAAACTAATCAAAGGTTAGAAATAATGAAATTAACAACTAAAGAAATAAAAACAATCAACTGTGTGAGTATATAACAGAATATAGCAAAGGTACAGCGGAAGGAAGAATGAGTAGAAAAAAGGCAGGGTGTCCACATTCTGGAAAGTCAGGGAAAAAAAAGTTTCAAGGCGTATGCCTCATCATCAGACGATTAAAAACCAAAAACACACATATCACACAAAACTGCGTTTGTCAAAAAATAAAATTGCAGAAACAAGCATATTATGTGCACGTGATGTAGGGTGCGCACCCGTTCAAGTGTTGTCTGCTACTGGTTGGAATTCGTTGAGCAGTCTCAAAGCAGTATCATACAGGTGGTTAGATACAAAGTTCAATTGTTCATTCAGAACACAATCACGACTGCTATCATTATTATATGCATTATAAATTTCCAGCTCCTCCAAGGCATTCATAAAACGGCCCTTGTTGCATATATGCAAAGGCATTAGATTGGACTTAAAATCTGTATAATTGTGATTGTGTTGGGTCAGATGACGAGTGTAATTAGATTTTATATCATTGTAATTAAGTGTCTTTTTTGGTAAGTGTTCACGGAAGCGTTTGTAAAAACCTCTTCCGGTCTGACCTATATAGAAGCTGTTACAATCATTGCAAACCAGTTTATAAATGCCCGTTTTTTCTTCAATAGGTAAGGGCAGTTTAGGTCTAAGTATATTAATTAGTTTATTATTGGTTCTAAAAGACATAGTATAACCAATATTGTTCATCACTGAAGATAAAATTTTTGGCATGATGTATGTGTATTTCGCAGATATACATTTTTTCGGTGTTTTATTAAGTGGACGGGGCTTAAGTTGAATGTTATTATGCTTCTTTAGCAATTTGTCAATGATGTGACTACTGTAACCATTGGAAACTGCAATAAATCTTATTGTATTTAGCTCAGTCTGGAAATCATTATTGTCAAGGGGGACTGTCAACAATCTATGGATTAAACTATTATATGCTGCCATTTTTTGAGAATATGGATGGTGGGAATCTGCATGTATTGTATGGTTAGTGGCAGTAGGCTTCCTATAAATATTAAATTTCAATGTGTCCATTCGTCTAGTGAGGGTCAGGTCCATGGCGGACCGCATACAGGTAATCACTTATTATTACATAAAAGTGACTTGGATACTATACGAAACATGAATGTTAAAAAAAAGTTGGTCAGGGAAAGTCAGGGAAATAAACAAAAAATCTGGAAAGTCAGGGAAATCTTCCCCGATGACAGACTTGAGGGTAATTTTTTACTCTAGTCTGCCGCAACCCGTGAAAAATCTGAAAAGTCAGGGAAATCTTCCCCGATGATGGATTTGAGGGGAATTTTGAATGCTCTAGTCCGCCGTAACCCAGACTATTGTAGCATTTTTTCCAGGTATTTTTCACAAGAAGTGCACAACAATTATATATTTTTTGTTGTGCCCTTGTGTCCTTTTTTCAACCGATTTAGCTAATTCTTTTTCTATTTTGAGTTTTTTTAGGCTGCTGACTTAAACTCATTACAATGGCTAACAAGAAATGTTTGTTTAATAAACTTTGGCTGGACAGTAAAGTGTTCCCGGAATTTAGTGGTTGGTTGGACTTGGTGGTTAGTGATGCAAATTCGGCTTATTGTCATGTGTGTCTCAAATCTTTTAAACTAAGCAATATGGGGAAACAAGCAATTGTTTCTCATGCTAAGGGACCAACTCATGTAAAAAACATGAGAGCAAAGGCTTCCCAGCCGGCAATTTCTTTTTTTACTACTCCATCTCCATTAAAAGATGTGCAGCCAACACCTTCAACTTCAGCTACAAAAGAATTATTAGTAGTGCCAGGAACAAGTCAAACAAGTTTAAAGAGTTTTAGTGTGAATGAAGATGATGTTACGTCAGCCAAAGCAATATGGGCTCTCCATGTCATCACTGGGAAAATGTCTCTAAACTGTTGTGATGAAACCGCTGCAGCCTTCAAAAATATGTTTCCAGACAGTAAAATCGCTTGGAGCTTTTCTATGGGCAAGACTAAGGCTTCCTATGTAACAAATCATGGGTTAGCCCCATATTTTCAAGAAATGTTGCAAAATAACATGAAACAGTGCTCTGACTATGTTGTTTGTTTTGATGAATCTCTGAACAAATTTGTTCAAAGACAAATGGACTTGTGTGTAAGGTTTGGGAAGTAAACCTTCAGAAAGTTTCAACACGATATTGGAATAGTGTATTTTTAGGCAGGGCAGATTACTTGTTAGATAGGTTAATGCAAGGGCTCTCCTTACCTTTAGGAAATATTTTGCAAATCTCAATGGACGGGCTGAATGTTAATCTCAATTTTATGAAAAAACTCGAGAGCCATTTGCAAGTCTTAAATCCAGAGGGAAAGTCGCTTCTTGATATTGGGATATGCAGTTTGCATACAGTTACTGGAGCTCTGAAGACTGGGATCTCCAAAACTGGTTGGGAACTTTTTCACTTTTATTATTATATACACACCACCAAAATCAGTAAAATTCCATTTTTAAATTAAATTAAATTTTTAAATTCCATTGTTTTTTTCACTTTTTTAGATCTCTCTACAGTCTTTTCAAAGATAGCCCAGCTCGGCGAGCAAAATACTCAGATATTACAACCAGCACCTCTTTCCCTTTTAAGTTCACAGCAGTAAGATGGCTGGAAAATGGTCGCTGTGTAGATCAAGCTCTCAAAATATTTGATCATGTCGATAAATTTGTAAAAGAATACAGTGAAAAAGACAACAAAAACCTGCAATACCTTAGAGAAGCTATGAAAAATCCATTTTTTAAGGCAAAACTAAGTGCTTTCACAAGCATATTGTCAGATGTTGAGCCGTTCCTAAGAAGGTTCCAAAGTCAGAAGCCTATGGTCCCTTATCTCTTTACTTCACTTGAACAACTTATGAAAAACCTAATGATGAGATTTGTAAAATATGAAAAAATATCTGAAGCAAGTACTACTCAAAAATTAATGAACTTGGACTTGCAAGACAGGGCCAATCTGGTTTCAGTAGAAAAGGTGGACGTTGGTTATGCTCCAGCAGAAAGCTTAATGAAACAAATTAAATGCTCAGAAAAAGAGAAACTTGTTTTTAAAAATGAGTTCAAAAATCTCCTTACCACCATGATAGAAAAACTCAGAGAGAAAAGTCCTTTGAAATCACATTTAGCACGAGGCCTCACTGCCTTAGACCCTAAAATGATAATGCTCAAATCCAGTTTGGCAATAAAAAGGATTGATGTTGTTCTAGAAAACCTGCACAGCCATAGAAGAATATGTGATAAAAGTGCTGAAAAGGCCAAACGACAGTTTTCTTTGCTAACTGAAGAAGCTAACGATTCATTTCCAAAACATCTGATGACATGGGATTGGACGAATTTTACTACGGCCTTTTAGGAGAAGATAAGAAATATGAAGATCTCTGGTCTGTAATGAAGCTGTGTTTCATTTTATCCCATGGTAATGCATCAGTTGAATCTGGCTTTTCTGTCAATAAGCATTTACTAGTTGAAAATCTTCTAGAAGAATCCCTTGTGTCCCAAAGAGTTATTTGTGATAGCATAAAGCATCTAGGTGGTTTGAGGAATGTGACTATCAACAGAAGTATGCTTACCTTGGTCAGATCTTCAAGAAGAACATATCAATCATATTTGGAAAAGAAAAAAGAAATGCAGTCAGAAGAGGAAAAAAAGAAAATAGAGAAAAGGAAAATTGAATTACAGTTGAAAGAGTTGGAAGAAAAAAGAAAAAAGTTGAAACTTGAAAGAGAAATGTAGGATGTAGAAATTGGGGAAAAGAAAAACTGCTGGAGAACATGAAGAGATCACACTAGTAAATTTTGAAGGAGTGCATATTTTTCTTTTTCATTCTCATCCTGTTGGACTGGTTCATTTTCAATTTTGAAAGCTATAGCTGATTATTATAATTATTTGTTACCATGTAAGTTGTTCTATTAATTAGTCCATTTTATCTTGTTCATATATTATTTTATTAAGTTCTAGTGAAAATACACTCATTCTTACGTTACCTAAGTGTTACCTTTAGGTAATAATGGAAATATTTATTTTTAAAATGCCATCAATGTATTTGTATTTTTCAATAAATAAATAATAAAAAATAAATAAAATAAAAGAAGAAGAAAAAAGAAAGTGGAGAGAGAATTAGGCCAGCTATGGGGAAGGTGGAGGCTGGGTTTTCTTTTTTCTTCCTTGTAAAATATAATACTCAAAGAATTAACGTACAATGCATTTTAGTGAGTCAGGGAAATTTCTGTAAGTAGGTCAGGGAAAGTCAGGGAAAATTAAAACAGAATTTCTGTGGACACCCTGAAAGGTTAAAATGATGTAAAGAATCATGAAGTGGACAATCCCCAAAGTATTATTACTGAAAGTCACAAGATGACAAAAAGGTATTTAAGATTGACTGAGAATAGGTCCAGCAATCAATTAACTGAGCAGAGATGATGTTCCTCTGATCTCAGAAAAAAAGGTAGGCCTAGTAATGGATGAAACCAGCTACTAAAAGTTAGGGAAATAACATATAACAGGGAGAACGCACTAATGGAAAAAAAAACAGATCTAAAAGATAACTAAATAAAAAGGAGTGGAACAAGTAAGAAGAGAAACAAGAAAGAAGAAATAAACAAGGAGAAAAAGGAAAAATTGTGTATAACTGATAATTTCATGAAAAACTATGGTAGTGTTTTACAAAATGATCAATTTTGATGGAGAGGCATTATGTTACAACACAAAAAGCCACTCCAATACCAGGGAAAAACTATAATGAATCAACTATATTAAACTAAAGAAAATAAAATGACTATGACACGACAAATGACTATGACCCAACCCAAGTGATATAACCCAATAAAAGAAAATAAAATGACAATCAGAATGATCACAGTTGCACACCACTATATAAAAATTATCCCAATTAGCGCTTTCAAGCTTCACAGCCCATCGTCAGATTGGAATAGACAGGAAATAAGTGAACAACCCCTTCACCCCTCTCCACCACCCTGCTCACACACAACAAGCTATAATACAAATGACCCTTCCCCACCCCCTAAACCCTGTCCCACCATCTGTAGAGTTACATATTTTTTCTAGCAAATTCCTTGTGTTTCAGTGTTGTGTGTGTGTGTGTGTGTGTGTGTGCATCCTTTTAAACTACCCTCTTCCTCTCCACACACGTGGGTCAGTCAACACCCTTATTTTAAAACATCCAATTAGTACTATGCAAAATAATTCTTAATATTATCTATCTGTCCTCTATCATTTACTTCTTAATCATGTTATAAAATATTTCTTCATTATCAAATTTAATTTTAATATTAATTAAATTGTCTAACCCTTTTTCTCTTTCTTTCAATATTTCTAACTCCTCTCTAAGCTTCCTTTCAACTGTGTTATTCACTACTTTTACAATTTCGTATTCTTCCAAAGGATTAACAAACTTATGGTTGTCTTCTATGAAATGTCTTGCATATAACGAATTGATTGTTCTATTACCTTCTCCACGTTTGTGGTCAGACAACCTGCATATGAATTTTCGTCCTGTCTCTCCTAGGTACACCTTGTTGCAGTCTTTACATTTTAATTTATAAATTCCGCTTTTCTGTAATACTGGAATTTTTTCTATATTCTTATTCCTTATCTTATCAAATACCGTTTCACATTTTTTAATAGCTATATCTACTCCATATTTATTAAAACATTTTATAATTTTTCTAGTATGTGAACGTATGTCAATGACCCTGCATAATTCTTTTGTTCTGGTTCTATTTTATCTTTTTGTATGTTAACCCTTATCATAAATTTATCCACTATGTTGGTGTTATAATTATTATTCCTTACAATTCCCTTTATCGTTCTTAACTCCCTATCTTTTGATTCGGTCTCTTTTAAACACTTCTGAGCTCTGTAACAAAATGAATTGATTGCCGCCATTTTATATCTATATGGGTGGTAAGACTCTCTTGGTATAATTATATCAGAATACGACTCTTTCCTAAATATCCCAAACTGTAGTTTCTCATTATCTTTAATTTCTATGTTTAAATCTAAGTAATTTATTTTCTTACCTCCTATCTCTTCTTTAAATTGTAAGTTATTATCCTTATTATTTACCTCATTTATAAACTCACGCACTTCTTCTATGCTTCCTTCCCAAATTACTAATACATCATCAACATATCTAGACCATAATTTTATATTGTTTTTACACTTAGTGGAAGTTATTAATTGCTTTTCAAAATCATTCATGTATATTTCAGCAAGAATAGGGGATAATGAAGATCCCATAGGTAAACCTTTTTTCTGTATATAAAACTTGTTATTAAACCTAAAATAGTTCTGATTTACACATTCTTTAATTACTTTCATCAACTGCTTTTTATACCTGTATTCTCCCATATTATTATTGTTTATTAACTTAATAACTTTATTTACTGTGATATTGGTAAACATGTCCTTAACATCCAGTGATATCAATTTTGTATTTACATTAATCCTAATATCTTCTAATTTTTCTATCAATTTTACATTATTCTCTATGTTGTATTTTGTCCCAAATTCATATTTCTCTTTCAGTACTCTGCTAACCTCCTTTGATAATTTATAAATAGGTGCATTAATAAAAGAAACAATCGGTCTAATTGGTTTTCCTTCTTTATGTATCTTAACCTGACTTCTAAAAGTTGGTGCTGTTGGATTATTTTCCAATAAATACTTTTTCTTATTTTCTTCTATAAATGTTATCTGTTTCATCATTTGTTTTATCCTTGACTGGTACTTACTTGTATAATCATACTTTATTTCCTCGTATGGTCCTTCCCTTATAAATTCTTCCGTTTTCTTTATGTATTCATCCTTTCTCAGTAGTACCATTGTATTTCCTTTGTCCGCCTTCGTAACTATAATATCATTCTTCTTTATTTTATTCTTTAGTTTAGTTACAGTTGATTTGATTTTTTGTTCATTTTTTGAATTATACAAACTTTTCTTAAATATTTTATCTACTACATTCCCTACTTCCCACCTTATTCTTTTTTTATCATTTTAATTTCCTAGTTTTTGTATTATGCTTTCGCATTCAATAATCGTTTTTCTTGATTTAATTCTGGTGGCGGTGCGTATTTTAAGCCTTTTGCTAACATTTCTTTTTCTTCTGTATTGAAATTTAACTCTGTAAGGTTTATTACTCTTATTTCATAGTTATTCTTAGAGAGGTGTTCCTTTTTTACTTCGTTCTTTCTTATTAATTTATTTAACTTATCTACCATTTTTTTATTTTTATTTTCCAATTTTTTTTCTACGTACCCCAAACCAAAATTATATAATATTTCTTCTAGCTCTACATACGAGTATATTCTTAACAATTCTATGTGTCTGTCATATAATTCCCTATTATATCTATTGATTAAGCCGTAGAGTGACCTTATTTCCAGTTTTATCCACAACTTCTCGCTTTGTTCTTTTACTTTTTTGGCTACACTGTTCTTATTTTTAATTTTAAAAATAAGAGGGTAGGAGAGGAAGAGGGGATAATTTTAAAAGGAGAGGAAGAGGGTAGTTTAAAAGGATGCACACACACACACATACACACACAACACTCAAACACAAGGAATTTGCTAGAAAAAATATGTAACTCTACAGATGGTGGGACAGAGTTTAGGTGGTGGGGAAGGGTCATTTGTATTATAGCTTGTTGTGTGTGAGCAGGGTGGTGGAGAGGGGTGAAGGGGTTGTTCACTTATTTCCTGTCTATTCCAATCTGACGATGGGCTGTGAAGCTTGAAAGCGCTAATTGGGATAATTTTTATATAGTGGTGTGCAACTGTGATCATTCTGATTGTGATTTCAACCACTAACACAAATTTCCTCATTAAATGAAAATAAAATGAGAAGGTATATGGAAAAGACACAAACAAATAATAAAGAAAATAAAATGAGAAATATTAAACTCAAATGATGATGAAAAAGGCACAAACAAATAATAACAGTAAATGATAAATATTAAAATAAAATAAAATAATCGCAATTAAAGTACACTAACCAGAGAAATAGATATTAAATGTTATGAATAACTCTATAATGATAAGTGAATCAGAACATGAAATTTGTTAACATTATAACTAATAATTGTGAATAAAACAATAAAAAACCCCAGAAGTGAGAGATAGGTACGAAGTGAAGGTGATTAAGTGAGTAAAGAGAAATCAATATTAGGTAATAACCACTAATAACACTAAAGTACCGTAAAAAAGTGCAAAATGCCAGTGTAACCAAAAACAAATAGAAAGCACAACATGTAGGTAAAAGACACCAAAACCAGTGATAAACAGTATAGTTTAAGGGTAATAAATACTAAACAATAGGAATAACCAGAATATTGTTATTATAATTATAAATAATAGTAGATTAGGAATACAGTGGTATTCAGGGTAAAAATCCCATAATGATTAAAAATGTTATTGTTACAATGGTTAAGTAGTAAAAAATATATAGTAAAAGTTAAAAGAAAAATATACTAAATAATATAAGTGCAAAATAAGTAAAACATCCTTGGATCTTAAAATGTTCAAAGGGATAAGTAGCAAGATAAAATAAATGGTGTTATAATGTTCTTCACCAAGATAGTTATTTGTTCAATTAAGTTTATAAGAAGGAATATGGCTGAAAAAAGTGAACAGACCATAAACCTAATTTTTGTGTTATGTTTTATAAGTAATATTAAATGATAGACCAGATATAAAAAATGACAATATAGATAAGTAAGGAGATAAATTCTTACAAACATAATAATACAGGAAAAGAAATTAGAGAATAATAGACAGGCCATGATTTTGTAAAGTACGGTAATAAGAATATACAATTATTATAAAACAGCCCAAATTAATTCAAAAGGTAAACAAGTCATAAGTGACACCAAGCAAAACATATGTAAATGTAAAATAATCTTTAATTTGTGTAAAATAAGAATATATAGCCAATTACTACTTAGCCCTATAAAATGCCTAACTGTATAAATCCAAAATAAACAAATTGTAAGAAATTAACTATTGTATTAGAAAATCCAGGACAAGTAACTAGTTAAGTACAATTAGTGAATAATATTAAAATGTCAAAATGAAAATAAAAACAAAATAAGAAAGAAATGTAATTACATAATATTAACATTATTGTCAAATCTTTAATACATAAACAAACCCAGCTTTGTGGGATGTCAAAAAGATCTTTTAAAGAAAATATAAACAGTTGTGATAATATCTCATACATAGATAAGAAGACAGAAGAATAATAGTAATCAGAAGATATTTAGTCATTTTGAATTAAGATTCAAATTTTATAACAATAGACATAAAATATGATCAGCCAATGAGAGTACAGACAGTTGCCATAACAACGGAATGTTATTTATTATAATTCCGTTAAAAAGAATTAGTTCATTATTGATGCTCAAGACATACAGAAGCCAAACCATAGTCGACTCAATTTTAATTTAAAATAGTAAAAAACAAGTGGAAATCTTATAAAATAAAGATGCAAGAAGTCTGATGAAGACCTAATCAAACTAGGAGAGCCAATTAACCAGATTAATAACAATTGAAAATAATTAAAACTTCCAATTGATTGAAAAAGAAGCCAGACGTACTCCAAATTATAAATGAAGGAAGTTTGATGACTGTATAGACACAACCTAACGAAGAACTGAATAACTCTTCACCCGAACTCAACAGATTTGATAAGTATATCTGAAATACCCGAATTTATGGAATAAATTCTTATTAACTTTTACTCACAACACAAATAACTCTCACTACGAACTGATAACCAAATTTCTTTCAAGGATTAATTTCATAAAAAACTAAGCTTGTATGTAAACAGAAAATAACATGTATACAAATTACGAATTCTTCACACACACCTTTTAACACTTCAAAAACGAATTGTAATTAACTCTAATAGTATATAAGTACAATTGATGTAAGGTAGTGTACTTTATTATCATCTTATTAATATTTTTTCGTAACCAAAAGAACTCAGATTTAACGAACGATAGAAAATAAACCTCGGCGACAGCCTTGTCAAGTTAGTATCGTTTTAAATCAACTTTAGCCAACCTGAGAAAAATTGTCTATTTATTGCCAGAGCAACTTTGTTTACTAACAGTATATAATTTTGTATTTAATTGAATAACTGATAATTTCACGTTAATAAACTAGAACTGAGTTGTAATAACCATCCTTTATTTCATTGTAAATTGCATTATAAAGTTTGTGTACTTTAGCGATGAGCGAAATTGTCTGTCAGCGTTAGTCGTCGGCAGTACGGCGAACTACTAGAGAGATCATACGCCCGCCAATTGGGAGGGTAATTTGAATCAGTCAACACCGTCTAGAACGGCCACTCAATTTCATATTTTTTAATTGTTTTCATAAACAATTTGGTGCCACCCGAGAATGAAATATACTCATTAAAGGACAGGTAATGTTTACACTCACGAGATATTGTAATGGTATTCGTGAGATCGCGACGGACATCGTCAGTGTAACAAAAGGAAAAAGCAAGTACCGGTAAGTAAGCATAAAATAACGACTACAACGTGTGGGGCTAACACACGATAAAACATATTTTTACAGAGATGATAAGAGTCTCATCGTTACAAATTGACGCCAACAACGTGTGGCAGAATATTTAAGTACAGAAAGTAAGCGTCGTAAAGATCGCATCATTACAAATTGGTGACCAACTAGTGTGGCTAGAATTAAAGACTAGCGGCGGTTACGAGAAATAATGCGACACTCCATGATCACCAGGGGAAAATCAAAGAAGAGGGTTGAAGACACCAACAAGCAAGAACAGGAAACAACACCGGCCAAAGAAATGGAAATGATCGAGGAATTGATCGAAGAGGATAGCCAAGGGGACCAACCAGAAAACCCAACCCAACCAGCACCGGAAGTAGAAGTAATAGTTGGCAACCAACCGGAGATACCAATTCAAGATAGTGAAAGGGAACAACAGGCGGGAGATCATGAAAAAGTAAAAGGAGATCCGAGCATGCAAGACCTGATGAATTTCCTAGCTGAAAAAATAGACAAAGGTAATGAAACAATGGACCAAAAAATAGACCAAATGAAGGAAGAAACTAAAGAACACAGAAAGGAAGACAGGGAATTCTTAAGACAAAATAACGAAGAATTAAAGAAAACAAACGAAAAAATAGACAAAAGTACTGAAAAAATAGACAACATGGAGGAGAAAATAAATGAAAATTCAAGAAGACAAAATGAGATTTTAAGGAAGATATTGAGGCACTGAACAATAAAATCAAAAGCAATAACGAAACATTAAAGCAACAAATCAACAAGAAAATGGAGGAACACAATGATACTTTAAGGAAGAATCAAGAAACCATACAACAGCGATTAATGGAGGACATCCAAAAAAGTAACGAAGAACTGAAGGAAAAATTGAGGGGTCAATTGAAGGAGGACCATGAGAAGAACAAAGAAGAGTTGAAACATCAATTCGAACAACAGTTAGAGGGATACTGTGAAGATATTAAGAGGAAGGTAACAGAAACAAATGAAAAAATAAAAACAACCAGGGAAACGGTATTGAAGGCCCAGGAGGGAATACTAAGCAAAATTAAAGCAGTCAAGGAGATGATAGAAAAGACTAGGGAAACTCGATGGACAATGGTTGGCAGCATGATTGATTAGATGTTCCGGGACACCCACGACAATTGGTGGACGGCCACCAGACTGGAAATAAACAACACCCAGGAATTTAAAACGCAGTTCCACGACAAGTATTGGTCAGAGTCAACCCAGAACGTGGTACGGAACGATATCAGTAATGGAAAGTATGAACCACTAGCGGGACACACCCTGACTTCATACTTTCTGGGTAAGGTGTGCTTAGCTCGAAATCTGGAACCAAGAATACTGGAGGAATCATTGGTCATACAATTGGGGTACCATTATGAGGATGCCATTCAAAAAGCCAGAAGACGACGCCAAATTAAAACAATACAGGGCATGGCTAGCTTGTTAGAAGACCATGAGAATGATGGTCAATATAGGCGCAACAGAATGGTCAATTTAAAATACAACCGTTGGGATGAGAACCAGAACCCACCGAATTACAATCCGTCAAATAACAAACCCCAAAATAACAACCAAAATAACCCAAACCAGAATAATAACAACAATCAATATAGCGGCAACCACCCAAATTACAATCAGGGTAATCCACCATATAACGGAACCAATCAAAATAATAATAATTACCGGGGAAATGGACCAAACCAGTGTTCAAACGGTCACCCCAACAACAGTAATTACCACGGGAACAACTATAACCCGAATTACCAGTATAATAACAGAGGAAACGGGGGTACCAAATTCAAAGTAATCAACCCCAAGTACACTTTATGAGAGGGAGCACCCAAAACAACCTGGGGAGGTGCTACCCAAGACCGCAATCAAACGATCGAAGTAATAATAACGCACAGAGCGATAACCAGCACCCAAGGGAGGAGGATTGTGGAAATGTGGAACGAATTCATAACATTGAAGGATCCAGATCCTGAAGGATCCAGATCCGGAAACGATAACCAAAGAAGGGACGCACCATCCGGAAGTAACCAACAAGAGAATGAAAATTATGACTGGATACCTTTCAGTGACAATCCTGCTGAGCATTTCCGAGTAGCATACAATAAACGAAACCCACCAGAACTCTGGATTCCCTCCAGAAATAATTGAAACCAATCCAACACACCCCAGGGAGAGAGACAAGAAATTGACGAAGAAGAAACCACGGCCGACAGGTGGAACGCATAAAAATTAAAAAAAAACTACAAAATTCAAAAAATATGTGAGATCACCTTACGCTATTATCTAGAAAACGTATGAGGTAAAATAAAATAAAAAAAATAAATTACAAAATAAAAAAGAATAAGTAAAATCAACTTACACTACCATTTTGGAAACATATGAGATAAGAGAGAAAATAAAAGAATAAACTACAAAATTCCTAAATAGTAAGTACAACCAACTTACACTAATATTTTGAAAATAGGTGAGATAAAATGAAATAAACAAACAAAGTGAAAACAAGAATTAATAATACAAGAGAATTAGAAAGGAGACCAATTAAAATAAACAAATATAGAACCGAGCAAGAACTACCAAAACAAATACATAAAATTGTAAGGAATATAGAATATTCAGGAAAAAAAAGAGAGAATTGGTACAAGAAAAAAAATATATATATATAAATCAAATATACAGCAAGTGGCTAAAGCAAAATAAGGGTAATCAACAAAAGAAGAAAAGAAAAAATGTCTAAAATAATTAAAATGATCACAAGAAGAAAAGAAAAACAAACTAATCAAAGGTTAGAAATAATGAAATTAACAACTAAAGAAATAAAAACAATCAACTGTGTGAGTATATAACAGAATATAGCAAAGGTACAACAGAAGGAAGAATGAGTAGAAAAAAGGTTAAAATGATGTAAAGAATCATGAAGTGGACAATCCCCAAAGTATTATTAATGAAAGTCACAAGATGACAAAAAGGTATTTAAGATTGACTGAGAATAGGCCCAGCAATCAATTAACTGAGCAGAGATGATGTTCCTCTGATCTCAAAAAAAAAGGTAGTAATGGATGAAACCAGCTACTAAAAGTTAGGGAAATTACATATAACAGGGAGTACGCACTAATGGAAATAAAAAAAAAAAAAAACAGATCTAAAAGATAACTAAATAAAAAGGAGTGGAACAAGTAAGAAGAGAAACAAGAAAGAAGAAATAAACAAGGAGAAAAAGGAAAAAATTATGTATAACTGATAATTTCATAAAAAACTATGCTAGTGTTTTACCAAAATGATCAATTTTGATGGAGAGGCATTATGTTACAACACAAAAAGCCACCCTAATACCAGGGAAAAAACTATAATGAATCGACTATATTAAACTAAAGAAAATAAAATGACTATGACGTGACAAATGACTATGACCCAACCCAAGTGATTGGCCCAATAAAAGAAAATAAAATGAGAAGATATATGGAAAAGACACAAACAAATAATAAAGAAAATAAAATGAGAAATATTAAACTCAAATGATGATGAAAAAGGCACAAACAAATAATAAAAGTAAATGATAAATATTAAAATAAAATAAAATAATCGCAATTAAAGTACACTAACCAGAGAAATAGAAATTAAATGTTATGAATAACTCTATAATGATAAGTGAATCAGAACATGAAATTTGTTAACATTATAACTAATAATTGTGAATAAAACGATAAAAAAACCCAGAAGTGAGAGATAGGTAGTAAGTGAAGGTGATTAAGTGAGTAAAGAGAAATCAATATTAGGTAATAACCACTAATAACACTAAAGTACTGTAAAAAAGTGCAAAATGCCAGTGTAACCCAAAATAAATAGAAAGCACAACATGTAGGTAAAAGACACCGAAACCAGTGATAAACACTATAGTTTAAGGGTAATAAATACCAAACAATAGGAATAACCAGAATATTGTTATTATAATTATAAATGATAGTAGATTAGGAATACAGTGGTATTCAGGGTAAAAATCCCATAATGATTAAAAATGTTATTGTTACAATGGTTAAGTAGTAAAAAATATATAGTAAAAGTTAAAAGAAAAATATACTAAATAATATAAGTGCAAAATAAATAAAACATCCTTGGATCTTAAAATGTTCAAAGGGATAAGTAGCAAGATAAAATAAATGGTGTTATAATGTTCTTCACCAAGATAGTTATTTGTTCAATTAAGTTTATAAGAAGGAATATGGCTGAAAAAAGTGAACAGACCATAAACCTAATTTTTGTGTTATGTTTTATAAGTAATATTAAATGATAGACCAGATATAAAAAATGACAATATAGATAAGTAAGGAGATAAATTCTTACAAACATAATAATACAGGAAAAGAAATTAGAGAATAATAGACAGGCCATGATTTTGTAAAGTAATAAGAACATACAATTATTATAAAACAGCCCAAATTAATTCAAAAGGTAAACAAGTCATAAGTGACACCAAGCAAAACATATGTAAATGTAAAATAATCTTTAATTTGTGTAAAATAAGAATATATAGCCAATTACTACTTATATATGTACTTATATATCTGAAATACCCGAATTTATGAAGTAAATTCTTATTAACTTTTACTCACAACACAAATAACTCTCACTACGAACTGATAACCAAATTTCTTTCAAGGATTAATGTCATAAAAAATTAAACTTGTATGTAAACAGAAAATAACCTGTATACAAATTACGAATTCTTCACACACACTTTTTAACACTTCAAAAACGAATTGTAATTAACTCTAATAGTATATAAGTACAATTGATGTAAGGTAGTGTACTTTATTATCATCTTATTAATATTTTTTCGTAACCAAAAGAACTCAGATTTAACGAACGATAGAACATAAACTTCGGCGACAGCCTTGTCGAGTTAGTATCGTTTTAAATCAACTTTAGCCAACCTGAGAAAAATTGTCTATTTATTGCCGGAGCAACTTTGTTTACTAACAGTATATAATTTTGTATTTAATTGAATAACTGATAATTTCACGTTAATAAACTAGTACTGAGTTGTAATAACCGTCCTTTATTTCATTGTTAATTGCATTATAAAGTTTGTGTACTTTAGCGACGAGCGAAATTGTCTGTCAGCGTTAGTCGTCGGCAGTACGGCGAACTACTAGAGAGATCATACGTCCGCCAATTGCGAGGGTAATTTGAATCAACACCGTCTAGAATGACCGCTCAATTTCATATTTTTTAATAGTTTTCATAAACAATTTGGCGCCACCCAAGAATGAAATATACTCATTAAAGGACAGGTAAGGTTTACACTCGCGAGATATTGTACTGGTAATTAGTGAGATCGCGACGGACATCGTCAGTGTAACAAAATGAAAAAGCAAGTAAGTAAGCATAAAGTAACGACTACAACGTGTGAGCCTAACGCACGTAAAAACACCCATTTTAGACGATAAAGATCTCGTCGTTACAACGTACAGAACGTGATTTGAATTTTTATCATAGTCATAATCATAAAATCATTCTACAATGACAAAGCAGCGAAAAAACTGTTGTCTGATGTGACCATTTGTGCGGTAGGGAAGGTTCCCCGTTTCCCCTTCCGCGGATACGCGCCAGGTTTAAATCACTTTCTTCAAGCGTGCATTCTGTCTTCTTCAGTGTCACTGTTTATAATAATCAGGCCATCTCTTATCTATGTTGCTCTGTTTCTTCATTTTCATTCGACCACAGGTTACTGTCAACGCCCTCGTTCTCCTCACTGGGATTTTCACTGCCTTTGTTTATAGAGACGATCATTCCTTCTGCAGGTTCTTCAATAATTCTTTCGTTTTTCCATGTGGTAGCTATCACTTTGGACGTGTGATCAACAATTTTCTTCCAGACGATTTCTGTAATCTGTTCAATAGGGTCCATTGTCAGTTTTATAATTTCGGCTGTATTAAACGTTTTTCGTTATTCTTCGCAACATGTCCCTTAAGTTAAGCCCTGGCCAAATCGACTAAGCAGAGGCGTAGCTAGAGGGGAGCCAAGGGAGCAGCCGCCCCAGCGGCATAGGCAGGGAAGCGGCAAAGTGAGCACAGACTTGAAAAAATTGTTCTCCTATTTGTCTTCATTAATCCGTCAGTTCTTGCTCTGAGAGATTCCGTACGCTGGAGAGTCTTCCTTCTTCGCACGTATATTTGTTTTAGCAAGTATTCTTTCCGTTAATGATCTCCTAGATTTCCAAAATATAGTGTCAAGTACATTAAATGCTATAATCCGCGAGTTTGTATTTAATGACTTCACAAAAATATCCACTGTCCGACGTACAATCTGTTGATATGAAAATCATCTAAACCGTCTGTGCTTCTGAAAATATAGACGGTTGAGATGCTGTTGCTCAACCCAAAACGCGGTATGCCATGATGAGGTTATCACGTAGTCATATACAATTCCTGCCGGCTGGATATCTCTTCTTCCTTTATACTAAATTCATCCATCACGATTAACAAAATATGTTTTATTTATTTTTTATGAATTAACTCTTCTAAAGTGACAAGTATTTCTTTAATTATTTTATCCAAAGCACTTGTTGTTTACATGTTATAATAAAACGAAGTCGTACTCTCGTTTATTCGTCTCCGATCGTGTTATTCTTTATGACGTCCGTAACCTCGTAGCTTTCCCGATTATCGTCGTTCTTGTGACCTCGCCAATACCTGTTTACCTGTTCCAAGTAGATGTTATTTTTCCGATTATAGGCGCCAAATTGTTTGATTTAAAACAATTAAAAAATTTGAATTTCTTTCTTTCTGTGCCACCGTATCTCTCGATGCTTGGATTCGACTAAATTCGAATTCCGCTCTCGCGCGGCAGTCGTACCAACCTGTAATTCTGGTAGAAAATTTTCACGGTGCTACATTAATGAAATAAACACATAAATATAATTAATTGAAATAATGAACAGGTATTACTTTGCGTATTGGTTTATTAATTATCGGTTCTGCTTGTAATAGTTATTAAGACATGAAATTATAAAAATATATTACTCTTTTGCTCCGGCTATAAAGAAATTACAACTCAGCGGTTAGCTATGTTGATTGGGTCGTTGATGACCACGCTAAGATGTCGAATTTATTTTATACAGATGTGTGATCAGTCAAAAAGTTCTTTTGATTACGGCAAAAAGATAACAAAATGATTTTTGAAAGTACAATCCTTCACAGCAAGTTATTTAAATATTAACATCCTTCTTTACAACAATTTTCTTAGTATTTAAAAACAATAGTGAGTTCAGTTTACAAATATAGGTTAAGTTAGCTATCCGATACAAATATTTCCTTATTTCCCAAAGTGTTAATAATTAATTGAATAACCTTTTAATAATGATTATTGTATATTTTAATAGTCATTCAGTGTTTTTAGTGTTTGAACCAAGTTTTGGATATTGTGCAATAATTTAGAAGTCAACTTTGAGTCTGTCTCAAAGTTGACGAAGCACATCACGCACATCACGCCGAAACGTGTACGGGAAGAAAAGACAAGTAAGTTTCACAGGTTGAAAGTTTCAATATTCTATATTGGTTTAGTGCTGTGAAAAAAAAAGATGAACCATCAAAACAACTATAATTTAGAAGTGTTGTGATCCTTCTCGTGGGTGTAGTAAATTAATTATTAAATATTATACGTTACAATTTCATTGATGTTTGGTAGATTATTTTCATAAAGTCTGGTGTTCAGGTCATCCTTCTCTTATTTCATTGGTTTTATTTTCAGTAATTCTCGATTAAATTGGATGTATCTTGTTATTATGTTCTGTTAATTTTGTTTTCTCATTTCCATTTAGTATTATTGGTTTTAATTCATCTGTTAGGTTTATTTTCTAATTTTTTATGGAGCAACTATTTTGTCATCCACCCTCTTCTGATGCTAAAAATGGACTCCTAATTCGTTTGTAACGGTTTTTTATAATAATATTCCATTGTCATGGCAGCCAGACTCCTATCTCTATTGGCTGAAAGAATTTTGTACTCCTTGTTATATGGCTTGAGTTTTTTGCCCAAAAAGAATAAATATTTTCTAATTAGGATAATTTCTTTGTATTATTATCAATAGGATTTTTATTATTATCATTGAATAGCTTTTCTGATGTAGATTAATTAGACATCAAACATGATTATGTTCTGTTATCTCTGGGTTGTTTTAACATTTGGCTATTTTTGTTTTTTGTACTTATTTTGTTTATGTTGTTTTTTTTTTCAATTATTTTGGGTTTGTATTGTTCCTTGGTTTGGTATTTTATGTTTGCTTATCTTTTTCCCTCACTGTCTACTGTTATTTGTTTATATTTTACAATTTCTGTTCACTTAGTGTTAGGCCTAACTTTGCTTATCATTCTGACATTGTTTTCTTTAATTTTACTCTTATTACTAGTTTTTTATAGTTTGTTTTAGCTAGTTTACATTAATTACTGATTTACATTCCTTAGTATATGACTATTACAGCTTCTCTGACATATTAATGCCTTTTATAATTAAATTTAACATGACTGTTTTTTAGGCTTTCATCACCATTCAACGTAATACAACTTACTCTTAATACTATTTCAACAATTATAACATTTGCACATTTCTATAATATTACTATTATCTTCTCTGCATTTCTTTATAACATCATTACAATACCTTCAAACCTTTAACATATAACTTTAGTATTTAAACATTCATTTCTTTTTTAGACCTACTTTTCTTTTATACCATATTATTGGTTTAAAGCATGGTCTAGCCCTTCAACTATTAATTCTAATTGCTAACAATAATACTTTGATTAACATTAATGTATTTTTTATACTGACTGACAATATAATCTAATGATATCTTATCTGCTAGTCTTATTAGTTCTTTTTCACTACTAAACTCTACAATTGCTCACTTATTTTGGTGTTTTTATATATATTTTGTGGTTGAATTTTAATTATCCACTTTCCTTCTGTACTCTCACTTTCATATGAGTTCTTGCTTATACTTATTGTTGTTTATTTATATTTTGGGTTACACCTGCACTCGTAATGTTTCACTGTACTTAGTGTCAATAGCATTATACACTTTTATTTTTGTTTCTTTGTATCAATCATATTGGTGTCCTCACCCTTATCACATAGTGGTTTGTTATTTAGTATTTATTTGTAATTCACTCCCTATTCAATATCATGCACTCTTGGTTCACTTTGGGTCTATGACTATTTTGGATTATTAGTCTTTCTTTATTATATTTTGGTTTTGTTATTATAATTCTCTGTGTCATTGTCTGTGTATTTGATTATTTGTTCATTTCATTATTATTCTATACTTACTTAGCTAGTATTACAATATTTTCTTTTGGTTTGTACTTTCTATTTTCAATGATACATTTAGTTATATTTACTTTTCTTAGTTTATGGGTTTATTTCATATAAATGTCATTTGGCCAATCACTTGGGTTGGGTCATAGTCATTTGTCTCGTATACGTTAAAGTCATTCTAGTGCTTTTTATTTAAAATTGTTAACTCTTCTTCTTTTCTCTACATTTAGCTGTATGGTTTTTACTTTATATTCTATGGTATATCTTCCCTTGTATTGGGCTGTTTTTGGTATCGTAACAATGTAGACTTTTATTATGCAACAACTTTCTCTTTTATTCCAAGTTAAATCTTCATTACTTCAAAAATCTTCATAAAATTGTATATTTCAATGGCCACTATAGTGTTACCATTTCGGTCAGCTTTGTCTGCTTTTGAAATTGAACAGAGTTATTTAAATATTCTGAGCCGCCCGTTATCAATTATGTCTCTTTACTTTGCCTTCTACTATGTGCAGTATTCAGGTTTGGATAATTCCGTCTACCTATTTTGCAAAAGTTTGATACTTTATTGTTGATATACAGGCTTTAGCTACCGGTAGTATTATTTTAATTACACAGCCCAAATTCGGTTGTAAGACATTAGGGAATGCAAATATACAAATTTGTTTACATCTTCACGTATCCTGTCTTGACTGATATTGGCTGAACCTGATTTCTTGTCTGAATTATAACTGCGATGATCGGTTATCATGACTTGTGTCTTAAACTGATTCAAGTTCAATAACTGTAATCTCTACCACAGTTGTCTGATCTTAACATTATTTCCACTCTTTTTTTTAATTTTAGAGCTTTCAGACCACAGGTTACACCCTACATTGTTAATTATCCTCTCTCCAACTTAAATCCACGCTCGCAATCATTAATAACATTTTTCGTTACACACTCCCTATCTGCTGGATGGATTTTTGGGTTCCTAGAAAACATAAATTTTCTTTACTGTGAATTTTGTCTATTTTTTGTTTATGAACTTCTAATTAAGACAACAAATAAATAAAAATAATGGTGTTGTTTTATTGATTCTTCCACAGATAGTTGACAGTTTTGTCAAAGTCGGATGGTGCCAGTATTCTCACAGCCTGAAACACAATAAAACGACATTTAATGAAATAATATTTAGGGACACATTCAATGGAAAATTCAGAGTTATTCCACGAGTACAAAGAATTAATATTTTGATAACACACCCTTCAGTTTATTCAAATAGTTTATTGTTTGATAGTATAGTATTGTACTGTTTAAAGTATTGAACTTACTATTCATAGGTGAAGTACAAGTCCGGTGCTGTTATTTTTCGTCACATACGGAAACCGAAGTAGTGGAGTGTAATGTCAAGGGCGGTGGTATAATCCCCTCCCGTATGTCGTACATCGCTGGATTTCAGGGAGGGGATTGCCGCCCGGGAGCCCTTCGTAGGCGCCCAGGGTCCTCCGTCTTCGCGACTCTGCAGAGGCCACCAGACTCCTCTACTAGAATCCTCTGGAGGCGCCTGGGATCCAACGTCCCTCTTCCGGTCGGTATTCGTCGCACCCGGGGGTTCATGTGTTGTCACAGCCGGCGATGTGGTGGTTATGTAGTGTCAAGGTCGGTGTTGTAATCCCCTCCCATACGTCGTACATCGCTGGATTTCGGGGAGGGGATTGCCGTCCAGGAGCCCTTCGAAGGCACCCAGAGCCCTCCGTCTTCGCGACTCTACAGAGGCCACAAGACTTCTCTACTAGAATCCTCTGGAGGCGCCTGGGGTCCAACGTCCCTCTTCCGGTCGGTATTCGTCGCAGCCGGGCGTTTCCTGTGTTGTCACAGCCAGCGATGTGGTAGTTACGTAGTGTCAAGATCGGTATCGTTACAGTCGATGATGTGGTAAACTGGTAAAGAAACTGAATAATTTCGATGGTAAAGAAACTGAATAATTTCGATAAACTACAAATTTCGTGCCGGCGTGCTCGAAATATTAAAAAAATTTGATTATTATTTTCGTGGTTACGGCCAATTTATATTCATAGTTATTGTTGTTCAGCTGTTTTTTATTTAGCGCTTTATGTATTTGTATTTATTTGGCATTGCGTATTGAGACTGAAGGTAACACGGTACGGGACTCTTGAATCAGTAATAAAATAGGGGTTGATTTACAAGGGGGGGGATCCAACAAGTAAGAGAAATTCCTCTTTCGCCTCTACGATTTTATAAAACCTTATTCCATAGACCTATTGAGAGAAAATTATATAATTGTTTTTTGTTTTTACTCTCAAGCTTAATTTTTACTTCCATATTCCTTAAGGAATGGAAGTATGGTGATGGCAAAAAAAATCGTGTTCGAGATTATTGCAGATTCTGATTCTACTACATTCAAAACATGAAAAAAGTCGTTTTCCGAAAAGTGTCTGTGTGTGTGTGTGTGTGTCTGTGTGTCTGTCTGTCTATCTGTGTGTCTGTCTGTAGATTTTTTTTCTATGGCAAACGATAACTGCCGCAAATTCAAACAGAATCAAATAATTTTTTGCATACAGCCCTGATTTGTAGAGTACTCAAGACCTATTGTTTTTGGTGAAGATCGGTTGAGGGAAAGGGGTAGTTTACCTGCAACGGTTTTTTTTTATCAAGAGAAATTTTTTTTTTTTGGCAAACGATAACAGCCGCAAATTCAAACAGAATCAAATAATGTTTCGCATACAGCCCTGAATTGTAGAGTTCTCAAGACCTATTGTTTTTGGTGAAGATCGGTTAAGGGAAAGGGGTAGTTTACCTGTAACGTTTTATGTTTTAACAAGGGTATTTCCTATGGCAAACGATAACAGCCGCAAATTCAAACAGAATCAAAAGATTATTTGCATACAGCCCTAAATTGTAGAGTTCTCAAGACCTATTGTTTTTGGTGAAGATCGGTTAAGGGAAAGGGGTAGTTTACCTACAACGTTTTTTAACAAGTGTATTTTCTATGGCAAACGATAACAGCCGCAAGTTCAAACAGAATCAAATAATTTTCTGCATACAGCCCTTATTTGTAGAGTACTCAAGATCTATTGTTTTTGGTGAAGATCGGTTGAGGGGAAGGGGTAGTTTACCTGCAACGTTTTTTTTTCTATGGCAAACGATAACTGCCGCAAATTCAAACAGAATCAAATAATGTTTTGCATACATCCCTGAATTGTAGAGATCTCAAGGACTTTCGATTTTGGTGAAGATCGGTTAAGGGAAAGGGGTAGTTTACCTGCAACCTTTTACGTTTTAACAAGAGTAAAGTACTTGAAAATTTATTTAAACTTTTTGAAACAATGGTAATTGTTTAAAATAAAATAATTTTGTTGCCAGGTAACAAAAATAAAGTCATTTTGATTATAAAATATAAATATTTACAACAAGAAAAGAATTTTCAGTTTTCAAAATTTAAATATATTTTTATAAAACAATGGGTTCTTCATTGAGGTGGGGACCATGTCACTCACTCCATCTCAAGCCTCTCCCATTTTGCAGAAAAAGAGGACCCTGTCAAGGCTGATACTTTGACGACAGTGACAGGGCTTTCCACCAAATTCAGCAGAGTGACAGGTAGGCCCAACTCTGATTGGCTCCTCAGATTTCCCCAGCGTTAGTAGGTTCTATGAAAATATTTTATTTCAAAAATGATTTTAAATATAAATCTTAGATATGTTTTATAAATCTCATGTTGTATGTTTTAACATGGGTAATTTTTTATATGACGAACCATAACTGCCGTAAATTCAAACAGAATCAAATAATTTTTTACATATGTGCCTGAGCTATAGAGAACTCAATGTCTGTTGATTTTGGTGAAGATCGGTTACGGGGAAAGGGCAGTTTACCTGAAACATTTTTTGTTGTAACATGAGTAAAGTACTTAATTTTGATAAAGTATCCTGATAAGATCTTAATAATCCACTGTAGAAACATAGATGAAATATCTATAAATGTAGAGGCTAGTTGAACGGGCTGGGGGTAATTTTCTATAAATCAAAATTATAGTTGAAGGGGGAGGGGATAATTTTTTTTTTATATGTGTACTACGTTATTGGCAACAAAGAAGTATTTTTTTGTTAAAATTCCTTCCCTGGCTGTTTGGCTGAAAATGATTTTAAATATAAATCTTAGAATATGGAAGTCATGTATGGTTCTCCATACCGATATTTTTCTATATAATCAAAGACGACGTGTTAAAGCGTCCTGAACTGTATTTTATATTTTTTATGTAAGATTTTTTTTAAATCTACAAACTTTTTATTATTAGATTTTAGACTTTTATATAGATCTGCACGACTCCACTTGTTGGCTTTGACGAGTCTGATCTCTCTCGGTAAGCGCTTTTGAACAATTCAGCTCGTCACATGGTGTGGTTTTCAATACGATGTAATGATTTTGATGATGATTATTAATTAAATTGTTCTGATGTCGTTAATACAAATGATATTCTTAACGCTATTGCGGTATTTGGGAATGTCGTCGTCGTCATCCTTTACGGCTTAGGCTAGTAGCCTGTTCCAGTCTCAATGGAAGCATCCAACCATCACTTACGGTGTCTTACCACACTTCTCTTCCCCCTTGCATAATATACAAGGGCTTTTCTTGCAAATCTAGTTGGATCCATTCTCTCTACGTGTAACCGCCACTCCGTTTTATACCTGGAGATTTTCTCATTTAAGCTTTCAGCTATGCCTACACATGACCTAATTCCTAAACAGTGAAGAATTGTTCAGTGACTTGAAAGACGTCATACTTTTATTAAAAATGGACAAAGTTAATGGAGAACAATTGGACTTTACACCTCAGGGACTGATATAAAACATTTCTTCAATGGGATTAGAAGCCTACAAAACACTTTACAAATTTGTTTACTTTACCAGTGTCTGTGTCTTCTAGTGAAGGATCGTTTAGTAAACTTAAATCGTACCTATGATTAACAATATATCAAGACAGGGTATCAAATCTAGCGATACTTTTAACTGAAAACGACATTGCATCGTCTTTAGATTGCAGTGATTTAATAACCGACTTTGCAGCAATTAAGACAAGAAAAGTTACATTTTAAAATGTCTCGTTTCAAATATTTATTAAATATTAAAAATAAATATTAAGTGTTTATCAACAGAAGACGGAACCATTAACCTGTAATGGTAAGTGATTTATTTTATTAGTTTTAATGTAGGTAGTTCTTTGTTAAACTTTATGTTGCATTAGGATATTGTTTTGACGATGCGCTTTAGAGCTATTTACAAGGAATTTGCATGTGTATTAGAACGTTTTTATGTTATAAATTTGTTATATTACTACATTTTTTATAGTCTAAATTGGTTACTAATAAATGTATAGAAACTGAATACCGGTAATATTATAATATGTATTTTCTTAATTTTGACTTAACAAATATTTTTAAGACATTTGCTGGACGTGGTTTCATACAAAAATCTACACATTTGCATTTATTAAGTACTTTGTTCACTGGATGGGCCTTCATTTGTGCTCTTTTGTCCACTTTTAATTGTGAAGGCGAGGCGGCCGACGATCTCCTTGCCCCGGGGGCCAAAAAGCATAGCTACGCCACTGCGACTAAGTACTATTGAAGTGACAATTATAAAGAGATAATCTAACAACTTTGTGTCTCCGTTCCTTAACCATGTCGTTAATTACTAAAGTGGAAACTGCAGTCTGTGTACAGAAAGAATCTCTATTTGCATGACGTCTTTAAATATGCTTACAAAGTCACTTAACCACTTCCTTCCCTGACGACATAGTCGGTGCCTTACCCATTATCTTATAGTGATAATGGATCCATAGTGATTATCTTATAGTGATAATGGATTATCTATACATTATCTATGACAATGATCGAGGTTTTTAAGCAACTGTTCTTAAAACCAATTACTGAACGCCTGGTTATATTCATAGCATTAATTTGTTTGTTTGGGTGTAAACAAAAGAAGACGATTGGGTACCGTATAAACTACTGGATTTTACTGTCCATGACGTGTCCGTTGATTAACTAATTATAAATATATCACTACTGACTCGAATCACTAATTTTTTATTGGTAAAAATGTTAAACTTTTACCTTATAGCCTGAATTAGTTTTCGCTTATTGCAAGCTTCGTCAGAGGTTCATGTGAAAAACTAGTTCAGGCTATAAGGTAAAAGTTAAAACATTTTTACCAATAAAAAATTAGTGATCCGAGTCAGTAGTGATATATTTTTATAATTGGGTATAGACCTTTGGAGTTGCCACTAAGAAGTAAGATAATTCTGCCTAATTTTCCTTCTGGACTACCATAGTCCCTACTTTCGTATCGTCCGTTAATTCCTTTACCATGGTGTGACTGACTTAACCCAGGTTTCGACAAGTTAGACGATCTTGTCAAATTTTTCGTTCCTTGCCATAACGTCAAGGAATAAGTTGTCTTATCTCTCCAACAACAGTTTACGTCAATTTATCTTTTGTTTGTAAAACCACCAGAGATTATGACGTACTACCATGGAATAAATTAATTTCCTTCAACGATATCAGAAGTTTTCTGCATTCATGTCATTTTTACGGAAATAATCAAAAACGTGGCAGTGAACCTGAAAGTTGTCATACGTTTTTCGAGTTTTCTTTTTTTTTGCTTGGTTTTTCTAATTTAAATATCTTCCTCCGTAATTTTCACCTTATTACACATTATTGAAATAGTAGTTTTGCCTATTTTTAATGTCACACACGTTCGTTGAAGCGCTTCCCATGACGATAATGTAATTTATTGCTGCCCCCTCTCTCTTATAAAATATTCCATCACGGTATAAATAAGTTCTCGTCATAAACAAAGGGGTACCACGACACGAGAGTCGCCCGATAGGATGAATGTTTCTGCTGGGCATGATGTATGTGAGGACACCGTGTATTTTACAGAGTTGACAGTCATTACACATGACTGAAACCTGTTAAAATGAAAATGACGCGCACTTTAACGTAAATGACGCGTATCCAATAAGTGGTTTCTAAAAAGTCTGTTTAAATTCAACTAATGAAAAGAGCTAACATCAATAGTAAAATCAGAACTGAGAAGAGCGAATGATTTACGTACGAACATTAAGCCTCGTTCACACGTAACTGTGATGTTGTGACACCTGATGCTTCGGCAGCGCGTGACATTGGCTCACTCTCGGCACTAGTTGTTCACACACAGTTCCGGAGTGTCGTGACACTGAACACTTCGGTCTGCTGAAAATTGGCTTATTCTAATTTTCGCTTTCAGTGCTTTTCGGACAGACCTCGTGTAAAAGTCTACATGCTACTAAACAAACAATATAATTGGATTTCGTTGTCCATGACGTGTCCGTTACTTAACTAATTATAATTAATTTACTATCGACTCGGAACACAAAGTTTTTTATGGGTGAAAACGTAAAAGTTTTACCTTATAGCCTGAACCAGTTTTCGCTTTTAAAAAGCTTCTTCAGAAGCTGCCGCTGGGAGCAACGTCCGTGAATGTCCGTATTGTTCTTCGCGACGGTATCGACTTTTGAAGGATCGATGTTGTGTGTGTGGGATGTGATATGTTCGAATAATGCGTGTGATTCAAATTGTGTCTGTCTAAAATCTGTCTAAAAATATCTCTCTTGAAATAAACAAAACATTACCCGCCAACTTTTAAATGAGAAACTAAAATCGACTCAAAAGGCTAGGCTAATTCTTTCTTTATGTCCTTCAGTATAATGAATAGGGACCAGATTTTTATAACACATACAGTAGAATCATTGCATGTTTCAGTTATTTTTCACAAATCATTTTTAATTTACGCCATATTATAATTAAATCATATAAAAGCATATTTCAGGTCATATTTAGCGTTAGCGTGACGTAGTCTGTACAGTACCGGTCCTAATAAACAATATAACAAACAAAAAAAGTGTGCCTGCATAGTGTCGCACTTTCCACTGTCATCGGGTGTTCATAGGGTGAAAGTGTTTATATGAAAATAATCTTCGTAATTACATATTATTGAATGGTAGTAGCGCGGCGTCCATGTAACCCCTATTACCGGTGACAACAGTCCTGGAAATTAAAGAAATAATATTAATTATGTCACAGAATAAATAGTTTAGTTATTGAATAATTTACAATCAGAACAATATTAGTAGGGAAACTTAAAGTAAAGCGTAGCATTGCCTTCGAACTGCTCGGCACTTGCACCGTCTTGTGTTGCCAGCTCAGACATTGGCAATGTTTTACTGAGTACGGTCATTGACCTCGTAGTAGTTCTCACTACAAACTGCGGAGAGGCATTCGTCAACCCAATGTGTTGCAGCTGTATAAACCGGCAAAACGCTCAGTTAGCAGCTATGTTCGTTTCGGAACCAACGTGCAGGAGTTACTACCACGGTTACTAGACTAGTGGTTACTACCACCAGTGGTTAGTGGTTACCTAGTGGTTAGGTAGTGGTTACCTATTTGTGTTTTGTTCGTTTAGTTATGTGTTTCTCCTTTTGTCTTTATTATTATTAATTCGATAATTTGTGTCTTCATTTATTCTGTTTACGTATAATGGAGTCAGATCTCGTTGAACCGGGGCCCCTTTTCTTCTGCCAGCGAAAGATAGAAAATACTCTAAAAAGATATTTTAGCTCTGAAAAGAATATTTTGATTTTAAAAATAACACTTGGTACTAGGAAAAATTTGAATTAAATTTTTGGCCTATCACCATCGACTATAATGTACTCACACCGCGCCATTGAATAAAATGTAAAAATTGAAAATAGTTACATCGTTTGGTACTTAATTACTCGTTAATAGTGTGAAAATAATGTAATTACTTTTGATGTAACATTATTTTATTCTGTAAAACGGTACTCTGTATAGTCTAACACATGCATATAGCCCCAGAGGCTCGAAATTCTGGCCCCTGGCAATTCGGGTTTCGCGCGGCTGATGGTTTCGTGGAAACAATTGCCCACACCGGTTCCTCACGGGAATATAATTTTGCCGTCTTTCGGGATTTCAATCGTTTTTGCATCTAGGGCTTCTGCACAAACTGAGGGAAATTCTGTTCCCGACTGTTACGTTCATCTGATCGCTAGTTTTCTTCTGACCAAGACTTTCTTCGGAAAGCTGTTAACGCTGGAGTAGCTCATGGCATTGTCCTAGGAACCCTGCTTTACTCTATTTACGGTCGCAAGTTGCCTGAATTACGATTGGCCATGTTCACCGACGACATGTATGCTCTCTCGATCATAGTGCTGAAATGGCTTCAGGAAAAGTTGGACACAATCTGAGTGGAAGGAAAGAGGAGGGTCTCCATTAACGCGGCTGTAGTCTTCTCCCGCCGCAGAAAACTCCCTCCCCGGCTCCTACATAGGCGATACCCGACTCCCTTAGTCTCACGATGTGAAGTACCTAGGGCTTCACATTGACTGTCGTCTCATCTGGCGAACGCATTCCGAGCAAGTAGCCAGCAAAACATCCCATCGTCTATATAAACTCCGTCCCGAACTTTGCAGCAACGCCATGACCTGCCCACTCAGACAAAATAATCGCTACCACGTCTGTGATACCGATAGTCACCTACACGCTCCCAAGATGAGGCAAAAACCCATAAGCGAAACCTCTAGTCTCTCATGAACCGAGGTTTGCGCTGAACCTGTAAAGCCCACCACCTAACTTCAACTATCCGTACTGCCCTCGGAGTCCATATCTAGAACGCTGCCATACGGATGCTTCCTCATAAAATTTACCGCCCCTCCCTTCCCCTGCGCCCTCGATGAATCTTGGACCCGATCTCGGCGAACGCCTACACTGTCTAATTGAAAGCCTTCGGCCGATATCAGACACACCTAAAAGCCACGAGATTTTGATCCTGGTCACCTCGGCGGGAGGTCATCTGAAGCCCGGGAAGCGTCGTAATCGAGGCGACAGACTTGACCGTCGGCTTGTGCAGCCCTTGACTTCGCACGCGCATAAGCGCACAATACAGATTATCTGATGTCAGGCACTGAAGACTGTCAAACGGGAAAATTTAACTGCTGATTTTTCAACAACGGAAGCTCCAATTCTGACGAATCAAAAACCAAAATAAGATTTGATCTTTTTGCTAAATTTAGTATACAGACTGTAACTATTTAGATCGTAACTAAAAACAATTGGATAGTCAAATTCGTATTACACTAAAAACGTGTAATTACGTTTAGTTTGTAATTTTATAAAAGAAATAGTGTTAAATAATATCTAGGAGATCGTTCTCGAGCAGAGGAAATAAACTTAATAAAGAAATATTACGCCATTCGATAAAAAATAGCTGACAAACGGCAAATTATGTATAGTCACAATCTCCAAATATCGAGAACAAACCAGATATTTTGTAGTTGGACACGGCTGCACAACCAGAATACAACTTTCCTACGCTTGATAGCCTTAGCTATTATCTAATTGTACGACTTTAGTTTGCCGAAGGCGTCGTCTGACTGTCCCCGGCGTGGCCAATGAGATTGAAAGTTGGAACACTTGCCCGCAGTGACAGCAAGCCGCTTCTTAACTTATAATTCGGGTTGAAACATTTGACCGGAATGACATTTGCCCAGAATTATATAGCACAACACGTGTCACTCCAACAAGATTATAAAATACTTTCAATATGATCAGAAATGTAGTGACTTTTTATTTGCAAAATAAAGACCTTGTATGTTTTCCATTTTCCATAACCTCATAAATTATAATAGTTTGAAATGTTATTAAGGCTGAAAGAAGCTACAAGAATAGGATGACTGGGAAAGATGTGCTCTTGATATTTACTTTAATTATGTTCTGTAGTTTATTATTATGAATCTTGAAGAGATGTTCAGCCGTAAGTATACTATTTCTGGGGGAAAACCACAGAAGTATGTAGCTCCTTACACTTTCCCTAATTTTGTTGCCTTTTTATTGATTGTTAGTCAATACCTGTATCCAAGCATTAGTTATCCTATAGTAAAGCATTTCCAATTTTGTTGCTGTACAATATTTGCAGTTTATTTGCATTTTTCAAACATTGTTTTTTACCTCAATTTCTGGACGTAAGCTAAGTTTGCAAGGAATGGACTCAGTTTCTCACCATCTTGAGGTTTTAAAACCTTTAGAAATTAATTGTGGCGGCTCAGTAGTTTAGTGGTTATGGCACCTGGCTACTAATCTACAGGTCCCGGGTTCGATTCCCGGGCCCGCACCATAAAATCAAGGTACGTTTTTCAGCCCCCAGGTCGACTCAGCCTGATGAAAATGAGTACCTGGGATATCATCCTGGGGATAGTAATGGGCGGCTGAAGCGTAGTGCTGGCCACACTGCCTTCCTTGTATGCCGTACGGATTACATAAGCCAGCCTGCCCTGCCTACTCCTAAGCTACTTCGCTGGTACACATGGGAGCCATTATTATTATTAGAAATTAATTGTCCTGTCTTCACAGCAGTGTTTCTTCATTTTTCAAGATCAGGGATATTCCGTTAATCGTATAATGTCTGTCGGAAGGTCGTTAACCGCTTAGTAAATATTTGGATATACAGTGGAACTTGCTTATAACTCATTCGAGGGACCGGACAAATTATGTGCTCGTTAATACTGGGTGCTCGCTACAACCAAGTTGTCGACTCGCAAGCCTGAATTTTTATACCGTGATTATCGAACACACAAAAAAAAAGTATACTATAAAAGAGGCTTTGCACGATAAACATTTTTTTAAAGCTAACATTCTTTGCTAACATTTTTAACGCTAAACATCTTTAAACTTTAATAAGATGGCATTTATTGTAGCTGTTGGACGAATTTAACTTGAATTGTTGTATAAGAATGTCTTTGTTCCATTCTATTGGTTTGTGTCTAAATAAAACTTGTAATTAGTTGTAAGTTGTGACTTAATTGGTGTCAGTTATTGTGTTTACACTGTAGTCTATTACGTGAGGAATTTTCTGCCGATTTTGAATCAGTGTCCATGGATCCTTCTGATTTTTTCCGATGTCTTCATAAAAGGTTATAAAATAAAGTTAAGGAAATTTTTTGGCCCGCTCTTAAATTTAAGGGTTGTTTTCACCCCTTTTCGGGGTTTTAAAAAAAAACTAAATTTAATTAACCCCGATAACCGATAGAGAATCAAATTCTAAGCAAAAAGGTGGTATGCACTTTTTCGAAAAAAAAATGCGCTGTTTGCGAGTTACAAGGGTTCAAAGTTTTGCAAAAAACTCCTTTTTTAACATTAATCTGCAAATAACTCAAAAACGACGCCATTTTGCAAACAATTTGTATAAATCAAAATTAAAGCTTATTAACAGACGAACATTTTCCACATTTTTGGTTCCATTATGTCAAATGATTCTTGAGATACAGCCAAAACAAAATGCCGATTCACCGTTTTTTGATCAAATCACATGATTAAAACATGATAACTCCCGAAAAATGGTTATATAGTAATTAAATTAATATCAGATGAAAGCTCTGTTAATTTCCTAAACAAAGGTGAGTTAATCATTTGTGTAGCTTAAAAATAACGACGTTCTGTAGGAAAATATCATAATTTTTGTAAATTTTTTCCAAGAAATTTAAAAAGAACGTCCGCCATTTTATTAAATATGTATATTAAGCCCAGAGACTGTAATTTTCGGTTGTCTATTATATAAGCAGTGTTCTCAAATTTTTTGAAGCATATATGTATTGCTGTACAGTAACGCGTAACGTTTTAAGAAAATTCAAGTTCTTGGATTTTCGCCAAAATTCGCCTTTTTTATTAAATATCTCAGTAAAAATGCGTTTTATCGGGAAATTGATATGGACCAAAAATAAAGCTTATAAAATACCAAACATTTTAAATTTTGTTTCTTTCTTTTACGTCTATAATTCGATGAGTTACAACAGATAAACGTGTATTTTGCCGACATCGTGTAAAACATTTTTGTTTTCTAGGCAAAATATGTGATGTACAGTAGGTTTTTTTACTATAGTGCATACGAAAACATTTGTAGCTCCTTAAATTCCCTACAAAATGCATTTTGCTTAACATTTTTTTCTTAAAAAATTGACTGAGTTATGACCAAAAATGTAAACGCGCTCCAACAGTTAGATTTTGTTATCGTACATTATATGTTCGGGTGCGGTCCTGAGTATAGTAAACTAAATTTTTTTCCAATTGACAATAAAATTAAGCATCGTTATTATTTTTTTAACGTCTATTATAAACAAAAGTAGGCTATATATGTTGCAATCTGTCACTGTCTGTATTGCTGGTTCTTTATAGCCTATATCAATCGAATATTTAATTTAATAAAATAATATAATGTTTATGGTTTGACTTTTCTTTGATTAAATTTTATAAGCATGGATGAAATATATAGGTATATTTTTTTACTGAATTTTGAATTATGACCGCTAAAAACATGGACCCTCTAGCGGAGACCAGAAGAGGCCTTATGCGCTACTTGATGCTCACTGCTTACAGCTGGTACGTGTTTTTTGGAGCATCAGCTGAGCGTCGGAGTTGTTTGTTATTGTGCAAGGGTTGTAATATTTTGTTAAGTATTATTAATGCTGTGATGTTTAAGTAAATGTAGGCTGAACTTCCCCCCAAAATCTGTAGGTACCCAATTTCAGGACTTCAAAATACATCCTCGCGTTGTTTAATGTTTTGAACCCTTTAGGGATGGTTTTCAACCCTTGCGTCGGATGTATCCCTTGACGTCAAAATCGTAATCAGCACCCCCAAAAACCTATAGGTACTCACTTTCGAGGCCTCGACCGGCATTCTCGCGAAGTTTAATACATACTTACACCCACTGATTATAGTCTGTTCCAACCCTTTAGAAACTACCCTTTGCGTCGAATATAATTTTGGACGTCAGAATCGAAATCAGCACCCCCCAAAAAACCTATAAGAACCTAATTTCAGGGCTTCAAAATGCATCCTCGCGTCGTTTCATATTTTCAGCCCTTTAGAGGTAAGAGCGGGGCAAAATTTTTCCTTAACTTTGTTCTACAACCTTTTAGGAAACGATAGCAAAAGGAATCAAAAAATTACATGGACACTGACTCAAAATCGGCAGGTAGGCCCTTTGTCACTCGTCACGTAATGAAGTACTGTGGCCGTCGTAACAATATTAACGCTTTGAGAGCGTTAGACAAGAACATGGTAAACTCATTAAAGCTTGGAAAACGGGGATCGCAAGGATAAGCGTCACAAAAGGGCCTAGACAGGGTTGCCGTATCGCTCCAACACTATTTAATTAAGATCTATCTAAAGGGAGTGTTATAAAAATTGAGGAGAAAATGTGTGTCAGTGCGTGTGGCAACTGGAAAAGATACATCGTAGTCTGCATTTTGCTGATGACCAAGCGAGTCTAGCAAAAGATGAAAGTGATGCACACTACGTGCTACGAAAAATAGATGAAGAATATGAGAACCGTGGACTGACCATAAAGACGAATCCTCAGTAGCGGGAAACTCAGAGAACAACTTAATGAATGGTGTTACTGAGATTAAACATAGAGATTATTATAAATATCCCGATGTAAAGATAACAAATGATGATCGCAGTATGGAGGAAATCGCTAGTCAAGGATATGCTGTTGTATGTCAATTAAATGAGATACTCTCTGTAACGATTTCTTTCGGAACACTAATATAAGCATCTAAGAAACTATAGTAGAAAGTATTGCAACATACGGTGCTGAATTATGGGTAACTATTAGAAACGATGCGTCTAAAATACAAGCTATGGAAATTAACTACTGGTGCAGATGCTGTCAGAGTTACCTAGAACTGACAGAATAAAGAATTTAGAAATAAGAATGTGCATGGAAATCAATATTGACATACTTGACACCGTCGAGTGCAATATATTGAGGTGGTGTGGCCATGTGCAGAGTATGGACGATATAGGTGCCATGAACGAATAATCGAATGGACTCCCTGACACAGAAGGAAAAGAGTCAGACCAAGGAAAAGTTAGAAAACACAGGTGCCCATCGCTTTGGAAAAACAGGAGTGGAGTATGGTGAATGGACGGACCGCAGGCGTTGGACGCTAGAATGCGAGAGGTGGCGACATCCGTAAGGAATATTCGCATAAGATTGTTCCCCATCGCTATGGGAAAGCCCTCCGTGGAATATGTGTGCGCACGCGCGTGTGTGACAACATCACTGTCTAATACACGAACTGTAAATATGTTGTTTACAAACGTTACGTTTAGTGACGTCAGGAGGATGTTTACAAAGGGCATTCTAAATTAAATTATTTAAACATTAAAATCACATTATTAAATATCGTAGACCATGGATAATATACGGATAATACAAATTTTAAACTCATTAGTCACGGCACGTTTCAAATGAAAAAGTATAAAATCAGTAAATATTTGTAAACAGTTTTGTTTACAATAAAGATTCACAAATTAGTTTATTTAAAGAAATAACATTACAGAATTTAACACCTCGATGCGTGAAATGATTATTATTGAATTGTCGAAGTTTACACAGAAACCTATATGCAGTCCTTAAACGAACAGTTGCGTTCTTGTCAGACGATCGAGAAAATGAATTTCATCAGATTTGTGCAGTTAAATGTGTATATTATCCTGTACACTGTAACTTACTGTACCGTATTCGTAATGTTCAATGTTGTTACTGATCTGAGCCGAATATTTTGTGAGTGAAATAAATCGTTTTTAATGCGTAACTCAAAGTCTTATTGTGTTTTATAATATTTTGTATTTAATTGTCACTTTAAACAAATTTGACGTGTTAACACACATTAATTAAGCAAGCATTCTTATCTAATTAAGCACACAATACTAATTAAGCATTCTCATCTTACCTTAATTTGTCTATATAGTATGTCACAAACTTAACGAAGGCAATACATAAGCGCGGGACACTTCAGTTTGAATTCATAACCACTCGGTCACCGCCACATCACACTGGGCTGCTCATCTACCCGAGACGTCGAGCGGCTAAACGCTAGTCATACGTAAATTTAAGGAGCTTCGTCTTAGGTCGTGAGGAGCCTCGCGACGCCCGAAGACAATGTCGCAGCCAGCATGTTACTCTAATGACAGTAGAACCATCTGTGACGCTTTGCAACACGATGCGCCAAAACGGTTCTGTCGCGAAACACAATGTAGCACCAGTAGGCGGCTGGCCTTGCAAGTAAAGAATGGATGAGTTCCGAACTGCGGGGGAAAAGAAGATTATACGAGAAGATGCTTTCTTGCTACTTTTTGTTGATCTGCTGACCAGGGGCGTATTTGGGGGGGGGGGAACGGGTCCGAGTCCTCTCCCAAAGGATCGAACAAGTTTGTTCATCTCTTAGTTTTTAGGCTTTTAAATTATTTTTTTTAGTGGTGTACGCTAATGAAGTAGTAACTCTTTTTTTAAGCATACAAACATACTTATAACAGCATTTGCGTACACGTTTGAAATATGAAATATAAAAATCAATTCAGTGACACCAAAAGAAGTTGTCAATAAAATGGCAAAAAAAATCAAGGCGAATTAAACTAAAACATTTTCAAACGGTGTATATTTTTTGTGTATAAGACTTTATTGGTTTACCTTTTTTTAATAAAAACTGAAGTTATCATTTCCAAATATAAAACGTCAATACGTAAACAATGTTCTGATAACATGATAACACGTAGTTTTATCGTGTTACTACCGTTTGCTTTAATGGGACCGATTTCAGGATGTTATCACACATTTTCAGCCATTTTAAAAATTATAATATTGATTATTCTTAACATGTTTTTTCTTTTACATGAAGCCGACAAGACCGAACCTCACCGCAGGCCAAATTCTAGATACGCCACTGCTACCGACGGTAAAATATGAACAACAGAAATATGAAGGAATGACACGGCCAGTAACTAGTAGGGTAGGAAGGAGCTGTTTTCTCGGTTATGATCACGTGAACATTGACGTGAGCATGACGTGAATACGACGACAGTGGTAGGTACAGGAATAGATAATATAACGGGTTCCAGTTAGAACTAAGCGAAGAAGACTTCCTTTGTTACTTGAAAAAGTCTAGGTAAAAAGGAGGAAATGTTCTCAAGCGAGTTTAATGCATTGTGTTCCTTGGAAACAAAGATTTATGACTATTTTTTTTTTTTTTTTTTACGATAGACATTACAGTTACGTAAATCTATTCTTCTTTATGTGCAATTTTCCTACGTATTTTCCATTGTTTTCTGCTGCGTATAAGGAAACTGTGTATAAGTGGTTTGCATGAAACCATATTCTTTTACGTGAAGTGATTCGTTCGGACGTTAAAACGCTTAACCCCCCCCCCCCCCCTCCTCATCACGCCGCATTAGCCACGCTGTCATTTTACATCACGCCTGAAACTTACAAGAAATAAAATCGGTCACGTTAATTTCTTCCCAATGTCAGTCACGCCTTCTTTACTGATACTGACCCGTGTAGATAAACATTTTGTCGATTCTCCCGTCTACGTTTGGACGGGATGTTGTAACGTCTTGAGTGTACTACGCAGTACTAAAGAGCGTTGCAGATTTCTTGTAAACTTCTAAACAAAACCATAAGTTCTTATAAACTTCTAAACAAAACCATAAGTTCTGTCTCTCTGTAGGCCCTACTACCGCTTGGTAGCGTGGTGTTGCTACTGGTATGGTAGACCTATACTGTTTCCGTTCTTAGCTTAATCCTGATGTAAGCAAGCCCACGTGGCTTATCTAAAACGCCATTGTTCACACAGTAATCTGTCACGCGCATGTGCAGAATGTTCAGTCATGTGAGAGTTGTCATTACTGCGACAAGTGGTTTTGATTACGTTTAATCATCTTTATGCAGGGGCGCCGACTCCGGGGGTGCTCCGGTGCTCGAACACCCCCCAGACTTTTTTGTGTGGGGGCTCAGCCCCCACACATAAAAGGGAGAAGAAAAATAAAAAGAGAAAATAAGAAAAGACAAAAACAAGAAAAGAAAAAGAAAGAAAGAAGAAATGGGGGAAAAATTCTAATCTTTCGTCGTATTTCTTAAATGATTTTTTCATAGGGCCCGATTTTTTCATAGAGCGGAGAGGGGGGATATAAAGTTTGGTTTGGGCAGAGACTTTACCAGGGTACTTCCCGCGAAGTACTTGCGTTTCCGGACTTGCGTTTCCCGCGATAAGACAGCTGTCGCAGGTCACTCCGCACACAAAGCCATTCCAGGCTCTGACCATCCTCCCCACAACACTTGTCCGTCATCATAGACAGGTGAATGAGATCGCAGAGCAAATATATTAAAAAAAACAACAGCTGTTGCGAAACATTCAATATGACGTACCGGCACGGCCTTACTCCTTTTGCCTATTTTTCCATACTCTTCAAACAGCCTCGCGACTCCTCCCCTCCAGAAACTACCGCTCCTCACATATCACATATACGTTTAAATACACGGAAAAGTGTAAGTTAGTTTAATTATTTGTTTGCTCTATTCGTTTTATTATAATGGATAAATTCATTGTTCGCTCGTCAATGAAAAAAAGTAATACGGCTACGACGTCATTAGCAGATAGTGCTTCAGGTGGCTCGAATTCAACTACTGCATCTAAAGAAACAAACAAAACTGGTGTTGGTGGGCGTTCTTTTCAAAAACAGTGGGAAGACAAATATAAGTGGATCTTATACGACGAGAAGTGTGATATAAGTGTTTTGTTCTGTGTGTAAGGGAATAATTTCCTCCAGTGGACCTTTTGCGAAAAAACTAAACAAGAAGAAGACGTGATAAAAGCATTCGTGGAAATCGGATTTTCTTCTTGGAACAAAGCCTTACAAAGATTCGCTTCTCATGAAAAATCGGATTTTCATATGTCCTGCTGTATTAGGAAAGTGCAATGGATAAAGGTGTGGACGTGCAGTCTTTGATGTCTAAAGGTAAGGAGAGATATATGAAATCTGCAAGAGTAGCTCTCTTAAGAACGTCATTTTCACTGCGTTATCTCATGGGTCAGAGGTTAGCAACCCGTGGTCACACAGATGAAAATTCTAATTATCATGCATTGTTAGAGTTAGTTGCTGAAGATAACTCCGATTTGTCCTCTTGGCTTCAACGTACAAAGTACAGATGGCTTTCACACGATATAACAAATGAACTACGTTCTAGTATGGCTAACGAAGTCTTACAAAATTTGGTCAAGTTTCTAAAAGACTCCCAATACTATTCGATAATTATGGATGAAACTAGCGACTCATGTCAACACGAGCAAGTTTCAATTTCTTTTCGATTTGTCAGTGGTGAGGATTTTCAAATTAACGAATTATTTTTTGGTCTCTGTAAAACTGAATCTACTACAGCTGAAGTCTTGATGAAAATTTTAATGGATATCCTCACTCGTTTTTTTCTGGATATCAAGTCATGCAGAGGTATTGCTACTGACGGAGCGGCAAATATGACAGGCGCTTTTTCAGGGTTGCAAGCAAAAATCAGAGAAATTGAGCAGCGAGTTATGCATGTTCACTGTTTGGGACATTCTTTGAACCTTGTGACCCAAGAGGCAATGCAAAATAAGACCGTGGTGAAAGACTATCTTGCAAATGTCAAAGAAATTATCAATTTTTTGCGCGGGTGTCCCAACCGACTAGCAATATTTGAGTCTTTGCAAGCTGCCCAAAATGGTAGGTCCATTCACCCTGTAGCTCTTCGGCCTTTTTGCCCTACCAGGTGGTGTTGCAGAATAAGTTCGTTGAAAACTATTTTGCAGAATTACGAAGAGTTGATATTGTTCTTTGAGGAAATCTAGCTCAAAAAATCTGATGCCGGTGCTAAAGCAAAAGGTTTCTTAAAATTTCTGTGCTCTTTTGACTTTATATTTGTCACTACGCTTTTTACGCAAATTTTGCGCGGCAGTTGAAATTTTGAATGCCTTTCTGCAAAATTCCTTCTTACAGCTGCAAAAAGCCATGGACAATATTCATAGTGTCCGAGAGGTTTTCATGTTATCTCGAGCTGAGGAACGTTTCGATGCAGTTTGGAGCTCTTGCTTGGGATTGACCAAAAAATTTTATGTCGAAGAGCCGAAACTTCCAAAAGTTCGAAAAATTCCTCGAAGACTTGATGACGGCGCTCAACCCTTTGCTTTTGCCAGCCCCCGTGATTATTACCGGAAAATTTATTTCGAGGTTTCAGATATTGTGATCAACAGTTTCGATGATAGATTTAAAGCTCCTATGACTCACTTCAAAGAAATTGAAACATTTATTCTTTCCAAAACTAAAGATTGCAGTTCTGTAGTAGAATTTTATAAGGATAACTTTGACCCTGAAAGATTAATTTTGCACAGAAATATGATGTTAGATGTGTGTGAATCTAAACATTTTCTCGTTGAAAGTACAGAAGACTCAGTGCTCTTCTTTTCCTCAAATAAACACGTCGACGAATTGATTCCAGAGGTGGTTAAGTTGATAAAGATCGCTTTAACTACATGTACAGCAGAACGTCCTTTCTCCGCCCTGAGAAGATTAAAAACTTCTCCGCCCTGCGCAACACCATGACGGAAGGAAAATTGAACGACAACGCAATCATGCATGTCCATAAGCAAGAAGCGAAAAATAAATTGAACCTTGAAACTGTGGCGAACATTTTCACCAAACGATTGACTGTTCGTAGGAACACTTTCTTTATGAGCGAGTAGTGAGAATTATAAATTCCGCAAAGACTTTAATTTTTGAACTAAAGACTTTCAGTTTCTTTTTTATTTTTAAACTAACAATAAGCGCCAAATTTGAGGCTATCATTTATTAATTTAAATGAACTATTTTTTCCTTTTTACTCAGCTTGGCATCATTCCAAGAGAACGTTTTTTTAACTAAAGACCAAATAGAGGCTACACAATTTTTATTTGTTTAGCTTCCCTCCTTTTAATTCACATATATGTAAAATGTAAATTTCTTACTTTTTTATCATTACTTTCCCTATTTCTGTGATTTAAAGATTTAAAAAAGAAAACAACTGTATACCTTTTATGTGGATTAGCTTTTGTAGTCATTCATTATTGGGGAAAAAAGCACCTAATAAAACGATAGTTTATATTTACCATCAAGTGTTGTTCATTCAAAAAGACCTAAAACTGCATTTTCAGGAAGGTAAATTTTTCAAAATTCAACCAGACCCCCCCCCTTCGGTTGTGGACTGTGAGTTAGAGCACCCCCACTGATTTTCAAAACCCGGAGCCACTGTCTTATGAATACACAGTAGAACTTTATCCCTGCTAGCAAAATGAACTTAAATTTAAAAAGTTTTTATTAGTAAATGTTATTGACGAAAAATCGGGGCACGCCGTTTTAAAACTTCCTCCTCATCACTGTATTCTGAATCCCATTGAATAAATATGAAGCTAGTTGAAAGGATGTGTTGGCCGTCACAACACAATATATAAGCTGCATGATGTAAAACAACTGATAGAGAAGACGGTAAATGAAATAACGACGGACAATTGGAGTCATTGTGACGAGCATGTATTCAAGGAAGAAGAAAAGGGAATTGGACCAAATTACAGACGCCGCCCGTCGTGGACAATCTTATCATTCACACTGCTGACTCAAGTGATGATTCAAGTTCCGACAGACATGAAAGGCATTGAATTACTCTCTGACAGCAGCTGATAAATATACAGTACACTGGCAATTATCATAGGTTCTATTTTTGGTTTAAGGCCTACTTAATTTTTCTTGCGATATTCAAACAGTGAATAAAAGAAAGCCATTCTTATTCACTCCGTCTTATAAAATATGTCATTGTCGCTCTGACACAGTCCCACAAATATTTTGGTCAGGACAAATTATGACAATTTACTTGTGTTTATACAGTATCAACATTATATGTACCCTGTCTGTACTCCTGTCAGAGTACAGGCCTCTAATGCAAGCAGCAAATGGTACCAGCAGTGATAACTCACTTTCTTTTAAAATGCAGTTTACCTCTGTCATAGTACTGTTGTACTAACGGTAGTAGGCTATAGTTACGTCCTACCGTATCTATTACGGCTGATGGACAATCTGGAATTTGTGTTTTTTATCATATTTCACGTTTAACCGGACGAGGGTAACCCAAATTAAATAGGATACCGTCATTCTATGCTCAGATGGTTGGAACTTTCCCTACCCCCAGTCTCTGGCACTGTTCCCTCATAGCAATGGCGGCCCTGAGAGTTTGTAAAGCCCCAAGCGAAACTTTTTGAGAGGTTTTACTGAAATGCACAAGGAAGTGTTGAATCACGTTGTGGAAGGAGTCGGTGATCACGTTAATATGTTTACTGTATTAACAAAGGGAGTAACAAGAAAACATTAAAGGTATTAAACGTGTATAACAACTTTATATAATGTAAAAATATATGCTTACAAGGTGTAAATAGCTTGAAAACTTACTTTTAGGAATAAAACTACTGAATTTATCAATTACGGTACGTCAGAAAAATCCAGTTCTGAAGTGATATCTTTTTCAATCTACAATATCGCAAGTGAAGAATAGCATTCCTTGAGAAATGGGTGATCGAAAATAATGTTTAATCAACTCTATAGGGTGTTGCAAACCGGAAAGCACCTAAGAGACTAAGAAACCCTCTCGCACTCGCACTCACAACCGGCCTGGCCCGGCCAGACACGACCCGGGCGGTACAGGTAAAGTATACGGTCCAATTCAAAACCATAAAATTTTTAATTTAGCTTATAATCCAAATTAAACTATAATTTTTGTAATCTCCGTGAAACTGTGAGAAAAACGGTCCAAACAATACATAATTGCGATAAATATGAGTATTTTAGGGATTTCTAAAGCAAACGCAGAATCGTTTAATAAAGATTTGATTATAATGTAATAAGTATGTTGGTGATATCTTGACGATTATAAACAAAAATGTATTTACAATTTACATTCAAGGTGCAAAGTTACGTCGGTAATATGAAAATTGTATTTTTTTCTACAATAACAAATGCTGTCTTGTATGTAATATTCATAAAAAAATTATTTTATTTAATAAAATATGTATACACTACCTCACTTACAAGCGGCCGCGTGGTGGGTGAGAGCAGCTTCGATCATCCAGTCGCGGCCAGACAGTACTTCCATTGTTCTCGCTAGCATTGTTGCAGCCGATGTTCACACTATGAAACACTGTACAAGACTGCTGTGCGCATGTGCGAAATGATTGAAAATTTTGTTAGCCTCGAAACGAGGTGTTTGTCTACTGCGCACCTCAAGGTTAGTGTTCAGTTTCTATCGTCAGGTTTCTACGTACTATGTTTACAATATAGATATAATATTAAACACAGTATTTGATTAAAAGTTGATTATAAAGCACTAAAAATTACATATTTACGATTGAAATGTACAAATTTACAGTTTTTTTTAAATGAAACATTAAGAATATTAGCCTATATCTAAAAATAACTCTGCCAATAAACATATGAATTATGCATGATAATCAACAAAAATTAAATAACATTTGAAAATACTAATTTCTAAAGGCAAAATGAATATTAAATTAGACTTACTTGTACATCTAAAATATATCACAACCACGTCGTGTTTGGTGTCATTTTCTTTAAAAATTGTATGGAACAAATGTGCTAAGCTCGTTTGTTAAAAAAATCATATTATAAAAGCTGCAATAACGTAGTGGACGACCCAGCATACATAACATTTTAAAAACTAAAAGAAATATTTCCTATTTATACGTTATTTTTAAGTGATGAAATCAGAGAATATCTTCTTTTCGCGGTATGTAAAAATTTAACAATCAGCTTTGTCGAAGTTTTTAAATTTTGATTTCTTTAAAACTTACCAGTTTTAAACTGGTAAACTGGTAGCGTTTGTAATCAATTTATTTAAATTCTACCACGTTTAAGATCTGTCGAATTATTCTCTATCGCGTACACTTAATTATTTTTACAGAAAAGCTATACAACGCAAGCAATTTTTGTATATATTATGCGGAAGAATAATTATTTTCCTTAATTCATTTACAAAAAAAAAAAAATAGCAGTGCATATAATTTTCTTTAAAGTATGAACGCGTTGTACAGGAAAACCCAATGATAAATGCTTGTACGATAATTTAACTCTGAAATACGATAATTTTATTCAATCTGGGAGCTACGTCAGAGCAGGGTATAAAAACTTAGAACCGGGAAAACAAGTTTAATTTGGTTTGGTAACTTCACCAGTTCGACGCTTGCGGATAGTTTGTGTAGGAAGTAGGAATTCTCGTCACCATGCGTCTAGTACAAGGTACTTACTTTGTGTAATAAATATTATTGTTATAGCCTATTTGTCAGAGTGTTTAAGGTACTATGGTTTATGATTATTAGTACCTATGCTTGTGATTTTGTAGTCAGCAAATATTACATCAATGGTTTCTCACTATTTGTATACTGAACCATCAAAATGTTTTTAACCTACAAAATGTATGTTTTCATGTGTGTGTGTGTGTGTGTGTTGGCGCATGCGCACATGAGTACATTAGTATGGGCGCGCAGTCAGGAGGGTAAATGTCCAGAAAATTAAATAGATATAATAACAGTTACCGTTAACGTTAGATATTTGACAGTCTACAATTGTGTTTCTTTGATTAAATTTTCATTTTTTTTCTCCTGTTATGCGTCTTCCACTCTCTCCCCCTCATCAACACTTTCCATACCGCCTAATCGACATTTCTCTCTCTCTCTCTCTCTCTCTCGCTCGCTCGCTCGCACACACACACATGCTGATAATTCGCAATCCTTATCGCAGTTTCTTGTGGTTGTATGACAGAATGTATTGTTACTTTGTATCAAATAAATGTCTCTGTGAAATATATATTCTTCATTTCAGCTCCGAGTTTTTCCATTTCATCCCGTAAGTCTTCTTTTAATGTATTCACTTCACCTAAATAGTCTTTTGCTGTTGTTGTAGACTCCACTACTACCGTCTCTACTGTCGTCGTACGTGCTTCGAGTCCCTGCGTTTTAGCTACGTTTTCACGTAAACGTTCGTTCACTTTTGCTGTTGTTGTAGACTCCACTACTACCGTCTCTACTGTCGTCGTACGTGCTTCGAGTCCCTGCGTTTTAGCTACGTTTTCACGTAAACGTTCGTTCACTTTTGCTGTTGTTGTAGACTCCACTACTACCGTTTCTACAGTCGTCGTACGTGCTTCGAGTCCCTGCGTTTTAGCTACGTTTTCACGTAAACGTTCGTTCACTTTTGCTGTTGTAGACTCCACTACTACCGTCTCTACAGTCGTCGTACGGGCTTCGAGTCCCTGCGTTTTAGCTACGTTTTCACGTAAACGTTCGTTCACTTCTTTTATTTTCATGTCTTGTTCCTGCTTCGAATCCGTAAGTCTTTCATTCAAGTGTTCAAATAGCTGTTTAAAATTTTCTTTTAAATCTCTCGTCTATCCTACTTTATATTCTTTAAATTTATTCTCAATCTTTTTAGCTTGTTCATTCAGGGATTGTTGTACCCTATTATCTAACGCTTCTACTCTAGTATTTGTTTCATCTAGTTTTGCAGTTAACTTCTCATTGTTTTCTTTCGTCTGTTCACTATTTTCACGTATTTGTTCTTCTAATTCGTTAGTAGTCTTTCCTAATTGTTCATTATTATTCTTTAATTGTTCCTGTAGACTTTTAAACATAGCTTCAAGTTCGAACTCTATCGATTCAGCTATCTCCGTTTCAGTATAACGCCGTATATTACAAATTTTAAATTGTCATTTTATGTATAGGTCTACTGATGTTTGGTATACCGTGACTCTACTGTTTTTTATTTAAAGTTATTTATTTAATTTATGCTGCAGTATCATAAAGTAATGCCGTATCACTTAGGTAATCTCTAGTCTACCGCAACAGGTATTTGGGTTTCCGAAACGTATGCTCCAAGCGTCAAGCATATCACTCCACTTTGCTGAGTTAAACGCATTTTGACGTCCAGCGTGACCAAAATTGGCCGCGAGAAGTGGTTTCCTCGTTCGGTTATCCTTGCGGCTTCCACTGCTATATTAACTGCGTCTACTGTAGACCTGCCCTTCCGAAAACTATACTGGCTGTCTGTCAGATAAATTCCTGGAGTCCCTTATAGCCTGCAAAAGACGAGGTTTTATCCATTTTTCCAGCCCCTTCCCGGTAGTGCACAAAGGCCTGTAGAATGCTGGGGAATTGGCACAGCCTTCAGCTCCTCTGCTGGCATGCCGTCGGGCCCTGGTGCTTGTTTAGTTTATAGCGAGTCCACTGCTAGTATCAATTCGTCTTCGCTGAATATCGGTATCTCTGCGGGCTCTATCGTTCCACTCTCTGTTATCCTCACCGGGTGAGATGTGCAAAGGGCATCTACAATGTTTTGCATTCTCTCCATATCATGTGACCCTTCCGACGCAAACCCGATCTTGCGGGTTACAATTTTATATCCGAGTCCCCAGGTTCCTTGTTCATTTATTCACGCAACGCTTTCCAACAAAGTTCCTGTTGCCGTCTAATAGTCTTGCGTAAGTCCTTTTTTGTTGCCTTATGCTCTGCTGTTCTGAGGTTCGCTTTTCTCCCTCGTCTTCGTGCCCGTTGAACTTTTCGCCTTAGCTGAGGATTTCCGCCTCAGAAAGGCATATCTTTCTGAGAGTAGCTATCTTTTCCTAGTTACTGGGCGCCTGGGCATAGATTCATCACACGCCCGTTGTATCAGCCCCATCACTGCTTCTGCAACATTCTGGTTATCTGATCCTTACAGAGCCTCCTCAGTCTCGCGCTGACCCTATTGTAGTAGTGAAAAGAAGTTTCCTAAATCAATTTTTGACGTGTTCCATAGTAATGACTGTAGTAGCGGCAGGAGTCATGAAAACAATGACAACGTCAACAAATTTACTACTACTACTACTACTACTACTACTACTACTACTACTACTACTGTCATCATTTAAAGCTGACAATTAATACTGTTCTGTTGAGACAGTGTAATATATACAAAATATATTCTTGTAAACAAATATATTCTTGCAAATAAACAAGTATGCCTATTATTTATTATTAATATTATATGTATTACTATCTTTTTATTTATTAATTAACGTAACCTTTTATATAAATTCAGTTTTTTATTGGCGTCAAAAATTAATCTCCTTTCCCTCTTGATTGTATTTTCACCTCTTTATCAAGGTCACAACTGACAGCTGGAATATCTACAGTAAACAATTAATTGTGAGGCAGCAGAGTCCATTTGCTCATTTTAGTGAGATTAATTGCTTGCAGTATGTCCACAGAATTATACATCAAAGTTTTATTTGTTCATGGAAAATTCCTTAAAAGTTATGTAAACAGAAAAACAAAAACTTCCTCATTATTTATGCAAACTGAGGCTTGATCTGATATGTATGCGTTATTAACTTTGATTTACTTAGATTCAGTTCATATCGTATTATAAATATCACAGTATTTATAAACTTGTTTTACAAAGCATCGGCGAAAGAATTGTTTAAAATTTACAGAAAGTGTTTATTATGATACTATACCCTGATTAACGAAAGAAAGTGACTGGCGGAGCGGCCGCGCGGCGACCGAGTTTGTAGTAAAAACATTCCACTTTATAACCTCGTGGAAACGTAAAATACAGGGCGAGAAATGTCTAATGAACTGTATTTTAATCATCAATTAAAGACGTTTTTAACAAACTTTTCTAATTTTTAAAATCTCTTTTCAATAAATTTACATTGTGAGTTAAAGAAAAAAATACACGAATTTGAATTAAAAAATTAGGGTTTATCGTTTTTATTACGTAAGAACTCAGAGGTTAAGCATCGGAAAAAAATTTCTTGTAGACAAATGGTAGTCCACCTTCTTTAGTACAATATATCAAAAATTGAGATTCCTACGATTAATATTAACGACGTTATTAATTTTTTCCGAATGTACTGTTAACTCCGTTATTAATAATTTTTTTCATTGTGTTTTTTCACAATAAACATAACAAAATTGTATTCATCAATACAAAGTGGTATGTAACCTTCAAATATTACGAAATATAACCGCAATCAGTTAATATAGGAAAATTAGAACTAACATCGCTCAACGGCGCGCGATCGAGTCAAGGTACAGTAACAGCCCAAAGAAAGTGGTGCATACGCTCACGGCTCACACATTGACACATAGCCAACTTACTACGAGTCACCAATCTCTCATAAGTATATACTTAGTTATCTGTCTACTTATTTAATCTAATCTTCTACCTGGAGATCTGTCAAAAACGTACATCTGACCAGACTTTTGTGGTTTAGTTGAACTACATGCTTTTTATAACAGTCTTGAATGATTGTTTATTACTCTTTTGCGGTACGGTATTTATTGTTTTCTTGTTAATAAACTGTTTTTGTTTTGTGATCAGCTTTAATACTACTAATTGAAGTGCAATGTAATTACTGGGAAATTGTTAATGCCATTCAAATTTCTCAATAACTAATTATTTAACTATGAAATATAGTTTACAGTTTAAAACTACCGAGCAAAGCTCGGTCTACCAGATATTGCATAATTATAACAGTATTTTACTGTTATAATGTAATTGAAATGTAAAAACAATTAGTAAATTACTTGTTATTAGCATTGACAAATAAATAATAAATACAGTACGGTACTTACAAGTATTGTAGTGTTCTTCAGCTTTTATGGAATCCGCTCATAAAATATGTGTATAAATCATAAAAATACACTATTAAAACACTCTATAAAAAACACTTATAGCTGTGAGTTAGTAGTCTTCAAACGAAAGTTCTCTGATACCCTCCATTGGATCGTCATCACTATTATCATCTTCTGAACAATTATCATCCTCGGAGCTACTGCTGTCTTCCACGGATATAATCATTTCCTCCACAGCTTCTTCCATTAGTCCTTCGTTATTCCATGCATCGATGATAACTTTTTTGGTGTGGTCCACTACTTGCTCCCACCTCTCAGCAGTAATTCGATTAAATCCGTCTTTAGTCAGTCGTTCAACTTCTTTTAAAGTAAACATTTTGTTGTTTTCGGCAACATACCCCTTAACCTGAGCCCATATAAGCTCAATGGCGTTAAGATGGCAATGGTAAGGTGGTAGCCTTATCACTTTGTGACCTCTGCTCTCTATCAATTCATCAACAAAATACCTTTTGTTCTGGGGCTTGTGCCATTTCACTAATTCCAAAAGTTCTGATTTTTTCAAGTCGGTTGTAGATTGAATATTTTTCCTATCCAGCCATGCAAGTATGTCAGCTTTTTTATCTTTGCTTGTGGGAGCTTTATCAATTTGCTTAGAATGGTAGGGAGCATTGTCCATGACTATTACTGCAGGCTCTTCTAGGTTATTTAGCAAAGTTTCAGAACACCAACCGAAGAATTTGTCGTGATCCATATCTTCATGGTAGTCACCGGTTTTTTTCGATTTAAATAGTAGAAGGGAATTTGGAACAAACCCTTTTGAAGAATCTGCATGACATATTATTAATCGTTCACCTTTCCCTATAGGTGTTAACATTGTCCCCTGAAGTGACTCATCAGTCCATCCTTGTTTCAAACAATGCCCAGCATTGACCCAGGTCTCATCGAGCCAAATTATATTATCGAAATTCTCGTCTTTGATTTGGCGAAGAAAACGACACCTCCAGGCAGCGACATCGCTTCTCTCCATAATTACTTTTCTGCCCGAAAATTTTCTCCACGTAAATCCTAAACCTTTTAGCACGTTTCTAAGCGAAGACAGACTGCCATTAAACAGCTCTTCATTTTCCAACGATGATAAAAGTTTTTTCAAAGTGGGATATTCTTTTCTTATGTAATATTGATATACATGTCTTCGTATAGCGTCTTCCTGAAAAGTGTCAAGTTTTGTCACAGTTTTCTCCCGTTTCCTCTGTTTGCCCGGAGTTGAAAGTTGGCTATTACTGTCATCTTGTATTTCTTTCAATTCTTTTTCCTTGCAAACTCGCAGAACTGTATTTTTATGTATTTTCAGAGCATCTGCAGTTCGCTGTATTGCATTATTAACCGGAATCAAAGGACCTTTGTTCGCCTTTTCTCTATCAAAATATTCCCGCACTTTGCACACAATTTCTCTTGACTGTCCTTTCATAGGTACGCCTCGGCCCGAAGTTTGTCTTTTCTTTGGAGTTCGAGTCCTAGGTCTTCCCCTATGTTTCCTTGGTTCAGCCTCGTTACGTTGCTCCATGCTCAGCCACCGAAGTATATTCACACAAAATAACTTAAAAACACGTCAATTTATAATGAAAGCACAAGAAACTAACACTTAAAATCAAGATAACCAACAACCGGACATCACTCAACCACCACATCAACTAAACTGAAAGCTGGAAATTTCCCTTACCCTTAGTGTGCGTATAACGGTTCAGTTTTCCTGGAAGCGTGTGCTATTTGTAGACATAAAGGAGAGGCCGAGACGCTGTACGGGAATGACGGTAGCGCGCGAATAAAATGGGTCCAATAGGTTCTGACTGTACTTCCGCCGCAGAGCGCCACGCATTGCTCTCTGTGAAATTCACTTTATATATTAATCCATTGTAGTATTCCTATCACGTACAAGGTGTAAGTTGTATATGTCTTCTACATTTAGTTATCTAAAGAGAGCGTCACGCAAATCTCATTCGTGTACAACTTTTAACAACTGAGTTAACAGGACATTAGAAAAAAATTAATAACGTCGTTAATTTTAATCGTAGGAATCTCAATTTTTGATATATTGTACTAAAGAAGGTGGACTACCATTTGTCTACAAGAAATTTTTTTCCGATGCTTAACCTCTGAGTTCTTACGTAATAAAAACGATAAACCCTAATTTTTTAATTCAAATTCGTGTATTTTTTTCTTTAACTCACAATGTAAATTTATTGAAAAGAGATTTTAAAAATTAGAAAAGTTTGTTAAAAACGTCTTTAATTGATGATTAAAATACAGTTCATTAGACATTTCTTGCCCTGTATTTTACGTTTCCACGAGGTTATAAAGTGGAATGTTTTTACTACAAACTCGGTCGCCGCGCGGCCGCTCCGCCAGTCACTTTCTTTCGTTAATCAGGGTATAAGTTGCCACCAGTGCAAGGCAACAGCCATTAAATTTGCATTCAGTAGTTCAGATTTCGCCATCATGACGCTCATTCGCCTTGTTCCAGTCTGTTCCACAGCGGTGTGTGTGCAAAATTAAACATTTTAGAGAGACATATTGTCATTACAGGCATTTACAAGTGATACATCTTAAATTGTTCTTAAACAAGGACAATTTGCATATAGGCCTACTTGACAGCAATTAGACTGATTCAAAATTTGTTTCACAACTGTGACTTTATATAATACGTTTATTTTCACTGATATAGTAGAAACATTAAAACTATAAAGCATTTTCTTAGTTAACAACAAACACTGAGCGATACTACTACAAATAGCGTAATTAATCAGCAACTGGTTTTTGTATTCAATATACACTTTTGGATCAATTACAGTCAGTGGCGTATCTAGAGTTTTGCCTGGGGGTGGGTTCTGTTGAATTGGCTTCATACAAAAAAAAAACAAGTTAAGACCAATTACAAACGTATACGCAAATGCTGTGTATTAAACCTGTCTGTATGTATTAAAAAGCGTTACTACTATAGTAGCGTACACGGCTGAAAAAATAATAGAACAGCCTAAAAATTAAGAGATTTACAAAATGTGCCAACTTTTTTCGACCTTCTGGTGGGGGGTCCGGCCCCGTTCGTTCCCCCCGTAAATACGCCCTTAATTACAGAAGTGTACTGTCAACTTCCAAATGATACATCTTCCATTCTACTTAATAACAGCAGCATAGCCAGGAGTTTTGCATAGAGGTTACTGACAAACGTTTTCCTTATGGAAAAAAGTTTTTCCTTTTTCCAGAAGGATTTTTCTGGAATGCCAGGTTACAGATGATAACAGAGGAAGCAGTGTTGATTGTAGTAACGGATTCACCAGTTACGGCTTCCTGTATGTGTTATATTATGCCCACTAGCGAGCTGGAACTGTCTGTCTGTACATTTTAGATCTTACATGTAGCCTAATACAATCTACAATGCTGATGTCAGTGGCGCAGTGAAGGGATTTTTTGAGTGTTTTTTATAGTCATACAAGGTGACTTAGGCTAATAAATACGAACATTTTCAATTTAGATAAGGCTATGTCCTCTTTACGAGTACAGAAGAGGTAACCTTCGAGTGTTTGTTTAGACCGCAGTGTATCCCCCCCCCCCGTTTGGCGTGTTTATAATACAGTACTTTTATTCCTCAGCAACTTAAAACTTTCTACAGTAGTACCCCACTTAGCGCTGTTTCGTATAGCGCTTTATGATCGCGGAATGTATCTCGAGCGCTAAGCAGGGTATTAGTGTAGGCTTATATTAAAACAGCGTTGTGCTTACTATCCGAATCTTACTATTATTAACTTATGCAAAGTTTCAATCCGAATGTAATCGTTTTTTTTGTAGTTAATGCTTTATTAGGTTAAAGAAAACAACATCTTAAAAACTGGACCAAGTACATAAACATATAAGTGAATGCGGAGTTCGGACAGTACCATGTCTAGAATTTGGCTCTGTGGGAAGGTCCGGGCTCGGGTCGGCTTCAAACAAAAGAAAAAACAAGTTAGACTAATCAACATTACTATCTTTTAAAGCGACTGAAAAACGCGTGATAACATCCTGAAATCAGTCCCGTTAAAGTAAACCGTAATAACACAATAAAAAAGTAAGCGTTTTGAAACATTGTTTACAAGATACTTACCTACAGACAAAATTATTTTCCAATATTTCGGTCCCGTTCGCCCCCCCCCCCCCCCGAAAATACGCCCCTGAGTTCGGAACATCATTTGTTGTACTGGCGAACTGATTTGTATGAAAAATTAAATAAAATATACGCCCAAACGCTTATTTGTACTCCTTGTAGCGTGATTTTGAAGTGTTATTAAGGGCCTTGTAATGCCCGTTTTATGAAAATCTTTTATTAATTTATGTAACAAAACGGTAGACTGATATAATTCAGTTTGTTGCAGACTTTATAGACACATAATGCACAAAGGCGCGAAGTTTTAAAAAATTCGTACAAAGCGTTAATCACGCCTGCAAAGATAGGCTACAACTTTGTTCTACTTTCCTTGTACCGTTTATTTCATTTACGTTTTAATGTTGTCATGTTTAACGTTTTATTACTTTGGTAAATTTTAGATATCTGATAATATAACCCTTATGTTTCCACAGTTACCTTCAGCAAATACGACTTACTTTTCCTTTAATTTTTGTAGTTCTTTTAACATTTAACTTTGATTGCTCTTTTCTCAGAGTTTATAAAATAAAATGTAGACTTATTCTTATAAATAGTTTTTCGATTTACTAACAGTTAGTTATGATTGAGTATCATATTTATCATTGACACATGAATTATGCAATCTCTAATCAAAATATAAACATATTCATTTTCATAGATCTTATTTTCATTACTCATCTTAAATGCTCTAATAATTCAAATATTGTAATTCTTATTTAAAAAAACCTTTTAATAATTATTCTCTTAAATTTTAACTACTATAACATAGTTAATTACTGATCTGGATTCATTTAAAATCGGTGCTCATAAATAAATTTAACTTCCATAGCTTTCTGATATTATTTTTTAAGTGAAATTTTATCTTAATTCTTTAATTAATTCGTGTGAGTTCTTTAAGTGAACAGACAGTTGACCTAAGACTAATTATGGCATGATAAGTTTACTTTTGCGATGTATCCAAATCTGGTAGAGGTTTATATGATGCGGTTCGCATGTTGATCGTCTGGCGTGACGGCGATAATTGTATCGTGGAATCCCGTGGAGTCTCACAAGACACAGCACAACACCTAACTTCACTCATTCGGAATTAGTTTGCGTTAGTTGTTATTATTGTTATTCGCTTCCACAGACATTATTGATTATTATTTATCAACTGCGTTATGATTGAAACTAATGTTATTTACGAGTTTAGTTCGTCTTGTAATATTACTTGATGATAAAGTTATTGTTACGTATTTGCAAAACTAATTTACAGCTTTACTGAATTATTATTCGTGTTGTATTAATTCACTTGTATATCACTAATAAAATTACAGTTCTTTTACCGAAATTGTTTTAAGTCCGATATTACTTTGCTAACTATCGTACCGAAAATTCTCTAAGTCCAATAATTACGAAATCTCTGTCGCGGACTTACACTCCCGTTTCCGTCAAAATTTTAGTTAGAACTCCCCGAGCGCGCCTTTCTCACGTCCCTGTATGGAATTCAGCATTAGTCCCACTAACTTCTGATTTTTCTATGCTGTGTTCTAATTGGTTCTACTTTACCACCCTCCAGATCTAGAGACCACCTATTTTTCCGAAAGCACCTCTCTGATAGGCTTTTGGATTCCCACCAGATTTCTTCCCTAGGTCACTATACTGAGGTCGTCGTCGCTGCTAGATACTGTAGCAATAAATTCTTGGCTGTCTTTTTTTTTTGAGTATACAAAAGCAACCCTTCACTTTCTCGTCAACGTATTGTTTTCTGCACTTGGTCGTTCTAATGGCATCAACTATTGTCACTCAAGGGCCTCACCAAACTTCCTTTGTATGTCCGTTTCTTTGTCTATGTTTCCATCAAAACATCTTTCCTTGAGTTCGGACATTACACCCGAGCTTTCTTTCTTCTGAGTAAGGTCGAAGTCCTGTCGTTGACCGTTAGAGTCTTTCAATAACGTATACCCTTTTTTGTTTCACTATATGCAGCTGGCGTGTATACGTAGTTTGTTCTATTGTTAATACTTACATTTGCTCTTCAAATGGGTTTGTTCACGTTTGTACTTTTTTTCTAAGAATTGAGGTAGTTGTCAAAAAACTAACGTTTCTTAGTATGGAGAGCGATGAACTCTGTCTGCTTTCCGTGAGCGCGTTGGAGCTGTTACATGCTTTTATTACCTGTCAATCACTTCTGCGTATACCCTAGCTTTCACTTCGTTGTGTACAAACTTCTGCTTTTAACACATCAATTCCCTGTCACGTCGCTTAATGATACATCTCAAATCAAAATAAGAAATTTTTAAAATTTCTGATTTTGGCGTTATATTCTATTGACAAAAAGTTACCCCCCCCCTCCAGAGAAGCCTTTTTACGGGACTGACGAACGGGACCGGACCCCCCAGGAGATGAAAAAATTGACGAATTTTATTAATCGCTCAGTTGTTAGGCTATTTTATTATTTTTTCAGCTGTGTACGCTAATGCTAATAGTAGGCCTAACTCTTTTTAAATTTAGTATACAAACAGGCGTATTACACATCATATACGTTTGAAAAATGAAATATAGGAAAATCACTTCAGTCAATAAGTATCTTGTAAACAATGTTTCAATAACATTTATGTTGTGTTAATACCGTTTACTTTAATGGGATTGATTTTAGTATGCTATCACATGTTTTTCAACCACTTTAAAGATAATAAAATTTATTAGTCTTAACTTGTTTTTTCTTTTGTATGAAGCCGACTCGACCGGACCCCCCCCCCCCCCCCAACAAAGCCAAATTCTAGATATGCCACTGCGTCTTTCCCCACAGAATCCCCCTCAGAAGGAAATCTTAGCAGCGCCTCTGGCTGGTATTTTTGTACAGTTCTCTTAGTTCGTGGTTTAACCGGATACGGCATTCATCAATTTCTCTAACCGGGGTCAAATGTGCTCAGAATTACTTCAGTCTTCGTCATGAGCGTCGATGTTTTACATCGTATCTTCTTTACAAGAGGACAGGTCGTATTGTCGTCTTGTGTAAGTTTGAGTTGCCGTGAACCACTTTCGACGCCATGCGGAATCTGGAGGAATAAACTGTTCAGATACGCTTCATAACTTTATTGTTATTCGGTCATTTCCTGTTATTGTTTACTTTGCTGCTCGGGCAGCAGAAATCTTGGAGATCCTCGATGCTATCAGCATTGATGTTCCAGTTCTGACTACCTCTGTTCTCATTTCTATATTTCTACATACATCCTGAGATCGTAAGTACATAAAAGCAGAAAGAGGGGTCGGACCTAGTATAACACGGTTGGATGATGCGCTGGAAGATCTCAGACGAATGGATGTGAGGGGTTACGTTGAGATGGCAACCGATAAGCGACATTGGAGAAGACTGTTGTTGGAAGCCAAGGTTTACATTGGGCTGTAGTGCTAAAGAAGGAGGAGAAGAAGTAGATTACAAGGTAGAGGCCATCAACTGTATGCGCAGTGGCAGCCCTTCAGAATTCTATTGTTACTGGATCATATGATTGTTATTGTTTATTTTTCTGCCCAGGCCGCCAGTCTCTAACGATGGGCACTGTGGGACTGCCGGTTGTACTAACCACGTAGGGTTTAGGAATTCATTGTCACCGTTTTTCTAAGAACAATTAAACAAAATCAAAGTAGGTAAGTGCTGCCAACGGACCGATTCGTTTGCCGTTGGTATCGCTCGCCTCCGAAAATAAACCCTACTAGGGCCACAAAATGTCCAAATCCGCCACTGATGGAGCCAAGAGAAAATAAACGCGCAGTGAACGTAGGAAAATTTTAAGAAAGTGGTAAATGATTTTGTTCCTAAATAAAGACAAACCTTACAAAATTTATTACTAATTAAAATATTAAATAATTACAGTGCACGTCTTTGCTGTAACCAGTACTATTTCATGTTTCACACATTTTACATTTGCATATCGACTTGTACACAGTAATTCGTAATTTTGTTGCGGCCGTTTTTCACCGAGTTTGATAGAGGATTATTATTTTCTTAATTACATCCGATGTAGCAATGAGCAGATAAATACTGTTCACATCATAGCTGGTTAACAGTGCAAATGTTTCATATACATGGCTTATGTTACATTTCAATGGCTGATCTATCATTATTAATAAATTACAATATTTATATTATAATTATTATTACATTTATAATATAATATATGGATATAATTTATTTATCCATCCAACGCGATATAATAAATTGGTCTACATAAAAAACGAATCAGAAATTGAACGGTTACGAGCGTTCATAAATAATTCAGCAAGCGTTCTTTCGAAGATAACACAGAGAATGCAGCGGCTATGCGCCGTGTCAAGGTCAACTCAATGCTCATTAGATTCAGTTGGCCGTGGCCGTGTTATTAGTTATTACGTTATCACTCACAGCAGATCTGCCTGTCGTCTAGTCTGCTCACAAGTGAAGCGAGCTCTCTGCCGGCCTTATTACAGGTGTCCGTCCTCCCGTACCCATCGATGTTTCGCATGCAATTTTTCTTCGGTCATAATGACAGACGCGGCGTGTTTGGTGTGATCCATTTTCGGTCATTGTGACCGACAAAGCAGAGAACGTGTTTATCTAACTTTCTGTTTGGGATATGTCTCAGGTTAACTTCCGACGGAATCAACCGACTTTCATAAAACTTGGTGTGCATGTTTACCGTACAGAACCCTATTGCTTTTCAGATTGACCCCACAAAAAAAAAAAAAACAGGTTGGCAGGGAACAAGAATGTGAGGGATGAAAATTTTGAAAAAACTGCAACATCCCCATGTGGAGTTATCAAATTAACCAAAAGCTTAACCACAATTTGAATATACTGTTGTTTTGGAAATTTCAAAATTTTGGGGCACCAAGTCCCAAAAAAATGTATCAAAATTTTGAAAAATAAAACGCTAAAATCCAAGTGGGATATCGAATTAAAGACAGTAATAACTACAATCTCAATTAGGCTTAACAATTTTTAATTTTAGGATTTTTTAAAAAAGTATATTAAACTTTTAAAAAATTGTAAAACTTCATGCCGAACATCAGAATAATGGAAACTGTGTTAAACCAGCTCTGAATGTAGTATTTGCTTTGAAAATTTGTGTCTTTAGAGGCACCACAAGCTAAAAATGGAAACAAACATTTTGAAAAATTGTAAAATTCTGCAGCTCAGGGAGCTTTCTACTAAGTCACACGCGCGCGCGTGTGTGTCTGTATCTGGGAGATGTGTTAAATCTCAACACTTTTCCTTAAACTCTTCACTGCTCACTTTGGCCTCGACTTATGTCGACAACATCTACGGAAATGTTTATCTGTCTGCCTTGTTAAATATAGCTCCTTGCCCAACTGCTTTATGATTTTGTTGAAGGTAATGTTACATAGAGTGAAAGTGAGTCCATCAGGTTGCTATAATGTCTGCGTCATGTTATTTTGACTCTCCCCTTGTAATTGTTTACCGGTACCTAAGCAAGTTAGACTTTACTTTTATTGGGATGCATATTTATAGCCTTGATGGTATAAAAAGCACCCATAAATTCGAAGCTTGTTTAATTTCGATGAACATTTGGTAAATGCTGCCTGCTTACTCCCAAATTTACTCCAAAACCTAGCGGATAGTAAAGAGCTGAGGATATTGTTACGACGGTTCACTGCTCATCTTACGGTATAGAGCAAAATTATTTTTTAAGTTTACGAAATAATCAACTCAATAAAATAGTTATTTAAATAAAAATGTTGGTTGCTTTGTCTATGATGCACATAAAAAAAAAACGAGAATTATTGAAAAAATAAGTACTGTCAGTAAACAAGTCCTGTCACAAAAAAAGGAGACGTGTATAGTAACAGGCAGGTTATTTCGAGTTTTTTTTTATATGGATTTCACAAAAAGCGAAAGCGAGTATTATTTTAAAGGCATATTGGTTTCCATGTGTCATTTTGGAGTTATATTATTGCTAGAAATATTTTTCGTAAAAAATCTGACAATGAAACACGATTGCTGTCTTCAACAAACTGTTTTATAACATATGCCTACACAAATAAATGATCACAACTTCTATTATCCAACTAAAATTATATGCGATATCCACTACATATCGATGCCAATAATCGCATAATCGAAACATCGTAAATGAGTGCAGGTACGGTTATTGGGACAGTACCGAATTTCTGTTTTATCGTTTTGATACAATTGAAATTTATTGAAATTTTTTTGGTTTTTCTTTTTACTTGTTTCTACTTTAATTTCTATTTTTATCTTCAAGTGAGTATAATTCTTCAGTATTTTGGTCAAATTGTGTTGCTACGTCTGACATTTTCTTTAGTATTTACCTTGAATCTGATTGCTTCGTCTCTTAGATTTTTTGACTTCTTTTGATGTTTTATATCCTTTGTTGAGTAGTGCCACCCTTGCAGCTTTAGTGTTATAAAAAATATAGGCAGCTGTCAGCTGTCTGTATCAGCTATCAGCTATCAGCTGTCAGCCAGCAGCTGCCTGTAAACATAAGATCTTAATTACTAATTATGTTTTATAGAAAATTGGAAAAAATTAAATTTCCCAAAAGCAAATATATTTACCTGCACTAATTATCCTGGTGATGTATGTGAATATTGTATATAGAAATTGATGTAGTCCTATCCCTTGATAGGATTTATGTAGTCTCTCCCCCCATAAAAAAACATTAAGACATGTACATAAGCCCACCACACACTTATCGTAAATACAGATAAATTCATTGAGGGTTCTTTACATTACCTTCTCACAACCTGTTGTACAGTACACCTGCTCCACTCACCCATATACATTAGAGTTGACAGAAGATCATAAACTATTCAGAGGATTGCTGCAGGGTACAGAAGCACAGACTACAGAAGCAAGGATATTATGAGAATTAAGAGATTTAGCATTAAAATAAATATATAAAAAGTCGAATGTAGAGGGATAGGAATGAGTGGAGGAGGACAAGAGGGATGGAAAACTGATGAGCGAGATTCAAGTGACTTATCACCCTCCTCCCCCAATTGAGGTTTGATGGGTCAAAATAGTGGCTGTAAGGAACAAACATAAAGCCTCCATTATGATGACTCAATTTTCATGCCCTTATCATTTTGGGAGCGGTCGTGGCGTAGTGGCTAGCATGTGCCATTGCTACGCTGTCATGTCAGCGTGGGTTCGATTCCGCCAGGGCCATCTGATTTAGATACGACTGTTCCCCCTCGCAAGGCAATGGCAAACCAGCAAGAGGTATCCTGGCTAGTATAAACCCTCCCCAATTATACCGTTCGGATCTGGCGTTAAACTGTAGGTCCCATATACCTGTGAGAGACTCCATAACACACGCACCATGGGTATATGCGGGGAGGGTACAAACCAGTTGAAAGACTGAAGGACCCAATCAGTCAATCATTTTGTGTTGTGAATGATTGACTAACATGTGGTTGGTTGGGAAGTTCTACTTTAGGGTATGATTTGATTAGAAAGAAGGGCAAATATGGTTATTAACAGCAGGCTTTACTATTTAACAAAATATGTTCCCAACATATTAACAATTTTTAAAGGTTTTCTGAGCATCTGTATTTATCAAAAAACTGCACGCACTAAGTTTTTGAATACAATTACAAATTATTAAGTTTTAAAGTTAGTAAAAATTTCAGGTAATGCTTATTAGAGGATTAAAATTAAAAAATACACAGTGCAACACAAAAGTAATTACTTGGGAAGGTAATGTTTGGACTTCTGAATTTATAATGTAGATTATTAGAGGTAAATAACTTATTTACTTATTTTCATACTGTATGAGTCCTCTCATTACTTGCTGTCAAGTTCAGGGACTTATTTACAGGAGGGGGGACAAACGAAACCAAACCCCCCTCAGAGGGCCAAAAAGTTGAATTTTGTTAATCTCTTAATTCTAAGGCTGTTTTGTTTTTTCAGCTATGAATGCTAATATAGTAATAACTATTTTAAAAATATACAAACAGGTTCATTACACAGCATTAGCATATATATTTGAAATACAAAATATAGGAAAAAGCAATTCAGTCAATAAGCATCTTGTGAACAATGTTTCAAAAGCATATTTTTATTGTGTAATCACCGTTTACTTTAATGGGACTGATTCTGCCACTTTAAAGATTGTAATATTCATTAGTCTTAACTTGTTTTGTCTTTTGTATGAAGCAGACCCGACCCCGGACACCCCATGGCCAAATTCTAAATATCCCACTGGTCAAGTTCAATATATGCTTCTTATTTGATAGTGTAAGTTAATGAGTCTATCTGTTAGTGAAGACGAAGGCAATAGAAATTCCTCCATAGGGTAGCCTGACGAGGGAGGGAAGTATAGAATGATGTTATGTGGAAGACAGATCCTGAATCAGAATGCCTGCTCAGTCTGTGTCTCCGACATAAAAAATCTTTAAAATTTGCGAACTCCTGCAGACAAAGTTAGCTACTTTAGGGAAGTAGAAACTGGAGAATTCGGGCTACTTGAATATGACAATTATTTACTTTAAACACAAGAAAGGTATGGCCATCTTAGGAGGCTACAAAATAATTAGTATATTCCATACGGCTGGCCTCCATAGTATCAAATTCCTGATTTGACTACTTGACTGTGAATGATGGAGTTTGACGTAACCTTTTGAACAGACTGCATTTTAACAATATCAGTTCAAGCTTTCATCTTAATAACAGTTGCAACATTCTATACAACAGTCAGTGAAAATTGTAAAATTCAGCATAATTCTTGGATTTTGTTGTTCACAAAATGTCCAGTTTTATTACAAACTGATTCTGACATGGAACACAGGTATTTTAGATAAAAATGTTTAAATATTTACCTTCATTGCGTGAATAAGTTTACACTCATTGCAAGCCTCTGATGAAGCTTGCAATGACCAAAAATTGGTTCAGGCAGTAAAGGAAAAATTTTTTAAAGTTTTATTTAGAATACCTGTGTTCCACATCAGAATTGTATAGTATTGTTACGACGGTTTCACTGATCATCATATGGGACAGTGTAAAACAAAATACAGACACCAATGAAGTCGTTCATTACCAGCTTTTAATTAATCACAATTAATTATTTGTAATCAACTCATACAATTATTGCAAGTTAAATTTGTCGACACACAATAATAATGTCAACTAATAGAGTCCCGCACGATAATCACTTTTCACTATACTCGGGAGCACTAAATATGATGGCAAAAAATGACAACACATTGTGCAGAGAGAGACTGAGTGATTCAGAGCGACAAAAAAATACAACAAAAGCGTCACAAAATGCGCTCTTATGTAAGCAAAACGATTGAGTGGCTCTTATTGGCTGACAGATCACTTAATACTTCCTCTTGCCCTTGTGGAGCTCATAGGTGACGCCTTCGCCTTCGTATCTGTTTCCGAGCATAATAACCACTTGAGACACACTGAGTAAATCACCCAACATAAAGCTGATTGACAAAGCAAGCTGCTTTTGCTTAAATAGCTAGCACAAGTGTTCCAGAATAATCCATAATATGTGTCAACAGGCACTCGAAAACTCTAGAGTGTACTTGACAGAGGGACATACCTGCTTGGCTAGCGGATAAACGTGTAGAACAACACTCTCCATTGTTTGAGAATGTTCTATCGTTTCACTATATTAGTTGCAGTATAATCTTACACATTCTTCTAGTTTTGATAAGTGGAGAAGTGAGATACAAGTCTCTGACTACATTTTTACTCATATATAGGTTTAATTTGCTTTCTTTAAAAGTAACAATTTTTGTGAACTGAATTATTACAGTCACCAACTCATTTGTTACAGTGACGTTCTTGTTGTGTATATTATATCAAGTTCTTGGAGGAAGAACCCAAAATGGTCCCACTACACCACATCAGTTGATCTCTCAGTCATCAAATAAATTTACAATTGACATGTACAATGTAAGTACAACATATTATATTGTATTACATTAAAATTTCATATTTTCTACCATTATAGTTTGCATATATATGTACGCACACACACTCACAGGTAATTTCATGAATGAAACTTGAAAGTACAAACCTTCATCAAAATTATGACTTACAGATTGATTTTTGTGATTTTGCTAATAAAAATCGTTATAATTATTTGTTTTTTTTTTAGGTTATGAAAGATGGAAATGACAATATCCTTGTATCTCCATTTAGTGCAGAAGTTTTGCTGGCTTTATTGCACCTTGGATCCAAAGGGCAAGTAGCAAATGAAATCAAGACAGCTCTTCACTTCCCAAACAATCAGAGTATAATAAAGGAGGGTTTCAAGGAACTTGTATCTAGGGCTGAAAATGTAAGTATTTATTGTCATACAATGTTCATGAAGTTACACCAGTTTTTTTATATTATGATATAGAAAGCGGATAGATTTTATGTTTGTACTTCAACTATGAAATATACGTACACGTGCGCACACACAATCCTCCCTCTCAAGGTACCGTAGTCAACATCTCCATTACTAGCTTATATACATTCAGAAATGTTTGTAAAGCTCGTTCAGACATTAATGGTAACACGTTATAAAATATAATTGTTATATACAAGGTGTGTTTAAAAAAATATAGAACTTGATCAATACCATATCAACTGCACAAACAACGCGCCGTGACTTTGGGCGCACCTACCGATAATTTTCATTTATTCTGTTCCACTGTCAACATTAGTCTTTGAGGTATATCAGATTGAATGGAGATGTGCGCACGCTGGCTGGTGGATTAGTGACACAGTGATTAAGAAAGACCTCGAAGAACATGGTGTGCATGTGAAACTTTGTTGCAAAATTAGGTTAAAACTTTACAGAGACGTTCTGTTATTGAATTAAGCATACACAGAGGCCTGCATCAGCCTGATGATTATTTTAAAACATTTTAAAGAGGGTAAAAACAATGGTCAGCGCAGATCAAAGCAATGTCGAAGATCATAGGAAGAGAGCTCGTGATGTGGTACCATTGTAAATCGTTTAACTGCCATGACTTTTTGAGATGATGTGCATCCATATAAGATTTTAAATTAAATTTTGATAGAAAAACTTAAATGTAATTGTATCACTGAGAAATTCTTACTGCGTTTGTTGACTGACGATCAGAAAGAGACCTGTTTTGAAATCGGTCAACAACTGCGTACTAATGCAAATGGACAGCTTTTAATGCAATGGATTTTATAACACAGACGTTGTGTTAAGATCTTTATTCTTATTCTGTTATAAATTCGCTGGACAACAGTGTGTGACCATGCCCACTACAGTGCGTGTAGCTTGAAGTCTGATGACCATGACGGGATGGAGAAAACGGCATGCTGGCGTCAAAACCTGCCGCTAGCAGCACTTAATTGTGCAGCTCACTCTATGTGAAGGTTGACATGCTACACAAATAGTTTGGTCCTTTTTTGAAAACACCTTGTAATAACTTACAATGTACAACTGTAACAATAGTAATAGAACATCAACAATAGTAGAACTTCATGTTATGTACTTCAGATTTAGGTCAATGCCTATTGCTCCCTTAAAGCTATCTTTCCATCCTTTCCAACAATTATCCAACATTTCTGCTGGTTTTATCTTGGGAAGGGGATGCTGTGTGTCTCTGCTCCGTGTATGGTATAACTCCCATTGACATTCTTACCATGTGTGCTTTCTTTATCCATCAGTAGTCTTTGTATAAACCATATTGCTACTGAGTACAACCTTTCATCTTCTACAAAAAAGTAGTTTTGTCACCACAGGTCTTCTTTCTTCCACTGCTCAGTTCTCACATCTGTATAATAAGGTTGGCAATGTTTTCCAAATTTTAGTTTTGGACCCCTCCGAGCTTTGTGTTATCTATGGATAGCCTACATTTTTGTATGTAACTTACCTATTTTGATGTTACATCTCTGCCACAGCCATAAGCAATATTACTTTGAAGATGATTAAAATGACTAACTTGATCTACTTATCAAGCGCACCAATATCAAGATTATCAAGATAATCTACAGATTATCCAAAAAGCACACCAGTTCAGGTATTGATAGTGCAGTTGGGATATCGAAAGGCAGTGCTTAAGTGGAAGTAATCATATTAAAGTGTTAAAGAAAATATTTTGTTATATTATGTATATGCAAGAAAGAAGTCTCCAACTGTAAATAACAATAAGTTTGGCAACACAACTGGAGAATATGGTGAAAGCGGTCGCAGGGCCGGCACCAGCGCTTCTGCTGCCCTGTACAGTATTTATGAGTGCCGCCCCCTCCCTATTTTAACTCTAAACACATTCATGCACACTATACGTACTCTAAAGATACGCTGATTGCCTTCAAATGAACTAAGAATTTTTGAATTGTTGTGTTTATCAAATAACTAGAACTTTTTCGCTTTTACGATGCGGCAAACGGCTACAATAAAAATTGTAGAGACAATTTGATTCAAGGAATCGTGAGACAATAAAAATGTATGCCTGTGTGATGATTTAAAAATAAAATACTAACTAAAATTAATTATGATTGAATAACAAAAGTAATGTATCATATACCTTAGTTAAAAAATACTCGTCTAGCTTTTACACTGGCAAACTCCTTTATGACTTTGTTGTAATCAAGTGATTCAGCTAACTGATGTTCTATAGATATAGTCGTCAGACCACACAGGCGAGTCTCTGACATATTCGATCTGAGATAAGTTTGAGCTTCGAAAAAGTCCTTTTTCCGCTTGCCACTGTCATAGAAAATGTTACTAAAATTCTTAGAGCGACACCATTCTTAGAGCAGTGCTGATGACTCATGCAAGGCAGCACTCATTGTCAGATTTACGTTCTCTCGTTCACGAGTTTTCTACTCTTTGTTAAACTCTGCTGACTTTATACATAAAGTAATTCTTACTGATCTTACATATTGTGATTAAATTAAGTGAATAATTTTATTTTTTCCTTCAATTTCAAAACTTAACATCCCGGAATCTGCCACCCTTTAAATTTGCCGCCCTGGGCGGTGGCAAGGTTCGCCCCTGCTGGAGCCGGGCCTATGTGGTTGTAACTGATACCAAAAGCATTGAGACCAAGTCACGTGATCTCTTAATTTTAGTTCCAGCTACCTCACCTACCAAGCTGGTGTGGAACAATTAACACCTCTGGCATGTGCACTGGAGATGAAACCATCTATTGTTATGTAGAAATTCAAAATTTTTGGTTGAGTGCACATGTGAATTAAGGAACAATGTTTGACTTGAGCAAATCAGTGAAAATTCCATAGTAAAAAAGAATCAGTAGCTGAAAAGTGAAGAGGTAAAATACAGTCAACCATATGGAATGCAAGGACTCCATTTCACAAGTGCATAGAAAATCAGAAGTAGATATCTATAGGTAAGAGAGCTTTTGAAAAAGGTAAAAGCATTACTGACAACAAGAAGGATTCCAATTGAGATGAGAAAAATATCTTAAACGATAAATATAATTTAATGGTTAAGTCTAACTTTTGCTAAACTTGTGTTGCTACCACTAATACTCACTTACACTTCCATGAGCGCTTTCAAGCCTCTCGGCTCATCTTCAGATGGAAACAACAACTTGGTTAAAAACCTTCCCCGTTTATATATCTTTCCTACACCCAGAAGCGTCAACTTAACATAGCAGGTAAACACCCTTGTTACGCCTCAACAAACATAACAAAACAAACAAACAGCCAGGTTACCACCTCTTGTCTCAGTACTTTTCCATTCCTGACTGGTAACTTTCCAATAGCCTTGTACTTTTTCACCAAGTATCATAATGCTACCAACCTTTTTATACTATATTTCTATCTTACTTAATATATGGCAAAACATATCTTCATTTTCAAATTGCACCTTTGAATTAATTAAACTGTTTAAATTCTTTTTTCTTTCTTTTAGTATTTCTAACTCCTTTCTCAACTTCCTTTCTACCGGATTTTGTTCGACCTTTACAATATCATATTCTTCTAACGGATTAACAAATTTATGATTTTCGTCTACAAAATGTCTAGCATATAATGAACTGGATGTTCTATTTCCAGTGAAAGACATGGACCATCAAAACAAAAGAAGAAAGGTAGCTAGAAAGATTTGAAATGTGGTGGAGAACAATTAAGGTAAAATGGATCGATAAAGTACGAAATGAAGTATTGAGAGGATAGGAAAGAAACTGCTGTAAGTGACAAGAAAGAGGAAACATATTATTTATAGCAAACATTGCGTAGGATTTCTACACCTAAGGATGGTTGAGGAAAAGTGAAGGAAGGAGAGGATGGGGAAGAAGAATTGTTGAAATGCTTGATGACATTAGAAACAGAAGGAGCTATAGTCAGATGAAGACAAATTAATGTATGGAACTGAAAAAAAAAATGGAAAGCATGTAGTTGAAATAATTATTTCTCATACATAGTTTTACTAAAGATGAAAGTGGTTGTGGAACTGGGAACCGATTATGGTGACATGCTAAAGAAAGCTCATTTGAACTAACTGCAGATTAATAATCTCCAGTGATTATGTTAATGTTAGTGGTGGTGGTTTTGTTGGTGGTGGTGGTGATGATGATGATGATGTTACTGCACATTATGGGTATTTTATAGAAACTGCAATTGATAAAATTAATGAGTAATGATCAATGATAAATTGATGAATGATTATAGATAGTAAATAACCTGAACAAGTAAATATAACATTGATCATCATCTTCAGCAAGACTTAAACCAAAAATGGTTTGTTCCTGTTCCAAGCAGTTAGACTAGAGCTGGTCACTCCAACACTTCTTCGAACACCCTACACCTCTACTTCCTATTGCTTATAATCTTGCTTGCAACAGTTTAGTAACTGATATATCCCCTGAATATGTTACTAGCATATCGCAGGGTAAGACAATGATGGGGCTGCCAACTTTGGGCTTAACATCCAGACCGATTTTCTCTCTGGGTTGTCTCCCATAAACTGGGTGTCTTACTGGACTGAAGGGAACAGTTTTCCCTATATGTAACAATGTAACATTGATATGGGGATAAACATGGGAAAGGCAAGTGTGGTATTTGTGCTATACCATCTGAGTAGATGGTAAATCTCTGACACTTGTGAATGAAGTGGTCTGGCAAAACAGTAACAAAGCATGGGATTGCGATGGTAGAAGTCATTATTTTAGTTGGCCTATGATGTTATGAAGATTAACATACTGTCATTGTACTTAAATTTTTAATGAGTGTAAGTAGATGTTTCTTGCAATGATCTTTAATTAATAAACACGATCAATGAGCACAAGATGACACAAAAACTGCAAAAAAACTAGCATGAAATAACTATGCTAAGAATAAAAAAATTGAGATGGGATAATAAATAAAAATTAATACATGGTTAAAGTAAAAATAAATGAAAGTGTTTACAGAATTACTAGAATTAAATTGAGGCGAACAGGACATTCGAGTAAGCAAGAAGATTGTGTGGTGGACGCAAATGTTGCTAGACTTTAAGCTGAGAGATGTAAGATATCAGGTAACAGTTCTTTGCACGATAAAGGGTGACTTCATTCAAGGTGTGTAGTGCAGTTAATGGAACTAAATTTTGCTCTAGAAGTAAATTGCTGTAGAATGACTGGAGAGAGGCATTATATGCTCAGCAGTCGCCAGACAAAAGCTGCTGTTGACAGTGAATTCTATATGTAAATAAATTATGCAGTATTAATAATTTTTATTGTTTATTTATTTACCAGTGTTTTTTATTTCAAAGTCTGGCTGTTCATATTTTGCAAATAGTTAGCTTGTAATTTCTGTAATTTGACTTTTGGAAACTGCAGAATATGTTGCTAGGTGTTCAGTATACTCGAATGGCCAAAATGTGTTGAGCTAATATATCATTTTGTTTGCAGAGCGAACCACTAGAAATAGCGACTCGAATGTTTGCAGCACACAACTTCAATTTAAAGGGCAAATTTCTTGCAGACGCACAGAATTACTTCTATTCAGGAATTGAAAATGTTGATTTTGCACGTAAACCAGAAGAAGCAGTAAAAACTATCAATTCGTTTGTCGCAGAGAAAACACATGATAAAATTAAAAAGTTGTTTGACAGCGGTGAGTAAACTTTCGTTTAAAGCATTATTTTTACTGTACTAAGAAATTAGAATCTGTTCTAATTTCAAAACACTTGCCCCAGATAATTTCCCCACCTACTGAAGAGCACATGTTTTTTCAATGTTCAAGAGAAATTTGCTTCACCAAAGCATCTGTTTCTGCAATTAGAAAGTGTGATTGTATAATGCACTCATTTCCAAAGCAGATAAATTGTGTTTATCCCAAGGTGTAACCAGTCGATTTTCACACACCATATGTTCCACACAAAAAATCATTAAATATAAAATAACAGAAACTAATAAACAAATTATTAAACCTCTACACATTGTAATATTAAGTGTCATCCTACATAGCATAACATATGGCAAAATAATGTAATAGTACGTATGATTGCATTTTGCAACTGGTGTCACTGCATTTATTTTCTTTAACTAAATACCTTCTCAACTTGTATATCTGTCTTAGAACAAGATACAGAATTCAGTTCCCAAGTAGCATTTACTGGAATATATGTTATCGTAGTATGCAGTCTGAAAAATTAGAAGTAAATATCTGATTAAGTCAAGGTGGAGTTGAGTCTGTCATTACTAATTACTGTAGTAGATGACATCATCAGAAATGCTCATAAAGTTTGCATAGATATTAAGACCAATGGGGTTATTAGAGTGTGCCTTCACTGTGATTTGATGGTATATGCTTCAAGGTCATTGGCAAAGTAGCCTGCAGGGAATGTAGAGCTGAAAAAAGAAAGAGTTAAAGAAATGGTAAAACAAAGGAGATAAAGTAATAGTTAAGACTAAGGAAAGAAAAATTGAACAGATTTTTCCAAAATGTCATTTTGGCACCTTTGGATTTATGTTTTAATGATACTTTCCCAATAACTGTATCCACATTCATTTATGATATTCTATTATGCGATTACTAACATTGGTATGGACTGAATATAGCATATAATTTTAGTTAGACAATAGAAATCATAAAAATTTATTTGTGTATGTTATAAATAGCTTGTCAATGACTTTAATCATGTTTCATTGTCAATTTTTTTAATGAAAAATGTTTCTAGGAATAATATAACTCTGATGTGTACCTGTGATGTGAAAAGTTGACATTGTACAGTTAACATGCAAACTAAAATTACACATGGAAACAGTACTGTTTTTCCATTGATGGAAACAAAACAATACTCACCTTTTGTGAAATCCATGTAAAAAAAACTCGATGTTAGGCAGAGTGCCCATGGCCTGTTACTAGGCTTATACATGTCTCCCCTTTTTTGTGACAGAGCTTATTTTCCACTACTACACGTATTTTCAATATTATTATTAATAATAAAAAAACTATTAACAAGAATATATTTTTTATTTTGTAAATTACAAATGTTTTGATAGTAATCCAACTATCATCATCAGATATAATTAATATAATATTCAAATTTTTTTAAATCAATTGTTCTAAACAGCTGTTTTATATATAGAATAAATTTAATGTTTTTATATGTGTATATAAAATATGTTATATAATTAATTGTAAAATGTAATATAAATATTTATTATTTTATTAAAATAGTAATTTTGAAAATATTATCATTTTTTGTATTGATCTGAATTGTTCTGGTATTAATTTATTACTTGTCTTATGTTTAAATATTGTTAGGATCTTATCCAATTTAGACGAGGGATCCTCTCTCTTGTTATACTTTGATTATTTAATATTTGTTTAAATAAAATAAATAAATTTATTTAATTTTGGTTAAAATGAATTTATTGGTTTATGCTGCAATGTTCTCCTTTCGATAAGATGAATCAGTGTAGGTGACTTCTCGCTGGAATTAGAAGTGATTGGTTAAACATATATACCGTACTTACTTGGATTGATTTTTGTGAAGCAAGGGAGATTTACAATGCTGGTTAAAATGTTTAAAATTATTTAAAACAATTCACTGCCGCCACCAGTGCTGCCAACCGTGGTTGCTGTTCACCTAAACTGTAACATCTTAGTCTATGGAAATAATTTGTAGAGCTCTTTGGTCAGGTAAAATTATGTTTTATTTCTCCAAAATTATTTATGAAATTAAATTCCACCACATTAGTGTTGTTAATCATTCTTTTTTTGTTTATTAATATTGGTTGATAGACTCTTAAAAATTCTTATTTCTCAGGGTTTGCTGTTCTGATTCTAGTTTTCGCCATTATGTTGGAAGTTAATGTTTTGGTTAGATTATTTAAAAATAATGTGAATTCTATGAGACTGCAAGATACAACTACTATAATAATTACTTAGTAGTAGGAGAGTGATTACATTATTGAAAAACACCTTAATTAATAACATGAAAATTCAACATACGATTTTGTATTGACAGTTGATGTTAAAGCTGGTTTAAGTGAATAAGAACCAGTTAACTTTTAAATTACTAACAACTCTTTAACATTATTAAAATTATCAGTAATGCACGGTTATAAATTCATTTCAGTGGAAAAATTAATTATCTACTTCATCAGACTGGATAACAAACAAAACAGGTATTGGATATTCCTCATTAATATGGTTACACATTATTAAATATTTTGAACAATTATAAAATTAAAACAATACAACATGATTATTATACTATAGTTCCAAGTTTCTTAAAGTTCATTATTAATCAACTGATACCCCTTTATCTTGGAATGTTCAGAGGTTAATTATAAAAAATATGTTCAACTCTAGTTAATTCTTTTTTCATTTTTTGTTTATTAATAACTTAATAGTTCTCGTTAAACTCATGGGATGTTTATTTTTCCATATTACAATGTCTCTTCCGTTATATTTACTGTTATTGATTACAACAGTTGACCATTTATATAACCAAAATCATTTGTCTCTTTGATATATATTGTTTTTTTCTTTCAATAATAATTATTAAAATTGTTAAATTAAATAAGGTCTCATGCCTTGTAGTGTTCCGCTGAGATAATATTATTAATTGTGTCCGCTAATCTGGTTATTGAAAAAAGGTCATAATTATTTTAAGTAATTATAAAGTCACAATACTTGCGTCCTTTGCCTTTTCCTGGATTGACACTATTAATTTTTTTTATTAATTAATAATTAATAATGATTACACTACCTATGCGCACATACTCCATATAAGTTCACTGCAATTAAAACATTACAACTTTTGTTTACACTCCGTCTAACCTCACTTTCACTTTTGGAGGTTACAATTGCTCTAGTCAGCTGTATGACATTAATTTTTCATTATTGAGTACCGCGACCGACATGGCTTCCTCCTCGTTGTCTGGTGATGAACTGTTCCTCTCATCAATGTCAGAATTTGGCTTCTAATGTTGGATAATGAGCTCTGATTGGTCAGTTTTCGTAAATTCTGTAATTCTTCGGTAACTTTTGTTAAAACAGACGGGCTCCAGCGTCCTTTCGTTGGGTTTGAGAGTATTAAAAATTGGTTCGCTTATCAACGCCCACAGAGTTGTACTTTATTAATTCTTAATAATTAAAATTGTTCCCTTATCTATAATCTAATTCACTTTTCATTACTGCCATTGCTCCTGTCTTTGGTAATTATTTTCTTTAATTTCAATTAACATGTATGGCTACTATCTACTCATCGAATATTACTCCTTTTCATTAAGTTATAGTATGCCAATTTGCTAAAATCGTCCTTTGGTAGTTGAGGCCTACCTCACCATGATCTATTATATCTTGTTAACTCAGTTATAGTAATATTACTTATTTTTAATATACTATTATTGTTCATAATTGTCTTCTATGACTTCTTATAACTATTACATTGCTGTATTTGATATGATTAATTAGTTATTTATAATAATTATCATAATTATCTTGTCTTTGACCCTTGGTCTATGACACTACCATTTATTTTTGTTTCATGTTAATATTGATTTCTAAACCATTTCTATGTCGGCCTAACCATTCTGGGATAAACATTACATCTTTTGATTATCTCAGTTTTGGTCATTAGGTGGTTATCCTACTGTACTTATATTTTACATCAGTCTCTAGTTCAACACCATTGGGTGTTACATTATCAGCTTTTTTTTGTGTTAAAACTTTATCTTTTGATCCAATACTGTTTACATAATGTTCATTACAATAGTGACAAAGTTTGACAATGTTTTGTTATGCCCTAGGGTATTGCAATTTGTTGGTAAATCCTTAACACTTCTTGCACCTAGTTTTACATGACAATTATATTTAATTTCCATAATTATTATTTAATTCATGACAATAATCATTGATTTGCCTTCTATTAGTGGTATTACATCTCAATTATACTACTGACATTAACCCCTTCCTCTTTCATTATTATTTTTACATGTTAATTAGATTGGTCATGGTGCAAATTCAATTCTGTCCATTTCAGCATGTTATTTTATACTCATGACTTATACAAGTCTTTCTAGATAACTAGTTTTGTTAAGCAATTTAGCTTGTAAACACCAGGTAGATCGTGTTTTTAGCTTTGTTTGCAAGCTAAATTGCTCAAATTGCAATAAATTCTATATAGGCCAGACAGGACATAGCTTCAAACAGAGATACATTGAACACACAAAGGCACTCCACTCCACTACAGAATCCACCTTTGCAAACCACCTCATTGAAGCAAACCACACATATAAAAACATCGACAATAACATGAACATTCTACACGTACACACAAAAGGCCGAAAACTAGACACTCTAGAACAATTGGAAATATACAAACACACGAAAACAAAGAAAAGCGACATCCTAAATGAACAGACACAATGCAAATCGCACACATTATTCGAACATATCTCACCCCACACACACAGCATCGCTCTTTCGAAATTCGATTCCGTCGCCCACAACAAGACGGACAGCGCTACCAGCAGCAGCCTCTGAAGAAGCCTTTTAAAGGCGAAAACTGGTTCAGGCTGTAAGGTAAAACTTTATGCTTTTACTTATAAAAAACTTAGTGTTCCGAGTCGTTAATATAATAGTGGTATTTAGTTAAGTAACGGACACGTCATGGACAACGAAATCCAAGAATCTTATTATACCTTTCATTATCTGGTATATTTAAATTGACTATAGATTCATTGAAGTTTTTTCCCACTATTATATGGTGAGTCATTTCGAACCTCTTTATTAGGTTCCTTTCATAATTCTTAACATTAATCATTTATCTATGATTAATAATAATTGGGAAGTTAAGTAAATTAACTAGACCACTCCTAATCATATCTAATTCTTCTCGTGTATTTTTAATTTTCTTAGGACGTATTTTTCCTCTTTCTTTCGTTTTCTTAATCTTCTTCATTATTTGGTTCTTCTTTACTCCCTTACTGTTGATTTCTATGTGCTTAATATTCTCTTTGTTTTTGTTATTTTATTCTCAGGTAACGTTGTATTTTTGTCTTCTTTTAATTCTATTTCCTCACTACTGTCTTCTATTTTCCGATTTACTTGTTCCGAGTTTTTATCTTTATTTTTTTTTTTTAGTTTCCTTTGACTGGTTCCTATTATTTTTTAATTCTTCTCTCCACCATTTATTATTGTTTATTATTCTATTGGTCATGTCATCCATTTTCTCTCTTACTTTCTTAAAGCTATCATCTATTTTTTCTTCCATTTTCTTATTATTCTCGGCCATTTGTTGGCTTAATTTTTGGTTATCTCCCTTTATTTCTCGATTGTTATATCTATTTTTGTATTTAACGATTCTATATTTTTATTGGTGTCTTCCGTTTTTTTATTTAATTCTTCCTTAAAATCTTCTTTTAATTCCTTATTGTTATTTTTCAGTGTTTCGCTAAACTTGCCCATAAGCCTCATTATCTCTTGTAGACTCACGTTCTCTGGTTGTGCGGGTCGGTTTGGTTCTGCGGGAGGTAATACCGCTTCTATATCTTCAACTGGAGTTGCCTCTTTGTCGTCCATGTTGATTTCTCTCTCCGCTTCCGCCGTGTGTTTCTTAGACGTAGCTCTCCATTGCATTTTTGGTTTTGTGTATTGCAGCTGCCACTCAAATTAGGTTTAATTAATTTTATTATTTATTTATTTGTTAATTATTTCGCTGATATATCTTTCCTAATTCATGCTCGCAGGTTGGGCGCCATTTTGTTAGGATCTTATCCGATTTAGACGAGGGATCCTCTGTCTTGTTACACTTTGATTATTTAGTATTTGTTTAAATAAAATAAATAAATTTATTTAATTTTGGTTCAAATGAATTTATTGGTTTATGCTGCAATGTTCTCCTTTCGATAAGATGAATCAGTGTAGGTGACTTCTCGCTGGAATTAGAAGTGATTGGTTAAACATATACTTACTTGGATTGATTTTTGTAAAGCAAGGCAGATTTACAATTCTGGTTAAAATGTTTAAAATTTAGAAATATATAAACATAAAACAAGTAATAAATTAATACCAGAATGCAGTTTTACATTAAGAAATGGAATAATTTATGATTAGTAAATTTCTTCTTCTTCTTCTTCTTCTTCTTCTTCTTCTTCTTCTTCTTCTTCTTCTTCTTCTTCTTCTTCTTCTTCTTCTTCTTCTTCTTCTTCTTCTTCTTCTTCTTCTTCTTCTTCTTCTTCTTCTTCTTCTTCTTCTTCTTCTTCTTCTTCTTCTTCTTCTTCTTCTTCTTCTTCACATTGAGGTATATCGATAGAATCATGTATTCAAAACATTGAAAATGTATTGTCGGTACAGATATTGGGAAAGCATGTTTTTAATAATGTAATGTTATTTCAATTTGAAAATATATAATTATTTTTAACTGAATGTGTAGATAAATTTGAAATACAAAATTTCTGGTTTTAAAAAAGAACCTCAGTGTTAAATAAATATGTCATTTAAATGTTTTTTAGTTACATAGGATATATTACAGTTAGGACAATCAGTTTTACAGAAACCATTAAAATAATGAATTATATTAGGTGTTTTAGGTTTGATTCTTTAAAAATCTGTTTTATTACTCTTATATGTTATTTTTTTAGTTTTGTTTTTGAATATTTTTGAAATTTTATTATTTATTGTGTCTTTGTATGTCTTCTTCTTCTTCTACACTTCATGGTATAGGCAGAAATGCCTGTTCCGTCTCCACAATGTCATAGTTGGTCCCATCTTGAAAAAGGTCTTCCAACGTTACGCTTGCCCGTTGGTTTATAAGATCTTGTTTGTTGTGGTAATCTACATTTGTCCATGCGGTCGACCTGTTCCCGCCATTTCCGTTTGTAATCATCTATTCGATGATTCAAATTGTGTTTAGCGCATTCCGGACGTCGTCATTACGTATTCTATCTAATCGTGTACAACCCTTGACTCTTCTCAGAAAGTGCATTTCAGCTGCCTGAATCTTTAATCTATCTAGCTTTGAAGGAACCCAGGTCTCACTGCCGTATGTCAGAATTGGGACAACCATGGTTTTATATAACTTTAATCTTGTCTCCTTACACGTTTTATTTCCCAACGTTCTATTTATCGTGCCCCCTATGTATTCAAATCTCTGAAGTTTTCTTTCTATATCATGTCCTTTTAGATAGCTGACATCCAATCCTAAATAGCAAAAATGTGATACTTGTTCTACAGGATGTCCATAGACCATTATTTTTTAGCGTACTGGATTCTTCCCTTTAAATGCCATAATTTTAGTTTTCTGTGCCGATATTTCTAGGGAATATTCGTTAGCTATGGTTTATAATGTGTACACCGATCTTTGCAGGCCATCTCCAGTCGTTTGAATTATTGCTAAATCATCTGCAAAAAGTAACGAATTTAAAGTGGTGTTGCTGTTTATTTTAATACCTCCACAGACTTCTTCCTTCCATATCCTGATTATGTGATCTAGGTATATATTATAGAAGTTGGAGATATGCTACAACCCTGTTGCACACCCTGTGTTGTTACTAGCTCTGTGCTTATACTTCGTCCCGTATTTATCACTATTTCTGCTCATTTATATAGTCCTTCCAATGCCTGGATCAAGTGTCGAGGGTACCCTCTTATATTCATAATTTCCCACAGGTTTTGTCTATTTACTTTGTCAAACACCTTCTTAAAATCTATAAATGCTATGTGCGTTTCAAGATTGAACTCTCTTCTTTTTTCAATCAGTTGTTGTATTATAAAAACATTGTCAATGCAAGAGCGCCCCTTTCTAAAACCTGACTGTTCTTCACATAGCAATGCATCAGTAATAATTTTCAATCTATTGTTGATTATCCGTGAATAGATCTTATAAGCTGAGTTAAGTAGACCGATTCCCCTATAGTTATCACACCTATGTCTGTCACCCTTCTTAAAAAGGGATATTACCTCCGCTTTGTTCCATGCTGATGGCACATCATTTGCTCTCCAACATTCATTAATCAAATAAAGAAATCGCAGTTCAAAAAGAGGCCCTCCGTGTTTTAGCAATTCCATGTTTATCTTATCCAGTCCACTTGCTTTTCTATTTTTAGAGACTCTTAGTGCCTGCTGCAGCTCATCTAAAGTAATCATATCCATGCAAGCACTTCTGTCGCTTCCTTCATCCCTGTTTGGTTCTGCTTGACACCATAGTTCTTGGTAGTGCCTTTTCCATTCTTCATCTTCGATCACGTTTAGTCTAGCTGTGTCTCTTTCCTGAGAGTTTAGATGTTTAATGATTTTATAGACTACTTCCTGCCGTTCAAGCAGGTCATGTTCTATGTTGCTTACAAATATATCCCAGTATTCTTGATGGGCTCTCCTGGCTATAGCTTTTGCGGTATTTCTTTTTGACTTATAAGCTTCCTCATTTTGTACACTTGGCATTTGTAAGTATTTATGATATGCTATCTTTTTACTTCCATATTCCTTAAGGAATGGAAGTATGGTGATGGCAAAAAAAATCGTGTTCGGGATTATTGCAGATTCTGATACTACTACACTCAAAACATGAAAAAAAGTCGTTTTCCGAAAAGTGTCTGTGTGTGTGTCTGTCTGTCTGTCTGTGTGTCTGTCTGTAGATTTTTTCTATGGCAAACGATAACTGCCGCAAATTCAAACAGAATCAAATAATTTTTTGCATGCAGCCCTGATTTGCATAGTACTCGCGACCTATTGTTTTTGGTGAAGATCGGTTGAGGGAAAGGGGTAGTTTACCTGCAACGATTTTTTTTTAGCAGGGTAATTTTGTTTGTTTGGCAAACGATAACAGCCGCAAATTCAAACAGAATCAAATAATGTTTCGCATACAGCCCTGAATTGTAGAGTTCTCAAGATCTGTTGATTTTGGTGAAGATCGGTTAAGGGAAAGGGGTAGTTTACCTGTAACGTTTTATGTTTTAACAAGGGTATTTCCTATGGCAAACGATAACAGCCGCAAATTCAAACAGAATCAAAAGATTATTTGCATACAGCCCTAAATTGTAGAGTTCTCAAGACCTATTGTTTTTGGTGAAGTTCGGTTGAGGGAAAGGGGTAGTTTACCTGCAACGTTTTTTTAACAAGGGTATTTTCTATGGCAAACGATAACAGCCGCAAATTCAAACAGAATCAAATAATGTTTTGCATACAGCCCTGATTTGTAGAGTACTCAAGACCTATTGTTTTTGGTGAAGATCGGTTAAGGGAAAGGGGTAGTTTACCTGCAACGTTTTTTTATCAAGCGTATTTTTTTCTATGGCAAACGATAACAGCCGCAAATTCAAACAGAATCAAATAATTTTCTGCATACAGCCCTGATTTGTAGAGTACTCACGACCTATTGTTTTTGGTGAAGATCGGTTGAGGGAAAGGGGTAGTTTACCTGCAACGGTTTTTTTTTTTATCAAGGGAAATTTTTTTTTTTTTGGCAAACGATAACAGCCGCAAATTCAAACAGAATCAAATAATGTTTCGTATGCAGCCCTGAATTGTAGAGTTCTCAAGACCTATGGTTTTTGGTGAAGATCGGTTAAGGGAAAGGGGTAGTTTACCTGTAACGTTTTATGTTTTAACAAGGGTATTTCCTATGGCAAACGATAACAGCCGCAAATTCAAACAGAATCAAAAGATTATTTGTATACAGCCCTAAATTGCAGAGTTCTCAAGACCTATTGTTTTTGGTGAAGATCGGTTAAGGGAAAGGGGTAGTTTACCTGCAGCGTTTTTTTATCAAGGGTATTTTCTATGGCAAACGATAACAGCGCAAATTCAAACAGAATCAAATAATGTTTTGCATGCAGCCCTGATTTGTAGAGTGCTCAGGACCTATTGTTTTTGTTGAAGATCGGTTAAGGGGAAGGGGTAGTTTACCTGCAACGTTTTTTTATCAAGCGTATTTTCTATGACGAACGGTAACAGCCGCAAATTCAAACAGAATCAAATAATTTTTTGCATACGTCCCTGAATTGTAGAGGTCTCAATGACTTTCGATTTTGGTGAAGATCGGTTAAGGGGAAGGCGTAGTTTACCAGCAACCTTTTACGTTTTAACAAGAGTAAAGTACTTGAAAATTTATTTAAACTTTTTGAAACAATGGTAATTGTTAAAAATAAAATAATTTTGTTGCCAGGCAATAAAATTATAATTTTTTCATTTTAATGTAATATAATATTATTCATTTAATACAGCAATAAAAATGCAGGTAAGACACAGCCTGGCTGTTTGGCTGAAAATGATTTTAAATATAAATCTTAGAATATGGAAGTCATGTATGGTTCTCCATACCGATATTTTCTTTTATAGCCTGTTCAAGTTCTTCCATCCAAATTTTCAATTCTTTTCTTTTCCTAAATTTCTTCCCCCGACCTATTACCTCATGTGCACTCTTCTCTATACACGCTCGTATATTTTCCCACTCCCTATTAATATCATTTTCTGTATTGATGTTTGCTAAATATGTTCCCAATCTTTGCTGGTACAGATATTTTATACCATCGTCTTGGAGCAGATAAACCTTATATACTTCCTCTGAGTTGATAGTCTTTGTTCTAAATATTTTCCACCTTCATAGAAGTTTTATTTCTGATATAACTAGGTAATGATCTGAGCCTATTTCTGGTCCCCTGTAAACCCTTGTGTCCTGTATTAAGTTCTTCATCTTTTCATTGACTGTAACGCAATCAGTTAGTGAGCGATAGCCTCTAGCCATCCATGTATATTTATAGATGTCCTTTTTCCTGAAAAAGGTGTTCGTTATTTTAAGTTTACTAAAAGATGCAAACTGCCTTAGTTCTTGCCCATTTCTATTTATCACATCTTCTCCAAAACAGCCTACAACTCCTGGTATTGGAGTTGAACCAACCTTAGCGTTCGAGTCTCCAGCCACAATCACATAATCAGTTCTTATATATGTATTCAATACCTTCTGAAGTGATTCATAAAATAAGAGAGTTTCATCATACTTCCCTTCTTCGGGTGCATAGACCCCGACTACTGTTAAGTGACCTCTCTCTGTTTTCATCCTCAATGTAACCATTCGCTCCGATATGTAACTGTAGCTTACTATTTTTGATTTCCATTAGTTATGCAGGAGGATTGCAACCCCAAAAGCTGGCCTTTTATACTGGGGAACACCACTATAACCATGACATAGTTTTCCAATTCTTTCGTACCACTTAATTTCTTCTTCGTCTCTGTGACTACAGCTACATCAACTTTTTTATTAGCTAGCTCATTATTAAGTTCAGTCTCTTTATTACTGAGCCCTCTTACATTCCAGGTTCCTACTTGTAATATTCTCGATATACCGTGAATCTTGTCCTTTCCGCGCCTGGTCATTAACCCATTAAATCCGTCATGCTTTCCTTTTCCTTTGTGAAGATTGCGAGTATAATTCATGTCCCCTAAAGACGTTACCAGCGTCTTGTAAGGTAAGTCCAGTGGTGGGATTGCCATCTTAGAGCCTCCAGACCTGCTCTGGGTTTCATTCAGAGTCCCACCTCCTAGGTTCTTCTGCTCTCTCTGCCTGTCTTTGTATGTAAAATTATAATAATAATAAATCCCTTGTTCATCTTATTTAATACGCTCCTTTATTTCCACTGGAACATAGAGCTTCCGTGACAGGGTTCCAACTATCTCAACCTCAGCCTTGATCTGCTGCCATGTCCTTGTATAAATAATAATATCATTATTATTTTACAGACTGGTTTGTAACTTGTTCTCCTTTATGGCTGTTCATTTGATATTCTTCGAGGTCACCAGATTTTTAAAGTTTTCTTAAATATTTGTTTACAAGTACTTCTCACAATGACGTTTGTTTTGCCGCTTTGCCAGTCTCATATGGCACTCTTTTATTCCAAAAAGCAGTATTTAATTTCTCTTGTATACCCAGTCTTGTGTACACAGTTTTACAGCCTGAGTTATTTTCTGTATTTCTAACCACTTGTAATTGTTTCTGTAGCACCTTCTGCAAGTGTAAATCATATATTTTACCTAACGCACTTTTTGTAGATTGATTCTACTGGCACAAAGCAGTAATCTGAAAAACATTCATGGGCAAAACAATATATTATTCATTTGCAGAATAAATTAATTTTGTTTGTGTGAAAAAGAATATTTCAAGTTAAGAAGAAAGCTGTGTTAATTAAGGCCTTTATTACACTATGCGACTGATTGCATGCAACTGATTTCAAGCCTACATGAAACTAGTTGCAGGGGTAGTAAAAACAGGCTGCAGCTGTTCTGCAATCAGTTGCAGAGTAAGCAAGTTGTTTATACTACTATTATAAGGAAGTAAATTTTGTTTGTATCATTGTCTGGGATAACCTCAGAAACTACTGATCCGATAAAAAATTTTTTCACCACTGTGTTCCTTGAAGTTTGAGGATGGTTTTACACATAAATTTAAACCAATAAGTTTAACAATTTGCAAAAGCAGGGATTTAAAATTATCACGTCATGACTTTTTTTATTTGTATGTAGTAAATTTTTTGGCTAGTGATAAACTTTCATTCTGCAAGAGATAGCTATATGGTGTCAGCAAGTGAAATTTAGAAAAAATTCAAAATTTTATTTTGGTTTTTGTTTTATTAAACTCCTCCTTTTCATTGTTGAGATATTGATGGTTTTGTAAAAATTGTGTATGTTGTGATGATCCCATGTCATGAAATTTCTTCATTGTCTAAAGAATGTGTGTGCAGGTGAATTGCATGCCATCAGTTCCTCCACAATGAGTGTGTGACACTAAAAGTTTGGATGAGCTTTTATTACATTACACTTACATGAAGACCATTCAACCAATTGCAGTACGTGTAATATGCTACATTTAAACCAATGCCCCACACCTTTTTTTTTCAATCAGTTGTGTAATGTAATAAAGGCTTAAGTTATGTTAGAGTATATATAAATAAATAAACCTCCGCTCCACAGTCCGTTAAGGACCAAGGCGTACCGCGCGGCTTTTGTGTTAGTGTGACGGTGTATGGCTAGTACTACGCGCCACCAGCCGCTAGTTGCGGTATTCACGGTCAGGAGGCGGCGCTGTTATCTCAGCGCCTACTCAGTTTGCCTCACGACGCTGAGTGCACGCCGTATGGAGCCTCCGCTGGGAATTGAAAGAGTATATTGCAATAGAACATTGCAGTAAATGGAACTGTAGCCAGGAATACATGCTGATATAGCATGTTTATGACGTTATAGACATGTTAAAAGTTGATTTTTGTTTGATTATGTTAACTAGATATAAGTATTGAATTAAGTATTTGGTAAAAGACTATTATGTATCAAAATGCCCATAAATTTATTGGTGATCATGTCATGTGCGAGTTTAATGCATGAGTGTGCGTGTCATTCGTATTTTATGAATAACTCTATTATAAATGAACGTATCGAACTGAGATTTGAGCAGCACGAGCTTCCTAAATTGCGCTATATTTTCTGGGTGTCAGAGACTTGTTATATACTATTTTAATAGGGATTTGTTTAGTTAAAATCAGCTTCTATAAATTCCTTATCTTTTAGAAGTCAGAAAATTTATAGATAAAATCTATACCTGCTTCTGCAGAAATCTGCCAATCTGTTCAAGAAGTTCTCTATCAGTTCTATCCATCAATCACGTGATAGGTGTTTCGACCAATCAGCGGCCCCAATTTTCATTAAGATTGGGTCTCCGACGACGACTGTCTAGTTAGTTCCATCCGACAGCTCGAATATTACGGACGTGCTCTCTGTGGCAGTTTTTCGAACAGAAACGTTCTTATGTAAGAGTTATCAAGGACAAGTTAGCGACGAGTTACCCGTTAGCTAATACCTTGTATTGGTACGAACTCAATATCTTCAAATAGTAAAATATTTACAATTAAACAGTGCTAGTCTTGCGTGAGTCAAGATTTCCGCATAGGGGAGGATTATCCATCCGGGATACTCCTGTGTTAATGCGAGGACACCTCAAGACGCGGGAAGGTGCACGCTTAAAGCACCATAGTAAATAAATATTAAATTACAGCCCAGTTTCAGTACCTTGAGATAAAGAGTAAACTGTTATCGGTGTGTCAGCGTGCGTGCGTACAAGAGGAGTGTCAGCGAAGCGGCAGTGTGCAGAGAGGAGCAGACGACAAGGGAGCAGATTGCGACGGATCACAGGACCGGCAGGGAGACGAATCAACATAGTTGGATTCAACGTTCAAGTAACAATTGACATTTTAAACAGATCAGTTCTGATAATTCAAAGACAATTATTAAGTAAAATAAATATTTTTGTGAAGTACAGACCATTTTAAAATTTGTTTCAAATTATACGACCTTGCTCCAGATAACTGACTACATTGTTCAATTATTACTATGCCTAATATATGTTTTGTCGCTATATATTCAAACACTTTTTGCTACAGTCCGTTTCTTGATGTATATATTATATTTAATTTTTATAATGAATTTACCTCACGATATTTCTTTCCTTATTAGGAACATGTTTCGGGTACCATTGTGTACCCATCCTCAGCCTTCTGGATTTTGTGTCTGGTGAAGTACTGTGTGTTGGCTTGTCGTTATTGTGGTTTCTTGTTGGTCTCTGGTACTTTAAAGTGGTATTATTGTGTGTGATTGTGGTGTATGTATTAGTATTTTGTGTATTTTCGATGTTGAGTGCTTTAAAAATTGTGTCATGTTTTGTATTGATTTGTATTTGTTCAGGTATTAGTTTGTTTTGTGTTTTATGTTTGTATATTTGTAAATTTTCCCAAATGTTCATTATGGTTCCTTTGTGTGGTATGTGTTTTATTAGTGTCATGTTGGTTATGTCTAGGAATTCATGTCCAGTGTTTATTGCATGTGTGGCCAAATTAGATTTGTATATTTCTGTTTTTTTGTATGCGTTTAGGTGTTCAACATAACGTTTTTTCAGTTGTTTTTTGTTTGTCCTATGTAGCATTTATTGCAATCTTGGCATTCAATTTTGTATATACCATTGGTTGTTGTATTATCTTTGTTGTGTGGGTTATTTAGTTTTTGTAGATGATTTTTGTTAGTTTTGTATTCTATTTTAATGTCTGTGTTTTTAAACAGTTTTGTTAGCTTTGTCATTTTATTATTTATGTATATGAATGTGGCCCATTTTTATTGTTTTTATTATTTTTGTTTTGATCATTTTGATTAACTCTTAATTGTTCAGTTTTTATTTTATATTTGATTTTATTTTCTATTTTGTTTACAGTATTTTTATTATATCCATTTTCATAAGCAATTTGGCAAATTATATTTCTTTCTTTGTCCGTTTCTTGTTTGTTTAGGGGTATTTTGAACATTCTGTTAAATAGTGAATTGAATGCTGCTATTTTATGTTGTGGTGGGTGGTCAGAATGGTTAGGTATAATGATGTTAGTGGAAGTTGGTTTTCTGTATATTGCATATTGTAGGTGGTTATTGTATCTTGTGATGGTTATGTCTAAATAGTTGATTTTGTTGTAATTTTCTTTTTCTTCTGTGAATTGTATTTTTGGATGTATGTTATTGATTTGTTTAAATATGTTGTCTGCATTTGTTTTTATGTTACTTGATTATATAGCCCATCATCTACATATCTTATCCAAATGCCATTTGGATTAAAGGAATTTATAATATTTTGTATTTTGGTGGCTATATGTTGTAAGAATCTGCTATTATGCTAGATAATGGAGAGCCCATTGCCAATCCTTCTTGTTGTTGATAAATTTTCTATTGAATTCAAAGTAATTTTGTTTTAGTATTAGTTGGAGGCTATTTTTTATTTCAGTTATATATTGTGTGTCTTCCTTTTTTTCTTTTTAGTTTTTTATTATTATGTATATTGTTTCATCAATTGGAATGTTGGTGTACATATTTGTGATGTAATATAATGTGAAAAATGTGTTTTCATCTACAGTAGAGCGTCAATAATTCGGATTTGTCATCATTGGGACCGGGCCCTTTCCGGATTACCAAATTGTCCGGATTTTCAAAATGAACCAATAAAAGCGCCGGTAGACGTCTTCAACGTAAAAAAACTTGCTAAAATCGTTCATAATTCACTCTGATGGTTACAGAAGTGGAGCGGATGAATAAAACCATTAATTTAGTTAAATTTTTACGTTTTTCAATTACAGAAAAAATACTGTATGTACTGTATTGCATTTACAGACTGTCTTATTTTATGTACAGTAAATCTAGACCTACAACAAAATACAGTAAAATACAGTAATAAAAATACCTACAGTAAATCATACAGTATTTGAGCTTTAAAAAAATCTTTTATGGACTTTTGAACAGCGGTAGTGGTTCGTTTTTTTGCAGCTAAGTAATATAATACTAGTAATATAAGTGTCTCTGCTGCCATAAATGCTTCGGAATCTGTCGGCCCTGCTTCTTCAATGTCATTTTCATTCTCGTTCCCATCAGATTCTACTGTTTCTGCATCCCCTTAAAATGAAAAAGTACGCCTAAATAAACAAACGAAACAAATGTTTTCTTTTTCTAATTTTATAGAAAAAATGAACAACCGCAAAGTTGGCGAAATATTTTAAAAATAGAACAGTGAATTTAAAACGACTAACAGTACAGTGTCAGATAATGCATACAGCTTGTTTGGCTAAAATAAAAAAAAGTTACAGTAGGCCTACTGTATGTTTAAGCAGTGGTACATACCTTCAGACACCATGTCAGCTATCTCTTGGTCGCTCAAAATCTGGTACCCAGGATCGTTGTCATCAACAGCCAACCACTCACTGGCTACATTTTCGTCACACTGTTCAAATCCCGGGATCGTGCTGCAGATTTCTGTCACCTCATTTACAATGCAATCTTCATTTTCATTTGCATTTTCTTCAATCCTGCTTTCTTCATCAGGCCATAATTTTCTCCAGGCTCTTTGCAAATTACTTTTGGTGAGAGTTTCCCAAGCATCAGCAAGCATGTAAATGCTATCTTTAACGTTCAACTTTGTTATAAACTGAACTACACTCTCTTCGTCCTTTTCTGCCAATAAAAGGTGACGCAGGAGCTGCTTTCTATAGATCCTCTTAATTTTCTCGATCAGTCCCTGGTCCATTGGTTGCAGAGTTGCAGTAACATTAGGTGGGAAAAATTGCACTTCGAAATTCTGTTTCGTTTAATACTTCGAGAGGGGGATGTGTGGGTGCGTTATCAATGATAAGAACTTTCCCACTTTTCTTTTTCTCCTCATGGAATTTTGTAACACTAGGGATAAAATCATTTTTAAACCAATCAAGAAAAATGACTGAAGTCATCCAAGCACTTTTCTGAGACGTGTACGAAACAGGAAGGGTGTGCACATTTTTAAAGCAACGTGGTTTTTTACTCTTCCCAATCACTAACAATTTTTCCTTGTGCTCCCCACTGGCATTAGCACATACCATAGCCGTTATTCTCTTTGCTTACTTTAAACCCGGGAGCGGATTGTTCGCGTCTTGACACCAGAGACTTGCGTGGAAGGGCTCCCCAGTTTATACCGGTCTCATCAGCGTTGTATACGTCATCCCTAGAATAACCTTTTTCAAGTGCTTCCTTAATAAACTTCTCTTTAAAAACTCTTCCAGCCGCTAAATCTGAGGAAAGTTTTTCTCCTTTGACGTCTAACTCTCTAATCTAGATTTGAAGTTCTTAAGCCAGCCAGAACTGGCTTTGAAATCTTTTGATCCATTAAGCTGTTCATTAAATTGTAAGGCTTTTTCACAAATCAATGGGCCTGAAATTGGCTCTCCTAAGCTTCTCCTTTGAGTGAACCACACAAACATTGCGTCTTCTAAGACTTTGTTGTTTGCTGAACGTGCAGTTTTTCTTTTCAGCATACCTTCTTCAGAGTCCAGTTTTGACGCAAATTGTTCCACCTGGGCTCTTTTCGCCTTAATATCACTAATTGTGGAAGTTCCTACCCCATAATCTTTGCAAGTGATACCCCACTTTCACCTTTTCCTAACCTTTCTAAAATTTTTAACATGGTTTCAACGGTTAAAAAAGTGTGCTTTTTCTTCGAACTCGACGCCATCACGGGTACTGAACAGTACTGTAATGTGTTACAAAAAACAAAACACAGACAAACTGACACACACACAAACACTCTACTGTACACAAACGATCAATTTGGTAAACAAAAACTTAGTGCACGCACAGAGAACAATACTCGAGGTCAGTGGTCTCAAGGGCAGGGTAGCAGATGTACATGTGACTGTGTGACCTTGACTCTTCCGCTTTCACTACCCCTCCCTCCTCCACACAACACGCAATTCGCACTCCACTCTGTAGGGCACGGCGAGTTTTACAGTTGTGTCGACACTTTTAAACAAATATTCACTTCATGCGATTTTTTTTGCCAGAATCGAATCCGGATTATCGATGGTCCGGATTTTTGACGTCTGAATTATTGACGCTCTACTGTATATTTATTACCTTTAGTTTGTCTACTAATTCGTACGTATTTTTGTTGTTGTGATAATTATTTGTTAGATAGTTACTTTTTAGTTTTTGTACTATTATTTTTGCTATTTAGTATGTAGGTGCTTTTTTTTGAAGTTGATTAATGGTCGTATTGGGTTGTTTAATTTGTGTATTTTTATTAGGCTATTCATTTTAGGTGGTTATGGATTGTTATTTATATATATGTCTGTATTTTTATTGTTGAAGATGTTTTTAGCTGTTTTTATTAGTTTTATTATTTGTTTAAGATATTTTTCTGTTGGGTCTTTATTTAATTGTATGCAATCATTATTGTTGATGAAGTCTTCAGTTTTTCTGATGTAGTCTGTTTTGTCAATAATTACTGTTGTCTGGCTTTTGTCTGCTTTAGTTATGATTAAATTGTTGTTATTAACTTTATTTTTAATTTATTTTAATGTTTTATTATCCTGCTTTTGTTTAGATTTGTTTTTTATTTCACTTGTGATTATATTTTACTTCCATGTTCCATAAGGAAATGGAAGTATGGTGATGGCAAAAAAAATCGTGTTCGAGATTATTGCAGATTCTGATTGTACTAACCTCAAAACATGAAAAAAAGTCATTTTTTGAAAAGTGCCTGTGTGTGTGTGTGTGTGTGTGTGTGTCTATAGATTTTTTTCTATGGCAAACGATAACAGCCGCAAATTCAAACAGAATCAAATAATTTTTTGCATACAGTCCTGAATTGTAGAGTTCTCAAGATCTATTGTTTTTGGTGAAGATCGGATAAGGGAAAGGGGTAGTTTACCTGCAGGGTTTTATGTTTTAACAAGGGTATTTTCTGTGGCAAACGATAACAGTGGCAAATTCAAGCAAAATCAAATAATGTTTTGTATACACCCTGAATTGTAGAGTTCTCAAGACCTATTGTTTTTGTTGAAAATCGGTTTAGGGAAAGGGGTAGTTTACCTGCAACGTTTTATGTTTTAACGTGGGTAATTTTTTCTATGACGAATGATAATTTCCGTAAATTCAATCAGAATCAAATAATGTTTTTCATACCTTCCTGAGCTATAGAAAACTCAATGTCTGTTGATTTTGGTGAAGATCGGTTAAGGGAAAGGGGTAGTTTACCTGCCACATTTTATGTTTTAACAAGAGTAATTGTTTCTATGACGAACGATAACTGCCACACATTTAAACAGAATCAAATAATTTTGTGCATACCTTCCTCAATTGTAGATAACTCAAGGTCTGTTGATTTTGTTGAAGATCGGTTAAGGCAAAGGGGTAGTTTACCTGCAACATTTTATGTTGTAACAAGAGAACGTTTTTCATGAAGAACGATAACTGCCGTAAATTCAAACATAATCAAATAATTTTTTACATATGTGCCTGAGTTGTAGAGGACTCAAGGCCTATTGATTTTGGTGAAGATCGGTTAGGGGGAAGGGTAGTTTACCGGAAACATTTTTTGTTGTAACAATAGTAAAGTACTTAATTTTGATAAATAAAGTATCCTGATAAGAAGATCTTAATAATCCACTATAGAAACATAGATGAAATATCTATAAATGAAGAGGCTATTTGAACGGGGTGGGGGTAATTTTCTATAAATGAAAATTATAGTTGAAGGGGGAGGGGATAATTTTTTATATATTTACTACGTTATCGGCAACAAAGAAGTAGTTTGTTGTTAAAATTCCTTCCCGTCCTGTTTGGCCGTAGACCAAAGTTTTCTGCAAAACCAGACGTTCCGGCAGTGCCATCGACTTCCATCATCAGTGAAAATCGAGTGTGATAACATGGTATACGTTAGTGACCACAGTATTGTGGTTAAGGCTGAAGCAGTAAGTAGAAAGGAGTAGTTTCTATGGAAATATTTCATTTCAAAAATGATTTTAAATATAAATCTTAGAACATGGAAGTCATGTATGGTTCTCCATACCGATATTTTAATTTTGTGTCGCTTCTGTTCGTTTTTCTTCTTGTATATTGTCTTGTATTAGGTTAATGGCAAATTCTGTTTCTACTATTAAATTTTCTAGGTTTTTGTTTGTGTTTGAGTTAGGTTAGTTTTTGGCCACATGCAATAAATACTGGACATGAATTCCTAGACATAACCACCATGACACTAATAAAACACATACCACACAAAGGAACCATAATGAACATTTGGGAAAATTTACAAATATACAAACATAAAACACAAAACAAACTAATACCTGAACAAATACAAATCAGTACAAAACACACGATTTTCAAAGCACTCAACATCGAAAATACACAAAATACTAATACATACACCACAATAACACACAATAATACCACTTTAAAGTACCAGAGACCAACAAGAAACCACAATAACGACAAGCCAACACACAAGTACTTCACCTGACGCGAAATCACGAAGGCTGAGGATGAGAACACAGTGGTTCTCAAAACATGTTCCTCATAAGGAAAAAAATATCTTGAGGTAATTTCTTTATAAATATTAAATATATTATGTACATCAAGAAAAAGATTGTAGCAAAAAGTGTTTGAATATATATATATATATATATATATATATATATATATTTCAATCACTTTCTGCTACAGTCCGTTTCTTGATGTATATAATACTATAATACTTCTAACTATTTTACCTCAGTTACCTCAGGAAAAAATACATCTTGAGGTAAAATAGTTAGAAGTATTATAGTAATATATATATATATATATATATATATATATTACATTTAATATCTATAATTAAATTTACCTCAAGATGTTATTTTTTTCCTTTTTTGGAACATGTTTCGGGTACTATCTTGTACACATCCTCAGCCTTCCGGTTTTTTTGTCTGGTGAAGTACATATGTGTTGTTGGTTGACTATTATTATTGTGGTTTCCTGTTGGCTTCTGGTATTTCAAATTGGTTTTATTGTGTGTGATTGTGGTGTATGTGTTAGTTTTTTGTGTATTTTCAATGTTGAGTGCTTTGAATATTGTGTCATGTTTTGTATTGATTTGTATTTGTTCAGGTATTAGTTTTTTTTCTAATAGAATATAATAAAACCGGAAGGCTGAGGATGGGTACAAGATAGTACCCGAAACATGTTCCAAAAAAGAAAAAAATAACATCTTGAGGTAAATTTAATTATAAATATTAAATGTATTATATACATCAAGAAACGGACTGTAGCAGAAAGTGACTATATATATATATATATATATATATATATATATATATATATATATATATATATATATATATATATATATATATATATATAAATTACTGATACCACAATTGCACCAATATATTTACACAAAATATTAACAAAACACTCAGTTCAAAGTTAAAATATGTTTACTAATATATTTTATGTTAATTGGAAAAAAAATATGAAACATAAATTTATTTTTACAGTGCCTAGTAGCACTGTACTTGTACTGGTCAATGCCTTGTACTTCAAAGCTGATTGGAAATATACATTCGAACATACTTATCAGGAAAAATTCTTTGTAACAAAGGATAACTCAGAAACTGTTGATATGATGGTTCTAACTGAACATTTCAACTATAAACACGATGATGCTCTTGGTGCTCAGATCCTGGAATTACCATACAAGGTAATATGTAGAGTATATTTATTTTTGAATTAAAAGTGATTTGTTGAATCAACATTAACATGTTCTTGAGTATAAACCTAAAAGGTACAGATATGATTAATGTCATTATTTTGAAGTGTACTGTAGTGTTGTCAGCACACTTAAGTTGAAATTAGTTGATTTATTTTCTACTTACTTTCAATGTAGTAATCTTTTTATCTCTCTTTTCATGTATTTTTTTTTTAATGAACTTCTTCATATTAATCATTATGTATCAGTTACTAATAAAAGGATATTAAGGTTAAAATTTACAGTTTTTACTAATTATAAGTATAATACTACTGACTCGTAAAACTAAGTTTTTTATTGGCAAAAATGTAAAATTTTTACCTTATAGCCTGAACCAATTTTCGCTTATTATAAGCTTCATCAGAGGCTGCCACTAGGAGCACTGTCTGTCGTGTTCTTCATGACAGTGCTGTCATTAGAAAAATCAATGTTGTGTGTGTGCGATGTGATATGTTCGAATAATACGTGTGGTTTTAATTGTGACTGTTCATTTAGGATGTTGTTTTTATGTGTTTTTGTGTGTTTGTATATTTCTAGATGTTCAAGAGTGTCTAGTTTTCGACCTTTTTGTGTACATGTAGAATATCCATGTTTTCTTTTTATGTTTGTGTATGTGTGATTTGCTTCAATACTTGGTGGTTTGCAAAAGTGGATTCAGTGGTGGAATGTAGTGCCTTTTTGTGTTCAACGAATCTCTGTTTGAAGCAACGTCCTGTCTGGCCTATGTAGAATTTGTTACAGTCTGAACAGTTTAGTTTGTGAACACCAGGTAAGTCAAATTTATTTTGTTCTTTGTGTGTGTTTTTTGATAGTGTGTGTTCTGTTTTGTTTTTAGTTTTGTATGCAATTCTGTATCCTGCTTGTTTTAATTTGTGGGGTATTTTTTCCAGTACGGTATGGTTATTGATATATGTTAGTGTTATGAACTTGTCGTTTTCTGTCTTTGTCAGTTTTTTTTTTGTGTTTTGTGTAGGAGTTTATTTATTATTGTTTTGTTGTATCCATTGGTTTCTGATAGATATTTTATCATGTTTAGTTTCTCTTTGTAGTCTTTTTTTAATCTAGTGGGATGTTGTTTAGTCTGTGTATTATGGTTCTGAAGGCAGCTACTGTGTATATAGTTTAGTTTGTAACAATAGTAACACAACAATAGTATAAACTTCCTAGACCTCACCATCAAAAAAGTTGAACACAGACACAAATTCATTATAGAAAACCCACTATAACTGACACACTAATACATAACTCCTCCAATCACCCAATACAACACAAACTAGCTGCCTTCAGAACTATGACACACAGAATAAACAACATCCCACTAGATAAAAAGACTACAAAGACAAACTAAACATGATAAAATATGTAGCAGAAACCAATGAATACAACAGAACAATAATCAATAAACTACACAAAACAAACAACTGACAAAGACAGAAAACAACAAGTTCATTACATACATCAATAACCACACTAAAAAAATTGCCCACAAATTTAAAAAAGCAGGTTACAGAATCGCATACCAAACTACAAACAAAACAGAACACACACTATCAAAAAACACACACAAAGAACAAAACAAATTTGATTTACCTGGTGTTTACAACTAAACTGTTCAGACTGTAACAAATTCTATATAGGCCAGACAGGACATTGCTTCAAACAGAGATACGTGGAACACACAAAGGCACTTCACTACTGAATCCACCTTTGCAAACCACCTCATTGAAGCAAACTGCACATAGACAAACATAAAAAGTAACATGGATATTCTACACGTACACACAAAAGGCCGAAAACTAGACACTCTTGAACAACTAGAAATATACAAACACACAAAAACACATAAAAACAACATCCTAAACGAACAGACACAATTCAAATCACACGTATTATTCGAACATATCACACCGCACACACACAACATCGATCTTTCAAACGACGGCACTTCATGAAGAACAAGATGGACAACGCTCCTAGTGGCAGTTTCTGATGAAGCTTATAATTCATGAAAACTGGTTCAGGCTTTTAGGTAAAAATTGTACATGTTTGCCAATAAAAACTTAGTGTTACAAGTCAGTAGTATTATACTTACAATTCGTTAATCAATGGACAACAAAATCCAAGAATTACAGTTTTAATTGGTATATTTGAAATAGTTTTTTTGAAGGGAATTTTTCTTATGTGAAGGTTTATATTTCTCTTTATGCCATGATTCATCAACATGCTTTTTTGTTTAAGAGAATAAATTTTCAAGCTTCTAGCCATTCCCATGTCTGTTATAATGATGTGAGTGTGATTTCTTTTTCTTCTTTTCTTCATACTGTGCAATTAATTATATTATCACATTTGTTAATAAATAATTATTTTATTATACTTTATTATTTTATGTAATCCACTTTGAATGCAGTTTAAATCATTATGTTTATTACTTGAGTGTGTCGCCATCTATGTCGGTTGCATTGAGTTATGTATCCTAGATACCTATGTTTTATTTACATTACATGTGCGGTTGTCAAGAGTGATTTATTGTATTGTTTAATGTACTAATAAATATCAATTCATTTAATTAGATCATTGTGTTTTATCAGTAATTGCTTCTTGGTAAATATAATAAAAGGTTATGGGCCCAGAGAAGTAATAAAACACATTGTTGAATTGAATTGTGGACAGTAATAATATGCAAGAACCCTTTTTTTGTTGCACGTGTCAGTAAGAATTGAGTGTACAAAGTCAGTTGCAGAGAAGAAACTACATTAAACAATAGAAATGGATTTAGTCAGATCAAATTTAGAAATGTTGGAAGATGATTTGCAAGCAGGTTCCAACTATGATTCATGGATATTCAAACTTAACCTAACCTTAAAATCAAAAGGTATTTATCAAATCGCAACAGGAGTTAAAATTAAGCCTGAAGGAGATGAATCAAGCGCAGCTGTAAAAGAACGGATTGAAAAGGATTTAGAAGCACAAATATGAATTGGATTGAATGTTGACAGTAATATAGCCAAGAAAATTGCAAGGTGCCAGTCCGCAAATGCTATGTTAGAATAGTTGGAAACCTTATATGGAAAAAATCAAATGTTTCAGTTGAAGGCCTGCAAAGATTATTTTTGAATTATAAGTATGATGAGCATAAATCAGTAATAGAAAATTGCATGACAATTCAACAATATGCTGATGAATTGTCTGCACTAGGTGAAAGCGTTAAAGAAAACTGGATTATGCAAAGGATATTAGGTATACTTCCGACAAGACTGCATCATTTTAGAACGTCTTGGGATAATGTTATTTCCACAGACAAAACGTTGAATTGAACAACATGTTTGAGCGTTTGAAACTTGAAGAAGACAGGCAAAAAGAAAGTGAACAGGCCAATAATGAGTGTCAGAGTGCTTTCATATCAAAGGGGCAGAACAATAATAAAACAAAACAAGTGAACGTAAAGGAATGCTTTAAATGTGGACAAAAAGGGCACGTAAAGAAGTACTGCAAGAATAAACCTAGTAAAAGTTGCATTGAATATTGTAAGAAAAATTATCAGTGTAATAAGTACAACGAAAAAGGTCACTTTGCCAAAAATTGTACCAAAAATGTAGATAGTAAGTCAGAAAAATCAGACAAATCTACGTCAAAAAGTAAATAGATGATTAATGTTGGATTGTCTGTTACTAATATACAATATATATCAATGAAGAATGACTATCAAGATCTATGGTACCAAGATTGTGGTGCCACTCAGCACATGACTTTAAGGAATGACTGGTTGAAAAATTATACCTTATAGAAGGTGTTGGTGTCGGAGACATAGATTTGTTAGCTTATAATGGTCAAGATTGGTGTAACATAACACTGAAAAATGTTTTGTATACACCAAAGATACCCTTTAACTTATTTTCCGTCACTAGTGCCTTGGACAAGGGTTATCGTCAGGAAGCAGACACAAATTGCTCGTATTTTTTTGATTCAGACACTGGTGAATTAACAGCCATGGCAAACAGAGATGGAAGATTGTTTAGAATGATGTTTCGCTATGAAAACTTAGAAAAGTGTATTGTTGCTATGTCAATTAAAAAGTGGCATGAAAAATTAGCACATCAGAATATTAGTTATGTAAGAGACATTTTGAAGAAAAATAATATAAAGTATGTATACGATTGGGATGACTATGTGTGTGAAGGATGCGTTTATGGCAAACACCATCGTCTCCCACATCCAAGAAATTTTGAAGTGGCAAAAGAGGTACTTGATGTAATTCATGCAGACTTGTGCGAAATGAATATACATTCTTTTGGAGGAGCAAAATATTTTTTTATGCTCAAAGATGATTTCTCTCATTTTCGCACTGTCTATTTCTTAAAAACTAGAAATGAAACTTTTGAGAAATTGAAAATCTTCACGACTTTAGTTGAGAATCAGTTTAGAAAGAAAATAAAAGTTTTAAAGTCTGATAATGGGAAAAAAATTAAAAATGGAGATACTAAGAAGTTTTGTGAAGAACTTGGAGTTTTCCACATTAAGTCGAACCCATACACTGCACCACAAAATGGTCGAATTGAGAGAGAGATGAGAACCATTGTAGAATCTGCTAGATCAGCTATACATGCAAGAAATCTAAATGAAAACTTATGGGCAGAAGCAATTATTTATGCTACATTTACACTGAATCAGACTGGAACAAGTTCTGTGAAAGGTAAAAGTCCTGTGGATTTATGGTTTGGACGCAGAATTGATGTAAATAAGCTTAGAATCTTTGGTTGTGATTGTTATGTTTTCATTCAGGATTTTAAGAGAGCCAAAACACAGAAGAAATCAGAAAAAGGAATTTTCTTAGGATACAGTTTAGATTCAAGTAGTTACTGAGTTTACTTAAGAGACAAAAATGAAGTTGTAACATCAGGAGATGTGATATTTGATGAAAAAGTAAACAGTAAGTATAGTTGTACAGAAATTGAAGCTACCTTGTCAAATGAAGGAAAGGAATACATAGTGTCAAGTGAAGAAGAAAAATCTGATAGTGAAAGTGTTTATGAAAGCTCTGTGTCTGACAATAATATGCAAAATGAATGTCACGAAAATCATTGTGTAAAGTGTTTGGAACGAGATCAAACTGTTTGTATTCAACCAGAGAAAAGAAGTCTTCGAAACAGGGCTACTTTAAGGATGCCAGCAAGGATGGTAGATTATGTAGTTGAAGACAACAGAAACAAAAATGTAAATATGGCCATGATAGGTGAGGTAGAAGATATTTCCATTTTAGAAGCACTACAGGATGAAAACTGGAAGAAAGCAATGTTAGAAGATTATGAATCTTTGATGAAGATGAGAACTTGGAAACTAGTAAGTCTACCAAAAGAAGAAAAAGCTTTGACTTGTTGGTGGGTTTTATGCCAAAAACAAGATGGGCGATACAAAGCCAGGCTAGTTGCAAGAGGGTTTCAGCAAGAACAAGGAATCCATTATACTGAGACCTTCAGTCCTGTTGCCAAACATGCATCCTTTCGACTGATACTCAGCATTTCAGCCTCCGATGGAATGCATCTGATGACTTTTGATGTGAAGACAGCATTTTTACATGGATCTTTGGATGAGAAGATTTACATGTATCAACTGGTAGGCTTTGATGATGGCTCAGGTAGAGTTTGTGAGTTGCTCAAGAATATATATGGACTTAAACAGTCATCGAAAAATTGGAATGTGAAGTTCACAAACTACCTAAGGAAATTAAATTTTGTTTGTTCTGACGATGATCCTTGTATTTATTATACTGGTGACAGAAGCATTATAATTGTACTTTTTGTAGATGATGGTGCTATTATAGCATATACAATGGTCCTATTGTATGGTTCACCCAAAAGCAGGGACTTGTTGCTACATCAACTGCAGAGGCAGAATTTCGAGCTGCTGTTTCATCGCTTGATGAAATTTGCTGGATAAAGAGACTCGGTATCGAACTTAGATATTTCAAAGATATTCCTACAATGCTCTGTATAGATAATCAATCTGCAATTTTAATGTTACAAAATACTACAGAAGGCAAAATAACAAAAGGGAAGAAGCACATTGACATTCATAGAAAATTTATACAGCAACACATTGGAAATACTGTTTTTTTGGACAAAGTAAGCAGCGTTGACCAGTTGGCAGATATCTTGACAAAACCATTGTCGAATAAAGTATTTGAATGACTTAGAAATAAAATTATTATGGAGGATGTTAATAAATAATTATTTTATTATACTTTATTATTTTATGTAATCTACTTTGAATGCAGTTTAAATCATTATGTTTATTATTTGAGTGTGTCGCCATCTATGTCGGTCGCATTGTGTTATGTATCCTAGATACCTACGTTTTATTTACATTACATGTGCGGTTGTCAAGAGTGATTTATTGTATTGTTTAATGTACTAATAAATATAAATTCATTTAATTAGATCATTGTGTTTTATCAGTAATTGCTTCCTGGTAAATATAATAACAACCTTCTATTGCAATTATGTCTTCAACAGTGATTTCTTCTAATTGGAAATAATTCCAACTGTAAGTATTAACCTGATTTGAATCAGTCATTAAGTCACAATTTCAGTTGTCTGAATCATTTAAAAGTGATTTTGTTTTCATTCTAGACACTATTTTTTTGTGCTCTATTTGAAGTGGTCTACTTTACTTTATTCAAGTTATCTGTATCATTAAAAACAAAAACAAAAATGAATGAGCAAACTTTTTCAGAGAAGATTTAGTGAGTACCATCATATTAGACAGTTACCTGCATTATTTTCTTCATACCACAGTTTAACTCATCAACCAGGTAAAAGATATAGTTGGTTGACTCTATAGGAAGCAGTATTTAAATTTCAAATTAAACTTCTTGTAACTAACATTTGGGACACATTGAAGAAATATCTAAAATTAGCAGAACCTTAAAGTTCATATTATTATCTTACAATATGGCACAGATGTAGTTCTAATCACCTTGGCTTTGAGATGTAGAGGCTCAAACTGGCGGCTACTGTTATGCTACCTCTATGGAACCATTTTATTGATATTGAAAAATTACTGTTATTTTAGTTTGTTTACTTTTTCTTAACAATGTTACCCAACTCTTCACAAATTTTTTCAGTAGTATTTTTTTATTCAGCTGACAAATTCCAAATTCCTAATTGGGTTTTGGAACCAATACCCTTCTTCCTTGAAATACAGACGGTACAACAAAGAAAGTTTCCTTAATATCTAACATGTAGGTACAGATGGTAAATTTGTTTACATACTGTTTTACCCCAATCTGCTTGTTATGTTATTTACAGGTTAATTTGTTCAGGATGATCACTTTTACATTATCTTATGTACAACCAAATTCCGGTATGTTACTTGATGTTAAATGACAATTTGTGTATCATGTTCATTCTGTAACATAAAATTTGAATGCTACCCAATTTTACGCTGGTTTTATATAGAATCATGATTATTAAATGTATATTAGAATAAGAAATGCAAGTAATGTGATTTGATGTATGGTTAGAAACCGGCTTAGCGGTGTTTTTTCAAAGCACACACCCTAGGCGAGGCGACAGTCTGGCGGTGCGAAAGTTATTCAGCAAGTCACGTACAGGGTGTAAAATTATAAAAAGTATTGTATTAAAAAAAAACCATAAAGTTAAGTGAAATCGAGGGAAAATTGAGTGCTCGGACAATACAGTACCGGTAGAATTTAGAGAGAGGGTGAGTGAGAGAACTCGAAGTAGCGTCAGGTTCACTTTCGCGCTAAAAGCTTGCTACATGCTGTTTTTTGACGAATGGGAGAAAGCGTCACTTTTAAGCAGGTGGAATTAGCTAGTTGGGTTGGAGGAAATCAAATATCGCGGTACTTGAAACCAATGGGAACGTGATTTGTAAATATTGAGTATGGGTAACGTTTGCGGGAGTATAAAAAACGTAGTTGGGAATTTGTCAGGCAGTCTACGGCGAACTCTACAACTATCAGACTCATTATCGCGCATTGCGATTTCATAACTAAAACTTGTGATAAGTAATAAGTACAATATTCGTGTTGTGCGTTTAATAATATTAAACCCGGTATTACAGTAAACGAAGTGTACCAAATCAAAGTAATTGTTAGAATGAATATAATATAACTTGGTGATAATTACCGAACTTCATAGTATCGATAATCGAACGCGTGCATTCGGAAGTTATGGAACGTGGGAGTGTATTTGGGATGAATTATTGATATTGTGAGCACTCAGTTTTTATAACATAGTTACTAAGGTGTCAAAATTAATTAGTATACACTAGTTACATGCTGAATCAGTGAGTAGGTGTGAACAGTGGTAATTAAAGTGAAACCGAAGTAATCAAGTGTTAGTGTCATCGAGTGTCAACAACAGGATCATCCGAATCGCCGACAACGCAATCTCCAAGATCGCAGACTCCGAGGGAAGGATTCACCAACCAAAAGGAATTCAATTTAACAAGTAAACCAAATTGAACAATTAAACTCAGATTAATTCATGTATCTTTTGTAACTCTATTACTATTGGCAATTCAATTGGTCTATGAACCTACTTTCAATGATAATTGATGAGAAGTATAAATTCAATAATTGTTAATCATTAAGATTGTATGCAACTTGTAATATGTTAATGAAGATGTTCATTAAAATTAGCAGTCATTCAAGTTAATTGTGTTAATAATCATTTCTTGGATACCCTGAGATAATTTTAAGAGTCGCCATCAAGCAGAGTTAAAGAGTTTAGTATTGGTAAATTACACATATCTTTTCTAGCTCTAAACTGCGAGGGTGGTATGTGGTGCCCATAACCGTGGAGCTTATAAAGACCAAATCCTACACTAGGTAGCATTTGGAGCCTATTGTATGGTTTATTTTGTAAGCTAAACAGACAATTGAATTGCGAATAGAGTATAAGAAAAGTAGAATAAGAAACGTAGAGAATAAGAATAATTTTGTATGATCACACGAAGCAAAAGTAGGCAAACGAAATACATACAGAACAACACAAACAAAATAAACAACAAAATGAATACAGAAACAGGGACAACTCAGAGTTACGAAGGGCAGTTAGATATTAACAACCAATTAGGGGATCAACATACACTCGTCCAACTAACAGTGGAGGATCAAAAGTCAAGGACGCGGGGACAGGACCACGAAGATGTAGAGACACCACAGATAACACAAGAAGTACAACACGAGGGTGGACCGAGATTAGCACAAAAAGCAACAACAGAAACACCTAAAGAACCGAATATGTACGCATTACTACAACAATTATCACAACAAATGACACAGCAAACAGAACTATTACAAAAACAAATGCGTGAACAGAAGTTAGAACAATCACAACAGACAAAACAATTATCACAACAGATTACACAACAAAACCAGGTCATACGAGATGAAATAGCCACACAACTCAGTGAATTCAAAAAGGAACGTAATGAAATTTTGCAACAATTTAAAGTAGACACCAAAACTATGATAGATGATGAGATTAGTACTATTAAGAATGAAATTAATGATAAGTTTAGTGATAATGAAAATTTATTGAAGGAAATAGACGATAAGCATAGTAGTGACATTAAAATTATAAACAAAAAAGTAATAGCGATCAATAAACATTGTGACAAAAGTATTGTTGCTCACAAAATAGGGGCAGATAAATTAAAAGAATTAGAGAGCAAAATGGATAACCATTCGGGCGAAATGAACCTCAAGCTGCAGCAATTACAAAGCGACGTGCGGATGAAGATGGCATTGATAAACGCGTCACCCGTCACCCGAAGCGTTGTCAATGAGCAGATTAAGGAAGTCAAGTTTAATGGATCCAGCGATTTCCCGATGGAATTCATGAAGGAACTAACTGAGATATACCACGAACATTATCACGACATCAACAACATCGCATGGATATCGAGACATCTGGAAGGAGAGGCTGCAATTTGGTGGCGGTTAGTCAAAGACAGTATTAATAATTTTGCAGGGTTTACAGAAGCTTTTAGTAATAAGTACTGGAATGACGTGAGCCAGGAACGGGTGCGAGACCAGTTGGAATTCGGACTGTACCACTCAGAAACCGGGATGTCTACAATCCAATACTTAGAGAGAAAATTGTTGGAGAATAGGCAGTTGATTCCACCTATCTCAGATAGACATTTAATCAGGAAATTGGCAAGACATTACCCGCATGAGATTGATGTAGCCATTATCACTCGTGGGGTTAATACGATCATGGGGTTTGAACAAGTGTTGCTGGAGTTCAACCACTTACGAAACGGCAGTAGGTCGATGAACCAGAGACCTGCTGACGGACGGTTTGAGAGAAACTATAGTAAACACAACGGAGAAGAGAGAGGGAAAGTGAGCGAGCGAGACGGATTTACTGAGGAGAGAACGCATTATAATAAGCCGACTAAATGGAAGAGCCAGTTTAGGGGGGAGACCAACAGTGTCCCATCAACAAGTCATGTAGGTAGTAAGGTTGAACCAACGAAGCATAAAAATCATAAAATTTAACACACACTACACTCAAAAAAAAAAAAAAAATAAAAAAAAAATAAATACACAGATTGTAAGAACACCACTTTTACAGATGTATGTGTAATAATTTATAAGTAGATTTTAATAAGATTAAATTGACAAAATGTCGAGAGGGTAAATAATTAAACATTGTATTGTATATGTAGAATAAGCTTTTAAATAGATTATGGGTATAAGAAGTTATGTAATGTTAAAATTAATGAACACACAAGAAATTAATGGACTTGTAAAACTCCTTACGGTGGTCCTTGAACAGAACTATTTCACATTTGATAACGATTTTTTTATACAAAATGACGGGTTAGGTATGGGTTCGCCATTGTCGGGGCTTTTAGCTGATATTTACTTAAACTATTTCGAGAATGCAAACATAATAGATAATAGATTATACAAAGATAAGATCATTTTTTATTGTAGATATGTTGATACATTTATGGTATTTAATGGAACTAGAAGACAAATAGAAAACTTAAATAGTCACCTAAATAGAATACACCAAAAAATTAAATTCACATCTGAGATAGAGGCAGAAAATCAGTTGAATTTTTTAGATTTAACTGTTACAAAAAACGCAGGACAACTTCAGTTTAAAATCTTTAGAAAAGCCACAACAACAGATATTACAATACATGCTGATTCATATCATCCCGTTTCGCAAAAGATGGCAGCGTATAATAGTTTTGTGCACAGGTGGTTGACAATACCGCTAAGTAAAAACGACTACAATGAAGAGGTTGACACCATCAAGTACATAGCAGCGGCAAATGGTTATAAAAGCTCGTTATAGATAAATTAATTAACAAACACAGAAAGAAGAAGGTTAAAAAGTTGGCCAGTGATGACTTATTACCGGTTAGGAAATATATATCTGCTGACTATACAAATATTTTACCAAATATTATAAAGAATGAGTTTAAAAAAACACCAGGTACATGTAACGTTCCGCACAAAAAGCAGCATTCAGAAGTTCCTCAGCCAGAAGAGCACCGTACCAAATAAAGAAAGAACCGGCGTATATAAGATGACTTGCAGCTCATGCGATATGTTCTACCTGGGCCAGACGGGCAGACCATTCTAAGAATGTTATAAAGAACATCTCCCTAGGAGGGATCTACAGAAAACAACATCAAATTTTGTCCGACACCTGATGATGATTAATCATATATATGTCGATTTTGAAACAAATTTTGTGCCTATGCATTACTGCAAGAAGGGAAAATACATGGACACACTCGAGGAGTATGAAATATATAAAGCAGCTCAAATTAACAGTGGTTGTGTTTTGAACGATAAGCTTGCGTTTTCATCTAATGTATTGTATGATACAGCTATACGTGTGCGCAGACAACAATAAATAGATACGTACAGAGTTTGGTAAACACACAGTTTTATCAGCATACATTCTTACATAAGCACTAAGTCTAGTCGACCGATAATGCCCGCGTGTATAGCACTGGCCTGCTCATGTTCGCATGTATGCTCATATATGTTGAAAGTGCACTTTTAACTTTAAGTTTTAGTATTTTAATAAATCATTTTACTTTTTAACGACCTCGTTTTGAGTGAATGTTTCACCTGAGGATGGCAACTTGTTGCCGAAACGCGTAGTGCTATAAATAAAAATATACGAAGTCGCACGACGGAAAATAAAAAATAGGTAAGATCGTACCTTTGTATATGAATTATTGATATTGCGAGCACTCAGTTTTTATAACATAGTTACTAAGGTGTCTAAATTAATTAGTATACACTAGTTACATGCTGAATCAGTGAGTAGGTGTGAACAGTGGTAATTAAAGTGAAACCGAAGTAATCAAGTGTTAGTGTCATCGAGTGTCAACAACAGGATCATCCGAATCGCCGACAGCACAATCTCCAAGATCGCAGACTCCGAGGGAAGGATTCATCAACCAAAAGGAATTCAACTTAACATGTAAACCAAATTGAACAATTAAACTCAGATTAATTCGTGTATCTTTTGTAACTCTATTACTATTGGCCATTCAATTGGTCTATGAACCTACTTTCAATGATAATTGATGAGAAGTATAAATTCAATAATTGTTAATCATTAAGATTGTATGCAACTTGTAATGTGTTAATGAAGATGTTCATTAAAATTAGCAGTCATTCAAGTTAATTGTGTTAATAATCATTTCTTGGATACCCTGAGATAATTTTAAGAGTCGCCATCAAGCAGAGTTAAGAGTTTAGTATTGGTAAATTACACATATCTTTTCTAGCTCTAAACTGCAAGGGTGGTAATTCATTTAGCTAATGTTCTCTTTGCACGTATCTTTAGGTTATGTATGAAGTAGGCAATTATGAATAAAAATACCAGTGTATATGTTGTTTGCACTTTTTTTATAATTATGTTTCTCTTTAAAGATAACAGAAAAGTAGATAAAAGTATAAAAGGAATCAGATATAGATACTGAGATACTGACTTCTTTGCTCAAAATTAGAAAGTTGTAGATTCATGCCTTTTTTTTAATGAAGTTGTACTTATAGTGGTTCTGCTGTAGTTGCAGCATCTCAGGTCAAATTGCCCAAGTGATTTAACCTGTATTAGGAGACAATAACAATGTTAATTACAATTATATTATTTTGTAGGGTGAAGAATACAGTATGATAATAATACTACCAGATCAGGTTGATGGTTTGCACAGTGTTGAAAATAAACTTGCTAGAGCAAGTTTTGACGGTATGTACAATACTGAGGTCGTCGTTAGGCTTCCGAAGTTTAAAATGGAAAAGGAAATTAAGTTGAATGACATTCTTATGAAAGTAAGTATTTTACTTTTGAGCTACACATTGCTTTACAGTAGCAAAAGTATCAGTAGCGTTGTTTGAAACATTATTTTAATAATATGACCAGTGGCGAAGTTACATGGACGCAATTGAGGCAATGCCTACCCTAAAAAATTCTGTAGAATAAAAATTATAAATACGTATGAACTACATAACGTAAAGATTATACATTGTTACCGCGACTGTCGAATTTATTAGCCCGAAACGTGCTTTACTGAGCGACCGCTAGATGGTGACAGGTGAGACTCGGCATAGCTCGTTTAAAGCGAATGAGGCAACCTGAACTTGCCTCAGCGTTTTTTGTATACATCGTATGTAAGCAATGTGCTGAAGTGATAGGGAAGTGAAGTGAGGGGGGATTGTCCCGTGCTGTACACATAGAGCGTTGAGGCATGCCTCACTTCTGTGGTCCAAACATTCAAGTTAAAGCGCGCTGTGTTGTTTATAAGTGTGTTTATTTTATGCGGTTATTAAAAGTGTCCCTGTTATTCCGCTGAACTAACAGATGATCAAGATTATTATTTGAATTATTTGTAACATTAAACATATATATAGAAACTATCAAGTTTAAAAATTTGAAGTTCAATCAGTTGTATTATTGTGTATGACTAATACAAGGATTGTTCAATAGAAACATGTATAGAGCTGTAAAGCATTTTTTATTCAACAATTTTAAAAGAACCTGTAGATTCCCTGCTAGTAAAATTCTTACGGCTGTTTGTGGAACCATTCGCTTACAGCAAACTCTACCTCAGCGTCTGATTTGAACCACCATCCTTTTAGTGATTCCTTAAAAAAAAATTTAAGATAAGATTTTTGCCTACCCATTCATTAACTACTAGCTTCGCCACTGAATATGACATAGATTATGGTTTTATTGTAATGGTTTTAATGGCATTCCTATTTAGAAGTTAATGCTAGAGTAAGCTGTAAAGTACTAGTAACAAAAGATACTGGTGTGTTTGATATAAAATAATTGTGTGTGTGTGTGTGTGTGTGTGCACATAATATCAGTAGTTATTAATTTCTTCTGTATGTTTATATTTTGAACTATGCAGATTATATCTGCTCGAGCAGAGACTTACGAAATATATTAACAAATATATTTGTATTATTCATAGTGTGTGTGTGTGTGTGTGTGTGTATTGTGTTTTTTACTTATTTTGAGTTGTTATTCATTCTAAAATCTTAAGTTTGACTAGTTGACTTAATTGCTTTGTCTTTGTCTTCCCTTGTTTTAGTTGCTTGGCAGCACAGTCTTAATTCTGACCCAAATGACGTACAAGTATTTAGAAAGTCAATGCACCATCACAAAAATTATTTAAAAACTTTGGAATTATAAAAAATAAACCAAAAGGATACTCCCATTCATATTTATCATTCTGGTGATGATGATGTGTTTAAAATCTTTTGAATAAGCATTTTAAAATACAGTACATCCTTCTTATAAACTGTATGTAATGTTACATTGTTTATCTAAATAATAAATTGGATATCATAATAAATAAATAAATAAATTGGATATCATAATAAAATAATAATAATAATTTAATAATAATAAATTATAATAATGTATAATAATAATTATTATTATTAATTTAATAATAATTTAATAATTTAATAATAATAATATAATATAATAATGAAATAATTAATAATGTAATTTAATAATAATAAATGATGTAAATCAAAAATTGCTGACCAAGCTAAGGCTAAACCAAAAAGTGCACCATTCGGGAATTGTTTTGAAGCCTGAAAATAAAAACATCATAAATGTGTTGGATACAACTGAAGTACTTTAAAACTACCTACTTTTTTGATCAGACCTCATGTATTCACCAGGACATGTCAGAATCCTAAGAGACACATTAGAAAATCCATTCTGTCTGATAATGCAAAACACTGATAACCCAAAACAGTTGATAAATCGATATACTTCCCATTGTCATGTGACACTAATATAATTTAATGTCATGTTTATATAGCTGGGAATGGGAGCAATGTTTGGGTCTGGAGCTGATCTGTCTGGTATTGCTGATGGCCCTCTATCTGTTTCCGAAGCTATTCAGAAGACTTATATCAATGTTGATGAGAAAGGTACAGAAGCTGCAGCTGCAACTGGTAAGTACAGATAGTTTTCTTTTCTAGTTGACTCCGGTAAATCGTTTAAATATGTGATACATATTGAGTTAAAACACATATCTTTGCACTTACCCAAAATACATTGTGCACTCTACTAAAATTGATCAACCTAATCTAAGACTGAGTAATGTATCCTTTGGTGGACCAAGTTAATGAACAAATTAACTAATAAGAATTTGAAGTTTCAACTGATTATTATGATCATCTAGAATTTCTTGTATGGCATATGAGCTTTCGAAGCCAATGGTAGCATAAATCGGAGACTTCTAACTTGAAGCCTTTAAATAAATGGATATTGTTACAACACAAAAAGCAGCCCCAATACCAGAGAAAAACTATAATGAATTAACTATATTAAACTAAGGAAAAGAAAATGACTATGACGAGACAAATGACTATGACCCAACCCAAGTGATTGACCCAATAAAGAAAATAAAATGAGAAGGTATAAACTCAAATAATGATAAAAAAGGCACAAACAAATAATAAATGTCTAGTAACAAGTATTAAAATAAAATAAAATAATCTTAGTTGTAAGAAATTTACTGTATTAGAAAATCCAGGGCAAGTAACTCATTAATTACAATTAGTTAACCATATTAAGATGTCAGAGTTAGATTAAAAACATAAAATAAGAAGGAAATGCAATAATATAATATTAACATTTTTGTCAAAACCAGTGGCGAAGTTACATGGAGGCAATTGAGGCAATGCCTACCCTAAAAAATTCTGTAGAATAAAAATTATAAATACGTATGAACTACATATCGTAAAGATTATACATTGTTACCGCAACTGCCGAATTTATTAAACCGAAACGTGCTTTACTGAGCGACCGCTAGATGGTGACAGGTGAGATTCGGCATAGCTCGTTTAAAGCGAATGAGGCAACCTGAACTTACCTCAGCGTTTTTTTGTATACATCGTATGTAAGCGATGTGCGGGTGTGATAGAGAAGTGAAGGGAGGGGGGATTGTCCCGCGCTGTACACATAGAGCGTTGAGGCATGCCTCACTTCTGTGGTCCAAACAGTTAAGTTAAAGCGCCTGTGTTGTTTATAAGTGTGTTTATTTTATGCGGTTATTAAAAGTGTCCCTGTTATTCCGGTGAACTAACAGATGATCAAGATTATTATTTGAATTATTTGTAACATTAAACATATATACAGAAACTAATCAAGTTTAAAATTTTGAAGTTCAATCAGTTGTATTATTGTGTATGACTAATATAAGGATTGTTCAATAGAAAGAGATATAGAGCTGTAAAGCATTTTTTATTCAACGATTTTAAAAGAAGTCTCCATTAACATTAAGACATGAGTTCCACTGTTGCACTACCCTGTAGATTCCCTGCTAGTAAAATTCTTCCGGCTGTTTGTGGAACCATTCGCTTACAGCAAACTCTACCTCAGCGTCCGATTTAAACCACCGTCCTTTTAGTGATTCCTTAAAAAAAATTGAAGATAAGACTTTTGCCTACCCATTCATTAACTACTAGCTTCGCCACTGGTCAAAACTTTAATACATGAACAAACCCAGCTTTGTGGGATGTCAAAATGATCTTTGAAAGAAAATAGAAACAGTTATGATATTATCGAATCCATTGATAAGAAGACAGAAGAATAATAGCCATCAGAAAATATTTATTCATTTTGAATTAAAATTCAAATATTATAACAATAGACATAAATGTAATCAACCAATGAGAGTATAGACAGTTGCCATAACAACGAAATGTTATTGTATTTAATGCCGTTATAAAACTTTAGTCCATTATTGACGATCAAGAGATACAGAAGCCAAACCATATTCGACTCAATTTTCAATTAAAATAATAATAAACACTGCAAAATTTAACGAGAGGTGGATGCAAGAAGTCTAATAAAGAATTAGTTAACCCAAGAGAGCTAATAAAACAGATTTTAATATTCAAAACTACTTATTTTATCCAAATTAATTGAAAAAGAAGCCAGATGCAATCCAAAGTATAAATGATGGAAGATTAATGATCGTATCGACCCAACCTAACTAAGAACAAAGTGACTCTTCACCAGAATTCATCAAGATTTGTTAAGTATATCTGAACTACCTGAATTTATGAACTAAATTAATTAACTTTTCTCACAACACAAAAAACTCTTACTCCGAACTTGGTAACTAAATTTCTTTCAAGGATTGATTGATAATAAATATTAAACTTGTATGTAAACATAATTTTAACCTGTGTACGAAGTACAAAATTATAACAAACACTTTTTAACACTTAAAAACGAACTGTATTTAACTTTAATAGTATATAAGTACCATTGATGTAAGGTAGTATACTTTATTAACATCTTATTAATATTTTTTCGTAATCAAAAGGACTCAATGATTGAATGAACTGTAGAAAATAAACATTGACGGCAGCCATGTCGATTTAGAAACGATTCAATCAACTTAGCCAACCTTGAGATATTGTCTCTCTATTGCCGGAGCAACATTATTTAATAACAGTGTATTTTTGTATCTAACTGAATAACTATTAACTATTTCACGTTAATAAACTAGTACTGATTAGTAATAACTGTCCTTTATTTCATTATAAATTGTATTATAAAGTTTGTGTACTTTAGCGATGAGCAAAATTATCTGCCAGCGTTAGACGTCGGCAGAACGACGAACTACAAGCGAGATTCAAATGCCAGCCAGTTTGCGAGGGTACGGTAATTTGAATTAGTCATTACTGCATAGAATGACCGCTCAGTTTAACTTTTTTAATTGTTTTCATAAACAATTTGGCCCCGCCCGGGAAATAAATTTACTCATTGAAGGACAGGTAAGGATTACACTCGTGAGATATCGGTACTGGTAATTCGTGCGTTCGCGACGGACATCGTCAGCGTGAGAGTTAGGAAAAGTACGACGGTTAGAGATAAACATGAAGTAACGACTACAATGTGTGGGGCTAACACACAATAAAACACACTTTTACAGAGACGATAAGAGTTTTCTCATTACAATATGCATGTGAGGAACAGATGGGATTTATGAGCTGAAAGCGAAGGCATCCTGTCTGGGGAATTGATATCTGAAATGTTCATTAATACGTTCATCTAATAGGTTGAGATGTTGTATAATTGGCTGGTTATCATTTATATGAAAAGTGATGTCTGTCAAAAATTTCACAAGGATAAGCCAGGAAAAACAGGTGGCTTAGAAAAGACTGAGTTAAAGAAACTCGTTACGTACAAACAACAGTTCATTCAGAAATGGGTAAATTCTCTATTCAGACTGCTTCCATTATAATATTCTTGTTGCTTGACCTTTCAATCCCTGAAATCTGGAATCATCCTCAGAAGCTAAACAGCATAAAATAACTTACAATAAAACATTATAAAAACTATTAGTAATATATACACAACTTTGGTTAAAAAACTTTTCATAACAATATAGGTTATACAAACACAACATACAAGAATAGAACAATAAGACTAAACTAAAAAATAATATAAAATAAAATGAATCTTTCTTACCTGTGAGTGGTGTTTTAAAGCCTCTGGAGAAAGACCTTCGGCTGGACAGCTGACTTTTTCTGTATTTATACCCCCCCCCCCCACCTACCTGCTAAAGACCATGGCCCCTCCCCTACTTCTCACTCACTCCATTATGAAATAAAAGACACCAACCCCTATGGAAATTTTAAACCTACTAACCCCTGTCCCCACTGTCACAGCCTTTCATCACATTCCTCAAAATATTAAATATTATTATTATTATCATCAAAATATTGATAATTCTCATAATATGTGGGAGGTGTTGGAAATTTCCATGTGGGTTGGTGTTTCTCGTTTCAAGACTGAGTGAGAAGTAAGGGAGGGGTGTGGTCTTTAGCAGGTAGGTGGGGGTATAAATATATGGAAGAAGACACCTGTCCAACCATTGTTAGGTCTTTCAACAGGGCCTTTCAACCACCACTCATAGGTAAGAAATATTCTTTTTATTTTACATTATGAAAAGTTTTTTAACCATAGTTATATTGCTAATATTCTTTATAATGTTTTACTGTAAGTTGTTTTAGGTTGTTTAGCTTCAAACATATTACAATGGAAGCAATCCAAGTAAGGGAATTACCTGTAAGAAATCACTTGCCACTTAGAGGTTTTAAAGAATAGTTTACAGTTTGTGACATGGAAAATTTAAGGAGACATAAATAAACAGAAATAGAAGGTAACTATTATTATATATACACTTTTCATTATATATACACAGGCTAATGTTAATTATTAGAAACTTTAGAAGCTATAATGCTAATAAAATTGTTTATTTAAAATATCTGTGAAAATGTATGATAAATGACTTATTTTTACGTGCAGTTACAAAGAACTAGATTATGATGTGGTCAGCAGTGTGATACAACAAAATATTGATGGTAATGGTGACGGAGGTGCAGATTTTTTTTGTTTTGTTTTGTTAACTGTAGAATAGATGCAGTTTTACATATATTGGCTACATGCTTTTTTCTCTGTACATTTGGGAGTAATGTATGAAAAACCAATGCTATATGTATAGACTTTCAATCAAGCAAATCAACTTTTAATGTACAAAAGATCAAAATGTATGAATGTCAAGTCTTTGTAAGTAGAGGACCACCTGTGTAATAAATTTGATGACACAATGGGCGTATGATCAAAAGGAATGTAGCTGAAATTGTAATAGTTTGTACTGTGTAGCCAAAATTTGTACCCTGATTTGAACAGGTAATTCATTTCAAAGAGGCATTCTTTTACCAATTATAATTTTATTACAGGTAAAGTATAATTAAATAAGGTATAAAACAATGTCAAAAAATTATTTTAATTATAAATAATTAAAATAAGGTATAAAATAAAGATCTTGTTTTCTACAAAAACTGCTTTAAATTAAAGTAGGGCAAGGGCTACTGTACTATTAATATAATAAATTAGACAGCTAATTTTTAGCACACATTTTCCTTTCTTAAGTTTACCAATAAAAATATTTACTCTTACATATGTTATGCTCTATTTTATTGTACTGAATTATTTTATTAAGTAATTTATTGTGGTAATCAAATTGAATATTATAAGCTAACATTACTAATATTTAAATATAGTCTTCCATGTTCTATCTTCATTTTTCAAGCATGGTGCATTAGTTATTTTATTTTATCTTTTATTAATGTTTACTCAGCAAGCCTATACTTAAAACGCCATTTTATTGTACCTGATTGCTTTAAAAAATTGTATAATCTTTACAAAAAATTAAGAAATGAGGCTGAGACAGCATTTAAAAACCAATGCATGAACTTAGCAACTATTATTATTATTGATTTCTATTACACAGCTTTTTAGCTTAACCAGATTTTTGTATGTTTATATAGCTAAATCTGCATCTGGTGTTAAATAAATTTTAACTTGTTATTAATTTTAATGTAAAAAATCAATGTCATTAATAAAATAGTTGTATTTAGTTAAGTAACGGACACGTCATGGACAACGAAATCCAAGAAAGTAAAAAATCAATTAAAACATTTTTAATGTTTGGGTCATTTAACTATTATGCGATAATTACTGTTATGAAGTTATTATTATGGGGTCATTATTGTTATTATTGGGCATGACAAATGTCTGGGTAATCTGACTGAGAAATAGAAGAATCAGACAAATTCATGTCTGCCAGACACAAATGAAAAAGTTATTGTTAGTACTGGTACTTATCACTATGTGGTTCTTGACGTATAATTGTCATATGTGTATCTTTTGACTAACAGGACTTCTCAGACATGCATCTTAATTTGTCTCTATTTTGCGAATGGAACCAGATCTTCTGGTACCCGTGTTTTTTAATGTTTTGCTACATTTTGCCATCATTCGCCATATGGACAAAAAAGACTCCTACATATGTATTGTTGTTGTGGCACTATCCTGTGTGGCAGCAAATGGTTAACATACAGAAAGGTGTGAGCAGATTGGTACAAATGGAGCGGATTGGTAGCAAATCTCACACATGTATCTCAATTTTACAAACATTGTGTGTACTTCTACCATTGGCTCCATTCACCTAATGAAAATACGTGTGGGAGGTCATTGGAAGAAAGGGGAAGGCTAAATGTTGTGGATGTGATAAAAAAGACCATTAGTATTATGCAAGTCTTTGGTTCAGTAAGTTCTTCTTGTTAATTAGTTATATCTGGAAGAAGAGGATAGTTTTTATTTTACGTTTCTTCAGGTTTCTGTTTCAAATTTAGTTTTGTTTTTGACTTTAGTACATGTTATATATGTGACTAATTAATTCAAGTGTGAAATTTCATTCTGTCAAAAATGTTTTTTCAAATGTCTAAAAATATAACCAAAGTTAACTGAAAATAAATACATTTCTATTTATACTAATGTGTTTAGCATAGTCACTTAAAAATTCAGCTTTATGTAATAAGCTTGATTTAAGGACAGAGAGTGTCTATGTGTTTGTGTAATAAACCACATACACACCGGTACATGAGACCAAAGTTCCAGTGATATTGTTTGTTATTAGAAGGTATTTACTGATGACTTCCTGCCAACTGCATTACTACTGTCTCAGTTGGGTGTTAACAAAAAAATTAGTATAGATTGCAAATTGCAATTTCAACTGAAAGTCAGTAGAACAATTCACATAAACCTGTCTTCTAACTAATAACTTTGTATTCGTGTTTAACGGTTTCTCTCAGTGATGTATATTTAGTGAAACGTGTGTGTAAAGAAAATATCTGAGCACATGCAGAAGGAAAAATTAAAAAATAATATAGATTCTTAAAGAGAATTAAGTGTTTAAGTGTTTTATCTGTTTGGAGGAAATAGTGAAACACAAACTTAATTAGGATTCACTTTTTCATCCCATGTGTAGTCACTGCACCTGTCGAATGGTTTCCTAAAACAGTCCATACGAGTTCGTTAATAATATTTATAAAAATCGATATTAAATACTGGCATAAAAATAATAATTGCATTTATATCAGAATTTGTGAGAATGTGTGTGTGTGTTTATTATCTTTTAAGTTACTTCCCACATTTTTATGCGTGGCATTTTGTTTAATTATAACAGATTGATCTGCTCTTAATGGTGTGTAATTATGTTGCTCCTAGTGTCTTTTGGTTTTATTTACATTTAGTATGTTTCATTTCAAGTTTTGAATATATTAAGTATACAACAATGAAATAATAATTTATATAATAGTTAATGGAAGTAAAAATTACAAATTTATTTAAGACAAAACTAGTTAAAAGATGAGAACAAAAACAACAATCAATTCTTTATATATATATAATAAGAGAGAGAGAGAGAGAGAGAGAGAGAGAGAGAGAGAGAGAGAGAGAGAGAGAGAGAGAGAGAGAGAGAGAGAGAGAGAACAGGAAATGTTTTGAATGTCCAGATTGAGTATTAGGAAGCACAAATTTTGTTGCATGCAATTCAATGTTAGGGTATATATGGAGTATACACATATTTTATTAAAGCAGCATGTTGAGTGTTCTAAAAAAAGTCTTAAGTCTGATCTATTACACAGAAATACTTCTCCTGATGAAGTGAAATTCAATATACAAATTTTTCTTCTTCCATATATTAAAAAAAAAAAAAAAACAGTAAAATTTATTTAAAAATATTTCTCTCCATCGTTCTATATAATAGATTTTACAAAATGCTTTTATTTTCATTTTTTATTTCCTGTAAAAAGCACAGACTCTTGCTGTGACAAATGTCTTATCTGCTTAATAGCTGTTTAATAGAAAAGTCCATGGCAAGTGGAATACCTAAAATGCAGAGATCATCTACAGTGCTTTACGCCCATATAGACTCAATGTTTAAAAGTGCAGGTTTGACCCTGAAATGTCAAAACACGGAAAATATAATCAGCTGCAATGGGATTACATTATCGAAGAAGCTTGTACTTAAAACTGGCCAAGCAGTGCACATCTTATTCTTCTAGCACTTTCTGTTGAACTTCCCATGACTTATTAACCATTTATTGCCTGGAATATTTAAAACTGTCCCTAACATGACCGTTTCATACAGAAAAATGTTATATGGGCAATAACACTTATTTTTTTTTACACATAAAATTATGTGTAAATTTCTTGAAACAGTTTGAAAAGGTGTTATGCAACTTGTTCCAACTGCTCGGAAAGTCCCATATTGATACTTCACAGTTGTGCCCACAATCCACAAAAAAATTGTATGTTATTAAAACTAAACATAACATAGTTACATTTACACCAGTCGGTGCATATGATAAATACTGCTAAATCCAAACATGCTCAGTGCTGTGTTACATCACATCTTAACTACTAGATAATACACACTTTTATAAAGCCTACAAAAAAAGAAGTGCCATAAGGACAAAACTGAACTCACATTCTGAATGACCGATGACAGAAGAAGGTTTTATAAAATGCAAACAAATTAATTAATCTATGTGCCATCTCAATATACAGTCTTGTAACTCTTGTAATTTAATCATATTTATATTTTACTCAAATTCAACTTCACACTTACCTTTTCTCAATGATCTGGCCGGATCGAGTAGTGGAGGTACACCCATTTCGTTCGACGAACTGTGACAGCACATAAAACGAACTAAGGTTTTGAAAGAAACTAACTCTCAATTTTTTGGAAGAGAAATTATGTTTTTGTTTATTAACCAGAAATATTGAATCTATTATTCTTCCATTTATACAATTTCCAATTTCATTTTTATGGGTTTACCTGGTTTTTAAAAATTGTGTAACTCCTATAACTTACGTACTATGCTTAACTTCTATTATTTACTTACATTAAAATAGCCCAGCCTGCACACGCGCTACTCACATTCTAAAAACCCCTCATATAAAAACTCATAAAAACACCCCCTTGTTATGTGAAATTAGCGCTATAATTCGTTAGTATGTAACATTACATGTGTTGCGTCGTATTGCCCGACCACGTTTCGCGTTTTACAAAGTCTTTCATTCTCCGGCTTTTTTCACGCGTGTAGCATTTAATCACGATCAATAGGTATTCATCGTCACTACAGGCACTGTTGTATATGTTTTTTTTTTTTAAACTCACATAGTTATTTAGTCGGCCGACTTAAGAAGAAATACGGAAATTTTGCCCGGGCACAAAACTGATATCAGCCACGCATGGCGTGGGTAGTTAGTCGACTGGGCCGTCACCGAGAACGTAACAGGTACAGCTTGCTTTCTTTGGAGGGAAGCTGTTGGTCACTGCCGCCCGCTTTGCGTCGTCGTTCATTGCTCATATGCTGTTGTGTAACCATTTTATATATGGAATGGAGCTGATATATTTGTGTGACCAGCGGCCGATATTGGACTTGGCTATGCTGATGTCACCAACAGTAGGCGGAGTTTAATGCGACTTCCGGGAGGTCTTAGAGAAGACGACGAATATTTTTACGCTCTGGCCATCTTGTACAGAGTTCTGCGAATTTTTAAGGTGGCAAATTCTTCACCGCATTACTCAACAACAACCTGCGTCTTATTGCTTTGTTTCACTGTTCTGTTACACTGACTGTTATACTGACACATACGTTGCACAATAATACATTTATTTTGCAATATTTTATCCAACCCCGCCCGAAAATGAACTGAATAAAATTATATAATTGCCCCAAACGATAAAAATAAAAACACCCAAAAATTGACCCGCTACAATACCCCCTCGATGAGAATTCTGCTGTTCATGACAGAAGAAATCTCATCGATAACCCTGAAGAGGACCGGTGAGGAACTGGCGCCAATAACCCCCTGGTTCTTAATCTCATGGATACACGACCCCCCTGGCTCATACCATGGATCCCCCATGGATACGCGACCATGGACTCATCTGAACGAGATCACTGGACTTCTCCGTAAGAGATCCCAACACCGAGAAATCGAACAGACTCGCACCACAGCGCGCCTCGCCTTCTAACATGCTACCCCCAAAATCCTCAATCCCTGGCTAAAATTATCCCAGCTCCTCCGCCGATATGGATCCCCTTTTTTGCAAGCTGGGCTGTTTTTAGCAGATACTGGGCTCACACACTTATATTACATATTACCATAACACATTAAAAATAAAACTTTCTTTTAAAATTTATCAAAAATTTAAAAAATTCAAATTAAAAAAAATAATCTTTTATCAAAAAATTCTCTTCCTGGTTTTTCTAAATTTTTGTTTCACATGACTTAACCTAGACATTTCTACTAAGCTAAACACATCCTTACTCTAACATGAGAACCATTTATAGTCTACCAATACCATACAATACAATAAAATAAACATGGTTAATGCACACATAATAAAAGAATCATTATCTAAAATATTCATTCGCTGGCAGGCGAAAAAAAAAATTTTTTTTTTTCAAAAAAATTTAAAATTTTCAAAATTCTAAAATTCAAACAAAAATTTAAATTTATTCATTAAAAATTTTATTAAATTTATTTATTAAATAACCTTTATTAAAATTATTCAAATATTGGTTTGAATTAATTAAACAAACAAATTAAAATTGGCTTCCTACTATACAGGCTTAGTAGGTATATGAACTCATCAGCTGATCGTAACTAGGTCAAGTCCAAAAACCCTTGACCTACATATGTTATATATAAGTTCTGAAAACACATTGAACATTTGTAATATCCTAACTTGAAATACAAACATAATAAAACAAAATATTTAAAACAAACAAAATATTAATATAATGATCATCAACTTGCTATTTAAATTATTCAAAACAACCAATTCTTAATTTTACATTATTTTCAAATTTTATCAAAATTCTGTCACTGGTGAAAAAAAATAAACAATTGTATATTCTTTATCATGAATCTCTCTTTTTGCTTAACACTCTTACGTTAATCTACTGTGGGTGATGTAAATTATTCATTCTCATTTACTGTATTACTAGATCTGTATACATATATAATCTTTACCTCTCCCTATGGCTCTAATATTAATCAACTTCAACTCCCATGACACCCATCTCTACCAAAATATCTACTAATCAAGACACTCTAAACCCCAACTTATCATTTAACACAATTCGCCACCTTCTCTACATATAAAATACTCTCTAACCCCTTGTACATAGGATACGTGTTTCCCCTACCCAAAAAACTCAATTCCCTTATTTGGCGGCCCGGATTCTACCTAAGGCGGCCCCTTCCCCACAAAAATCTATCCCTATCCCGTCCCAACCTTTGTTGCGGACTCCCCAAATACACTACCCCCTAATACAAAATTGCCATCCCCAAAAATCTCAATCTCATTACATTACTACAAATACACAAAATAACCTCATTAACTATAAAAACAACAATATGTCACTCAAAATCTACATAAAGTCTCCATTACCACTGTGTCAACATTAATACTTCACCAACTCTGTTACATTACATTAACTCAAAACAACATTACATCATATTCATCTATACTATTTCAACTTCGACTTTCAATTCAATTTGGACAGGTCTACGTGTCCCATAAAACATTTATCACCCATGAATTATCTTTTATTAATTTGCATAAATTATTGTTATTTTATTTCTCATATTCTTTTTATCCTTACTTCAAAATATCTGTAGTACATTAAACATTAATTACTTGTAACATTTACAAACCAATATACCAGTGACGTTATTGCTGATCAGCTGATCCTCCCAACACAATGAAAATACATCTTAAAATTGAACAAATTACATGGAATATACATATTTATTTTTATTTATTCTCCTTTCTCACCTCATTGTTTCCCATTTCTCTGATTCTGGTTATTTATGTTAGCCTGCCAGACGATTTACTTATTGGCTTAAACAAATACACACATAATAAAATTACATATTCTTATCAATGCTTATCTAATAGACAACAATAAAATAATACACTTAAAATTATAGTATGAACACCTTATTTTAAAATATCTAAGCAGCTAGTTACCTGAACAGAGCACAAGCAGTTTTATTTGATCAAACTTTGAAAAAAAAACTTTTATGTCATAAAATTTTAAATTCGTGACTCCTTTGCGTCACCTCCCAGCCACACACTCTATTTCAAATTATGGAGGACTGTCTCGCCCTTTCGCTTCCACAGAGACTGTATATTTTGGAGTAGGTTATGCCTCTCCGTGTCTCTGCTTCTGCTATTAAGTTTAAAGTTGTGAACATCAACATGTTCTTGTTCCATAATCATACACCCTTAAAACGGATCTGCCACCTGGCTCTGCTGTTCCTCCTCGAACAGAGTGGCAGCCGCTGTTCCATAGTTTCCGGGAGATTTCCTCTAATTGTCCCCCCATTGAATTTCAAATATACACCAATTTCAAGTCAGCTATGGTCAAGGGACTTGATATGACCATAGCTGGCCGCTAGCCAAAACCACGGTTAGTGCTGGTAAGGCAGTAACCGCCCGAAAAGTCGAGGAAATCTGACTTTAATTTAATTGCCTGTTCCACATCAATCTCATTATGTGCGACACGTTATTTAGTATTGTGTGTAAAATTTTTATTTTACACGGATAAGGTGTGCCGCACATTTATCGCCAGTTTGGCCTCCGATGGAGGTAACACTCAACGTTACCCCCAACCCATTTCGCTATCTAAGAGAGCACAGGCCACCCCCTCAATAGCCACTTAATAATTAATTACAATTGAAAACTAATTAAAATTTTTTGTAACATTATCATATAATATTTGCATCAACAACCATTTAACCCATTCATAACCTTTTACCGTTTAACTTTCTTGAAATTTTCAAAATTTATTATTAATAATTATTAAATCATTTTTCAGTTATTATTAAAATTTTTAATTGTTATTTTTATTAAACACAATGATTGCACAAAATCTCACTATTGCATTAACACCTCAATCACACCTATAAACATTTTTTATTATACATGATTATAAAATTTTCATACTTACACTCCATTTAACACGATATACACACAAAACGTAATCACTACCATCTCTGAAACATTTTACACAAAATTAATTTAAATTAAACAATTCGTCATTCATTGCCACCTTTCCATCTCGTAAAATAAAATAAAGTCATTAAAAATTAATTAATTAACATTTAAATAAGCAATCAAAATATTTAAGCATATCAAATTGGTTTAATTAAATCAATTACCAAAAACATAAATTATATCGTTATCGAAACCATTACTATTAGTCAATTACCGTTTTCACTATTAATTCTGGTATTTCTTTAAATTGCAAAATATTGATATTATTATTATCACAACATTTTCTAATACATATACACATTATTTACCTAACGTTTCATAATACACACAAATGAATTCACTATTATTTACAAACTCTTGCTATTAATTGTTCCGTTTTTTCTGCACTTCATTGTCCCATTCTGCCATGTCACAAAACCATTAAAACAAAATATTTATACTGTCTTTTATTGTTTTAATAGTTTAACCTCCATCGTTCCAAATCAACCTTGGTTCTACATAACATCGTTCAATTTTATCAGCACACAAATGACTGTTTTGTGTGTTGTAACCAGAAAAACTAACTTCAATCAACTTATTCAAATAGTCGTTAAACCATTCTACATTAGGTATTTTTGTTAAGTCTCCGTCATTAAATTCATTAACTATTGGGTTAATCATTTTTATTAAATCATTGTAGTCGTTATCATTCACATATATTTCTAAACTTTCCTTCCATTCATCATACTTTCTATTTAAGTTATATATTTCTGTTTCTTTACAAACATACAATTCTCTGTTTACATCTCTCTCTTCATAACCCCAAATCACACTCTCAAAAGTATTACAGACAGAGGGTATAAATTCAATTAAATCTTTCCTGACTTCTCCAGGAAAAACAAAAAACTTCAAAAAACAATTATTTGTAGCCCACTTGTCTACACAATATATATGTGAAGGTCTTCCTTCACCCCCCATTCTACCTCGTAAACAATTTACCCCCTGTTTCATACCTGTAATATAACTCTCTCTCCACTCTCTCTCTAACTCCTTAACACACATTAACATTTCATAATCACATTCTACAACTTCATTAGTACTCTCAGATATTATATTTTCAATGACATTATTATCAACATCATTATTATTTATTAATTCATTACCTAATACAACATTGTCATTACAACTTTCGTTTGTATTACTCGTACTTGATTCTGCTTTATTCAGACTATTTCTTGTCATTTCATCGGCATTTTCAAGACATACATTCTTGTCTTGTATATTATTTATCAACTCACTAAATTTTACATTTATATTTTGCTGTAACTGCACATTCTGGTCTTTAATTGCTTTAAAATTGATCTCGTTTTGAATATTTTGCTGTTCGCATTTTATTTTCTGTTCATTAAAATCATTCGTTAATTGGTCTAATTTATAGTTAAAATCACTTTTCATCTTATTTAAAATTATATCATTATCATCAAAACGACTATTCATTACATTGAAATTACTATTCATTCTCTCGAATTGACTGAGCATAACACTCATCATATTTGTTTCCTCTGCTTGTTTATTTATCTTAGTTGAAATTGGTGTTATCTGAATCCCCGAATCAACATCTGTTTCATTTACTTGTGGTTGAGACGCAATCGGCGTGGAATGAGCTATTACATTATTGCCGACAGCTGTTTCTGTAACAGTACTCATCTCCTCCCTCAACATACCACTTTCCTCCAGCGATTGCGACTCAAGGCCACTTCCATTCATAATTGAATTTACTATACTGCTCTTCTCTGTGTTTTCAGACATTTTTATTTAATCTATTTTGTCTTACGTAACAACTACCAATGATCAGTCTTTTTTCAAAACTGATATTACAACATCAATTTACTCTCGTAACCGTATTCCGTTCAATGTACTGTCACATGTAGGCCGTTGTAATAACTTTTTTGTTATATTACATCCTGGTCACGCGGCACCAATTGTAACTCTTATAGTTACAATAATATTTATATTTTACTCAAATTCAACTTCACACTTACCTTTTCTCAATGATCTGGCCGGATCGAGTAGTGGAGGTACACCCATTTCGTTCGACGAACTGTGACAGCACATAAAACGAACTAAGGTTTTGAAAGAAACTAACTCTCAATTTTTTGGAAGAGAAATTATGTTTTTGTTTATTAACCAGAAATATTGAATCTATTATTCTTCCATTTATACAATTTCCAATTTCATTTTTATGGGTTTACCTGGTTTTTAAAAATTGTGTAACTCCTATAACTTACGTACTATGCTTAACTTCTATTATTTACTTACATTAAAATAGCCCAGCCTGCACACGCGCTACTCACATTCTAAAAACCCCTCATATAAAAACTCATAAAAACACCCCCTTGTTATGTAAAATTAGCGCTATAATTCGTTAGTATGTAACATTACATGTGTTGCGTCGTATTGCCCGACCACGTTTCGCGTTTTACAAAGTCTTTCATTCTCCGGCTTTTTTCACGCGTGTAGCATTTAATCACGATCAATAGGTATTCATCGTCACTACAGGCACTGTTGTATATGTTTTTTTTTTTAAACTCACATAGTTATTTAGTCGGCCGACTTAAGAAGAAATACGGAAATTTTGCCCGGGCACAAAACTGATATCAGCCACGCATGGCGTGGGTAGTTAGTCGACTGGGCCATCACCGAGAACGTAACAGGTACAGCTTGCTTTCTTTGGAGGGAAGCTGTTGGTCACTGCCGCCCGCTTTGCGTCGTCGTTCATTGCTCATATGCTGTTGTGTAACCATTTTATATATGGAATGGAGCTGATATATTTGTGTGACCAGCGGCCGATATTGGACTTGGCTATGCTGATGTCACCAACAGTAGGCGGAGTTTAATGCGACTTCCGGGAGGTCTTAGAGAAGACGACGAATATTTTTACGCTCTGGCCATCTTGTACAGAGTTCTGCGAATTTTTAAGGTGGCAAATTCTTCACCGCATTACTCAACAACAACCTGCGTCTTATTGCTTTGTTTCACTGTTCTGTTACACTGACTGTTATACTGACACATACGTTGCACAATAATACATTTATTTTGCAATATTTTATCCAACCCCGCCCGAAAATGAACTGAATAAAATTATATAATTGCCCCAAACGATAAAAATAAAAACACCCAAAAATTGACCCGCTACAATACCCCCTCGATGAGAATTCTGCTGTTCATGACAGAAGAAATCTCATCGATAACCCTGAAGAGGACCGGTGAGGAACTGGCGCCAATAACCCCCTGGTTCTTAATCTCATGGATACACGACCCCCCTGGCTCATACCATGGATACCCCCATGGATACGCGACCATGGACTCATCTGAACGAGATCACTGGACTTCTCCGTAAGAGATCCCAACACCGAGAAATCGAACAGATTCGCACCACAGCGCGCCTCGCCTTCTAACATGCTACCCCCAAAATCCTCAATCCCTGGCTAAAATTATCCCAGCTCCTCCGCCGATATGGATCCCCTTTTTTGCAAGCTGGGCTGTTTTTAGCAGATACTGGGCTCACACACTTATATTACATATTACCATAACACATTAAAAATAAAACTTTCTTTTAAAATTTATCAAAAATTTAAAAAATTCAAATTTAAAAAAAAATAATCTTTTATCAAAAAATTCTCTTCCTGGTTTTTCTAAATTTTTGTTTCACATGACTTAACCTAGACATTTCTACTAAGCTAAACACATCCTTACTCTAACATGAGAACCATTTATAGTCTACCAATACCATACAATACAATAAAATAAACATGGTTAATGCACACATAATAAAAGAATCATTATCTAAAATATTCATTCGCTGGCAGGCGAAAAAAAAAATTTTTTTTTTCAAAAAAATTTAAAATTTTCAAAATTCTAAAATTCAAACAAAAATTTAAATTTATTCATTAAAAATTTTATTAAATTTATTTATTAAATAACCTTTATTAAAATTATTCAAATATTGGTTTGAATTAATTAAACAAACAAATTAAAATTGGCTTCCTACTATACAGGCTTAGTAGGTATATGAACTCATCAGCTGATCGTAACTAGGTCAAGTCCAAAAACCCTTGACCTACATATGTTATATATAAGTTCTGAAAACACATTGAACATTTGTAATATCCTAACTTGAAATACAAACATAATAAAACAAAATATTTAAAACAAACAAAATATTAATATAATGATCATCAACTTGCTATTTAAATTATTCAAAACAACCAATTCTTAATTTTACATTATTTTCAAATTTTATCAAAATTCTGTCACTGGTGAAAAAAATAAACAATTGTATATTCTTTATCATGAATCTCTCTTTTTGCTTAACACTCTTACGTTAATCTACTGTGGGTGATGTAAATTATTCATTCTCATTTACTGTATTACTAGATCTGTATACATATATAATCTTTACCTCTCCCTATGGCTCTAATATTAATCAACTTCAACTCCCATGACACCCATCTCTACCAAAATATCTACTAATCAAGACACTCTAAACCCCAACTTATCATTTAACACAATTCGCCACCTTCTCTACATATAAAATACTCTCTAACCCCTTGTACATAGGATACGTGTTTCCCCTACCCAAAAAACTCAATTCCCTTATTTGGCGGCCCGGATTCTACCTAAGGCGGCCCCTTCCCCACAAAAATCTATCCCTATCCCGTCCCAACCTTTGTTGCGGACTCCCCAAATACACTACCCCCTAATACAAAATTGCCATCCCCAAAAATCTCAATCTCATTACATTACTACAAATACACAAAATAACCTCATTAACTATAAAAACAACAATATGTCACTCAAAATCTACATAAAGTCTCCATTACCACTGTGTCAACATTAATACTTCACCAACTCTGTTACATTACATTAACTCAAAACAACATTACATCATATTCATCTATACTATTTCAACTTCGACTTTCAATTCAATTTGGACAGGTCTACGTGTCCCATAAAACATTTATCACCCATGAATTATCTTTTATTAATTTGCATAAATTATTGTTATTTTATTTCTCATATTCTTTTTATCCTTACTTCAAAATATCTGTAGTACATTAAACATTAATTACTTGTAACATTTACAAACCAATATACCAGTGACGTTATTGCTGATCAGCTGATCCTCCCAACACAATGAAAATACATCTTAAAATTGAACAAATTACATGGAATATACATATTTATTTTTATTTATTCTCCTTTCTCACCTCATTGTTTCCCATTTCTCTGATTCTGGTTATTTATGTTAGCCTGCCAGACGATTTACTTATTGGCTTAAACAAATACACACATAATAAAATTACATATTCTTATCAATGCTTATCTAATAGACAACAATAAAATAATACACTTAAAATTATAGTATGAACACCTTATTTTAAAATATCTAAGCAGCTAGTTACCTGAACAGAGCACAAGCAGTTTTATTTGATCAAACTTTGAAAAAAAAACTTTTATGTCATAAAATTTTAAATTCGTGACTCCTTTGCGTCACCTCCCAGCCACACACTCAATTTCAAATTATGGAGGACTGTCTCGCCCTTTCGCTTCCACAGAGACTGTATATTTTGGAGTAGGTTATGCCTCTCCGTGTCTCTGCTTCCGCTATTAAGTTTAAAGTTGTGAACATCAACATGTTCTTGTTCCATAATCATACACCCTTAAAACGGATCTGCCACCTGGCTCTGCTGTTCCTCCTCGAACAGAGTGGCAGCCGCTGTTCCATAGTTTCCGGGAGATTTCCTCTAATTGTCCCCCCATTGAATTTCAAATATACACCAATTTCAAGTCAGCTATGGTCAAGGGACTTGATATGACCATAGCTGGCCGCTAGCCAAAACCACGGTTAGTGCTGGTAAGGCAGTAACCGCCCGAAAAGTCGAGGAAATCTGACTTTAATTTAATTGCCTGTTCCACATCAATCTCATTATGTGCGACACGTTATTTAGTATTGTGTGTAAAATTTTTATTTTACACGGATAAGGTGTGCCGCACATTTATCGCCAGTTTGGCCTCCGATGGAGGTAACACTCAACGTTACCCCCAACCCATTTCGCTATCTAAGAGAGCACAGGCCACCCCCTCAATAGCCACTTAATAATTAATTACAATTGAAAACTAATTAAAATTTTTTGTATACATTATCATATAATATTTGCATCAACAACCATTTAACCCATTCATAACCTTTTACCGTTTAACTTTCTTGAAATTTTCAAAATTTATTATTAATAATTATTAAATCATTTTTCAGTTATTATTAAAATTTTTAATTGTTATTTTTATTAAACACAATGATTGCACAAAATCTCACTATTGCATTAACACCTCAATCACACCTATAAACATTTTTTATTATACATGATTATAAAATTTTCATACTTACACTCCATTTAACACGATATACACACAAAACGTAATCACTACCATCTCTGAAACATTTTACACAAAATTAATTTAAATTAAACAATTCGTCATTCATTGCCACCTTTCCATCTCGTAAAATAAAATAAAGTCATTAAAAATTAATTAATTAACATTTAAATAAGCAATCAAAATATTTAAGCATATCAAATTGGTTTAATTAAATCAATTACCAAAAACATAAATTATATCGTTATCGAAACCATTACTATTAGTCAATTACCGTTTTCACTATTAATTCTGGTATTTCTTTAAATTGCAAAATATTGATATTATTATTATCACAACATTTTCTAATACATATACACATTATTTACCTAACGTTTCATAATACACACAAATGAATTCACTATTATTTACAAACTCTTGCTATTAATTGTTCCGTTTTTTCTGCACTTCATTGTCCCATTCTGCCATGTCACAAAACCATTAAAACAAAATATTTATACTGTCTTTTATTGTTTTAATAGTTTAACCTCCATCGTTCCAAATCAACCTTGGTTCTACATAACATCGTTCAATTTTATCAGCACACAAATGACTGTTTTGTGTGTTGTAACCAGAAAAACTAACTTCAATCAACTTATTCAAATAGTCGTTAAACCATTCTACATTAGGTATTTTTGTTAAGTCTCCGTCATTAAATTCATTAACTATTGGGTTAATCATTTTTATTAAATCATTGTAGTCGTTATCATTCACATATATTTCTAAACTTTCCTTCCATTCATCATACTTTCTATTTAAGTTATATATTTCTGTTTCTTTACAAACATACAATTCTCTGTTTACATCTCTCTCTTCATAACCCCAAATCACACTCTCAAAAGTATTACAGACAGAGGGTATAAATTCAATTAAATCTTTCCTGACTTCTCCAGGAAAAACAAAAAACTTCAAAAAACAATTATTTGTAGCCCACTTGTCTACACAATATATATGTGAAGGTCTTCCTTCACCCCCCATTCTACCTCGTAAACAATTTACCCCCTGTTTCATACCTGTAATATAACTCTCTCTCCACTCTCTCTCTAACTCCTTAACACACATTAACATTTCATAATCACATTCTACAACTTCATTAGTACTCTCAGATATTATATTTTCAATGACATTATTATCAACATCATTATTATTTATTAATTCATTACCTAATACAACATTGTCATTACAACTTTCGTTTGTATTACTCGTACTTGATTCTGCTTTATTCAGACTATTTCTTGTCATTTCATCGGCATTTTCAAGACATACATTCTTGTCTTGTATATTATTTATCAACTCACTAAATTTTACATTTATATTTTGCTGTAACTGCACATTCTGGTCTTTAATTGCTTTAAAATTGATCTCGTTTTGAATATTTTGCTGTTCGCATTTTATTTTCTGTTCATTAAAATCATTCGTTAATTGGTCTAATTTATAGTTAAAATCACTTTTCATCTTATTTAAAATTATATCATTATCATCAAAACGACTATTCATTACATTGAAATTACTATTCATTCTCTCGAATTGACTGAGCATAACACTCATCATATTTGTTTCCTCTGCTTGTTTATTTATCTTAGTTGAAATTGGTGTTATCTGAATCCCCGAATCAACATCTGTTTCATTTACTTGTGGTTGAGACGCAATCGGCGTGGAATGAGCTATTACATTATTGCCGACAGCTGTTTCTGTAACAGTACTCATCTCCTCCCTCAACATACCACTTTCCTCCAGCGATTGCGACTCAAGGCCACTTCCATTCATAATTGAATTTACTATACTGCTCTTCTCTGTGTTTTCAGACATTTTTATTTAATCTATTTTGTCTTACGTAACAACTACCAATGATCAGTCTTTTTTCAAAACTGATATTACAACATCAATTTACTCTCGTAACCGTATTCCGTTCAATGTACTGTCACATGTAGGCCGTTGTAATAACTTTTTTGTTATATTACATCCTGGTCACGCGGCACCAATTGTAACTCTTATAGTTACAATAATATTTATATTTTACTCAAATTCAACTTCACACTTACCTTTTCTCAATGATCTGGCCGGATCGAGTAGTGGAGGTACACCCATTTCGTTCGACGAACTGTGACAGCACATAAAACGAACTAAGGTTTTGAAAGAAACTAACTCTCAATTTTTTGGAAGAGAAATTATGTTTTTGTTTATTAACCAGAAATATTGAATCTATTATTCTTCCATTTATACAATTTCCAATTTCATTTTTATGGGTTTACCTGGTTTTTAAAAATTGTGTAACTCCTATAACTTACGTACTATGCTTAACTTCTATTATTTACTTACATTAAAATAGCCCAGCCTGCACACGCGCTACTCACATTCTAAAAACCCCTCATATAAAAACTCATAAAAACACCCCCTTGTTATGTAAAATTAGCGCTATAATTCGTTAGTATGTAACATTACATGTGTTGCGTCGTATTGCCCGACCACGTTTCGCGTTTTACAAAGTCTTTCATTCTCCGGCTTTTTTCACGCGTGTAGCATTTAATCACGATCAATAGGTATTCATCGTCACTACAGGCACTGTTGTATATGTTTTTTTTTTTAAACTCACATAGTTATTTAGTCGGCCGACTTAAGAAGAAATACGGAAATTTTGCCCGGGCACAAAACTGATATCAGCCACGCATGGCGTGGGTAGTTAGTCGACTGGGCCATCACCGAGAACGTAACAGGTACAGCTTGCTTTCTTTGGAGGGAAGCTGTTGGTCACTGCCGCCCGCTTTGCGTCGTCGTTCATTGCTCATATGCTGTTGTGTAACCATTTTATATATGGAATGGAGCTGATATATTTGTGTGACCAGCGGCCGATATTGGACTTGGCTATGCTGATGTCACCAACAGTAGGCGGAGTTTAATGCGACTTCCGGGAGGTCTTAGAGAAGACGACGAATATTTTTACGCTCTGGCCATCTTGTACAGAGTTCTGCGAATTTTTAAGGTGGCAAATTCTTCACCGCATTACTCAACAACAACCTGCGTCTTATTGCTTTGTTTCACTGTTCTGTTACACTGACTGTTATACTGACACATACGTTGCACAATAATACATTTATTTTGCAATATTTTATCCAACCCCGCCCGAAAATGAACTGAATAAAATTATATAATTGCCCCAAACGATAAAAATAAAAACACCCAAAAATTGACCCGCTACAATACCCCCTCGATGAGAATTCTGCTGTTCATGACAGAAGAAATCTCATCGATAACCCTGAAGAGGACCGGTGAGGAACTGGCGCCAATAACCCCCTGGTTCTTAATCTCATGGATACACGACCCCCCTGGCTCATACCATGGATACCCCCATGGATACGCGACCATGGACTCATCTGAACGAGATCACTGGACTTCTCCGTAAGAGATCCCAACACCGAGAAATCGAACAGACTCGCACCACAGCGCGCCTCGCCTTCTAACATGCTACCCCCAAAATCCTCAATCCCTGGCTAAAATTATCCCAGCTCCTCCGCCGATATGGATCCCCTTTTTTGCAAGCTGGGCTGTTTTTAGCAGATACTGGGCTCACACACTTATATTACATATTACCATAACACATTAAAAATAAAACTTTCTTTTAAAATTTATCAAAAATTTAAAAAATTCAAATTTAAAAAAAAATAATCTTTTATCAAAAAATTCTCTTCCTGGTTTTTCTAAATTTTTGTTTCACATGACTTAACCTAGACATTTCTACTAAGCTAAACACATCCTTACTCTAACATGAGAACCATTTATAGTCTACCAATACCATACAATACAATAAAATAAACATGGTTAATGCACACATAATAAAAGAATCATTATCTAAAATATTCATTCGCTGGCAGGCGAAAAAAAAAATTTTTTTTTTCAAAAAAATTTAAAATTTTCAAAATTCTAAAATTCAAACAAAAATTAAATTTATTCATTAAAAATTTTATTAAATTTATTTATTAAATAACCTTTATTAAAATTATTCAAATATTGGTTTGAATTAATTAAACAAACAAATTAAAATTGGCTTCCTACTATACAGGCTTAGTAGGTATATGAACTCATCAGCTGATCGTAACTAGGTCAAGTCCAAAAACCCTTGACCTACATATGTTATATATAAGTTCTGAAAACACATTGAACATTTGTAATATCCTAACTTGAAATACAAACATAATAAAACAAAATATTTAAAACAAACAAAATATTAATATAATGATCATCAACTTGCTATTTAAATTATTCAAAACAACCAATTCTTAATTTTACATTATTTTCAAATTTTATCAAAATTCTGTCACTGGTGAAAAAAATAAACAATTGTATATTCTTTATCATGAATCTCTCTTTTTGCTTAACACTCTTACGTTAATCTACTGTGGGTGATGTAAATTATTCATTCTCATTTACTGTATTACTAGATCTGTATACATATATAATCTTTACCTCTCCCTATGGCTCTAATATTAATCAACTTCAACTCCCATGACACCCATCTCTACCAAAATATCTACTAATCAAGACACTCTAAACCCCAACTTATCATTTAACACAATTCGCCACCTTCTCTACATATAAAATACTCTCTAACCCCTTGTACATAGGATACGTGTTTCCCCTACCCAAAAAACTCAATTCCCTTATTTGGCGGCCCGGATTCTACCTAAGGCGGCCCCTTCCCCACAAAAATCTATCCCTATCCCGTCCCAACCTTTGTTGCGGACTCCCCAAATACACTACCCCCTAATACAAAATTGCCATCCCCAAAAATCTCAATCTCATTACATTACTACAAATACACAAAATAACCTCATTAACTATAAAAACAACAATATGTCACTCAAAATCTACATAAAGTCTCCATTACCACTGTGTCAACATTAATACTTCACCAACTCTGTTACATTACATTAACTCAAAACAACATTACATCATATTCATCTATACTATTTCAACTTCGACTTTCAATTCAATTTGGACAGGTCTACGTGTCCCATAAAACATTTATCACCCATGAATTATCTTTTATTAATTTGCATAAATTATTGTTATTTTATTTCTCATATTCTTTTTATCCTTACTTCAAAATATCTGTAGTACATTAAACATTAATTACTTGTAACATTTACAAACCAATATACCAGTGACGTTATTGCTGATCAGCTGATCCTCCCAACACAATGAAAATACATCTTAAAATTGAACAAATTACATGGAATATACATATTTATTTTTATTTATTCTCCTTTCTCACCTCATTGTTTCCCATTTCTCTGATTCTGGTTATTTATGTTAGCCTGCCAGACGATTTACTTATTGGCTTAAACAAATACACACATAATAAAATTACATATTCTTATCAATGCTTATCTAATAGACAACAATAAAATAATACACTTAAAATTATAGTATGAACACCTTATTTTAAAATATCTAAGCAGCTAGTTACCTGAACAGAGCACAAGCAGTTTTATTTGATCAAACTTTGAAAAAAAAACTTTTATGTCATAAAATTTTAAATTCGTGACTCCTTTGCGTCACCTCCCAGCCACACACTCTATTTCAAATTATGGAGGACTGTCTCGCCCTTTCGCTTCCACAGAGACTGTATATTTTGGAGTAGGTTATGCCTCTCCGTGTCTCTGCTTCCGCTATTAAGTTTAAAGTTGTGAACATCAACATGTTCTTGTTCCATAATCATACACCCTTAAAACGGATCTGCCACCTGGCTCTGCTGTTCCTCCTCGAACAGAGTGGCAGCCGCTGTTCCATAGTTTCCGGGAGATTTCCTCTAATTGTCCCCCCATTGAATTTCAAATATACACCAATTTCAAGTCAGCTATGGTCAAGGGACTTGATATGACCATAGCTGGCCGCTAGCCAAAACCACGGTTAGTGCTGGTAAGGCAGTAACCGCCCGAAAAGTCGAGGAAATCTGACTTTAATTTAATTGCCTGTTCCACATCAATCTCATTATGTGCGACACGTTATTTAGTATTGTGTGTAAAATTTTTATTTTACACGGATAAGGTGTGCCGCACATTTATCGCCAGTTTGGCCTCCGATGGAGGTAACACTCAACGTTACCCCCAACCCATTTCGCTATCTAAGAGAGCACAGGCCACCCCCTCAATAGCCACTTAATAATTAATTACAATTGAAAACTAATTAAAATTTTTTGTATACATTATCATATAATATTTGCATCAACAACCATTTAACCCATTCATAACCTTTTACCGTTTAACTTTCTTGAAATTTTCAAAATTTATTATTAATAATTATTAAATCATTTTTCAGTTATTATTAAAATTTTTAATTGTTATTTTTATTAAACACAATGATTGCACAAAATCTCACTATTGCATTAACACCTCAATCACACCTATAAACATTTTTTATTATACATGATTATAAAATTTTCATACTTACACTCCATTTAACACGATATACACACAAAACGTAATCACTACCATCTCTGAAACATTTTACACAAAATTAATTTAAATTAAACAATTCGTCATTCATTGCCACCTTTCCATCTCGTAAAATAAAATAAAGTCATTAAAAATTAATTAATTAACATTTAAATAAGCAATCAAAATATTTAAGCATATCAAATTGGTTTAATTAAATCAATTACCAAAAACATAAATTATATCGTTATCGAAACCATTACTATTAGTCAATTACCGTTTTCACTATTAATTCTGGTATTTCTTTAAATTGCAAAATATTGATATTATTATTATCACAACATTTTCTAATACATATACACATTATTTACCTAACGTTTCATAATACACACAAATGAATTCACTATTATTTACAAACTCTTGCTATTAATTGTTCCGTTTTTTCCGCACTTCATTGTCCCATTCTGCCATGTCACAAAACCATTAAAACAAAATATTTATACTGTCTTTTATTGTTTTAATAGTTTAACCTCCATCGTTCCAAATCAACCTTGGTTCTACATAACATCGTTCAATTTTATCAGCACACAAATGACTGTTTTGTGTGTTGTAACCAGAAAAACTAACTTCAATCAACTTATTCAAATAGTCGTTAAACCATTCTACATTAGGTATTTTTGTTAAGTCTCCGTCATTAAATTCATTAACTATTGGGTTAATCATTTTTATTAAATCATTGTAGTCGTTATCATTCACATATATTTCTAAACTTTCCTTCCATTCATCATACTTTCTATTTAAGTTATATATTTCTGTTTCTTTACAAACATACAATTCTCTGTTTACATCTCTCTCTTCATAACCCCAAATCACACTCTCAAAAGTATTACAGACAGAGGGTATAAATTCAATTAAATCTTTCCTGACTTCTCCAGGAAAAACAAAAAACTTCAAAAAACAATTATTTGTAGCCCACTTGTCTACACAATATATATGTGAAGGTCTTCCTTCACCCCCCATTCTACCTCGTAAACAATTTACCCCCTGTTTCATACCTGTAATATAACTCTCTCTCCACTCTCTCTCTAACTCCTTAACACACATTAACATTTCATAATCACATTCTACAACTTCATTAGTACTCTCAGATATTATATTTTCAATGACATTATTATCAACATCATTATTATTTATTAATTCATTACCTAATACAACATTGTCATTACAACTTTCGTTTGTATCACTCGTACTTGATTCTGCTTTATTCAGACTATTTCTTGTCATTTCATCGGCATTTTCAAGACATACATTCTTGTCTTGTATATTATTTATCAACTCACTAAATTTTACATTTATATTTTGCTGTAACTGCACATTCTGGTCTTTAATTGCTTTAAAATTGATCTCGTTTTGAATATTTTGCTGTTCGCATTTTATTTTCTGTTCATTAAAATCATTCGTTAATTGGTCTAATTTATAGTTAAAATCACTTTTCATCTTATTTAAAATTATATCATTATCATCAAAACGACTATTCATTACATTGAAATTACTATTCATTCTCTCGAATTGACTGAGCATAACACTCATCATATTTGTTTCCTCTGCTTGTTTATTTATCTTAGTTGAAATTGGTGTTATCTGAATCCCCGAATCAACATCTGTTTCATTTACTTGTGGTTGAGACGCAATCGGCGTGGAATGAGCTATTACATTATTGCCGACAGCTGTTTCTGTAACAGTACTCATCTCCTCCCTCAACATACCACTTTCCTCCAGCGATTGCGACTCAAGGCCACTTCCATTCATAATTGAATTTACTATACTGCTCTTCTCTGTGTTTTCAGACATTTTTATTTAATCTATTTTGTCTTACGTAACAACTACCAATGATCAGTCTTTTTTCAAAACTGATATTACAACATCAATTTACTCTCGTAACCGTATTCCGTTCAATGTACTGTCACATGTAGGCCGTTGTAATAACTTTTTTGTTATATTACATCCTGGTCACGCGGCACCAATTGTAACTCTTATAGTTACAATAATATTTATATTTTACTCAAATTCAACTTCACACTTACCTTTTCTCAATGATCTGGCCGGATCGAGTAGTGGAGGTACACCCATTTCGTTCGACGAACTGTGACAGCACATAAAACGAACTAAGGTTTTGAAAGAAACTAACTCTCAATTTTTTGGAAGAGAAATTATGTTTTTGTTTATTAACCAGAAATATTGAATCTATTATTCTTCCATTTATACAATTTCCAATTTCATTTTTATGGGTTTACCTGGTTTTTAAAAATTGTGTAACTCCTATAACTTACGTACTATGCTTAACTTCTATTATTTACTTACATTAAAATAGCCCAGCCTGCACACGCGCTACTCACATTCTAAAAACCCCTCATATAAAAACTCATAAAAACACCCCCTTGTTATGTAAAATTAGCGCTATAATTCGTTAGTATGTAACATTACATGTGTTGCGTCGTATTGCCCGACCACGTTTCGCGTTTTACAAAGTCTTTCATTCTCCGGCTTTTTTCACGCGTGTAGCATTTAATCACGATCAATAGGTATTCATCGTCACTACAGGCACTGTTGTATATGTTTTTTTTTTAAACTCACATAGTTATTTAGTCGGCCGACTTAAGAAGAAATACGGAAATTTTGCCCGGGCACAAAACTGATATCAGCCACGCATGGCGTGGGTAGTTAGTCGACTGGGCCATCACCGAGAACGTAACAGGTACAGCTTGCTTTCTTTGGAGGGAAGCTGTTGGTCACTGCCGCCCGCTTTGCGTCGTCGTTCATTGCTCATATGCTGTTGTGTAACCATTTTATATATGGAATGGAGCTGATATATTTGTGTGACCAGCGGCCGATATTGGACTTGGCTATGCTGATGTCACCAACAGTAGGCGGAGTTTAATGCGACTTCCGGGAGGTCTTAGAGAAGACGACGAATATTTTTACGCTCTGGCCATCTTGTACAGAGTTCTGCGAATTTTTAAGGTGGCAAATTCTTCACCGCATTACTCAACAACAACCTGCGTCTTATTGCTTTGTTTCACTGTTCTGTTACACTGACTGTTATACTGACACATACGTTGCACAATAATACATTTATTTTGCAATATTTTATCCAACCCCGCCCGAAAATGAACTGAATAAAATTATATAATTGCCCCAAACGATAAAAATAAAAACACCCAAAAATTGACCCGCTACAATACCCCCTCGATGAGAATTCTGCTGTTCATGACAGAAGAAATCTCATCGATAACCCTGAAGAGGACCGGTGAGGAACTGGCGCCAATAACCCCCTGGTTCTTAATCTCATGGATACACGACCCCCCTGGCTCATACCATGGATACCCCCATGGATACGCGACCATGGACTCATCTGAACGAGATCACTGGACTTCTCCGTAAGAGATCCCAACACCGAGAAATCGAACAGACTCGCACCACAGCGCGCCTCGCCTTCTAACATGCTACCCCCAAAATCCTCAATCCCTGGCTAAAATTATCCCAGCTCCTCCGCCGATATGGATCCCCTTTTTTGCAAGCTGGGCTGTTTTTAGCAGATACTGGGCTCACACACTTATATTACATATTACCATAACACATTAAAAATAAAACTTTCTTTTAAAATTTATCAAAATTTAAAAAATTCAAATTTAAAAAAAAATAATCTTTTATCAAAAAATTCTCTTCCTGGTTTTTCTAAATTTTTGTTTCACATGACTTAACCTAGACATTTCTACTAAGCTAAACACATCCTTACTCTAACATGAGAACCATTTATAGTCTACCAATACCATACAATACAATAAAATAAACATGGTTAATGCACACATAATAAAAGAATCATTATCTAAAATATTCATTCGCTGGCAGGCGAAAAAAAAATTTTTTTTTTCAAAAAAATTTAAAATTTTCAAAATTCTAAAATTCAAACAAAAATTTAAATTTATTCATTAAAAATTTTATTAAATTTATTTATTAAATAACCTTTATTAAAATTATTCAAATATTGGTTTGAATTAATTAAACAAACAAATTAAAATTGGCTTCCTACTATACAGGCTTAGTAGGTATATGAACTCATCAGCTGATCGTAACTAGGTCAAGTCCAAAACCCTTGACCTACATATGTTATATATAAGTTCTGAAAACACATTGAACATTTGTAATATCCTAACTTGAAATACAAACATAATAAAACAAAATATTTAAAACAAACAAAATATTAATATAATGATCATCAACTTGCTATTTAAATTATTCAAAACAACCAATTCTTAATTTTACATTATTTTCAAATTTTATCAAAATTCTGTCACTGGTGAAAAAAATAAACAATTGTATATTCTTTATCATGAATCTCTCTTTTTGCTTAACACTCTTACGTTAATCTACTGTGGGTGATGTAAATTATTCATTCTCATTTACTGTATTACTAGATCTGTATACATATATAATCTTTACCTCTCCCTATGGCTCTAATATTAATCAACTTCAACTCCCATGACACCCATCTCTACCAAAATATCTACTAATCAAGACACTCTAAACCCCAACTTATCATTTAACACAATTCGCCACCTTCTCTACATATAAAATACTCTCTAACCCCTTGTACATAGGATACGTGTTTCCCCTACCCAAAAAACTCAATTCCCTTATTTGGCGGCCCGGATTCTACCTAAGGCGGCCCCTTCCCCACAAAAATCTATCCCTATCCCGTCCCAACCTTTGTTGCGGACTCCCCAAATACACTACCCCCTAATACAAAATTGCCATCCCCAAAAATCTCAATCTCATTACATTACTACAAATACACAAAATAACCTCATTAACTATAAAAACAACAATATGTCACTCAAAATCTACATAAAGTCTCCATTACCACTGTGTCAACATTAATACTTCACCAACTCTGTTACATTACATTAACTCAAAACAACATTACATCATATTCATCTATACTATTTCAACTTCGACTTTCAATTCAATTTGACAGGTCTACGTGTCCCATAAAACATTTATCACCCATGAATTATCTTTTATTAATTTGCATAAATTATTGTTATTTTATTTCTCATATTCTTTTTATCCTTACTTCAAAATATCTGTAGTACATTAAACATTAATTACTTGTAACATTTACAAACCAATATACCAGTGACGTTATTGCTGATCAGCTGATCCTCCCAACACAATGAAAATACATCTTAAAATTGAACAAATTACATGGAATATACATATTTATTTTTATTTATTCTCCTTTCTCACCTCATTGTTTCCCATTTCTCTGATTCTGGTTATTTATGTTAGCCTGCCAGACGATTTACTTATTGGCTTAAACAAATACACACATAATAAAATTACATATTCTTATCAATGCTTATCTAATAGACAACAATAAAATAATACACTTAAAATTATAGTATGAACACCTTATTTTAAAATATCTAAGCAGCTAGTTACCTGAACAGAGCACAAGCAGTTTTATTTGATCAAACTTTGAAAAAAAACTTTTATGTCATAAAATTTTAAATTCGTGACTCCTTTGCGTCACCTCCCAGCCACACACTCTATTTCAAATTATGGAGGACTGTCTCGCCCTTTCGCTTCCACAGAGACTGTATATTTTGGAGTAGGTTATGCCTCTCCGTGTCTCTGCTTCCGCTATTAAGTTTAAAGTTGTGAACATCAACATGTTCTTGTTCCATAATCATACACCCTTAAAACGGATCTGCCACCTGGCTCTGCTGTTCCTCCTCGAACAGAGTGGCAGCCGCTGTTCCATAGTTTCCGGGAGATTTCCTCTAATTGTCCCCCCATTGAATTTCAAATATACACCAATTTCAAGTCAGCTATGGTCAAGGGACTTGATATGACCATAGCTGGCCGCTAGCCAAAACCACGGTTAGTGCTGGTAAGGCAGTAACCGCCCGAAAAGTCGAGGAAATCTGACTTTAATTTAATTGCCTGTTCCACATCAATCTCATTATGTGCGACACGTTATTTAGTATTGTGTGTAAAATTTTTATTTTACACGGATAAGGTGTGCCGCACATTTATCGCCAGTTTGGCCTCCGATGGAGGTAACACTCAACGTTACCCCCAACCCATTTCGCTATCTAAGAGAGCACAGGCCACCCCCTCAATAGCCACTTAATAATTAATTACAATTGAAAACTAATTAAAATTTTTTGTATACATTATCATATAATATTTGCATCAACAACCATTTAACCCATTCATAACCTTTTACCGTTTAACTTTCTTGAAATTTTCAAAATTTATTATTAATAATTATTAAATCATTTTTCAGTTATTATTAAAATTTTTAATTGTTATTTTTATTAAACACAATGATTGCACAAAATCTCACTATTGCATTAACACCTCAATCACACCTATAAACATTTTTTATTATACATGATTATAAAATTTTCATACTTACACTCCATTTAACACGATATACACACAAAACGTAATCACTACCATCTCTGAAACATTTTACACAAAATTAATTTAAATTAAACAATTCGTCATTCATTGCCACCTTTCCATCTCGTAAAATAAAATAAAGTCATTAAAAATTAATTAATTAACATTTAAATAAGCAATCAAAATATTTAAGCATATCAAATTGGTTTAATTAAATCAATTACCAAAAACATAAATTATATCGTTATCGAAACCATTACTATTAGTCAATTACCGTTTTCACTATTAATTCTGGTATTTCTTTAAATTGCAAAATATTGATATTATTATTATCACAACATTTTCTAATACATATACACATTATTTACCTAACGTTTCATAATACACACAAATGAATTCACTATTATTTACAAACTCTTGCTATTAATTGTTCCGTTTTTTCCGCACTTCATTGTCCCATTCTGCCATGTCACAAAACCATTAAAACAAAATATTTATACTGTCTTTTATTGTTTTAATAGTTTAACCTCCATCGTTCCAAATCAACCTTGGTTCTACATAACATCGTTCAATTTTATCAGCACACAAATGACTGTTTTGTGTGTTGTAACCAGAAAAACTAACTTCAATCAACTTATTCAAATAGTCGTTAAACCAGTCTACATTAGGTATTTTTGTTAAGTCTCCGTCATTAAATTCATTAACTATTGGGTTAATCATTTTTATTAAATCATTGTAGTCGTTATCATTCACATATATTTCTAAACTTTCCTTCCATTCATCATACTTTCTATTTAAGTTATATATTTCTGTTTCTTTACAAACATACAATTCTCTGTTTACATCTCTCTCTTCATAACCCCAAATCACACTCTCAAAAGTATTACAGACAGAGGGTATAAATTCAATTAAATCTTTCCTGACTTCTCCAGGAAAAACAAAAAACTTCAAAAAACAATTATTTGTAGCCCACTTGTCTACACAATATATATGTGAAGGTCTTCCTTCACCCCCCATTCTACCTCGTAAACAATTTACCCCCTGTTTCATACCTGTAATATAACTCTCTCTCCACTCTCTCTCTAACTCCTTAACACACATTAACATTTCATAATCACATTCTACAACTTCATTAGTACTCTCAGATATTATATTTTCAATGACATTATTATCAACATCATTATTATTTATTAATTCATTACCTAATACAACATTGTCATTACAACTTTCGTTTGTATTACTCGTACTTGATTCTGCTTTATTCAGACTATTTCTTGTCATTTCATCGGCATTTTCAAGACATACATTCTTGTCTTGTATATTATTTATCAACTCACTAAATTTTACATTTATATTTTGCTGTAACTGCACATTCTGGTCTTTAATTGCTTTAAAATTGATCTCGTTTTGAATATTTTGCTGTTCGCATTTTATTTTCTGTTCATTAAAATCATTCGTTAATTGGTCTAATTTATAGTTAAAATCACTTTTCATCTTATTTAAAATTATATCATTATCATCAAAACGACTATTCATTACATTGAAATTACTATTCATTCTCTCGAATTGACTGAGCATAACACTCATCATATTTGTTTCCTCTGCTTGTTTATTTATCTTAGTTGAAATTGGTGTTATCTGAATCCCCGAATCAACATCTGTTTCATTTACTTGTGGTTGAGACGCAATCGGCGTGGAATGAGCTATTACATTATTGCCGACAGCTGTTTCTGTAACAGTACTCATCTCCTCCCTCAACATACCACTTTCCTCCAGCGATTGCGACTCAAGGCCACTTCCATTCATAATTGAATTTACTATACTGCTCTTCTCTGTGTTTTCAGACATTTTTATTTAATCTATTTTGTCTTACGTAACAACTACCAATGATCAGTCTTTTTTCAAAACTGATATTACAACATCAATTTACTCTCGTAACCGTATTCCGTTCAATGTACTGTCACATGTAGGCCGTTGTAATAACTTTTTTGTTATATTACATCCTGGTCACGCGGCACCAATTGTAACTCTTATAGTTATAATAATATTTATATTTTACTCAAATTCAACTTCACACTTACCTTTTCTCAATGATCTGGCCGGATCGAGTAGTGGAGGTACACCCATTTCGTTCGACGAACTGTGACAGCACATAAAACGAACTAAGGTTTTGAAAGAAACTAACTCTCAATTTTTTGGAAGAGAAATTATGTTTTTGTTTATTAACCAGAAATATTGAATCTATTATTCTTCCATTTATACAATTTCCAATTTCATTTTTATGGGTTTACCTGGTTTTTAAAAATTGTGTAACTCCTATAACTTACGTACTATGCTTAACTTCTATTATTTACTTACATTAAAATAGCCCAGCCTGCACACGCGCTACTCACATTCTAAAAACCCCTCATATAAAAACTCATAAAAACACCCCCTTGTTATGTAAAATTAGCGCTATAATTCGTTAGTATGTAACATTACATGTGTTGCGTCGTATTGCCCGACCACGTTTCGCGTTTTACAAAGTCTTTCATTCTCCGGCTTTTTTCACGCGTGTAGCATTTAATCACGATCAATAGGTATTCATCGTCACTACAGGCACTGTTGTATATGTTTTTTTTTTTTTTAAACTCACATAGTTATTTAGTCGGCCGACTTAAGAAGAAATACGGAAATTTTGCCCGGGCACAAAACTGATATCAGCCACGCATGGCGTGGGTAGTTAGTCGACTGGGCCGTCACCGAGAACGTAACAGGTACAGCTTGCTTTCTTTGGAGGGAAGCTGTTGGTCACTGCCGCCCGCTTTGCGTCGTCGTTCATTGCTCATATGCTGTTGTGTAACCATTTTATATATGGAATGGAGCTGATATATTTGTGTGACCAGCGGCCGATATTGGACTTGGCTATGCTGATGTCACCAACAGTAGGCGGAGTTTAATGCGACTTCCGGGAGGTCTTAGAGAAGACGACGAATATTTTTACGCTCTGGCCATCTTGAGTTTTTAGTTAGAGCGTCCTTTGAGCGCGTGCAGGTGTAGTTGCGCTTGAGCGTTGACACACATTTACAGAGTTCTGCGAATTTTTAAGGTGGCAAATTCTTCACCGCATTACTCAACAACAACCTGCGTCTTATTGCTTTGTTTCACTGTTCTGTTACACTGACTGTTATACTGACACATACGTTGCACAATAATACATTTATTTTGCAATATTTTATCCAACCCCGCCCGAAAATGAACTGAATAAAATTATATAATTGCCCCAAACGATAAAAATAAAAACACCCAAAAATTGACCCGCTACAGTCTCACATCTTGGCACTACACTTTAATCACCATTCATTATATAAATTATTACACAAGATGCAGCCAGGATTTTCTTTAGGATTGGTCTGGGGAGGGGGGGTTGGATTTTTTGAATCTAGAATTCTTGAGAAACTACAAAACTGAAAGAATAAGAACTTATTGTTTGCTATTTATTTGGTGTAACAAAAGGGGGGGTAGTGTGGAAACATAAAGGTTATTTATGTCAATAGATATCTAAAATTTAAAAAAGTATAAAACAATAAATATGACATCTTACAAGATACAATTAGGACTGAATAAACATTTCCTACGTGTTAAGAGGATATAACCTTAAAAATTAGTATAACAATTTGAACCATTCTGCAACCACCAAACAACTAGTAATGTTTCTATAAAATGGGTTCATACTTCCAAAACAGCTGTAACGTACTCAATAAATTTTTCTGGTGAAGGGTTTGTGAGAATCGGTCAAAAAATAACACAAATTTTAAATTATTTGTGTCGATGTTTCGACAATGTTCATTGTCATCATCAGGACAATTGTTGCTGATGCCAAACACACAATAAACATTTCAAAACATCGACACAAATAATTTAAAATTATGTTATTTTTTGACTGATTCTCACAAACCCTTCACCGGAAAAATTCATTGATTGATGGTCACTACGATTTTAAAGACATACTTAATAAATGTTTAAACTCTCACAATTAATAAGCCTGATTATTTAATTTGATTCTAATGACTACATTTTTTCAGGCATATTTTTTTTTATTTTTGATATTTCCTTTTTTCTTTATACCTCTAGGGGGTAAATCCCCAAATTCCCTCTGTGCCAGTGCACTATTTTAATAAAACTTACTTATCAAGAACTTATTATTGAAATTCTTTAGGATGTGTTCTAATATGAACTGTACAATTACTATGGAAGGAGAATTGAAAACATATTATTACTATTCTTATAATTGAACATAATAATAATAACAATAGATTCATTTCTGTACCACCAAAGTGAGAGACAGGAAACCATTTGTTTGAGTCATACATAGTACAAGGAAGATAGGTAATGTATCAAGCACTATGTAGACAGGATATAATGAAAGAAGAATATATTTGATATATGAGATCATATAATAAATAAATGGCATACATATCTATGGTAAGTGAGAAAGAGGAAGATCACAAATCTGATGGAGTGATACTATTAAATGAAGATAGATTATATTGCATATTTTGAGGTAGGAATTATCAAGCACGAAAAGATCTGGAGGGGTGTATGTTCAGTATTGGATTGTATGTGGGTTTTACAGTGAGAATCAAGTTTAATAATACGGTATATAACTGGAGTAAAAATATTACAGCAATATACTGTGATCAAAAATTGTTTTATAAGCTGTCTTATTTGGTTAAATAAGAAAACCTTTAAAAAACATGGTTCAGTGATCAAAAACTCAAAAAAAAATTGTCTTCTTAATCTGTGTGTTCTGAAGGATTAAGAAGAGAATGTATATTTGGCATGCTATTATGAATAACATAATCAGGATTCTTAATGTAAATTCATTTTGTTCTAATTGTCTCCAAGTCAAGTTACTAACTATTTAGAATTAATATTAGGCAATTACCTGTATTAACTTCCGTCTTGTGACTTATTTGGTTTTTTCTTAAAACGACGCGTTTCGAGAATAAATTCTCATCATCAGGTTTCAATACTATAAAAACATCAAATTCACCCAAAAGGGGTCGTCAACTAGTTAAAACACACAAAAAACACCACGCATAATTTAACACCGACACAGTCTCGGCACAGTCCGATGCGCATCATCTCGTTGCCAACGACCAACTTGGTCGTTGGTGTTAAATTATGCGTGGTGTTTTTTGTGTGTTTTAACTAGTTGACGACCCCTTTTGGGTGAATTTGATGTTTTTATAGTATTGAAACCTGATGATGAGAATTTATTCTCGAAACGCGCGTCGTTTTAAGAAAAAAACCAAATAAGTCACAAGACGAAAGTTAATACAGGTAATTGCCTAATATTAATTCTTAATGTAAAGTACTGCATGGATTAAATCAGAGTATAACTTCTTTTACTGTTGACTGTCGTGAAAATACAGGAAACTTTTGGCACAATTAAGAAATTTTGATATATCAGTCAGTTAATAATAATGTTGTTTATGTTTATTAGGATTCTATTTGATAGTTGGTGGCGCTACAGAAGAGTATTTCAGAGCTGACCATCCATTTATGTTTGCAATTGTGAGAAAGCCAGAGAATTTTGTACTATTCTTGGGTCGACTTGTTAGTTTGCAGCATTAAGAAGTTGATACTAATAACCTTACACTGAAAAGCACAGATATTGTAAAATATAAGGCAGTCCTGAGAGACAAATGTACTTTTTATGTATTTTTTTTTAATTGTAAAACTGTGATTCAATACTTTGTAAGGTGATTCTTTTTAAAATGTTAATTTTACTTCCATTTTGTTAAAGTCATTAACTCTCAAAGAAATACTGCTCCAAACAACTATTAAGAATTACCAAGACTGCATTTATTAGGAAAATCTTGAAACAAATCTAAGTAAGCTGATAAAGGAGAGCTGTTACACTAAGTAAGCTGTTTAGTGTCATAGAGCAAACAAAGAATTTCACCTTTATTTCAGTACAAGTTCATAGTTAAACATAAAACTATCATGCCTTATAACCTACAAAACAAAACAAAAAATCACTTCATTTATAGTTTTTGAGATACTGTGTATCTTTTTTATTTTGAAACAACTATAAATATTGAAGTTGCAGTAAAACGTAATTTTTATAGTATATAGGTGAAAGCTATATAATTTATCATTTATTCTTTGTCGTGTTCTAGGCAGCAATTGAAATTAAACACTTATATCACTGTCGGCACCTTGTTTATTTATGTTCTCACAAATAATTTTTTATAAGTAAATATATAAGTCAGGAAATACAAGTTTTGATTCACAAGTGTAATTTATACAAACAAAAAGATAACACACAAATATAATATTGATCCATAAATGTGGATTCAAACACACACACTAATTCTGTAACTAACTAACTCTCAGAATCGAGACTGACTACTCTTTCTATTACAGTTCTTTTTTAAGCTGGTAATGATATCATTCACCAACATGCATCAGTTATTAGAATAGTCTAGTTTGATCCAGGCGTATATTTGAGAACCTGGTAGAATAAACTATGTCTATCCACAAATGCATTGCACATTGATACAGATCATTCTAGTGTATTCTATAAATAGTGTCTGTCAATATACATAAGTCATGCATCAATTGTGCATAATGTAAATACACGTGAGTATGTACGTACTTAACCTATGCATCATAACCTACATACTGTTTTAATAATACCAATCATAATATTACTTAATATATTATGCAGTACTATTACTTTTAATGTGTGTTGCGGGTTCTCAAGTATACAACAATTATCCCCCCTGGCATATTCCACTGTCTCTTCCTCCATCCTCCTTTTCTTAGAATAATACTGCTCCTAAATCCATATCACTGGCATTAGTTTGCAGACAGATGACAAGTTGATGACAAGTTTACATTCAGGTAGGCAAGTCGATGAGCAGATTGATTGCTTCCTTGATCATATGGAAAGCTTCTTCCTCTTTTTCAGTCCACTTGAAAGAATGTTTCTTATTCAAAAGGTCTTTTAATGGTACTTTTAAAGGTCTCAAAATGTGGTACAAAGCTGATATACCTCCCAGATTGTTCAAGGAACTGTCAAATTTGGTGTTTACTACGGGGTCTCGCCATTTCTTCAATAGCCTTGTTCTTCTCTGGCTGCCTTTCCAGGCCCTCAGATGTTCAGTTGACAGGTTAGACCATGAATATTGAGCCTTTCCAAAACTTGACTGATGTGATCAAAGTATTCCTGTCGATGCTTACCTGTTTATTAGAAAGTCATCCAGTTAAACTTGCCAGAATTCTCCAGTGTAGCCAGACAACACTTCATCCATGAGTTGCATGAAGGTATCTGGTGCATTCTTCAGACCTTGAACTGATGCAGCCCTTGTGGTGTAGTGAAATCTGTTACTGGCCTGGAGCTATCTACAACTTCAACCTGCCAATACTCAGAATTGAGATCCAGTGTACTGAAGATCTTTAAACCACTCACTTGCTTCAGCATATCTTTCAAATCTCCCATGGCATCAGACAGCTGTCTAACGTGGTTCAGCTGTTTAACTTTCTGAAATCAACTCACCATCGATACATCCCATCCTTCTTCTTGTGTAAAATAATGGGAGATGCCCAGCTGGATGTTGATTGTCTGTTAATCCTTGGCATTCCATTTCTTTTATCTTATCCAGAACAAATTTTCTTTCATCGGTGTTTATAGGATAGGGTCCTCCTTAAAGTTAATTCTATGTTTAACTGTCGTTGTGGAGTCTATCTCATCTGTCATAACTTCTGTTATTAATAGATAACTGTGCAGCAATTCTCTAAGATTTATCTCCTCTCCGTCGTCCAAGGGCCCTATTTGGAAATCATTCTGTCACACTATGTTAATTTCAACCACTTATCCTATCCTAAAAATATTTCATGACCAGTATAGTCTATAATCACTCCATACATACCTAAAACGTTATGACCCAAGATAACTTTTGGTGTGAAATCCTTGATTATTTGAACAAGCAATTCTATGTGTATGCCCGAACACTTTGCTTTCAAAGATGTCTAGCCCACCACCTGATAATGTAAGTTGACAGCTCCCTGGACCTCCTCCTGCTGTCATAATTTTCCTGGTTGAAGTAATTTGGCTACATTCATATTAATAAAGGAGTGACTTGTGTGGGTATCAAGTACAGTTATAAACGACTTGTCTTTGATGTTAATGGTCATGGCTGGGTGGGGCTGGAAGTGTCCAAAGTACTCTGTCCAATGCCATGGTACTGTAACCACCTGTCTCTGCATATTGGGAACTGATTTCTGGGGGCAAACGACATCCCCATTACCATTCTATCCCAGCCAAGAGCTCTAGTTTTCTGCTATAGGACATTTGTCCTTAAAATCCCCTACCTTGCGACATCTAAAACATCTTCTGAGTACCTTCCTCTGCAAAAGGCCTTGTCTTAGCAGGATGGTCCTCTTCTAATTGTCTAATGTTCTTCAAATTGTTTGGAACAGGATAATTTTACCAGTTCTGATTTTATCTTGGAGCAGCTCAATTATAATAGGAACAGATTCATCACCACTTTTCTCAGAATGTATCCTTTTGGAAGATTGTTATCCACTGCAAATTGTGGATAAAAAATGCCCCTCCTCGTGTTCTGTTGGCTGATCCTCATTTAGGAACTTTTTGCATGTTGCTGCTCATATTGCATCAGAGTCAGATCTAAATATTAATTCTTTCTGAAAGTCACCCAACTCAGGCTCAAACATTTAATGTTCTGCCACCAGCTGCTGTTGAACTGTATACAAAAAGATGCAAAAAGGTCTGTCTACAAATTTCTTGGTATAGGTTTGTTCATTTCAGTAGTGATACACAGCTCCTGAACATGGAGATTCCTTCAATATACCTTGGAATTCTGGTAAACTCTCTCTAATCACTTTCAGATCTACAGGAACCTGATGAGAAAAGTTATAGTTACTGTCAGCTGGGCCCGATTCAGTATTTTTAAGCTATGGGGCACAACTGACTCTGGGTCCTGAGGGGGCATTTGGTGGGTCGCAAAGCTGGGTTCATAAATTTATTTCACTCTGTCTTAAAAACCTATTACTTTTAAATTATTAAGATATATTGTTTTATGTATCTTAATAATATATCTTTTATATTTCCAATAGATGGAACCCATATTTTCACATTACAATTTGTGGATGACCAGGTCTTATTAGCACAAGACAAAGGACTTGGAGTATATGACTCGGAAGATCAAAGATGCATACGAGAGCTGGGAACTGTCAATAAATCTAGAAAAGACCAAGTATTTATGCGTGGGAGGTACTGAAACCAACTTCCAATTGGAAAATAATGAAGAAATTGAAAATTGCCAGGCATATAAGTATTTAGGAGTACAGATAAAGCAGGATGGCAGAGATACAGATGAAATAAAGGAGAAAGTAGGTATGGGACAGAGGGCTAAAAAGGCTAAATAGTATATGGTGGCATGACCAGATAACTAGAGGAAGGAAAGTACAGATATACAATACTATCGTAAAGAGTATTCTGTTGTATGGTGCTGAGAGTTGGAGAATGACAGAAGCGGATAAAAGGAAAATACTAGCTGTAGAGATGGATGCACTAAGGAGATCATGCAGAGTATCCAGGTGAGAGAAAATAAGAAATGAACAGATTAGAGAAATGATAAACGTGAAACATGCAGTAGTAGACGAAATAGAAAGAAGACAGTTAATTTGGTTTGGACATGTTAAACGGATGGGAGGAGAAAGGTTGCCAAAAAGGCTAATGGATGGTTACCCCCGGAGAAGAGCAAGAGGGAAAGACCCAGATGATCATTGGGAGAGAGTATTCAGAAAGCTCTAAGTGCAAGGAATCTGACAGAAGAACATTGCCAGGACAAAAAATATTGGAGAGAAAGTCTGGAAATCAGACAGCAACGACAGACACTATAAACCGATGTTATATATATATATATTTTTTTAACAATTTAAATTCAACCTGTTTTGTATGTAGTCTTAGTTCTACATTTCTGTTATTTGCACTCTACTATTGCTTTTGCTTTTTACCAGCATCTCTCTGATGTTTAACACAAGGAATCTGATGTGTGCTGTTTCAATCACAGCAATGAGTTCTTAATTATCAAATAATTATCAAATGCATGTCGACTTCAGGTGTCGCTTCATATTTCCATTCTCCTGTGCGTGTGTATTGTTACCAACAAGGGTCAACTGTCATCATTTCACATTGCTATCAAGATTGCTTGGATTGCAAAGCTAGCCGCCTATAAGCAAATGGATTGTGACTGTTTTAAGAGTTTGTTGGAAGTTTTACTCATTAACGTGTGCTACAGCTTTGAGGTTTAATGTCAGTGCAACAACAGTCATGATAACAGTGTTTGATTGTATGAACAACAATCAGAGTTTTCCTTTACTAACCAATAGGATTATAGGATTCAATAAATTCAATAATGACTTTTCTTTGTCAATTCCATGACAGCTAGTATATGGGTCTTAGTCTTTCAGGTCTTTGTAAATAAAAAAATATTATTTTCAAACATTTCATCTACTGGTTGTTAATATGGAAAGTCCACTGATAAAACGTTGGTAAGTTCGTTGTACCGAGTGACACAGTTCGTCCAATGTTAAGTTTCCAGCATGGCTATGTAGTTAAAACTGGGGACATTGAAAAGAAAAGCACAAATGAGTAAAACTTATAGTTTCATGAATAATATAATCAAGAGTTTTAATGTAAAGTATTGCATGGATTAATTATTAAAGTACTTCTTCTGTTAGAAAATATAGGAAATTTTTGAAAATAATAAGATATCACTTAAATTAATAATAACGTTGTTTATGTTTAGGAATCATTAAAGTAGTTGGTGGCATCGCAGTAGAGTATTTCAGAGCTGACCATCCATTTATGTTTGCAATTGTGAGAAAGCCAGAGAATTCTGTACTATTCTTGGGTCGACTTGTTAGTTTGCAGCATTAAGCAGTTGATACTAATATACTGAAAACCTTATACTGAAAAGCATAGATATTGTAAAAAATATGCTAGCCCTGAGACAGATTTACTTTTTATGTTTTTTTTTTTTTTAAGTTGATTCAATACTCAGAAAAGTGATTCTTTTTATAAAATGTTAATTTTACTTCCATTTTGTTGAAGTCATTGACTCTCAAAGGAAATATCACTCCAAACAACTATTAAGAATGACCAAGACTGCATTTGTTATAAAAATCTTGAAACAAATCTAAGTAAGCTAATAAAGGATGTACTGTTTAGTGTCATAGAGCAAATAAAGAAATTTATCCTTTATTTCAGTACAAGTTTATAGTTAAACATAAAACTGTTATGCCTTAAACATAAGTACAGATTCCTTTAAACTACAAAACAAAACAAAAAATTCACCTCATTGTGATTTATAGTTTTTGAGATACTGTATATTCTTTTTTATTTTGTAACTACTATAAAAACTGAAGTTGCAGTAAAACACAATTTATTATAATAAGCTATATTATAATATAAGCTATATAGTTATATAATGTATCATTTAATCTTCTGTAATGTTTTTCTAACATTTACTACATTAATACATACTTTAAAATGAAAAACAAAGAGAATAGTTCAGCGTGTGACAATCCAGTACAGTTCTATAATTTCTTATAAAGGTAGGGGCATAACAATGAATTATTCACTAATGCTTCCATCTCACATTACACACAAATATTAGAAACAAAATTAAAACTTTCCTGGCATACAAGTTGTCCTTTCTGCTTCTCTTTTCTTTTCTTCTTCCATCACTGAGATTTTCATTCTATATTCTTCAAATTTGAAACATTTCTCTTTCCAGCTAGATAAAGGTTTTTATTACTGAATTATTAAGCAATTTTTGCTGTCTGTCTTGCAGACACCTGACACCACTTTCTAGTGGAGTGTCAGCAATTGACTGAAAAACTGCCTATGTTATACTCACAAATTGCCTCATCTCTTCTGGTTTCTAGTCTCTTTAGAAACAAACATTATTAACTTGGATACTTACACCATATACACGATGTGTTTCAAAAGTAAGGACCAGCAGGTCATTATTGAAAACAAGGTGAGAAAAAATATTATTCATTTTCTATATACTAAATCTATTTTATTTTTCTAAAATCTGCTGTCTAAGATCTCAGCCAATGCTGATTTCAACTCCTCATTGTCCTTGAACTGTTGAGATGCAAGCCACTACTTGAGGTGGAAGTAGGAGGGTGATCGAAAAAGTTCCCACTTTCATCATCATCAGCATCTGCAAAGATTAAACGAACCATGGTTTGTTCTGGTTTCAAACAGGTAAAGTCTAGAGCTGGTCACTTTAGCGCTTTCTCGGATGTCCTACAGCTCTCCGTCCCTTTGTCTTATAGTTCTATAGTTGTAGTTCCATGATCATAGAAATTCCCACTTTAATTGATGAATCTTCTCAACATTGTGGACAACAGTGTGTGCGGGTGTGCATTGCCTGATTCAGAACAATTCTGTTGTTGATCTGTTTTAATTTAATTGAACAATTCATCACTCATCAGTGATTCTGACTTGCACACCTCATTTTTGAAAGTGTTTCACAGTAAACATCCACTGTGGTTGTTATTGCTGGCTCCATAAATCCACCAATAGTACATGTTTTTGTTACAACAGAACATTGGTCATGGTTTTCCAAGCAGAATGGGTTGGTATCAATTTCTTTGGGTGTGGGGCGCTTGGATAACACCACTCTATGGATGGATTGTTGTTTGGACTCAACATTGATGTACAAAATTCATGTTTCATAACCAAGTTTCATATGAAAAAATTAGTCTCCGTCTTTTTCATAGTGGTTCAAAAATCAAAAATGCACATGCAGATTCATCCTTTGATTTTTTTACTTATCAGTCAACCTTTTTGGAACCTATTTTGTACACAGTTTATGATAGCCTAATTTTACAATAACAATTCTGTACACGTTGCTCTGAGAAGTGTGTGGAAAGTCTGTTGCAAGAACACTAAACCATTAAACCATTGTAAACCATCGGTTTTTATCAAACAGTTGAGTTCACTTGTCCAACAATGTCATCTTCTTGAATGCTAGGCCTTCCACTCCCCTCTTTATAATGAATATTTGTACAGCTATTAATACAATCATTTAACATGCAGCCTTACATTAGCTTCAAACATCTCGATGAACCTTCATATATAATCACACAATTCACAGTGTGTTTTGTGATTGAGAAATCAAATGACACACCAAACTTTACAAGTGGTAGGGTTGTTTATTGTCACAGTTGTCATGAATCACTGCCACCAAGAAAAAAACAATATTCTTCTGACAAAACAGATTTAGCTAACTAATGAAGTAGTCGAAGCTGCTGCACATTCATTATATTGTTGCAACGTCTACTGATCATTGTATGGTACAGTGGAAAACAAAATACAAGACACCAATTATGTCACTAATCACCAGCTTTAATTATCACAGTGACACAGTTTGTAATTAACAAGATAGTCTCTTTACAACAAATCAAATAAAAATTGTTCACATGCAATAAAAAAATTTCAACTAATATAAAACACAATTGTACTAAAATTGTCCCTCACAATTATAAAAACACATAACACTTCACCATAATATTACGAACCACACTAATAACCACTTGAACGCACAGAGTAATATCGCCCGATAATAACTAAACTAAGGCCGCTGACGCCTGATATTTATACCCCGTTCACAAACCAGAACATTCCACAACTATGCGTTATCTCTATACTACGACGTAACGAATTACGGCTTTGACACAGTCAGCAAGACTGGTGATATCTAGAAAAGTCTCGCAAGCGCATGTTGAAATCATGTACGCCACAACATTCAGCCGGATTCCAATGGATCGTTCGAGAAACACGTAGACTGTTCTGTGATGTCAAAACAATATGATTCATTCTGCCTTGTACTCCTAAATCTGAACAAACTTTCTGTATGTTTGATCACTGTTTTCCTTTACATCCTCTTAATTCAGTAATTCTAGTAAGTAATCTGTAAGTGTAAGTTTGTAAGTTAATTGCCACTCTGTAAGTACCCACTCCAATCTGTACAATTTGTCACTGTTCCATTCTGTGAAGGAACCATAACAAAACAGTCTTTTCTGCCTGTGTTGTTCAATATTGTTCTCTGTATGCACATTTGTTGTTAAATTTTGTTTATTAGTGATGGTTTTGTACCATAGTATGCTTGATTTTTTGATACTTCTTGGTATTAACTTTTTTGCTGACAACAAACTTATTATATTATTTCCCAATATAATAAGAGTGAGATTCTATCTGGCATTGTTTTTAATAAAAGTTCTTCTTTCATCGTGTTTTAGTCTTACAACTTATTACAATTCTATCTTTTTCTTGATTGCCCTAATGGCCTTTGTACAATTTGTTGTTATTCAAATTTTTAAGAATACAAGTAGTGCTGACCATCTTTTGAGATAATTTTTCCATTTTGCCCTGTATTCTGTTACTTGTTCATTTACATGTTGTTTACAATTTATACCGGTATATATTTGTTTATGATTCGAACCTTACAGATGTATTTTTTCCTATCCACTTTTGTGCATCCTGCTAAGATTCTTAAAAACCTAATTCAAATGATTTGTGTTCTTAATAAGTCCTAAAAAGCAAAAACAGAAAAATATTTACACACAATATACTTTTCTAAATTACATATGAACATAATAAAAAATTATTTTGGGAACTTAAATGTTTAAAAAAAAAATTTGTTCACTGAAGTATCTTTCACTGTCTTTAGTAAGAATATTGCCAGTAACTAACAATCTACTAACTGTGTTCTAATTATAAATAAACAAGTAACATAGATTTATTTGTGCATATTGTTGTAAACTATAGAATTTGGTTTGCTGTTAGGGCATGTTTAACATACATGCATAGACTGACAGTCTTATGTAGTATGTAAGTTTTTCTGGTATGTGTAGAAAAACTTGCATCAATAGATAAAATAAATAGACAAAGTTTTCAGTGTGTAATAAATAATCAGTATGTAGGCTATTCACATTCAGCGATATTCAGTAAGTCACGTGGTATGAAACATTATATGCAATAGATGAAGGCAAGCACGTCAAATAGCACTTGATGCTGATTCATTGATGATGTTTTCCAGGTTAGATCGTTCTGGTATGAAAATCTATATAAGTTGGCCTTCTTGACAAAGTACATAGTCTCTACCATTACTGAGGTGAATGGGTGGACGTGGCCTCCGATTGTGAGGGCGAAACATCTGTCAGCATAAACTCATGTTTCCAACATGTGGACACCAGCCATAAAAGCGTTAGGGACTCTAATTTTGTTTATGTTTAGGAATCTTGAAGTTAGTTGGTGGCATTGCAGTGGAGTATTTCAGAGCTGACCATCCATTTACGTTTGTGATTGTGAGAAAGAGAATTCTGTACTATTCTTGGGTCAACTTGTTAGTTTGCAACATTAAACAGTTGATGCCAATAGTCTTACACTGCAAAGCATAGATGAAGGCAGTTCAAAGTGGGCAGTAGCATTTTAAAAAGGAATTCAGTACAGACATCTTATAACATTATGTATAGGCATACAAATTAAATACATGTGTGATCATGTAATGAAAATACTGTTATGTTTTTGTATATCTCAGAATGTTTGGAGTTAGTGGTAAATTGCTACCTCCTACAGAAACTGTTTCTGGGTAATACAACATTATCTTACTATATTAATGTATAAATTATAATATACATTAAATCCTTAAATTTCATAGTGACTGTCAATGAATTTTTCTGGTGAAGGGTTTGTGATGTTCGGTCAAAAAATATAAGACTAATTAAATATAATTATTTCACTAACGACTCAGAACATAGTTTTTTATGGGTAAAAACGTAAATTTTTACCTTATAACCTGAACCGGTTTTCGCCTTTTAAAAAGCTTCTTCAGAGGCTACCGCTGGTAGCACTGTCCGTCTTGTTGGTGACGGTATCGACTTTTTAAAGATTAATATTGTGTGTATGGTGTGTGATAAGTTCAAATAATGCGTGTGATTTGAATTGTGTCTGTTCGTTTAGGATGTTGTTTTTTATTTGTTTTCGTGTTTTTGTATATTTCCAATTGTTCTAGAGAGTCTAGTTTTCGGCCTTTTGTGTGTACGTGTAGAATGTCCATGTTATTGTCGATGTTTTTGTATGTGTGGTTTGCTTCAATGAGATGGTTTGCAAAGGTGGATTCTGTAGTGGAGTGGAGTGCCTTTGTGTGTTCAATGTATCGTTGTTTGAAGCTACGTCCTGTCTGGCCTATGTAGAATTTGTTGCAATCTGAGCAATTTAGTTTGTAAACACCAGGTAGATCGAATTTGTTTTGTGCTTTGTGTATGTATTTTGATAGTGTGTGTTCTGTTTTGTTAGTAATTTTGTAAGCGATTCTGTATCCTGCTTTTTTGAATTTGTGTGCTATTTTTAAGTTTGTTTGTTGATGTATGTTAGTGTTATGAATTTGTTGATTTCTGTCTTCGTCTGTTGTTTGTTTTGTGTTTTGTGTAGGAGTTTATTGACTATTGTTCTGTCATATCCATTGGATTCTGCTAGATATTTTATCGTGTTTAGTTCATCTTTGTAGTCATTTTCATCTAGGGGGATGTTGTTAAGTCTATGTATCATGGTTTTGAAGGCAGCCAGTTTGTGTTGTATTGGGTGATTGGAGGAGTTGTGTATTAGTGTGTCAGTTGTAGTCGGTTTTCTGTATATACCGAATTTGTGCCTGTGTTCAAGTTTTGCGATGGATAGGTCTAAGAAGTTTATGCTATTGTTGTGTTCGTATTTGGCAGTAAAGGTTATGTTTTTATGTATTTTGTTTAAGTGTGTTAGTAACTGTTCACATTGTCTTTTGTTTCCCTTGTATAGTATTAGAATGTCATCAACGTATCTGTGCCAATATAGTATTTTATGTGAGTGTCTGTCATTGTTTGTGAGGATTTTTGTTGTTTCTAAGTGTTGGAGGAAGACTTCTTCTAGATAGATATGCTGGATCTTCTTCTTCATGCTGGATATGGGTGAACCCATGGGTAGACCATCATTCTGTGTGTAAAATTTATTGTTATATGTGAAGTAGTTTTGTTTTGTGATAATGTTCAGAGTTTCTGTTATTTTGTTGATAAGTTCGTCTGGTGTGTTGTTCTGTTTGAGTTTGTTTTGTAGGATAGTGATTGTTTCAGAGATGGGGATGTTCGTGTACAGGTTTTTAATGTCAAAGGAGGCTACTGTGGGATTAGGGGGGATGTGTATGTCTTTTATTTTTGTTACTAGGTCTGTGTTGTTTTTTACTGCAATGTTGTTGTCTAGTTGTGTGTGTTGTCTGATAATTTTGTCTAGATGTTTTGCGAGTTTGTATGCAGGCGCATTATGGTAACTGATAATGGGGCGGATCGGAATTTCTTATTTATGGATTTTGGGAAGTGCTTTGAGGGTAGGGGCTGATGGTCGGATTTGAGCAAACTGAGAGCAAAGGCACACAAACACAACATCACATTTGTAAAAGCAGACAAAGGCAACACGACTGTAATCATCTCCACAAACGACCTACACAACAAAGTACAAAACTTCATGGAACAGAACAACATCATAGAACTAAAACACGACCCCACTGACAGATACCAAAACACAGTAAAACAACTAATCAACAAAGCCAGACACATAATGACACACAAACAAAAGGCTTACATGAGACAAATCCGACCATCAGCCCCTACCCTCCAAGCACTTCCCAAAATCCATAAAGAAGAAATTCCGATCCCCCCCCATTATCAATATTATAAAACACATATATATATATATTTTCTATATAAGTAACTTGATGTTTCTTGCAGTAATTATATAATTTGTGATGTTTTCAATTTGTTTCTTCTGCAAGTAGTATAATTTTGTATATTCTTTTTTAACACTTGACGCACGTTGCACTGAAAAATATCAGTATCATCAGAGGTTTCTAAGTAAATTGAAATATAAATCAAAGAATTTACTTAGAAACCTCTGATGATACTGATATTTTTCAATGAAACGTGCGTCAGGTGTTAAAAAGAATATACAAAATTATACTACTTGCAGAAGAAACAAATTGAAAACATCACAAATTATATATATTTCAATATTTCAAATAATAAATATTAAATGTAATATATATATATATACTGTATATATTATAAAATACATACATTATGAATATATACATTAATACATATTATAAAATGAAAAACAAAGAGAATAGCTCAGAGTGTGACAATCCAGTACATTTCTATCACTTCTGATAAAGGTAAGGCCATAACAATGAATTATTCACTAGTGAGCCAGCTCAGATTACACTTAGAAACATAAATAAAACTGCCCTGGCATACAAATTGTTTTTTCTGCTTCTCTTTTATTTTCTTCTTCCAAGACTGAGTTTTTCATGTCTTTCTCCTAAGCTCACATTACACACAAACGTTAGAAACATAAATTAAACTGCCCTGGCATACAAATTGTTTTTTCTGCTTCTCTTTTATTTTCTTCTTCCAAGACTGAGTTTTTCATGTCTTTCTCCTAAGCTCACATTACACACAAACGTTAGAAACATAAATTAAACTCCCCTGGCATACAAATTGTTTTTTCTGCTTCTCTTTTATTTTCTTCTTCCAAGACTGAGTTTTTCATGTCTTTCTCCTAAGCTCACATTACACACAAACGTTAGAAACATAAATTAAACTCCCCTGGCATACAAATTGTTTTTTCTGCTTCTCTTTTATTTTCTTCTTCCAAGACTGAGTTTTTCATGTCTTTCTCCTAAGCTCACATTACACACAAACGTTAGAAACATAAATTAAACTCCCCTGGCATACAAATTGTTTTTTCTGCTTCTCTTTTATTTTCTTCTTCCAAGACTGAGTTTTTCATGTCTTTCTCCTAAGCTCACATTACACACAAACGTTAGAAACATAAATTAAACTCCCCTGGCATACAAATTGTTTTTTCTGCTTCTCTTTTATTTTCTTCTTCCAAGACTGAGTTTTTCATGTCTTTCTCCTAAGCTCACATTACACACAAACGTTAGAAACATAAATTAAACTCCCCTGGCATACAAATTGTTTTTTCTGCTTCTCTTTTATTTTCTTCTTCCAAGACTGAGTTTTTCATGTCTTTCTCCTAAGCTCACATTACACACAAACGTTAGAAACATAAATTAAACTCCCCTGGCATACAAATTGTTTTTTCTGCTTCTCTTTTATTTTCTTCTTCCAAGACTGAGTTTTTCATGTCTTTCTCCTAAGCTCACATTACACACAAACGTTAGAAACATAAATTAAACTCCCCTGGCATACAAATTGTTTTTTCTGCTTCTCTTTTATTTTCTTCTTCCAAGACTGAGTTTTTCATGTCTTTCTCCTAAGCTCACATTACACACAAACGTTAGAAACATAAATTAAACTGCCCTGGCATACAAATTGTTTTTTCTGCTTCTCTTTTATTTTCTTCTTCCAAGACTGAGTTTTTCATGTCTTTCTCCTAAGCTCACATTACACACAAACGTTAGAAACATAAATTAAACTCCCCTGGCATACAAATTGTTTTTTCTGCTTCTCTTTTATTTTCTTCTTCCAAGACTGAGTTTTTCATGTCTTTCTCCTAAGCTCACATTACACACAAACGTTAGAAACATAAATTAAACTGCCCTGGCATACAAATTGTTTTTTCTGCTTCTCTTTTATTTTCTTCTTCCAAGACTGAGTTTTTCATGTCTTTCTCCTAAGCTCACATTACACACAAACGTTAGAAACATAAATTAAACTGCCCTGGCATACAAATTGTTTTTTCTGCTTCTCTTTTATTTTCTTCTTCCAAGACTGAGTTTTTCATGTCTTTCTCCTAAGCTCACATTACACACAAACGTTAGAAACATAAATTAAACTCCCCTGGCATACAAATTGTTTTTTCTGCTTCTCTTTTATTTTCTTCTTCCAAGACTGAGTTTTTCATGTCTTTCTCCTAAGCTCACATTACACACAAACGTTAGAAACATAAATTAAACTCCCCTGGCATACAAATTGTTTTTTCTGCTTCTCTTTTATTTTCTTCTTCCAAGACTGAGTTTTTCATGTCTTTCTCCTAAGCTCACATTACACACAAACGTTAGAAACATAAATTAAACTCCCCTGGCATACAAATTGTTTTTTCTGCTTCTCTTTTATTTTCTTCTTCCAAGACTGAGTTTTTCATGTCTTTCTCCTAAGCTCACATTACACACAAACGTTAGAAACATAAATTAAACTCCCCTGGCATACAAATTGTTTTTTCTGCTTCTCTTTTATTTTCTTCTTCCAAGACTGAGTTTTTCATGTCTTTCTCCTAAGCTCACATTACACACAAACGTTAGAAACATAAATTAAACTCCCCTGGCATACAAATTGTTTTTTCTGCTTCTCTTTTATTTTCTTCTTCCAAGACTGAGTTTTTCATGTCTTTCTCCTAAGCTCACATTACACACAAACGTTAGAAACATAAATTAAACTCCCCTGGCATACAAATTGTTTTTTCTGCTTCTCTTTTATTTTCTTCTTCCAAGACTGAGTTTTTCATGTCTTTCTCCTAAGCTCACATTACACACAAACGTTAGAAACATAAATTAAACTCCCCTGGCATACAAATTGTTTTTTCTGCTTCTCTTTTATTTTCTTCTTCCAAGACTGAGTTTTTCATGTCTTTCTCCTAAGCTCACATTACACACAAACGTTAGAAACATAAATTAAACTCCCCTGGCATACAAATTGTTTTTTCTGCTTCTCTTTTCATTTCTTCTTCCAACACTGAGATTTTCGTATCTTTCTCCTACATTCTTAAAATTTAAATAATTTCTCTTTCCTGCTAGATACAGGCTTTTATTATGTAACTCTTAAGCAATTTTTGCTGTCCACCTGGCAGACATAGTACTAGAATAAGTAGAAAAACGTGAATTACAAAAAATTGTATTAACAGTTTGATAAATTGTTGTTTGTATTTAAGAATCGCTGCTGCATACAGTGGATTTCAGAACATTCATTTCACAGCTGATCACCCATTTATGTTTGCTATTGTGCAAAAACCAGAGAATTCTATTTATTTCCTGGGTCGGCTGGTCACTGTGAACTAGTTAGCGGTTGGTACTATGAACCCATATGCTGGAATCTGAACTGAGAAAACATATTTCTATAAGAAAGATTACATATTTGCTTATGTGTTCTATGCTATATAAAAATATTAAAAACTCTGGAAATTCAGTATAGCTTTATCAGATGGTAATTCTGCATCTTGATAACCTAAAAAAATAAAAATAAAATCAGTCAGTTATCTTTGTTTAATTTATCTTCCTTTCTTTACAAAAGTTGAATCTGCTATAATGACCATACATTTGGTTTACGTGAAAGTAAGGACAAGAAATACTGGCCACCATTATGTCAGCTACACTGGCAAAACCTATTCCTGCAGCTTCATGTGGTACACATCAATAGATAAAATATATAGACAAAGTTTTCAGTGTGTAATGGAGAAAGCATATCTTTACAGAATCTTATGCAGCCTATTCACGTTCAGTGAAATCCAGTCAGAGTCCTATGACATGAAACATTACATACAATATAGGACGTGAAGGTCGTGTTTCCATGTTCATCCTTGAAAAGTGTGCCATAATGTTGCAGAAATGGTGATGATGAACTGTAGTTTCTAACAGTTTTAGATATTGTCACTGCTGATTAATTCTTTTCATTATGACACGATCATATACATAAATAAAACATTGTAAATATAATTACTTCACTACCGAGTCGGAACACAAAGTTTTTTATAGGTGAAAACACAAAAGTTTTACCTTATAGCCTTAACCGGTTTTCACTTTTAAAAAGCTTCTCAACTGAAAACCGGTTAAGGCTATAAGGTAAAACTTTTGTTTTTACCTATAAAAAACTTTGTGTTCCGAGTCGGTAGTGAAGTAATTATATTTAGTTGAGTAATGGACACGTCATGGACAACGAAATCCAAGAATATAAAACATTGTGTAATAGTAAAAAATATGAGGCCTCGCTTAAAAAAGTATGTATTGCAAAATACATACTTTGAAGATTTTGTTTTGTTCACACTAAATAAACTAATTTACCAAAAATGGTTCTAAATTATTACAACATTATAAACATATAACTAGTAGGCCTACAATACTAGAGATCCCTGGTTTAAGGAGGGCCTAATAAGATGTCAAGTTACAGAGTCTTTAAATTTGCATCAACTTCTTTTAAATGTTAATGAAGCACCAACTTCTATCTTCACATTAGACTGACTGCAGGCAATAGTTTTTGGTTTTGCTTTTATAGCTAAATTGTGTTTGTAAAATTGGACCTGCATAAGTACGTGTCACGAATTCCTAGGCATCAGCAACATGACACTAATAAGACGTGTACCACACTAAAATGAATATATGAGAAAACCTACAAATATATAAACATGAAATGCTAAACAAAGTACCGGAAATACCAGAATAAATGCAAATCAAAACACAACAAGATACAAGTTTTAGAACACTAAACATTTGAAACATTCAACAACAAAAATTTACACACCACATCTGTTCACAATAATGCCAATAAAGCCAAACAAAGGCCAAGAGAAGCCAACAGCAGTAACCAAGTGACACAGATATTCACAAGAATTAGAACAAACATGGCTGATGATGAGATTGCTTAATGCTCAAACCATGTTCCAAATAAGAAAAGAAAAAAATTGTTAGAAAAACAAGGAATAAATAAAGTTATATATAAAATTGAAGTTCAGACTGAAAATCTATCTGTGCTGTAATATTAATAATTCCAAACATTTTATATTTGTAAGCATTTCATAAAGCAGTGTCATGTCCCTCATTCCCTTGTCCATTGTTCATATTCGCTCAGAATAAACAATAAACAAAATATCGGTATGGAGAACCATACATGAAATGTTCTAAGATTTATATTTAAAATCATTTTAGAAATGAAATATTTCCATAGAAACTACTTCTTTCTACTTATTGCTTCAGCCTTTATCACAGTACTGTGGTCACTAACGTATACCACCTCACGTTATCGCACTCCATTTTTACTGATGATGGCAGCCGATGGCACTGCTGAAACATCTGGTTTTGCAGAAAACATTGGACTATGGCGAAACAGCCGGGGAAGGAATTTGAACAACAAACTATTTCTTTGTTGCCGACAATGTAGTACACATATAAAAAATTATCCCCTCCCTCTTCAGCTATCATTTTCGTTTATAGAAAATTACCCCCACCCCATCAACCAGCCCCTTCATTTATAGATATTTCATCTACGTTTCTACAGTGGATTATTATGATCTTCTTATCAGGATACTTTGTTTATCAAAATTAAGTACCGTACTTTACTCTTGTTAAAACATAAAACGTTGCAGGTAAACTACCCTTTCCCCATAACCGATCTTCACCAAAATCAATAGCAGTCCTCTACTATTCAGGGACATATGCAAAAAACTATTTTATTATGTTTGAATTTATGGCAGTTATCGTTCATCATAGAAAAAATTACCTTTGTTAAAACATAAAACGTTACAGGTAAACTACCCCTTTCTCTTAACCGATCTTCACCAAATCAAAAGGCCTTGAGGCCTCTACAATATAGAGATGTATGCAAAAAATTATTTGATTCTGTATGAATGTGCGGCAGTTACTGTTCGTCATAGAAAAAATTACCCTTGTTAAAACATAAAATGTTGCAGGTAAACTACCCATTTCTCTTAACCGATCTTCACCAAAATCAAAAGACCTTGAGTCCTCTACAATTTAGGGATGTATGCAAACAATTATTTGATTCTGTTTGAATTTGCAGCTGTTATCGTTTGCCATAGAAAAAATTCTACACAGATAGATAGACAGACACACACACACTTTTGAAGAATGACTTTTCTTCATGTTTTGAGGGTAGTACAATCAGAATCAGTCGTTATCTCAAACACGATTTTTTTTCGCCATGATCATACTACAATTTTCTTATGGAACATGGAAGTAAAATATCGGTAAGGAGAACCATACATGACTTCCATGTTCTAAGATTTATATTTAAAATCATTTTTGAAATGAAATATTTCCATAGAAACTACTTCTTTCTACTTACTGCTTCAGCCTTAACCACAGTACAGTGGTCACTAACGTATACCTCCTCACGTTATCGCACTCGATTTTCACTGATGTTAGAAGTCGTTGGCACTGCCGAAACGTCTGGTTTTGCAGAAAAAATTGGACTATGGCCAAATAGCCCGGGAAGGAATTTTAACAACAAAATGCTTCTTTGTTGCCGATAACGTAGACCTTGAGTCCTATTTATCAAAATTAAGTACTTTACTCTTGTTAAAACATAAAATGTTGCAGGTAAACTACCCCTTTCCTTTAACCGATCTTCACCAAAATCAACAGGCATTGAGTCCTCTACAATTCAGGGAAGTATGCAAAACATTATTTGATTCTGTTTGAATGTGTGGCAGTTATCGTTCGTTAAAAACAAAATTACCCTTGTTAAAACATAAAATGTTGCAGATTAACTACCCCTTTCTCTTAACCGATCTTCACCAAAATCAACAGACTTTGAGTCCTTTACAATTCAGGGATGTATGCAAAAAATTATTTGATTCTGTTTGAATGTGTCATCGTTCGTCATAGAAACAATTACCCTTGTTAAAACATAAAACATTGCCAGTATACTACCTTTTCGCCGTAACCGATCTTCACTAAAGTCAACAGGCCTTGAGTCCTCTACAACTCAGGCACATATATAACAAATTGTTTGATTCTGTTTGAATTTACGGCAGTTATCGTTCGTCATGGAAAAATCACTCTTGTTAAAATATAAAATGTCGCAGGTAAACTACCCCTTTGCCTTAACCGATCTTCACCAAAATCAACAGACCTTGAGGGCTCTACAATTCAAGGCTGTATACAAAAAATTATTTGATTCTGTTTGAATTTACGGCAGTTATCGTTCGTCATAGAAAAAATTACCCTTGTTAAAACATAAAACATCGCAGGTAAACTACCCCTTTCCCTTAACCGATCTTCACCAAAAACAATAGGCCTTGAGTCCTCTACAATTAAGGGAGGTATGCAAAAAATTATTTGATTCTGTTTGAATTTGCGGCTGTTATCGTTTGCCATAGAAAAAATTCTACACAGATAGATAGACAGACACACACACACACACACACACACACACACACACACACACACACACACACACACTTTTGAAAAATGACTTTTCTTCATGTTTTGAGGGTAGTACAATCAGAATAAGTCGTTATCTCGAACACGATTTGTTTTGCCATGACCATACTTCCATTTCCTTATGGAACATGAAATTAATAGGCTTTGGTTCTCATCATTCATAGTTGACCATGAAATATTTTAATATTTTTAGGAAAAGTCAATCTTTTTCGCCAAATTCCGTATTAAAAAATAAGACGGTAGGACAGTATATAAAAATACCATCAATATACAGAAACAAGAAGGAATCCACAACAGTGGAATGTGTTCCTGGAAGCAAAGTACCAGTTCAAGTAAAAAAAATGATTAAACTAAATAGTTAATTTATAATGACAAATAAATAATCAAACCTCTGTAGATTTGCTACTTGTGAGTAACTTACAAGACATAAGTAAATGAAAACTATTTTCCAGTATGTTTGTGCCTTGCAGCAGGCACAACAAACATAACACCAATAACACCAGAAACACTTTGTGTTTAGCAGGCACCTGTGCAGTACTGTGATTGGTTGGTTTAAGGTTATTCCTGTCCTGAAACCACTTTCATAATCAGTTACATAGGTACAGCATACAGATCATAGTATTTACATTAAACATAATTACTATTTCTATATTAAAATAGGTTGTTTGAGGGATCAATAAATCAGTATAGTGTCATACTCCTCTGATTTATAGAATCAAGGCATAAAAATCACCACAATGTATGTTATATTACGCTATAGTTCATTTAGAAGTCAAATGGCACAATGGGGAAAATAGGCAAATACACTGCGTACATAGGTTTTTTGCTTGTATGTACTGTGCGACTTGAAAATTTGCTCATCCAAAAACTAAAGCTACAGGATTATAATATTTAAACTTTAACTAAATTATTTATAATTAAAATAATAATTAAAATATAACTTATTTTTACTATAAACATAGCTATAAAAATTACAGTTATTTGCTACTATATTCTATCCATTCCATGATATTTTGTTACCATCACCGTTGGCCTCTAGCTACATGTGATCTTACAAATAATTTGAGATACACTGCAACCCTGGTACAATCAACCAACATTTCAAATTCAGCAGAAAGAATATTACCACTTTTTATCCTGGATCTTGGGCCCTCATACAGATTTTGTAAGGGTTGATTAGAACAAAGTTAATATTTGATTTCATAAAACTTTCTCCTCTGAAAGGTTCTTAAAAATTGATAAATATTTTGTGTACTTCATGATTCACTGCAATTGGTTTTTTAATATCCTAACAAATAAAACTCAAACGTCACTAAACTTAATAACACGCTTAATGCACTGTGATAATACGCAAATATTATGTCAACTTAATTGACCTTTAAGTCACTTTAATTATTCCATTTCACAAGATCCTTTATTAAGCTACAAATAAAAGAAGTATTCTATACTACACATCATGAGAAATACTCTACAAAGAAATTCACTAGAGAATTGGATATTACCAATTTCATAAAATATACAAGAATATTGTTAAAAATATTACTCCTGGCCGTGGTGTTAGGGCATGGTCTACAGTTGTTGTGGACAAACATTTCTGCCCCACCATCGGAGGCCACCATCAGTGTCTGAAACAATTGGTCCGCCCATTTACCCCAGTGATGAGGTACAGACTATATATTTTGCCTGATGAGGCCCACTTATATAAAGTTTTATGCAGCATGATCTAAGCTTGAAAGCATCATAAACCAATCAACATCGAGTGATATCTGATTGGTTTGGGAGCACAGCATGCCAAATCCTATTTAGTAGGAGGCTTTCTTTGAAGATCTACATAGACTCCATGTGCAGTCAAGGTTAGTACGCACTCTTCAAGGACAGGCTATTGGTCTCTTCATAGAGAACACAACGATCGGCATTGGAACTATTTACACACAATATTCTTTTCTAAATTACATATGAACATAATAAAAAATTATTTTGGGAACTTAAATGTTTAAAAAAAAAAATTTTGTTCACTAAAGTATCTTTCACTGTCTTTAGTAAGAATATTGCCAGTAACTAACAATCTAATAACTGTTTTCTAATTATAAATAAACAAGTAACATAGATTTATTTGTGCATATTGTTGTAAACTATAGAATTTGGTTTGCTGTTAGGGCTTGTTTAACACACATGCATGCACTGACAGTCTTACGTAGTATGTAAGTTTTTCTGGAATGTGTAGAAAAACTTGCATTTAAGAAAATAATGTTTATATAAACATGTTGATAAAGTGTTGTTTATATTTAGGAACTGCTATTACATACAGTCCCCGTAGACGCATTTATTTTGCAGCTGATCATCCATTTATATTTGCTATTGTGCGAAAACCGGAGAATTCTATTTATTTCTTGGGTCGGCTCACCAGTATGAACTAGTTAGCAGTTGCCACTGTGAACCCATATGCTGGAAGGTTGAACTGAAAATATATCTATTTAAAGAAAAGATATTTTTTTAAAATATTATATGTACTTAGTTGGTTATGTATTTTATACTACGAATAATATTAAATCAGCATAAATTCAGTACAGTTTAATCAGATGTTAAGGCTGCATCATCATAGCCTAAGAAATAAAAATAAAATCAGTCAATTGTCTTTGTTTAATTTATGTTCCTTTCTTTGAAAAATTTTAATCAGCTATAATGACTATTGTGGTTTACATTTTATGAAAATAAACCCAAGAAATACTGGCCATCATGATGTCAGCTACAATGGAAAACCAACTGAATTTGAGACACATGTTAACAATGAATCTAATGTTAACCTTTGGTACAGATTGATATCTGATTGTTTTGGGAGCACAGCATGCCAAATCCTATTTAGTAGGAGGCTTTCTTTGAAGATCTACATAGACTCCATATGCAGTCAAGGTTAGTAGGCACTCTCCAAGGACAGGATCTTGGTCTCTTTATAGAGAACACAATGATAGGCATTGGAGAGTGCATGTTCGGCTACCACAGACTTCTCTGGCTGCCTCAAGTGACAACAATGGATGTGTTCACCAATGGAGGTATGGATGCTCCACATTGTGGTGCCAATGTACACTTCACCACTTGAACAAGGCACACTGTATATGCCTCCCAACAAGAGCAGATCGCTGGAAATGAATGGTTACTCTGTCAGGACAGGAAAGTGAGGAGTGCCGGCCAAGAAGATCTGCCAGGCCAGCTGAGTCAGTGTTGCAGGAGACTGTTGGTCTCCACCCTATATCCACGGGGTGATAGACCACATTGGCAGACTGCTGAATCGGTGGGGTGTGAGGACCATCTACAAGGTGACCAGGAAGGTGGAACAGTTCTTGAGACGCAAGGAATCCACTCTCATTGGGAGGCAACACTGTGCCTTGCTCGTTGGTAAAGTGTACATTGGCACCATGAAGCACAGTGTCGACAACCACATTGGTGAACACAGCCACTGTTGACGTTTGAGGCAACCGGAGAAGTCTGCGGTGGTCGAGCATGCATTCTTCAAAGCATTCTCTTTTAAGGAGACAAAGATCTTGTCCTCAGAGAGTGCCTACTAACCTCGGCTGCACATGGAATCCATGGAGGTCTTCAAATATGATTTCATCACTATGAATTGAATGGGAGAAAGCCTCCTAATAAATAGGATTTGGCATATTGTGCTCCCAAGCCAATCAGATAGCACTTGATTTTGCTTTCCAGCTTAGATCATGCTGGTACGAAAGTATATATAAGTGGGTCCTCTCAGACAAAATACATAGTCTTTACCTCATCAGTGGGGTGAATTGGCAGACACCGTGCCAATTGTTTTGGACAGTGATGAAGGCCTGTGACAGTGGGGCTCAAACATTCGTCCATAACAATTGTAGACCATGACCTAACAGCCCAGCTACAATGTTGATGCCGACCGTGAAAGCTTAAGAACTTGTATACAAAAATATTTTGCTAGTTCGTGAAAATAGGCAGAAATATGGCATGAATATGGCAACTACTCTGACAAATTTTTGGCTGGGCAAGTTCTTGAGTACTTTGAGAAATATTGAATGGTGTGTTCTTGTTTTAAGTACTGTAAATATATTTTTGTGACTTCAGAACACTCTATTTAATTTAATAAAATTTGACTAGCTTTGCTTGTTAACAAGCTTCTTCAGAAGGTGCCACTATTACTTCTATGTTTTCGAATGTGGCCTGTTATTTAGCTTGGTAATAGATAATAGGAAAAATTACATATGTGATATTTGTTGTAGGTGACATATTCAAAAAGTACGTGTGATTTATCTGTGCTGGTTCATGTAGGATGGTCTTTCCATGTTTTTATACATTTAAATATTCTGACAGTTGTTCAAGTTCATTAAATTTCGTCCTTTTGTGTTTATGTGCAAAATTTTCATATTATAGTTAATGTTTGGACACATGAGATCTGTTTCAATGAGATGGTTTGCAAAAATGGATTCAGTAGTACAGCGAAGAGCTTTTTCACATGTTCTTTGCATCACTGTCTAAACCTGGAACCTATTTGAGTTATACAGAATTTGTTGCACTGTGAGCATTACAGTTTGTTAATGTCAGGTAAACCAACTGTTTGTGTTTATGTATATTTTTTTTAACAGTGTGTGTGTGCTCTGTTTTTTTGTAGTTTGTATAATATATTATACCCTACTTTATTAAATTTATGGGCAATTTCAACCAGCAGGAGGACTCACAATCAGGTTTTATAAATTTAAAAGTATTACTTTGAAGATCCATATCCTATACAAAGTTCTTAAGGCATTTTATATCAGAAATGAAAATATTTGAGGTGTTGAAAATATTGTTTATCAGTGCGGATTCTGCCAAGGCAGGTCGACAAAAAACAGATTTTTACCTTTCACTAGATTCTTGAGAAATGATTGGCCATATTATTTATTGATTTTAGATTGGCTTATGGTAGTATAGATAGGGAATATTTGTATTCAGTAATGGTTAAGTTGAAGATACCAGAAAACTTGATTGCCCTAGTTAAGGCCACAATGAAGAACACTCAATGTCAGGTAAAAATCCAGAATAGGCTATTGGACCCTGTGCACACGAATAAAGGGGTTCAACAAGGAGATTCTTTAGCTTGCCTTCATTTTAATATTGCTCTAGAGAAAGTCATTAGAGGTACAGGCATTAACACAAGAGGGAACATCTTTTATAAGTCAGTTCAAATTCTGGCTTATGCAGATGACATCGACATTTTAGGAAGAACAAAACAGCTATGATGGAAGCCTTTGAGAAATTGGAGAAGTTGAGAAAGAAAGATTGATCTGCAGATCAATCAGGGAAAACAAATTATATGCCAGTGACAAGAAAAGACTAAAAATCAGTGTCTGGGCCATAAAAATTTAGAAATAGGATCTTATAAATTTGAGATAGTACAAAGCTTTACCTACCTCAGCTCAGAAGTTAACTGTAAAAATAATATTAGTGTGGAAATCCTAAAGGATATTTTGTCAGCAAATAGGTGTGTGCGGGACCTCAGAAAACATCTAAAATTTCAGTTAATACAAAGGAAGACCAAGGTCCTATAATGTATAAGGTCCTAGTGCTCCCAATACCGACTTGTGCATCATAGAAATGGATGCTGCTTGATCAGATGAGAGGCAACTACATATATTGACAGGTGGATCCTCAGGCAAATTTTTGATCCAGTGGAAGAGAGGGGAGCCTAGAGGAAAAGATATAATTTAGAGCTCTATAATTATGATGATGAACCTAAAGTGGTCACCTTTATTAAATTAAAAAGATTTGAATGGGCTGGACACATTATATGTGCTTGTGAAAGCAGAGTTATTAAGAAGATACTTAATGCAAAACCAGAAGGTAAAAGGAAAGTTGCAAGGCAAAAACTGAGATGGAGGGATGGGGTGAGTCAGGACGTCAGTACTCTTGGAATTAGAAACTATGAGGAGTATGGCAAATATGAATAGAGAAGATTGGCAAAATCTTCTGAAGAAGGCCCACAAAGGGCTGTCGAGCCAATGATGATGATGATGAAAATATTGTTACGATGGTCTCATGGATCATTGTGTTGTACAGTCAAAGCAGAATAACAGACACCAATGGAGTTGCTAATTACAAACTTTAATTAGCATAGGCGATGGTTAGAAATCAACAAAGGCACACTTATACAATAATTCAAGTCAAAACTTTCCAACACAATAGTAAGTGTCACCTTATTACAGTTCTAAACTAATTAACACAATTATCCTGTAACAATAACTCTGAACCACATTCTTGGGGGAAACAAAAGCCAATGCAAACAGTTATTAACCCACATAAACAAAATACACAAAACATAACCTTCACTGCTGAATATGAGTACAACAACACCATAAACTTCCTAGACCTCTCCATCACAAAATTTGAACACAGACACAAATTCAGTATATACAGAAAACCCACTACAACCGACACACTAATACACAACTCCTCCAATCACTCAATACAATACAAACTAGCTACCTTCAGAACTATGATATATAGACTTAACAACATCCCACTAGATGAAAAAGACTACAAAGATGAACTAAACATGATAAACTATCTAGCTGAATCCAACGGATACAACAGAACAATAGTCAATAAACCAATAAACTCCTACACAAAACAATTAACAGACAAAGACAGAAAACAACAAATTCATAACATATCAATAACCACATTGAAAAATAGCCCACAAATTCAAAAAAGCAGGATAGAGAATCACATACAAAACTACAAACAAAACAGAACACACACTATCAAAACACACACACACACACACACACACACACACACACACACACACACACACACACACACACACACACACACACACACACACACACAAAGCACAAAACAAATTTGATCTACCTGGTGTTTACAAACTAAATTGCTCAGATTGCAACAAATTCTACATAGGCCAGACAGGACATTGCTTCAAACAAAGATACATTGAACACACAAAGGCACTCCACTCCTCTACCAAATCCACCTTACCAAACCACCTCATTAAAGCAAACCACACATACACAAACATCAAAACAACATGGATATTTTACATGTACACAGAAAAGGCCAAAAACTAGAGACAGTCTTGAACACTTGGAAATATACAACACACGAAAACACATAAAAACGACATCCTAGATGAACAGACAAAATTCAAATCACACATATTATTTGAACATATCAGACCCCATACACACAACATCGATCCTTCAAAAGTCAAACCGTTGCCAAGAACAAGACAGGCAGTGCTCCCAGTGGAAGCCTCTGACGAAGCTTATAATAAACAAAAACTGGTTCAGGCTATACAATGAAACTTTTACATTTTTAACAATAACAAACTTTGTGTTCCGAGTCGGTATGACATAATATGTTTAGTTCTTAACCACACCTGAATATCACTGGTCTAAAACTGAACTCCAGTGCTTTGAAATGCAGTATTTATACCTCCCAGCCTTGCACTGTAGTGACATAGTGGGTTTGGATGCCAGTGGACAAGTCTAGAAGGAGCATCTCAGATGACCTAGAATGTTATGCAGCTCTGCCATGCAGAATGATCTCCAAATGATAGGAACAGCCTCATGCCACACATGCCAAGAGTCACATAGACGCTTTGTTATTATTTAGTTCAAAGTAGCAATATGTACAGGAAAAAATTAATAAATGTTTCTATACACTTTTCTGACATGGAACACTAATATTTTTGATGAAAATAGAAAAAATTACCTTTCCCTTAGCTAGCTTTTGCTTGTGAACATTACCAGAAGCAAAATTGTTTTGTGTGCAGTGTGTGATGTGTTCAAAGAATGTACATGATTTAAATTGTGTCTGTTAATTTAGAGTGTTGCTCCATAAGTTTTTGTGTGTCTGTATATTTCTAGCTGTTCAAGTGTGTCTGGTTTTTGACCCTCTGTGTTTATGTGTAGGATCATCGTGTTGTAGTTAATATTAATGCATGTGTGATGTCCTTTAATGAGATGGCTTGCAAAAGTGGATTTAGTGTTAGAGCGTAATGCCTCCATGTGTTTATTCTATTGCACTGTGAGCAGTTTAGTGTGTAATATCAGGTAAATCAAATTTGTTTAACTGTTTGTATGTGTGCTTTGAAATGTATTCTGTTTTGTTTGTGGTTCTGTATCCAATGTTGTAACTTGCTTTTTTAAATTTGTAGTTTGTTCAGTTAACATAGGTAAGTGCTATTAATATATTATTGCCTTCTGTTGTTTGGCACATTTATTTCAAAAGACATATTTATCTGTGTCAAAAAAATTGTTCTTGGACTCTATGAGAAATCTTTAATGCAAATTTATATGATCTAATGTTTGCGTGAATAGAAGTGGTGAAATGTGAGATAGTAGGGTATCATGTTAGCTAGTAAAATGACGTGATCTAGGAGGGCAGGAGGTGTATCTTGATGTGTGGTAGAATGTTTTTGCAAATATGATATTTGGTAGAGAAGTGGATACCAGTCAGAAATTTTGGTTTAAAACACTGAATTTCATGTGGGTTTAATCACCAGGACTAGTAGGGTGGAATCTTTAGGCTGGTGAAGGAGACTGTAGGAACACACACACACTAGTGTCTTAGATAAAGGGGACTCTCAATTCTCTCAGTTTAATTAGATATTCAGATGGGAAGTTGTGAATTTCAGAGTTAATGTAAAGAGAAGTGGAGACATGATTGTATATACTAACACAGTAAAATGAAGATTTAAATATTTGAAATATTTAAGCAGAAGTCATATAATATTTGACACAAGTAGTGCACAAATTCAACAATTTGTTGAAATTTCATACCGAATGATTTGTGAGTGAAAGAAAAGATATTTGTGGCAGCTACTGTGCGTACAAAAGAGAAAAATGGTAGTTTAGAGACACAAGCACCTCCTGGGAAGTTGGAAACCACATTTTCAACAGGTGAGGAACAAGAAATTCACCAAGTAATGTAATTGTTTAATTCTTTAGAAAAACTTATTTTAAATCCTACTGAAAGCATTTAAAAAACAAGTTAAATAAGTGAATATGATGTGGAACGAAATATATCATTATAACCTATATATCAAATATTCATTAAATTGATCAAATTGTAAACTTTGCACAGAAATGTGACTAAAATATATATTAAAAGTACGTATATGTATTTAGAAACATATTCAATAAAGGATTGTCAATAAATTTCTAGACTATAAAATATATGATATATGTACTTAATTCATGTTATATTAATACAAATTGAAAAACTAGGGTACATTTAAGATTTGGTAAAACAAACGTTGTTGCTTTATATTGTATTCTCTATCGTCTTAAATTTGCTACTGAATTTCTTAACTGTGTACCCAGATGTCCCAGTTTTATTTGTCAAATTCGACACTCCATCTGCAGATAACGAAAAGATCTATGTGATAGTTTCAGGCTTAGCAGTTTTTAAGGTTTTGTTCAAAGCATTAATATATTAAGTACAGTTTACATAATAATTTCATAACACTAATTAATTATTAATAATAATATATAACATAATTAGATAATTCATAATACTAATATTACATAATAATAATTATTAAATGAACATAATAATTTCTCTTCTGTTAAATATATTTATTTTGTGTTTTGTACAGTCTTGTAATGCAAAGGAAGAAAATAAACAACAACAACAATAATAATAATAATATGTTGGTATGGTGATTAATATATGAAAGTATTATGAATTTGCTGCTTTTTCAGAGGGTCACTTTGGATTTTGTGCATGAGTCTGCTACTATACTGTCATATCCACTGGCTTCATTTATGTATTTAATTGTGTTTTGTTGATCTGATAATGTTTCACAGGAAATGGAGAGTGCTATGTAGTCTGTTTAGCATGAATGTGAATACGAGAGTTTGTGTCACCTGAGGTGACTGGAAGAGTTATTATTAGTGTATTGGTGTGATGGGTTTTCTGTATAATTGAATGTGTGTCTGTATGAAATGATTATTTATGGAAATATTTTAAAATCACACACACATAATTTTATACACACAGTTTGGGTTATTCAGTATAGTGTGTAACTTTTTTTTAACTTTGCATTTCATACTTTTTTCATTAGTTATAAAATAGTTGGAAAAATTTCATATAAAACATGCATTGTTGATACATGTATAACACAATAATATTTACAGTGTCTAAATTTACATCAGATAGTATGTAGGAAAGATGCTGCATAATAAAGCGATTGATGAGTCATTTATTTGTGTATAGGAATTCGGGTGCGTCCTCCATCTGTTCCAGAGGAATTGACAGCTGACCATCCATTTGTGTTTGTGATTATTAAAAAACCAGAGAATTTTATTTTATTCTTGGGTCGTCTCCTCAATAAATGCCAATAAATAAATACTGTTAATGTGAACGTTTACCCTGCAAAATGTTTAAGTTTTATTTTCATGATGGGAGATGTACTTATAATACAGATATTTTGTTCTGTATAACTATTAAATCTCCAACATTTATTCAAAATAAATGTGTTTCAGTTCTTTTTTTTAGATGTCCATTTAATTTTCCATTTTGTAGTAGTAATGTATATACAAGGTTCCTTAGACCAAACACATCTCAGTTCTTATGTGCCATTTATACTCCTATACTGCCATCATTGGTCACTCACTGGTCATGCCAATCATACACCTATTTGCCACCATTTCTTGTCATCCCACAGTTTTCTTAGACATCCCATCTTCCTCCCTCCATCCAGCATCGATTCATACATTTTTTGACCATTATTGTGTAACTTTCCTGTGGAGGTTGTCATGTCATAGAAGTTGTTATTTACCTACTGTTCCAGGATTTTCATATGAACCTGTGTGATACCTCTTACTGCTTGTTTTGTTTACTGTTCTGTTCTTAGAATCCCAACTGGTGTGTGGTAGTAGTCATCTTCATTACTTTTAAACAGTTTCTGTTATTTTCTTTATGACTCTAGTTTTGCAACTATAGTTTGAAATATTATCAACAATTCCTATATATATTTTAGTTTACAGATTTTAATTTCTTAGTCATTCCAAAACATTATGTTCAGTTGATAGACAATATTTTTCCCTGAGCATATACAATATTTCTGCGTATTCCCCTATCAGCGTGTGCACTGTTTTGTTAAAGTTAATAGTAAGATGCCATTTACCATCATCATCATCAACCTCAAGGATTAGGGTCTATTCTGAATATGTTCCGGGACCCACTTCGCTCTCAGCCGCCATTTACCATTTGGTATATTTCTCCTGAAGCTTTAGAGTAAAGTAGCATATGTCCTAAACATCCTATGCTACGACAACTTGATCATCAGCAAACAGTAAAGGAGAAAGAGTTGTGTTTCCAGCTATTATTGCACCCATACCAGCATATTTTGTCAACTGTTGCTTTAATACCGCAATAATATAACCCTTAAAAGTGTTGGTGATATACAAAAGCTTTATTTTTGAAAATTCATTAAGAAAAATGTATAATGCTTCTTATCAGCTTTATTGTTAATGTTGAAGCTATTAGATACAAAAGAAATGAGATGTTTTTGCTACACCTTCGTTAAAGAGAACTATTCAATATATAATGTGGGCTTGTGGAAAGTGTAGCCACAATCTGATATAAGGATTGATTTGTGTAGACTCATTGCGTTGTTAGACTAATTGAACTGCTGTCTCATGAGTGACTTCTTCGATGTACTCAAGTATTTCTATTGCACCATTAACAATTCCATCATCCACATCAATGTTAGTTGTAATCATATAAGGCATACCACTCTGTAAATTAAGCAGATATGGCAAACCGCCAGTTTCCATCACACTGAGCTTGTGTAATTTGACTCGTGCAGTGCCAAGTTGAGTGTTGTTATTGTAGCCAGTGATCAAATCGGAGCCACTGCTACAAATTCTGTCTGATATTGCAAGTCGGTTGTAAACATCCACATCCTGATTTCTATGGAAGAGACGTATTGCATTTGGTTCGTTTCCCTACACCATTCAACTGTTCTGAAACGAGACTCGATCGCTGCCATTTCTTCAGAGTCTAAACGTTTTCCATCACCAATCCTCGTCAAAATTTTAGAGAATAAGAGGTCGCTTTGTCGCATAACCTGAGTGAGCGGATAGAAATCAACTGATTGCCACAATACGCACCCACCCAAGTTGTTTCGTGATGATTTATAAACGGGGGTAGCATTTACAGGCGGTAATTGCCGAAAATCTCCAGTCAGAATGATATCCATGCCGCCAAATGGTTGATCATATACGCCCGTAATTTCATTCAGTCCAGAGTTGATTTTATTGAAAACATCGGACCCAATCGTACTTATTTCGTCAACTATTACACATTTTACTCCAACGAAGGCAGTTCGGAAACACTGCAAAGCTTCATGGGGCAATGAAGTTGATGTTCGCATTAGACTTATACGAAACGCAGAGTGAACGGTCGTACCCTGCAAATTTACAGCGGCCTTTCCAGTCGACGCACAAGCAATGTAAGCATGTCGTCGTGTAGTGTGTTGTTGAGTGTATCGATTATAGGTCTCCATGGCTACACGTACACATAAGTTTTGCCACTACCGGCTGGCCCAGTGAGATACACTTGGATTGGCGGCGAACCGAATGTATGGATCCGATGTATAATTTCCAATATGAATTCTCGCTGGCGTTTATTAGTACGTACTGCGTAACAGTTTGCAGTAGTCTTCTTTTGAAAGCACATTCGATCGTTTTCGTACAGCAGATATGCCCACAGACGAAGCCTGTGCTGCATCGATGTCATCGTTATTCTCTTGGTTGCCATCATTCAACACGCTACTCACAAAATTATCTCGATTTTTTTGCTCCTCATTTGTCGCATTTTCGTCTATATTGTTATGAATATATAATTCTTGAATTTCTCGCATCACTTCTTCAATATTTATGTTGGACTCATATTCACGACGTTTAGTAAGAATTGCGGATTCGTTGGTGTCATAGATCTCGACAAACCTATTACGATCGAGTATATCAACTGTCTCATTTCGAAACGGATAGTATAGCGTAACCATTTCCCGTTTGTAATTGACCACATCACTTATATCATATTGTCTGTAACGTATAACACATGGAACTGACCGCTTCTTATTGATAAATCGAACCTCATCATTCTGATCGGCGTTTGGATCGTCACATTCGTCTGGCTGCTGTTGTACTGACTTCTTTCCAGAATACCAAGCTATGAAATCAGCGAGGCATAGATCTTTTAACGATTCATCGCGTTCCTCATAACGTTCGATTTTAGTTTTGGTCCACACATCCGTACTATCATCAGCCAAATTTTCCAAGTCCATTTGACGTTTCAATTTCCTTGATCGTTGTCGTTCTTGTGGCCACACCGTTGGAATATACACAACTTGACGACTACAATGGCTCATCGATTGACGAAGCAAATACCAGGCCGCCTCCTGTGCCGACATTTCGACCGAATTAAGAACTTTCACACCAATCTTGCGTACTAACTCGGTGAAGTCCAACTCCGGATTCTCTTCTTGTAATTTTATGAGTTCTCGTTGCAAATGATTTATTCCACGATTCACCTTGTTAACATATTCTACAACATATGTCGCACAACTATATTCGTCCAGTATAAATTGCAAGTCACTATTTGAGCCCAACACTCTGGCTAACCACGGATTGAAAGTATTGGTGTAGATTTCAGACATATTACGTTTGAACAACATCGTCGGCCGTCGCAGTGAAGCTCGAATTGTATAGAGGTATTTGCGCTCTGTCAAATGGTTGTCTACAAGAAATTCTTCAACACTGTCATACACTTTCTGCTCCAGTATTGTTTTTAAACGCTCACCTGATTTCTGCATGGTAGCTTTTCTCGGATCACCTTTAGCGAGCGGCAACAGTACCATTGTCTTTCGCATTGGCCAATATGGGATTCCAAAGCGACACGTTGATTCTCCACGCTTGGTACAAGTAAACTTATGCTGGTGCGTTTGATTGGAGTACATCTCTGCAGGCAAATCTCCCCTCGATACGCTCGCCAATGTATTCATCAACTCAATTGTACGTGGCATATCTTCACTGATTGATTCTTTAGGATCATTGTTCAACCACAAGAGTATATACGCATGTGGACTGCCTCGATGCTAGAACTCGATGCGTTTAAAGTAATCAACGACTCGATACCGGTCACCAAATGGATTCGCCTTTGTCTTACTGCACAACATACTCATCAAAATGTCGACCAGTTTGTTAAACACAATGCAACACGTAACTGGATCTTCATTCACCAAATAACACCGCATTGATCTGCTAAGTGCCTCAACATTTTGGACATCTTTATACGAATCACTTAGGCGATGCAACACCGACAGCAAACCTGGCCAACGAATTTCATTTGCACTCAACGTAAGAAACACAGTAGGCTTCCCAAGCTGGCACATCATTGCAAACAAGTCACGCTTACGATCCTGCCAATACTGCATCGAATTTGGAATGGATTTAAGAAATGACAAATTCTTTTCCATGCAATCACGTATGAACTCCTTATCATTTAACATAGCACGAGTCACATTAACTGTGTTGGACGTTTTGAAAGTATGAAACATTCCCTCGACGACTCTCATTCTCAAGATTTTCATCGCCATATACAAGATGTGTTGTGGGGTCACACCTCGCCGATCTTTGCGTGTAATTTCACTCGTGACCATCATATAAGGAGTTACTCTTACACCATCTTTGTAGCGACGATCTAAACCCAAGTAAATATTTGGAAACGACAATTCCTCGGCGTGCGTATCGTACACAATATTCAACGGCATACTGTGTTGGCCAGGCGCTATATCAAGACAGTTCTCCTCGTTCCACAGAAGTGTATGTTGCCTGGCCACAATGCAATCCGAGTCTAACACTGGTGCCTCTTCTACACATTCCCCATCATCGTCAATTCTGTCGACACATATATTGTCCAACAAAGTTCCATCGATGGTAATTCCATACATACGGTACAACGGCTGTTTCACCAAGTACTGCAGCCATTGCATTACATTGGATTTCCGAACATACCCGCTCAAATATGACGATTTGTGCATTAATTTCCTCTTGTTGTTAACATTTATCGCATAATCGTCGTCCAAGTGTCGAGGCAATTGTTTCACCATATTGTTCACATCAACTGGAACATTTATTACTTGACCAATGATGCCATAACTGCCCTCATGTCGAAGTCGGCGAATTTGCATGAAAGGCAGCCTAGGTGATATCAGCCGTTCCTCTACCGGACTCAACACTGGCAAAGTTTTAGGCCGATCAGGATATTTGAAACCGTTAGACACACTCATGGATGGGATTTTATTAGTATCCAAGCATCGACGGCAATTTACACATGCTACCGTAGCCTCCACTACTTGGTCGGGGAACTCGCTGCGCAAAATGTTACAGTGTTTAACTTTAACGACCTTAAGATCCTTCTTGAACCAAAGTCGATTACAAACATCACAACCAAGTCCAAATTCATTATCAAAGAACATTTTGCACAAAGTGGCGATCGCATGCAGCATACTTATTTGTCAAATCGAGCGAAAGGTCTGAACGGACCGATGTTACCGTCCGTACGAGTCTCAGTATTGTCATCCTGCATATCAATGGAATCGTCGTTGCTTTCTACGTCTATTGGACCACTTTCCAAATCCATTCGACACGATGACGAAGTGCTAGGTTGCTCCAAACGTTGTACGCACTCGCTACTTGTACTGGGCGCTCCACTTCCACCATCCAAATTCAAATTCTGGCGTCTTCTTTCCAATTCATTTTGTTGCAATTGACGTAGCCGACAACGTTCTATATTTGTAAGTCGTGGTGCACGCATTTTGTTCGGAGTTCCAGATTTTACAGCCTTCTTTCTCTTCTGAGGACGCGGCATTTCCACAATATCTCAATATTTTCTGCATTCCAATGTTAATTTTATATTTCTTGTGTTATTAACGTCTAACTCACGTTCTCAGCTCTCCGTAGACACCTCGATCACTAAAATCGACCAACTCGTTCCGGAGATACAACTGAACTGAGCGCGCGCCGTGCCCACACAAGCCCAAATTTAAACCCCCACGCGCAGCGCTGTGACGTCACCGCGCAACCCCCCCACCGCTCGCGACAAACCATTTCCGGTAGTCGACGAAACGGGCTATCCAGTCATAGTTTTAGATATTCTGTAATCCTTATAGTTTTTGCACACGAGGCCCTCGAAAGTACACAACTATGGTTGCGGCAAAACCTTACATGACGCTGAGAACGAACCATAAGATGTTCATTCGCATTCACATCAAAAAACAATCATAATTTAGAAAATTCTAAATTACACAATAATTGTAGAACTTTATGAACTTACATCAGATAATTTACATTATAGTACAGAGTAATGTAGAATATTGTAAAATTATGTATATGTCAACAATCACCCTTTCCCTCATCAATTCTTATTCTCTCTCCCTGTCGCTCTCACTTGCACTCGCTCTCTCACTCTCTCTCCCTCACACTCACTCTCTCTCTTGCTCGCTCGCTCGCTCTATCTCCCCCTCTCTCTCTCTCACTTGTCTCTTTCTACAATGGCACTCTAAAACTCTCACCATCTCTGTTAACACTATCCTCACATACATTAGAGAATTATATACAAGATAACAGTATAGATTTAGTAACTTACATTAAAGAGTTACAAACTATTACACACACAACATTATAGATAATCGAATGTTGGACATTGTGTGAACATTGTCTTTTATAAATTTCAGGTATTGTAGTTGAGCTGTTATCGATTTCTAATACTAACAGAAAAATCTATTTCATAGCCGATCGTCCATTCATATTTATGATTACACATAAACAACTGAACACAATTTTCTTCCAAGGAAGATTTTCTAAGCCTGAATAAAACTGGTATGTATTTGTATTTCCATTAGATAAAATGTTTAAAATAGTTTTTAAAATCTTGGTATTAAAATAATAGTTTTAAATTCTAAATGTTGTAATGTCAGATTTACAATTCATGAAAACATAAACATGAATTATGAAATTTCAGATGTGTTTGAAATTTATGAGGCCTACAGTGTTGTTTGTTTCTATAAACATAGAATCTAAGTCAGTGTTGAATTGATTAATTTTACTCTAAAATTATAGCAAAGTATAGGTTGTAACCAATAAGTGTACCACTCTGAAATGAAAACACATGCTTGTTACTTTTCCTAGCACAAAATTTAAGTAAATAGTAGTTGTAATATGAATTTGTTACAGAAGTATATAATGATATCTTGGCTAATTTTTTTTGATGTTCGTTTAAAAAAAGGTTTGTGTGCAGAATGTAATAATCAGTCCCAAAAAAAATGTTTGTGTTGAGAATATAATAATCCGTCCCACTTAAAAACTAGAATGAGTAGTTCACTTTAATTTTGTACAAATAATATTTTATATCCTCTTTTTTAAATGTAAAATGGATTCAAATTATTATTATTATTATTATTATTATTATTATTAGCCAAGACATCTCAGGATTTGGCAAAAAGACATTTCCTAGCCTCATATGTGAGAGATTAAGAGTGAATGCTAGTGACTCCATATGGCTCATTATTATAAGTGACATCAGAACTATAACTGAATTTTTGTAGAAAAAGGAAATATACAAAATGCATGTATAAAGTTTGAATATTTTAACACAGATAAGATCATTTTCAAATGAACTTCTATAATTTCCCACAGTTGGAGAGTGTCTAAATTAAAATGAATCCGATACCATACAAACTGAATGGGCTTCTTTTTTGGCATTACTTATGTACAGTAATACAATAAAAATTTCAATCATCATAAGAATATAAAAAAAATATATAGTTATGTTTAAACATTTTACACTTGGAAAAAATAAAAAAATATAAAAAGAATACATTACTAAAATAGGCTACATCTCAGTGTTAAAACCAGAGCCTCTCAAATCACACAAATAAATCAATCCCTGTATTTTGAATTGTTACAAAAAATAAATTAACCAATATAATAAAAATGTTTTAAATCAAATGTGTTAAAATTTTATGCCAACCCACATATCCCAAATTTGTACAAGAAAGCCTAATTTAAGATGAAACCTATGTAAAATACCAAAACTTATATTCTGTAATGGAATTTAATGTTTCTGGCATGTCTTATAAAGTGTAACTGTTAACAAAGTATACAAGTGTCCTATGAGGGCAATAGTACTTGAAACTATCATATTTTAATTATAAGACATCCATAGTCATCATAATATGATTCTGGAATCGTATTATTAAAAACATAAAAGAGTGTATGACTAAAATGAAACTAATAATGGTATATGTAATTCTAAAATATACCATTATTGTGTTGTGTGTGTGTGTGTGTGTGTGTTTTCTCAATTTGCACAACAAGAAATAATAAATTTTGTAGCATTATCTTGACTATAGAAAGTTAAAATATTCTGTATGATATCCAACATCCAAAACGGATAGGAACTATCCGAAGAAGAACTTAAATATATAGTGAGAAACACTTGTGCATTAGAGAATAATATGCTATTCAGAGTCATATTACTAACATATTGGTTTATACTAGTTTCTGCCTGTTGGGTGTTTTCTGTACAGTACTTCAGCTACACTCCAGTAAAGCAAACACGTAAAACATTTTTACCATGATATATATATATATATATATATATATAGGTTTAAGTACTCTGCCTGAGGAAAAAATTAGTCAAGCTTACAATTAAAACTGATTTGTATGTTTGAAATATTGATAATTTATATATAAATAACATTTATTCATTTATTACTTGTGCATTTCTCATTATTTCAGGTTTGGAGAAAAAAACCTAGAAGTAAAAAAAAATCATCTGAATAAAAAATATGTGTATCGCAATAAAATACAAGTTGGCTTTGCATTGAAGAATCGTGTAATTTATAAATGTCTAATTCTTATTTAATTTTATTAATTGCATTCCAAAATTTAAAACTTCAATTCCTTCGTCCTTCTAAAATATATAGGAGTAGTCACAAAGCAGATTCAGCTAGTAGAACACTATGAGGAAATTCATAGCATTCCTCAGATGGCATTATCCTGCCAGAAGAATGTTTTATCATGGGCAGGATGTCATTAGTGGAGTTAAATTAAATACTGTGTAATGTGAAACACAAGAAAATGTTTGGGACTAGAGCAGATATCATTATGTGGGGCTTTTAGGTACAAATTACGAGTTTTTACATACTTTGTATTTAGCCACATGTAATGTTAAATTTTATATTTTAATGTTATTTTCTCTGACGAGACTTGAGAAAATAGAAAACTGCTGTATAGATGGTGGTGTTTTATGCCAATAGCATATAAAACATGTAATTCATCTTATTACATATAATCCTGTTATTAAAGAGAATTTAAAGGGGCAAGCAGTTCCTTTAGGAAAAAAGGATCAATGGAATTACGGGGTTACCTGCATAATAGAATCAAGAAATAGTTGTTGACAGTACAGAAAGGCAGAGAATATCGGTTCCTTGTTTCTTAGATTGTTTGTTCCTGGTCATGTGTTCTGTAGAGAGACACTATGTGTTGTTGTGTTGGTAACTGAATTGTGACTCATCAGGCATGCACGGTACACACCGTTAGAAACATTTGATAGGGCACATGAGTCAGTCTATGCATTCGATAGAGATTAACTATGTAAAAGTTTTTGTGCCCCAAAATACCAAACATATCATAATCTTCTGAAATGCTACAACTCATCAATGATCCTGTACCACTCTACAGTTCTGCACTTCGACAAGACTCTCTGTATCCTTCCTCATGCCACCTATCCACTAGAATCCCGATTGACTGACTTACTTGATTCCGTACAGTTGCTCTGGTATTAGCATATTGGGAATATCATTACTCCATGTGGGCAATGTCTAGCCTGGCAAACCCACTCAAGTTTAATACTTGGTTCTTGAGAAAGGTGGTGTAGTTCCTGATTAAGTTTTTGTCTCCTAGTCAGGTTTTCAAGCACTGGATTATAGATCCATATGGATATCTTTCTTTCAAGTATATAAGGTCAAATTCTCTATAGGTCTTGACAGAAATAAACTGCAAGTTCTAATAACTTGGAGATTTTCCATTTTTCATAACCATACATTAATACTGACCTAATTATCATCCTGTAAGAGACTTATCTTGGTGTCATGAAAAGTCAGCCTGCTTTTCAAATCCTTAGCAGTCCAAAATCGTACTGTCAATTTCAGTCTACAGATTTATGAAAAAATAACATTTCCCTATTCAACTGTGGACCCAGATATATGGACTTATTTACCTATTAAAATCTATAACACTTTATCTTGAAAATGGAATGTCCATCCGCAAGTTCTTCGGTTAGCATATATTTAATTTTGTCCTCATTTATTTGGAGTTCCATATTCTTAGTAGATTGTTCTAGTACTTATAAAAGTCTTTTTTCGAGGCAACCTCAGATCTAGACCACAATATCAACTTCATCAGCATAGGTTAATATATGCACTGCCCTATTAAATTGTTTGTGTCTGTATTTAAATCTTTCATACCAGCAGAAGATATTTTTGCCTTTTTTACATTCTACTAAAAATTAAATGCCAAATGATCAATTAATCTTGAATAAACAGTTTTGATTAAATACATGAGTCAGTGGCAACAAATGAGGGGTGATGAGGGTGGTATGTCCTAGGCCCCTTCAACAGGTTCCATCTATATTTCAATAAATTTCATTATTTCCATTTTATTCTCTGTAGTATAAAATTTTCTGTTTGCTTTCAACAATGAGAATTTGTTACTTGTAACATAAAGATGATACTACCTTGATATCAGGTGTACATGGGGGACTGAAATAGAAAATCCTAAACATCAACCCTAAAGCTTTGCTTACTCCATGTGCAAATCAGTCCTTGAATCTTTCTTTGTGGAGTACCAAAAGGAGTATGACACTACTTTATAAACTCCTCTTTTTGGTTATATCTACAGACATTACATTCTTTCTTTTTCTGCTACCTACAGATGGGAGATGGGTGATGCTCTTGTAAAAAGTTCAAAGGAGTTTAAAAAGATTTTCTGAAACTCACTGGAGTCCTCATCACAATTCTTTAAAAGCTGTAAGAGACATTAACAACTAGTTAACACCCTAGAAAAAATGTGGGAGCCCTCTAAAGAAAATTTGGTTTCTAGATTAACAGCTAGCATACTAATTCCTGGAACATGCAACTTTACATTTTCAAGGTGTTCGGAATTTTGGAATACTATTTCAAAAAAATATATGCAAGTGCAAAAAGTCATACTGGATATGGGTTTGACAAAAGAAAAACTGCACGCTTTTCTTGTTGGAGAAAGAAGCACACTTGCAAACTAAGCTATAAACTTTGGTCTGAAATACATGTTTGACAAAAATGAAAAAACTACCAGGTGAATTATTACAAGACAAAGTTTGTAAATCAGTATTTCAATGTATAAATTGATTTATTCAAGAATTTTATCAAAGTTTTGCCACTGAGGAGACATCAATTACATGTAATGTCGTACAATCAAAACTCTTTATGGAAGCCTCTCATAATGATTTAGAATTGGTTGTAGAAAAGCTCACTCTTGTATATTATACATTTGACAAAGAACAAGAAGTGCAAAAAGTAATATGAGATTGACATCCACATGCTATAATGAATGGCAGAAGCAGCAGTTACATGAACAGCCAAAGAAGTCCTTTGGGACATGTTAACTGCTTTTCAGATTAATGCTGTCAGGGCAAGCCCCAGCGCTTCTGCCGCCCTGTGCAGTATTTATGAGTGCCGCCCCCTCTCTATTTTAACTCTGAACACATTCACGCACACTAGACCTACTCTAAAGTTACAGCAGTTCCCTTCAAATGACGACTAGGAATGTTTTCATTGTTGTGTTTATCAAATAACTAGAATGTTTTTGTGTTTACGATGCAGCGAACAGCTACACTAAAAATTGAGACAATACAAGGAATCGTGAGACAATAAAAATGTAAAATTAAGATACTAACTAAAATTCCTTTTGATTGAAATATAACAAAAGTTATATATCATATACCTTAGTTAAAAAATACTCGTCTAGCTGTTGCACTGGCAAAATCCTTTATGACTTCGTTGTAATCAAGTGATTCAGCTAACTGATGTTCTATAGATATAGTCACCAGAGGAGTTTTCAACTCTTCGTTAAACTCCACTGACTTTATACATAAAGTGATTCTTACTGATCTTACATATTGTGATGAAATTAAGTGAAAAATGTTATTTTTCCTCAATTTCAAAACTTAACATCCTGGAATCTGCTGCCCTTTAAAATTTTCTGCCCTGGGCAGTGGCATGGTTTGCCCCTACCTGGAGCCAGGCCTGAATACTGTTACTATTGAAAATGAAATCCAAGGTGAAATTTGAAGAGAAGAAATTTCTCTTAAAGCGATTGTAGACAGAAGCAACTTAATGGATATACAATACACTTTCCAAAATCCCAAATCAGCTCAGTCAATAGTAAATGGGACTTCACTGAATCTATTTACAATCTATATCTCATCTGTTGTCTTCTAGTTCAGAGATTGAAATAAAACACTTGTAGCACTGTCAACACTTTATTTATTTACTGATATCACAAATAAAAATATGACACACAAAATACAATTTCGATCTATCACTCTGATATCGATTGTTAACACAGCTGTAAGTTATACAAACAAAAAGATAACACACAAATATAATACTAATCCATAAAAGTGGTATCAAACACAACACACTAACTCTATAACTCACTAAGCAAACACGCAATGAAGACTCACTTTTCTCTATCTCTTACTGTTTTATTGCTGGTAGCTGGTAGTGACATCATTCACAAACATGTGTCATTTGTGTATCAACAACTTTCTAGTATAACTGAGGTCGTTCCAGGCGCATATTCTAGAATCCTGTAGAACAAACTGTGCTACCTATAAACATTTGTACATTGATACAAACCATTCTAGTGTATTCTATAAATAGTGTCCATCAATACATATACATAAGTCCATATACAGTGAAACCTCCCTTGTCCGGACACTTACCGTGAAATAAATTTTGTCCGCATAAGGGGAGTGTCCGGCTATGGGGAGTGACAAAGTTTTCAAAATTGTTTAATATAATTAAGGAAATGTTAAATGAAGTATGAAAATGCACTTTTACTTTTACTGTACTAATATTTAATTTATTTCTCAATTTAACATTTTTATTTAACAGATCCTTAAAGCAAAATATAAAAAATAACAGTACGTGGTTTATAATGTACTGTACTACTGTATAATAAAAAAATACTAAAATACAGTATTATTAAGTTTATAAAAAATCATACAACTGCAGTCTTTTACAAAAAATTATTGCCGTTTGAAAAAGTCTGTCAAACTAGTTTGTTTAGAGAATTTTAATTTTACAATTTGTTCTTCAGTGTGCATAATTAAATCGCAGATCATATTTAAACCGTTAAAATCATTCTTAAATTTGTAAAACATTTTAAGATCGTTTAGTCCTTGTAGCGTGTTTTGGTAGGTGTTAAAAGGATTATGTGTATCTTCGTTAGTTTCAATTTCTTCCTCTTTTCACTATCATCATCAACATTTGTTGCAGTATTGATCAGGTTGGAAATGTAAGGGCATATGAAAGAAAAAAGTAAACCTACTGTAAGGATAATCATTACACCGTAAACAAGCAGAATTTACAGTATGGTACTGCCTACATTGAACACGAATACAGTAACATGATAACATAATGGCATCTCACCTGAGTGCTTGTGTCCTCGATAGTTAAGCTGGAGTCGATTTCAGGATATTCTTGCAAATTGCATGAATTAAATTGGCTTTCAAATTGTGTGAAGTCTTCGTGAACCTGTACTGCTTCCGTTGGTTCACAGTGGATAGGATCTTTGTGAAAAGACACTTTTCTGAAGCAGTTAACAACGGTACTTTCTGTGACGGCCTTCCATGCTTTATCAATCCATCCTACGGCCTGAAGAACATCTATTTTTTTCACCAAATCTTGCTGTGTTGTGGTTTCACTTATGTTGGATATCAAATGCATTAAAACTAGCTTACGGTATTTGTGCTTAAAATTTTTTATGATCCCTTGATCTAGTGGTTGTGATGTTGCGGTAACATTAGGTGGGAAAAAGACGAGTCCAATGTTTTGCAGCGTTAATCGTTGGTGACAAGCAGCATTATCGATGAAGAGCACTATTTTGCGATTTTTACGTTGCATTAATCTATCAAGTTTTTCTAGCCACGAATTCATGATGTCGCGTGTCATCCACGATTTACTATTGCTCGCCCACTCTACAGGAAACTTATCAATATCAAGTCCTTTAAAACACCGAGGTCTAGCTGCCTTACCAATAACTAAAGGCATCAATTTTTCTCCGGTCATACTGGCACACAATAAAATCGTTAAGCATTCTTTAGCGACTTTTCCCCCACTACACGTTTCATTTTTTAGACATAATGTTTTATCCGGTAAGTCTTGAAAAAGCAGACCTGTTTCGTCTGCGTTAAAAACATTTTCCGGCAAATAGGCTGACAGTAGATTTGGCAAATGTTGTATCCACTCGTTTACAACATTAACATTCACTGCACCTGCTTCTCCCGAGATTGCCTTAAAAGAAATAGAATGCCTGTTTCAAAATTTTTCTAACCAGCCATTAGAAGCTTTGAAATCAATTTCCCCTAATTCCTTAAAGACTTCAAGAGCCTTTTCTTGAAGCGTTGGTCCAGAAACGGGGATTTTTTGGGCTCTTACCCGCTGAAACCATTCAAAAACTACTTTATCAATTGTTGTACCCAGACCAGGTCTAACAAATTTTTGCCGAACATTATAATTTCCGTTATGAAAATTATTTAAAATATTATCTTTGTTTTTAATAATTTCAGCCGCACAAGTTTTACCAATTTTAAAATGTTTCGCAATTTTACGAACACCACAATTTTCTCGCGTCGTGTACTCGATAATTTTTATTTTTTCACTCCGGCTTAAAACTTTTCGAGGGGCCATTTATAAAAAAAATTGGTGATAAAAATTGTGAAAAAGTTACGTAATTATGTAATTTCAAATCTTCACTTTAAACTGTAAACACTGAAGTACTGTACTGTACTGACAAATATAAAATCACTAGTTAAAATAACTGCACTGTTATTTAAAAGTAAGCTCGTAATGCGTACTATCGCAATACGCACACAGAAGCACTTGTTCGAGTGAGTGACCAAAGACAATGACCGACCAAAGTCAACTAAACTATGAAAATAGAATACAGTACCCGCTATTTATGGTTATGCACATTCAATCAAAACAGGCCTAGTTCTGGAAATACCTCCCCCCCTATGCTGTTTAGCAACTTTCATAACAAAGAATGGTTCATTCCTGGAATTTACAAAATTAAGCATACAACAGTTACTGTGTATTATTTACAGCCTACTGCAGTCTAAACATAAGTCACGTTCGTTGCAAACAATAAACACAAGTTATTTTCGATAAATACTCATCCATTATTCCAAGAAAATAAATAAAATTATGCTGTATAGGCGTATTTCTTACATTATTGAATTGTAACTTAAAGTATTAAAATAAAATCCAGTCCAACGTGTTAGCATTTTGTCCGCAAAAGGGAGGTTAATGACACATAATACCATAACTCTTAGTGTCCGTGTCCGGCCAAGAGAGTGTCCGTCTATAGGAGGGGGGAAATACATAGTAAAATATAGAAAATTCCTTGGTTCCTTAAAAAGTGTCCGTATAAGAGAGTTGTCCACTTATCGGAGGTGTCCGGAAGTAGAGGTTTCACTGTACATAAGTTATAGATAAATTGTGGATAATATGAATACACATAAGTAAAACAATCTACACACTTAACCTATGTACATTCTAGTGGCAAATAGTTTTAATAGTATGAAATATAGTTTTAAGAACACCAATCACAATATTGGCATATACCAATTCACAATATTACAATATAGGTTGGGGGTTCTCTAGTATTCGACACATCCTATTCTATTTTTTAACAATCTGCGTTCTCACGTGAAAGAAATTTCTCAATACTTAAATTGATAAAAAATTATCTTACATCAATGAAAAGTAAGAAAAAAAATGAAAAACTTGGCCACTTTGTCTACAGAAAAGAAACATTGAATATTCTTTGGATTCTGATGACATAAAAGGTATAGGGCCCGACAGTCATTCCTGAACAGTCAGCTGTGCTGACCGAATGCATGAATTACCCACACTTACAAATACAGCTAAGCTCTCTGGAGAGAAGAGCGGAGAGATAACATATTAACTCCCTCTCAGTCAGTCATACACACGCTTACATTGTTCTCGCCAGTCTTGTTGCAGCCGATGTTCACACTATGAAACACTGCACAAGACTGTTGTGAACATGTGCGAAGTAAATGAAAATTTCGTTAGCCTCCCAACGAGGTGTTCGTACATCTCTAAGCTACTGTTCAATTTCTATCATCAGGTTTCTAAATTCATAAAGTCTGGAAAACATTTCAGTTCTCATGTAATTTAATTGTTACGTAAATACAAATTTTATTTTTCTTGTATTAAAGTCTGTTTTTTTCTGTTTTGCTAATGTCTATAAGTATTGAGTAAAATATTTAGGTACATATTACTAAAAATACGGTATATTTAAAATATACGTACCTATACCAGCAGCGGTACATGGTTTAAAAACTAGGGAAGTCTCTCAGATATGTTGGAAATATGGAATAAGCTAAAAAAAAAAAACACTGGTGTAGCACAAAAGGTTTTTGGTAAGGTTGACTTCCTCACTCAGATGTAAAACATAAGATTGTCTTTCTAAGGTAGGTCCAAATGTTATTTGCAGTAAGCAGTAATAATTAATTATATTTAGTTAACTTAATGGACACGTCATGGACAACAAAATCCAAGAAATTAATTATTTATATCTAAAGAAATGTTAAGTGATGAGTGAACATAGGTTCATCCCCTCCACTTTTTTAACCCTCCCGCAAATGAAATTCCACATATGCCCATTTTTAGAAAAATCTAATGTCATAATATATTTTACATATTGATTGCTAGATTATTTCAGTATAGTTTTTTATAATACAGTATAAATAATTAAAACAAATCAGGCATATCTTAATATCGCTCCATCACGCTAGTTAGTCAGCCCTTAGCTCCTTGTGCATTGCAAAATAATTTATGACAAGTTATTGAAATTTGCTTATTTCAATAGTTGTTTTCCAACTGAACACATTCCAAGTGCACTAATTTGGCCTTCTTTCATTGTACTTTGTATAAACGTTTTTATTCATTTCAGTGTACAGAAGCACTGTTCTGCCTCTCCACTAATCATAGGTCACTATTATTTTTAAAAGATTAAGAAGCTAAGGCACACGATTCATGAAATTGTTTTCACAAAGGCAGTTAAATGAGATTAACACACCTGAAACATTTAAAAAATCCGTTTGATTATGCAGCTCATTCAGTTCATTCCACAAGTCTCAGAAGTTCAGTTTGTAATGTCAACAGCCACATACTTACAGTAAGGCTGTCGGTATCATGAACTCTTGATGCCTGATATTTTTTTCAGCAATGTGATTAATATCTGTGATTCCAAATTTCGATCAGGGTTATTCTTCTTCAAAGAACACACACAGAAAACAAAATAAAGCATTTTTCTATCACAACCATTCACCCAGTTAGAATTTTTATAATAATCTGTTTTAAAAGAACAGTTAGATTGTTGACCACCTGACCTTAAAATACAGATTATTGTTTTGAGAATACTGGTCATCCCAACCTTTTTATTTAAATTTTTCTTCCCTTGCTCTTTGATTAAAAATTATAAATATGTTTTTTTATAATATTGAAATTACACTACAGCAGTGATTATACATTACATTTCAATAAAAATAATAAAATGTACTTGATATTATTTACACAGTTAATTATTCTAATCTTGTTCTAAGGCTTTCACGGCCAGTCTCAGTTACATTAGAAGTATCTACCAGGCTGTTTGGCCATGGTTCAGGGTTTACAAACAAACCAAACGTTTCAGCAGCACCACTGACTTCCATCTTCAGTGGAATTCGAGTCTACCTGAGCACGGCGTGTCAAATGTCAGGCCCACAGTACTGTGGTGAAGGCTAACCACCTGGACCATGGCCAAACAGCCTGGTAGATACTTCTAATATAATTATTCTAATCTATTTGTAACCTTGTCAACAATTGTTAGACATAACAGTTAGTCAGGAAGCCATTCTCCAAGAAATACGTCGTACTATTTCTTTGTTCCATTTATACGATCACTCCACTCACACTCAAAAAAAAGTTTTTAAAGTTCCAGTTTTATTATTGTGATTCCAGTTTTAAATTTCATTTTAGCGTCTGTTAACTCTTTTGACTACATAGGGTTCCTATCCACTGAGCTGTCTTGTAATCACTAAACCAGATTTTCGTTACCCAGTTTTCCTGCTGCAAATCTGCAGTTAACATTAAGGGTCAGTTTTCATTGTTTTAAAATAAATGTTAAAATTATTTTAAAACTTTGCAATAATTTCATATAATAAAAAAAATTGCATTTAATCTGAAACCACGGTATATAAATGCGCTTTGTATATTTGTTTCCAAATGAACATAATTCAGTGGAATCTAATAATATTTTTAAATACTATTCTATACTATACTAATACTTTTAGTTTAAATACTATAGAATAATGTTAAAGGTTTACACTACAACAATTTTACAATCAATAGGGCTTAAATAATAAATTGTTACCATGATATGAATTGTTTAAAATATACCTAATGCTCAGCCTCTCTGTTTATAAATTAAATATCACTATAATATTGACGACTCGGAACACAAAGTTTTTTATAAGTAAAAACGTAAAGTTTTACCTTACAGCCTAAACCGGCTTTCACCTATAGAAGGCTTCATCCTTCATAGGTGAAAGCCGGTTTAGGCTGTAAGGTAAAACTTTACGTTTTTACTTATAAAAAACTTTGTGTTCCGAGTCGTCAATATTATAGTGATATTTAGTTAAGTAACGGACACGTCATGGACAACGAAATCCAAGAGTTTATAAATTGTTATAATTTTTTCTTGTCCTACAAAATTGTACACTGAACACAAAGTTATTTCTGAACTTCCTTTATTCAAGATTCTGGAACAAATTTACATATAAATCTACTGTGTAATAGGTTATCCCAGTGGTGTATGCAGAATTTTGTTAAGGGGGGGGTCATTATTAAAATTGTTTACAATTGACATTATCAGTATTTTAAATTTTGTGTATTATTATTATTATTATATCATGTTACGGTATATTTATTGTACTATGTTCGAATAGAACATATTCATAAATACCCTAATAAAATCTTCGAAACATATTTTTTTCACAGCCTTAGGCTACAATTTTTTAACAAATTTTAACATCTCTCATTTTGTATAATAAAAATGCTTGTGCCAGTGCCACATGCCATTATTACACTTAGGCTACACAATAATCATATATTTTAGTCAACGGTTATTTGTATACGATAGGTAAGACACTTTACATAACAGGAAAATCCATGGAAGCAATCAAATATATTGAAATAAATTTAATTAAACACAATATGTCAATATGGAACTCACCAAGGTTGAAGAATGAATCTGGCATGACGAATCCACACTCTATGAAGGAATTTGAATAAAAAATTGAATGCAGTTGTCTCAAATGTTCAAATCAATATTCTACTGTAGTCTATTATTGTTTTGAAAAATCATTGTTTAAAACGAGTACCGGTAATTAAATTAATATATACAGCATATATAATGTACGTAGCCTACAGTATATAACTGTGTTATTACGAATTATTTATTATTATATTTATTATTTATTATAAAAGTAATTATATTTAAAAGTCAATTTACTACATTATTACAAATTACTCGGGCGCCATCTGTGTAATTACATATTAATACCAACTAATAAAAGACAGAATAAAATTCTTAACAGTAATTCTTACCATTGAACGGGTCCAGGATCCTTTTATGCGAACTCACCATCTGTAGAAGGAGCTAATGGTTTCGTTACGTAATAACAACGCTCTTTGACTATATAAATCAGCTCTATTTATTATTCGATTGCAACATTTGTTTTAATTTTCTTTTAACTTTACTTAGTATTCATTTTCATCTCAAACTATTACTGTTCGTGTTAATTATCTTTTCTTCGGAAAATTACAAAACCAACATTTAGGCTACTTGAACATGGTAAACATTCTAAAAACTACTTCTAAACCTTAATGTAAAAATTAATTATATTATTATTAGAAGGTGACCCAGTATCTTACTCATTCTCTCATTCATACACATTTAAAACCCCATAATTTGATTATAACCCCTTTTAAAATGAAATTACTGATATTGGTCGTGGATTACCCAACTGTCGGCGTTCCTCTCGTATCCACCGGCTGCGCTATATAGATATCCGAAAGTTTTGTCCAGTCCCCCGCATTTTAATTTAGAATTGTTCACTTCACTGACTTCATTCTAATATGCCGTTTCACTTTTTGATATAACTGTTACTGGGTCTCACTTGTTAGGTTGGCCGACCTTAAAATTGCTCGAACTAAAATTTAAGTTGACTGCATGCGGCCTGTAGGTGAGATTAACTGGGGAGAAGATTACTCGCGTGCTCCTCTCCACTGTTATTCAAAACGGGAACCCACTGCCTGCTTGTGACAAAACGTTAGTCGACTTACACACAGTATGGGTTATCCATGTGTATTAGGCGTTGACGAAATTGCACTGCCATTTGTCACATGACTATTATAGGCGTGGTTTTACTTATATTTCCGCCCGCATGTGAACACGTGGTGATATAAGTTTTCAGCTTCGACATTTTACTTGGCGTCCCTTCCGCGCGCATGCTGGTGTTAGCGCGCACTAGTGTGTCACACAACACTTGATTTCCTGGAATGAAATTGCGTTCTACCACACCCGCTTGCAAAATTATAACGTTGTTCTTTGTCTGACTGTAACCGTTTTACGTAGGGGACTCGTATTTGTACATTGACTAAAATATGAAATAAAATAAAATACCCCATTTTTCCCCATTACAAGACCCCCCCCCCAATGAGAGGTCTTTTGTCGAAACAGAAGAGCTCTCATTGCTACCCCTAAGAGGATCGGTGAGGATATGGTGCCAACAACCCCCCCCGTTAATTTCTTAACGCATCATGGGTAAACTACCCCCCTAGCTCGGCGACCATGGCTGCAATACTACTACTCTCCAGCACTACAGCCCATGGTGAGCCTTGGCCTCCGCTACGACCCGTCTCCACTCATCTCTGTCCACTGCCTTCAGTCTCCAGTTCCTAATGCCCATCTTTCTTAGATCTTCTTCCACATCCTGCTGCCATCTTCTTCGAGGCCTTCCTCTTCTTCTTTTGCCCAGTATCGTTCCACTTAATATAGTTTTGGGCATCCTCGTAACATTCATACGGAATACGTGTCCCAGCCATCTAATTCTAGCTGATTTTATGTGTCTCACCAGGTCTTGTCCACCAATCAACTCATTTATTTCACCGTTATTTCGGATCCTATACATATTCCCTTCCTTCACCGGTCCAAATATCTGTCTCAAAATTCTTCTTTCAAAAATTCTTAGTGCACTTATATCCTTATTTACGAGAGTCCATGTCTCGGATGCATAAGTAACAACAGGTCTGATCAGTGTTTTATATAACATCAATTTGGTTCTTGGAGTTAGAAGCTTTGATTTCAGTAATGATTGGTTTGCATAGTAGGCTCTATTGCCGGTTATGATTCTATTTACTATTTCGCTGCTCACTCGGTTTTCATTATTCAGAATAACACCTAGGTACTTAAATTCTGTAACTCCTTGGAAACAGTAATGGCCTGTGTCAAGGTCTAGCAGTTCTCTATTTTCCTTCGCAGACACTTTCATGTATTTTGTTTTAGCCTCATTGACTTCCAAACCAATCCTGCTCACTTCCCTCTCTATTTCAATAAAGGTGTCTTTTAATACATTTTTGTTCCTGGCTACCAGCACAATATCATCCGCATATGCTCCTAGTTGCCTCGTCCTTTTGAAGATGTGTCTTCTGAAATCTATCTTGTTTATAGCATAGTGTAGTGCCAAGTTAAAGAGGGTCGCAGATAATGCATCACCCTGCTTTACTCCAGTACCAACCGTAAAATCTCGGCTTTTGTTTCTTCCCAGAACTACTTTTCCCCTGAAATCGTTCAGACTGAGCAGTACCAGTCCCACAATCTTTTGAGGTACTCCCAATTCTTCCAATGCTATTCGCAACATTATTCGATTTATACTATCGAAGGCTTGCCTGAAATCTATAAACAGTATATGGATGTCAATACCATATTCGAAACATCTTTCGAGTGACTGCCTCATGACGAAAATTTGATCGACTGTGCTCCGGTCGGCTCTAAATCCACTTTGATGTTCACTTAGGATTTCCTCTGCATATACATTTAGCCTATCAAGGAGAATCATGGACAATATCTTATAGACACAGCTTAGCAGTGTTATGCCCCTATAATTGCTGCATACAGTTTTATCTCCTTTTTTAAAAACTGGGCATATTACTCCAGTCTTCCAGTCATTTGGCATTGTTTCTTCCTCCCATACACTACATACTATATCATGAATTTGTGCAGTTAGTGCTCCACCGCCTTTTTTGAACAGTTCAGGGCTAAGCTGATCTTCGCCAGGCGCTTTCCCGTTCTTTAGTCGATTAATTGCTCTTCTCACTTCCTCAACTGAGGGAGTTTCTACATATGGTTCTGGACCTATTCTTACATTCTCTTCTACAGTCTCCATTGTGTCAGGCTTATTTAATATTTCTTCAAAATATTCAGCCCATCTGTTGAGGATCAGCCTGTCTTCTGCTATTAGTTTTCCATCTTTGTCTTTGCAGATATTTAGCTTTGGTTGGTAACTTCTGTTTATACTTCTTACCTCATTATACAGGTTTTTTGTGTTCTTCTGTTCTGATAATTCCTCTATTTTGCGCACCTTCTCCTTCATGTATTCTCTTTTTTTCTTCTTACATAAATGGTTTGCCTCGCGTCTGCTAGCTCTATATTGGTCACTATTCTGTCTAGTGTTTCTCTCCAATATTTTCCTTCTGTATTCATTCTTTCTTTGTATAGCTTCTCTGCACTCGTCATCAAACCATTCGGACTGTTTTCTCCTTTTCACACCTACTATCTCTCTAGCTGCCTCTATAACAGCTTCTTTCATGTTTGCCCACTTTTCTTCAATATTATTGATTTCCTTATCAAGTTTGTTAGCTATCATTAGTTGGTATTGACCACAACACTGACCATCTTTAAGTTTATCGACATCCCATTTCATTCTTTTCTCTCCTTTATCTTTTTGGATCATAGCTAGCTTTTCTCTGACCACCGCTCTCACCAGATAGTGATCAGTATCACAGTTTGGACCTCTCATTGCTCTAGTGTCTACCACAGAGGTTGCATGTCTTTTGCTAACAAGAACATGATCAATCTGATTCATTAGATCAGTCCCAGGGGCTCTCCATGTCCCTAAGTGGATTCTTTTATGATCAAAACTGGTGCTTTTTATGATCATTCCGCACGCTGTAGCGAACTCTGCAAGCATTCTTCCATTGTCACTGGATTCATTGTGCAGGGAGAATTTCCCAGCAACGCCCTTCAGAAAATTCTCTTTTCCAATCTTAGCATTAAAGTCCCCCAGAATGATAACTAAGTCGTATTTTGGGACTGCTCCATACACTCTTGTTAATTTTCCATAAAAGTCCACCTTCTTTTCATCTGATTTATCTTCAGTTGGTGCATGTACTGATATGAGTGTTATATTTCTGAAATGGCCTTTCATTCTTAGCTTGCATATTCTATCAGATATTGGTTCAATTCCAATTACCCTGTCAGATATTTTCTTGTTCATTATGAACCCAGTCCCAAACTGACCTGTTCTTGCTGTAGGTCCACTGTAAATGAACTTGAAATCTCTTTTCTCGGTCACTCCTTGTCCTTGCCATCTAATCTCTTGTAAGGCAATAATATCCAAATGAAATCTGTTCATTTCATCAGCAACTTCCCTCATCTTTCCTGGTTGCAGCATGGTCTGTACGTTCCACGTTCCAATGATCAATTTATGCTTCCATTTGTCATCTTTTTTTCTTATCTTAATCCGATGATTCGTGATGTGTGCTTCTCCTAATACTGTCCCACCCCGGAGATCCGAATGGGGGACTGTTTTACCTCCGGATATATTTTGAGCATTAGGATCATTCATGATGTTTTCCTTCAACTTCTTCTTTCCCACTGACAAGTCGTTGGGTTTCTCTACAGTTATATTTTATGGTGTGCAACCCCCATCCTGGAGGACCAGGGACACTTCTGTCGGGGTTACCATACCTTAGCTGGTCTGTTCCAGTTAATTATTTCGGGCGCTGGAAACTCGCCCTTCATCCTCTCTCATGTTTGCTACATGGCGCACAAACAGGCACGCCATGCACCCAGGGGTCACGCGACTACAATTAGTCTTCGAGGACGTGAGAGTAGGATTTGTTGGCAGAGCTGAGTTCATCTAGAACCTCTGACTCTTTCGTCAGAAAACAGTGGGCCTTTCTCAGAGTTTTGTTGCTATCTGGGCACCAGCAACCCAGATCGCCTCTGAGACCCTTTACCAACCTTTGACCCCCATGGCTGCACCTGAACGAAATTACTGGACTTCTCTATTCGAGATCCCAACACCATAAAATCGAACAGATATGCACCATAGTACACCTAACCTCCTGTCATTCTGCCCAAAAATCCAAACCCTGGCCTTATACCATACCAGATCCTCAACCGATATGTTTCCCCCTTACATGCACACTGGGTTGCCTTCAGCAAGTACTGGGTGCGTACACATACTCATTAATACCTTCTAAACAAACTCCTTATTTACAATTCATAAAATATTTATCTTTAAATTTCAATTTCCTTTTGCAAATTAACGTTACGTTTTCAAATCAAAACACAGCAGCTAATTACATTCAGATCATTTAAATTTTGTTCAAAAATTCATTTAAGTTTAAACTTAAACTGTTCTATTACCATTATTTTCATCAAAATCCTAAAAATCTTTTACATTAACCCATCAACTCTATCAATTTTCTTCACTACTACTAACAATCATAAAAAAAAACACAAATTGAACATCTTATTAAATCATAAACTCACTTATTCTAACATTTGTTTATAACACATATATACTAAACAATATAATTCAATAAACACACTAGGAATACATATAAACAATAAGATACTTGAAGCTCAAAACATCATCTATACGGCAGGCAAAAAAAATTTTAATTTACCAACATATCTCTTCTATCAGTCTCAAAGAAAAATAAAATCATTTAATTTAATTAAGGAACGTCATTGTGTGAATTAATTATTAGAAAATGGTTCTGTCTCTAACATCAGTCATCAGCTGATCTCTCTGGGTCATGTGAATGACCTTGACATATATACACTACACAAAGCCACTCTATACAGTACATGAAACATGTTTATAAATGTTTACCTTCAAACATAATATAACATAATAAACATAGAACATTTAAAATTAACATGGTTATTATTTTACAATAAACAATAAAATTCACATTTAACTTGACCAAAATTTACACATTTTATAGCTTTATATTATTCTCAGATTCTATTAAAATCTGTCACTTGTTTCAATTATTTTTTTCATTTTAACTCTGATTCTCACTAACCTTTCCATTCTCAATTAGCTTGGGTGACGCTTAGTTATTCATAACATTTCGATTTACTAACTTAGCATTTATATATAATCTTACCCCCCTTCTGACTCTAACACTCACTTAACAGCTTTACCTAGTCTGACACCTAACTATCAAAGCATCTACCAACATTCTCTATCTCTAACTTACTACTCTAACTCATTTCGAATCATTCTACCCATATAACCAAAATACTCTCTACCCCTTTGTACTCAGGATGTGTGTTCCCTTCCCAATGCTCATTCCCTTATTTGGTTCCTGGACCCTCCCTAGGTAACCCTTTCCGGCGCATATCGGTTCCCCTCCCGCCACAACGCTTTTCGTTGAGGACTCCTTATCACACCACCCCCTTTACAAAATCACCATCAACTAATTACTCTCCTATTACCTCACTTTCATCTACAAAATATCTCCATTCATTTATTACCTCAATATATCACTCATTACTCTACATATTTTCCCCATAGCTACTGTGTCACTATCAATACTCAGTTTTCTACGTTACTTTGACTCCCAAGACTCTTATTCTGTTTAACACCCATCTAAACTTAACTTGGACTGATTGATTCAAATGCTTTCTTTATGCTTGTCACCCAAATTCTAACATTTACCACCTTTTGCATTATATTAATCATTGAAAATTCAAAACTATCTCAAATCAATTTCATCACATTTAAAACATTACAAGTTTATTATTGAAACATTTAATTACATTTAAAATCTGCAAATCACTTATAAGTGTCATATTACATATACAACACCAGTAATCAGCTGATGTTCCTGGTCAGGTGAATGACCTTTCTCTAAATACATTTCAAAATTTATACAAAATACACATGTTCATAATTCTTACCTCTAACATACTGCATACAATTAACACAAATACACAAAATTATATAGTTATCATAAAATATTGTTGGATTTAGAATCCTTACCATTAAACATACTACTTAAAATTGTTTCGCTCTCATAGGGATATACATCGCTACTCATTGAGTTATAGTTATACCAACAGTTACTGAACAGCTCTTTGGATTATCAACCCCCAACTCTCTCTATAGAGTCGTGTTATAAGCTGACCGCCCGCTGTTTACAGAGATCATCACCCTCTCACTGAATTTTCAGTTACCCTCCTACTTCATCATTTACTTAAAGTCCCCCCTTATACCCCTGGCTTGTAACTGCCAGCTGCTTTTCCACACACACTATTGTTTCCTGCTGGTGGACTGTGGCATCCATTTGCTTCCCCAAGAACTGAAGTTACATATATAAGGTATAGACGCTGCCTATACCTTCTTGGTTCAGCGTTATATAAAAAAATTCGGTATTACTGATGTCCGAAGACACCAGTAATCCTACTAAAATGATTCACACACCCTTATTACGGCACTATCGACGATAGCCGCTGTTCCATAGTTATGTAGTTTCCCCTGTGTTACCCCCCTGTCAATTTCAAAGTTTACCAATTTTGTATCTACTTACATAATTCCACGGCCAGGGTTTGGTGAAACCGTGACCGCCCGAAATGTGGGGAAACTACCAAAGGACACATAAGGCTCACACTGACACCGCTACTACAATTCACGGAAGGTCAACTCTTATATGTTTGGTTATTTATTAATTACTTTTCATGTTTACATTTTTAGATTCACAAACATTTCACATTTCTTTAAATTGCATTAAAAAATTCATACTTACATTACATCACTCGTACACTGTCATGGACACAAAAATATAACAATTGTTACCACCAAATCATGTATACAACTCCATGTACCTTCTGCAACATTATAACATTCATAAGATTCCATAACTAAGTACATTTTATATTTACTTATTTATTATCAAGTTTAAATCTCATACAAATAATTTGAATTCATCATCAAAACTTCTTTATATAACATTTTAAATCAATCAAAATATTTAAACATCTCAAATCATTTTAATTCCATCAATTATTAAAAATACAACATATTTTAATTACTTTACTCCAAAACAATTACAATTTATTTATTACCTGCATACTTATTTCTCATTATTTATTTAGTCTGCCAAAATATTATTATTATTATTAAAACAATTTCTACTACACACACATTGTTTACATCACACCTGTTACAATACAAACACCATTAATTTCCCTATAAATTTATTTACAAATTCTTGTCATTATTTTTCTGTTTACCACACTTCATTTCCTAAGTTAGCAATGTCATAACCATAAACTAAAATATTTAAAATTTCCATTCACTGATTTTTATTTTAGCCCCCATCATCATGTAATAGTCTTATTTTTATGTAACAATTATCGTCCTTACTCACCCTCGTTACACTATTATTATTGTTGTAATGACTACTTTCGTTAATTACATCAACACAATAATTAACTACATTTTTGTCTACCATTAATTCATAAAACCTGTCTACATTGGTGATTCTAGTTCTGTCTCCATCAGTATTTTTGTTCAACATAAGGTAGTTATTTTATCATTATACTCCTCCACTATATCAATTACCACATCAGGTAAGTTATTCTCATTTATATCAACTCATCATAACTACTTCTCAACGTAAATAACTCTATTATTCTCTCTCTCTCTCTCTCTCTCTCTCTCTCTCTCTCTCTCACACAATACTGCTTACAACCCCCTGAACTATCTCATTCCATGCAAAGGGCAATATAACATTGTTAAAATACTTTCTGGCTTTACCAGATACAGATACATCACTACAACAACTTAAGGGACCATACGAAGACACCTCGTCTTCCACATAACTACCGGAGGAAACTCTGTCCTCATAAAACATTTGTGAAACCTCTGTTTCACCATAAACTTGGGGAAAACTTGCCCTTTGCCCATCTAAACTTTCATCACAATCTCTCTCATTCTCGTTAACAACTACTAACACTTTGTTATTCAATTTTACTCCACTTTCTAACACCACGTTCTACTGATATCACTGCATTATCACTCGTTAATCCATTATTATATTTATCGTTATTACTCACCTTGTTATCAATCATTTCTTTAATTACACCCCACTACAGTTACTGGTATTTCTTGTAATGTTATCTACATCATCTTGTATTCGTTTTATAGCTGTCTGGAAATGTTCATCAATACGTTTACATAGTACATTACTCACAGAATCAAACTTTACATTTATACTCTGCTCAAACTTAATATTTTGTTCTTTAAGTTCTTTAAAATTAATATCGTTTTTAATATTCTGTTGTTCACATTTTATTTTCTGTTCTTTAATGTCATTACTTAATTGGTCAAATTTGGTATCAAATTTTTCGTCATTTGCATCAAAACGTTGATTTAATTCATTGAATTTGTTATTTTGTTCATTAATTTTAGTGTCAAAACGATCATTTAATGCATCTAATTTCTTATTGTTATCACTAGACATCAGTTTAATTTCCCTCATTATCTCACGCAACCAATTCTCAGTTTTACTACATTCTTTAGCCGAGATGGGAGTTGAATGAACTCTCACCTCGTCCATAACAGCTGATTCTGTCCAGCTTTCTTGATTTACTATAGGAGTTTCTGACTGAATTTCTGATTCACTTATAACAGTTGAGTTAGACAAACTGACTTCATTCTCTGTATTTTCCATTTTTTATATATTTAATTATTCTTTACGAGATTTTACTCTTACACAAATTTAGTCTTACACTTATCAATCATATTCCAACATACTCTTATTTTAATTTTATTCTATAAATATTTCTTGTACTTAATTTTCGTTCATACGTAACTCCCATTAGCATCTCTTACCTTGTGAGAAGGCATAGCCTATACAAAATCTGATTTATATTGACTGTCCCTGTTAAGGGGGCGATCTGTGTTATTACAAATTATTTATTATTATATTTATTATTTATTATAAAAGTAATTATATTTAAAAGTCAATTTACTACATTATTACAAATTACTTGGGCGCCATCTGTGTAATTACATATTAATACGAACTAATAAAAGACACAGAATAAAATTCTTAACAGTAATTCGTAACATTGAATGGGTCCAGGATCCTTTTATGTGAACTCACCATCTGTAAAAGGAGCTAATGGTTTCGTTACGTAATAACAACGCTCTTTGACTATATAAATCAGCTCTATTTATTATTCGATTGCAACATTTGTTTTAAGTTTCTTTTAACTTTACTTAGTATTCATTTTCATCTCAAACTATTACTGTTCATGTTAATTATCTTTTCTTCAGAAAATTACAAAACCAACATTTAGGCTACTTGAACATGGTTAACATTCTAAAAACTACTTCTAAACCTTAACGTAAAAATTAATTATATTATTATTAGAAGGCGACCCAGTATCTTACTCATTCTCTCATTCATACACATTTAAAACCCCATAATTTGATTATAACCCCTTTTAAAATGAAATTACTGATATTGGTCGTGGATTACCCAACCGTCGGCGTTCCTCTCGTATCCACCGGCTGCGCTATATAGATATCCGAAAGTTTTGTCCAGTCCCCCGCATTTTAATTTTGAATTGTTCACTTCACTGACTTCATTCTAATATGCCGTTTCTTTTTTTGATATAACTGTTACTGGGTCTCACTTGTTAGGTCGGCCGACCTTAAAATTGCTCGAACTAAAATTTAAGTTGACCGCATGCGGCCTGTAGGTGAGATTAACTGGGGAGAAGATTACTCGCGTGCCCCTCTCCAATGTTATTCAAAACGGGAACCCACTGCCTGCTTGTGACGAAATGTTAGTCGACTTACACACAGTATGGGTTATCCATGTGTTAGGCATTGACGAAATTGCACTGCCATTTGTCACATGACTATGATAGGCGTGGTTTTACTTATATTTCCGCCCGCATGTGAACACGTGGTGATATAAGTTTTCAGAAAATTCAGCATTCACAGTACAATATCAATGTCCAAACGACTTTTTTTTCATTAGTTCATTTAAGGGGACCATGTACCCGAAATTTTTTAAAAATTTCACTTTTTCTGTTTTTCAAATTTTCAGAAACTACAGTTAATTCTGAAAAAAAATGATATAAAATTTGTTTACCTATGAGAAATAAAAGTTACAAAAATAAATAATTAAAAAGTACACAATTTTGTGTTGAGCGCTTGCATTTTCAGGCTTGGAAACTTTTAATATATTTGTTTTTTTTTCATATACAAAAGGGAATTTTTGTGTTATAGGTTAGGTTGGCTACTCTGTCATTATTACAGGTGAGGAATACAAACATGAGCATTCACTGCCTTTACCTGAGCTTCATAAAATAAAATATATTCAGGGACCTAAGCAATGAAACTTTACTGAGCAAGTGCCTTTTTGGTAAAACACAAAACCCGAATGAATCGTTCAATGCCCTAATTTGAAAAGGTTACCAAAGACAATTTATGTTGGGATAAATACAATTAAAGTGGGAGTGTATGATGCAGTGCTCGCTTTCAACAGCGGAGCTTACAGCAAATGTACTGTGATGGGGAAACTGGGACTGAAAGTAAGTGAGTCTTGTCGGGCACGGTTGAGACGAATCGATGAGAAGAGAGTAAAAGAAGCTGATAAGAAAGACAGAGCAAAGTAAGGTAGAAGGTAAAATAAAAAGGCAAGAAAACAAGAAGAAATCAGAAGAAAATGAGGAAGACCCACAGTACGGCGCAGGACTATTTTAAATGTAGCTTTGTTGTGTAACTATGGTAACATTTGACAATAAAGTAAGTTTTCTCAAAAAATGACTTTTTACCATATTTATGTACCTTTTTCTCAGCTTCTGTAAAAGATAGAAACACGATTCTTTTTTTAAGTTGTAGGGCTAATTACAGTGTATCTACTGAACCTCAAAAACAGAAGAAGAAAGTAACCGAAAAATTATAAAAAATTATTAACTCTTTAAAAAAATTAAAATATTTAGACAATTTTTCAAAAAATTAATTAAATAAATGTGAGATAATAAAACGTAATTTTTTTGGTTCAGATGGTTAAAATACCTTCCCAGAATATGCTGACCAAACCTCAAGTTTGTACCTTGAACAGTTTTGAGAAAAAGGTACATAAAGTTGATTAATTTAACATGGGGAAGATAGGCGGGTACGTGGTCCCCTTAACACATCTTCTGCAGTTGGAGTGTAATTTCTATGTATGTTGAGGAGTGCTAATCCATTCAAACGTGTATTTCCAGTAGAATTACACAAATATGTTTTTAGACAGTGTAATGTTGAGAAACATCGTTCATTTGTACATGTGGACACTGGGAGCGCAGCTAGTATTTCTAGCAAAGTAAACATATTTGGCATTATGTTGGGATTGCACATAGTTAACCCATCTACGGCCGTTTTCGGTTGGTCTCCCTTCTCAAGACGTGCAATTTTTCTGTACCATAATTTTAATTCATTATTCAGGTCTTCTTGGCAAACGCTTCTTATGTCACTGGCGTAGAACTCTGTGAGCGAAGTGAAAGCAGAAACTTGAGACAGAGGGGCAGAAGGACTGGGTTCGTAGGTAAAAGGCACTGAAAGCCTTTCAATATTTCCTTGTGTTTCAAGAAACGCGAATCTAGCTGGGACATGAAGGTATCCAGAAATGAAAATAAAGTAGAGAGACGAAAGTAAAGTTCTGGCGTTACTGATGATAAGTCAAAGTTCACACGGTTTTTTGTCGTGCTGCCATGCGAGGGCTTTGAATGGAGGACCCCAACCTATTCAAGACTTCAGAAGCACAAATGAAAATTTTAGAAAATTCTTCAACATTTTCGCGTTAGATTTCATTTCACTGTTAATATCTTCAGCAAGGTTTACTGCTTCCACGAGATCAATAGTTGAATCCTGCAGGAATTTACATAATGGGAGACTTAAAGAAAACAGTCTCTGAATACAAAACAGCGATATCACAAATTGACGGTCAGTCAGAGTACATAAAAGTGAATTTGCTTGTGAGGACGAGTCTTTGTCTTTCCATTCTGATATGCTTTGAAGGGTTACAATAATAGGGTCATACAATTCCACTACCGCGGCCATGGAGTTACGCCTTTTCAACCAACGTGTTGCACAAAGTTCAACGAGTTTTTCACGGCGTGAAGTTGTAGTTTCCATTTCACTTATCGCCAATTTTAAAACATGTTGCCTTTTAGGTGTATTAAGAAATTCGTACAGACTCGATATTGTATCCATGCAGTTTCTAATGGCAGCTACTTCACAGGCACTGGATACAGCTAAGTTGAGGCTGTGTGCTGAGCAGTGAACATATAAAGCTGACGGAATTATTTCCTTTACATGTGCCTGGACTCCATTTACTTTTCCTGACATGGACATAGCTCCATCATACCCTTGACCACGAATCTTATTTATGTCTATATTTAATGAACTCAACTTGTCCAATATCGCCGTTGCGATTCCTTTTCCGGTCACATCATATAATGGTACGAATTGCAGAAAGTTTTCCTTCACAGTGAAATTTTCTCTATCAACATGACGAACACACAGTGATAATTGTTCTAAGCCGGATATGTCTGAAGTCTCATCGGCGAGAATAGAGAAGCAACTGGAGGCATTAAGTTCTTTCACGAGATTTCGAACAATCAGGTCGTTGCACACTTCAATTATTTCATTCTGTATTCTAGGACTGGTGTACTGCGCATTTCCAACACTACACGTCAACATATTTGTTAATACAGAATCAGTCTTACTTCAAAAGCGAAGAAGTGCCCTGAAATTGCCATCATTTTTTTCTGGTTCTTGGTCGACCTCTATTCGTCCCGAATCCCTGTGGCCTCGCAGTGCGATACATTGTTTCCCACAGAACAAAATACTTTCAATAATAGGAATAAGATTTTTCCTGTTCTCCAGTTTCTTTTGCATTGTTGCAGTATCTATTAGCACATCGATAGACTTTTTTCCCCACATGAAATATCGGCCAAAATACCGGCTACCTCCAAACTTTGTTTGTGATACAGACACTTCTCATGTTCTGAAAATCGCTCGACAGCATCCTTCCAGTTGTCACATTTCACACTACAAAGTTGACCTAAGCGTTGCTTGCCAGATCCAACACCATCACTCGGAGCAAAAAGTGCACAAAATTTACAAAAACTCCCTCCCTTAAATTCGGAATATGCAAGCCACTTCCAACGGTAAAGCCATTTAAACTGAAATCGCAAATTTCTCTTTTCTTTTGTTGGAAAAACAAACCCTGGATTTGGTTCCCAGGCATTGTTCAAGACATCCAGTTTCTTTTCATTAGACAAGTCTTTTCCTACGTAAACTCCAATATCATAAGCATGTGGTTCACTGGAACTTGAAGATGTTGATGGTTCCGGAATCAGAATAATGCACTTATCACTTCTAAATGATTCAGCAGGCACCTCAACATTATTGAGTGATGTCGATGTACATTCAATATCAGCCGAGTTTTCACAGGGGGATGTGAAACTAGTTTCAGGAAGAACGTTTGCGACAACATCATCATGCTGCCAAATGCACAAAACGTTAAACAAACGTTCCACAACAAAATCTGAACTCAGACTAACGGGTGAATACCGCTCGACAATGTACAATATTTCACATCTGCACTGCAGAACTGTCAAAACAATATGTTTCACAACAAGCAAGTTTATATGGTGTCGGCCTTATTTTATTACAAGGTCGGTATTATTATCGTACCTTCTTAACAAGCGGCACGGCTTTGATGCTCCTTTCTCTCTTTCAGTAGACGAGGAGGGGTATATGCTTTGACACTCACCGCGCCAGTGAGAGCACTGCCACGTTCTCAGAATGCTGAATGACAGCTACTTGTGTCCCACGTGGAGTGATGTACTGTACGTGCCGCAGCACCAAGCACAGGGATTATATTATTGAAGAAGGGGAGGGCGGACTGTACCTTATGTCGATAGATTTTGTTACTCTGACAGTGAGTAATTAGAGGAGAGAAAACGATTATGGATTTTTAAAAAGATACTCAAATATAAATATGTCAATTTTTATTTTTATTTTATATAATATTAAAAAAATGGTTAAATTTTCAACGGGGGGGGTCAAACCCAGTAACCCCCCTTGCGTACACCTCTGGGTTACCCCGTTTCAGTTTCATGATAGCTTATATAATCATGTAAACACTATTTAACACTAATATTTTTTCCAACTATTTTAACAGGTAATGCAGTTAAAACTCTTAGATTTTGTTGTCCATGACATGTCCATTGATTAACTAAATATAAGTGTATCACTACCAACTCAGAACACAAAGTTTTTTATTGGTAAAAACGTAAAAGTTTTACCTTATAGCCTGAAGCAGTTTTCGCTTATTATAAGCTTCAAACATTGGTACTTGACCAATTAGGAGGGTTATAAAAGATTTGTGATGTGGGTGTCATGAAATGATTTTTGACTATGGGTCTACTGGTCTGAAAGTGTCATTAATCAAGTGCTTCTTGCTCTGTATATTGTCACCGAACAAAAGGCTTGCCGCATGACAAATGGCGCCAATCGTACAATCTAGTGTTTTTGGTGGCCCTAAAAAGGACCTTGTGGCGAGAAGGCTGATGTTGGTTGTGCCGCGCTAAGATGTTCGGCGGCTGCGCCTGCTGTTCGTGGCGTACTACAGTCCTCCTCTTCTTTCGGCACCGGTTATAGAGTCGGCTGCCGGCCCAGCGAACTCCATCGCTGGCGCGGAACTGGAGGGCGAAGACGCAAGAACGCCGGTTCTATTCTTCGGCCGTTCCTTCCGGCTGACTCCGAGCCGATGTCGTCCGAGAGAGGAGAGGAGATGAAGTGCGTCCGATGGCGTGGCGATGAAGAGTGCGCAAAATTTTTTTTTTTTTTTTTTTGCTCTGGGCTTTGCGGTTGTGCGTCGCAGAGACGAACCGCACGGGAACTGAGTTCCGAGCTACCATCTGGAGCTCCTGCCTCGTGGCCCTGCCCAAGTAGGGCGTGTGCTCTATAGCAGGCCTTTCTCGGCTGTTGTGCTAGCCTACACTAGCGCAGTAGACACCGAGGGCGTTTCCACGAATCACCTGGGGGTATACGGTACCTTCCCAGCCCAGTCACTAGAGGATTGTCTGGGAACCTCGCCGCACGTGCATAAAATTTGCGTGCAAGCCGCCTGAAAGTGTCGTCTAAGGAGCGGACGCCAAGTCCTCTCCTTAGAAGGCGAGATGAGAAGCGACGGGGGACTTTGGCCGCTAGCCGAAGCCCCCTGTCGAGGACGCTCTGCAACTTCTTTTTATGCATTGCGGCGAGGTAACCCCAGACCGGGCAGGCGTAGGTAATGACCGGCAGCAGATACGCGCCGACGATCATCCTACCCAATTTCCTGGTCATGGCTGAGCTGATCAGGAGTGGAAACAGTGCGCACAGGCGAGTGGATGCTCGCTTAAGAACTGTCTGTGCGTGGGTACGCCAGGTGAGCCGACGGTCAAGGTGTAAGCCGAGGTACTTGACCTCGTTGGACCAGCGCAAGTACGTTCTGCCGATACGTAGTTGCCTAACGGGGTTCTTCCGTCGCTTGGAGAATTCGACGGCTACACTCTTGGTAGCGTTGAGTTGCACTCTCCAATTCTCAGTCCAGTCCACGAGCGTGTCGAGCTGGCGCTGCAGTCGTAGGACGGCCCTTTCCTCATGACGATCGGCCGTAAATACGGCCGTGTCGTCAGCGAAGAGGGCCATCTGGACTCCAGGCTGTCTCGGCACGTCGTTGACGTAGATCGAGAACAGAAAGGGGCCTAGAACACTACCTTGAGGGACGCCGGCTGTGATTCGTCTCTCGGAAGAGACAGAATCGCCAACTCTCACGCAGAAGGTCCTCTCCGTCAGAAAGCTAGCAACCAGATGGAGGTAGCAGTCCGGGAGCTGGACTTCCCTAAGTTTGAATAAAAGGCCATCATGCCATACGCTGTCGAAGGCTTTCTCAACATCTAAGAAACAGCCAACGGTCCGTTCTCTCCGACACCCGGCTTCCGTGATGCTTTCCACCAGTCTCATCAGTTGATGAGTGGTCGAATGCCCCACACGAAAGCCGAACTGTTCGGGGACCAGCACGTCAAAGTTGGTTAGATGTTCTCGTACACGACGCTGTACGAGGCGGTGCGCAAAATTTTCTGCCGGCCCGGGTTTTATGCACTAACCGGGATCGCTGATTCGCTAGCTCCGAACACGCAGTTGGTCACGTCTCGGCGGCTGCTGATGCCGGATTGGCTCGCTGTGTCCACCGCTGGTACCGGAGAGCAGATGTTCGCATACCGCTACCTTCACAACTCCCCCAGGTCTTGAATGCTCTCCGGTACCCAGCCTACTGCTCTTCTCCGGATGTTGTAGAGGTGTCTGTTGGGAGCCATGTTGATTGGTGTGCCGGCTGGTAGCTCGCTGGCGTGGCTGGATCTTGCATCCGCAAGATGATCGCTGCCCCACGTTGGGCGCCACTTGTCACCGAACAAAAGGCTTGCCGCATGACAAATGGCGCCAATCGTACACTCTAGTGTTTTTGGTGGCCCTAAAAAGGACCTTGTGGCGAGAAGGCTGATGTTGGTTGTGCCGCGCTAAGATGTTCGGCGGCTGCGCCTGCTGTTCGAGGCGTACTACAGTCCTCCTCTTCTTTCGGCACCGGTTGTAGAGTCGGCTGCCAGCCCAGCGAAATCCATCGCTGGCGCAGAACTGGAGGGCGAAGACGCAAGAACGCCGGTTCTATTCTTCGGCCGTTCCTTCCGGCTGACTCCGCGCCGATGTCGTCCGAGAGAGGAGAGGAGATGAAGTGCGTCCGATGGCGTGGCGATGAAGAGTGCGAAAAATTTGCATTGCATTACATTATGGATGCGGGGTGTCTTTGCACCCGTGGCTTGTTTGCAGCATCTGGAACGTGTCCAATGGCTGCCAGAAGTAAACTTAGTGCTGGTACAATGTCGACTGGTTACCTAAAACTGGAAAAGGAAATCGCCAACCAGTTAACTGTGAAGGCGGGGGAGTATAACTTTTTTTTTGGTGCACTGCCGCTAGTACCGATTCGAGCAACACATGTTGCCCGTTTCAAGTCCAGTCAGCAGACGCCCTGAGGGCGTCGGTCGCTCCCCGCGAGGCGGAGAGCCTCCGTGGCAATGATTGATGACAGCGACAAGCAGCCGGCTCAGCGTGCTAGGAGGTGGGCAGGAAGGAGAGAAGGACAGTTTAGGTGAAAAACTCTGGTCTAGGACTGATGATTACATTTTGTTTTTATTGAATTTGAAGAGGATGACGTTATGGCGGGTCATCAAGAAGCGCCCGAGAGCGCTTGACCCGAATGGGCGGTGGTGGTTCTGATGCACTGATGGTTCGTAGGTATGGGAAGGTGGAGGTCGAGGCTTTAGCAAAGAGAGTTAGAGCCAGCGACCGGACAAAGGAAGTCAAGGTAGGAACACGGAGACCCCTTCGAATCACGTCGTTCCTTACAAACCAAGGGGACCCCGTCAAGGATCGGAGGGTTCGGGACTGGAAAGCTTCCAGCCTACATCCGTTGGTGGTGGATAAAAGAGACCACCAGGCGGGTGCCGCATAGGTTAGTACAGACCTGAGAAAAAGCAGATAGATTGTAAATTTCGTGCGCATGGCCAGGCGGCTGCGACACGAGAGGAAAGGAGATAATTTGGCTCGGACGCTGTGAGCCTTGGCAAGGGTTTCCGTCACGTGGGCGTTGAAGCAAAGGCGACGATCTAGCCGAACGCCTAAATACTTCACCGATTCTTTGTAGGCGATGGGCCTCCCTTCTAGGGAGAGGGGCTGGCATCGGGAGATGGATTTACGGGTGAAGCAGATCGCCTCGGATTTCTCCGTGTTGATCGTCACCCGCCATTTCCTTAGCCAGTCCGGAAGCTGGTTCAACTGACGCTGCAGCTTTGTACTCGCAAATCGCGGGGACAGGGAGCTGCAGTGATACATAGCATCGTCCGCGAACAAAGACAACGTGACTCCGGGCAAGACAGGCAGGTCGTTCGTGTACACAAGGTACAGAACGGGGCCGAGGACAGATCCCTGTGGTACGCCGGCGGCGACGGGTCGAACTGTAGAACAGGACCCGTCGACGCTCACCCTGAAGGTTCGGTCGCTGAGATACGACCGGAGGATAAACACTATGAGCGATGGTAGAGGGGAATTGGCAAGTTTGAAGAGAAGACCTTCGTGCCAGACTTTATCGAAGGCCTTGCTCACGTCCAACAGTACGGCGGCCGTAGCCGCTCGCCTGTTGGTGGCGTCTGACAAGTGCGTAACAACGTGGACCAATTGAAGCGTGGTCGAGTGCTCTCTGCGAAACCCGAACTGTTCGCTGCGGATGAAACCATCTAGCAGCGGCGAGATGCGAGCCAGCAGGAGACGCTCGAACACCTTCGAGATGACTGGCAAGAGAGAGATTGGTCGATAGCTTTCAGGAAGCATGCGAGGCTTCGGAATCATTACGATGTTGGCTGTTTTCCACAGGCGGGGGAAGTACTGTAGCCGGAGACAGGAGTTAAACAGCTCAAGAACGAGGTCAACGCCTGAGGCCGGTAGATTTTGTAGAGCAGCGGCCCCGATCCGGTCAGGACCGGGGGCGCGACGGCGATTTAGTCGGCATATAGATGAAACTAGTTCATCCCTGTCGAACGGGAGGGCTGGGACATCGGGAGGGCGTGAAAAATGTCCAGATAGGAAGTCACGGACTTCTGCCGAGTGGGCAGGGTCCGAGACGCCTTGGTGAAGAGTAAATTGCACCTCCATGCAGTCGGCGAAGACCTCGGCCTTGCCTTCTGACGAAGATACAACCCCGTTCGGAGTTTCAAGTGGGTTGCGAGTTTTCTTCTCGCGGGTCAGTCTACTCGCCGCTCTCCAGACGGAGGCGTGGTCGACTTCAAGAGACTCAAGATATGAGTCCCATCGATCAGAGTTTACGTCCCGCAGCAGCTGCTGGACGTAAAGAGACTGGGCCTGAAAGCGCCTTTTGACCCCGGGATCACGGGTTCTTTGCCATCTGCGGCGGAGATCGCGCCGTAGCCAGATGGCGTGGATCGCCGATTTGCGATGATTCACCTCGAGAGTATATGTGTGTCGATCCATGACACCTTGGACCAACTCCTGAAGATGAGTGGCTCGGAGATCCAAATCGTCACAAGTGACGATCGGGTCCGCGGGGAGTGATGGAAACCGCCGTGAGAGCTCATCATGGTAGGAGCGCCAGTTGACTCTCCTAACAATCTGAGCGGGAGGTCGGGGTGAGGCAGACAGCTCCCGGGCAGTTATAAAAAGGGGATTGTAGTCGGATGAGAGATCCGACACTGACGAGACCTGGATGTGATGGGTCACGTCCTTGGCTATGACAATGTCAAGGACGTCCGGTCGATGACCGGAAAAGGGGAAGTGAGTAGGGTCTTCTGGGCCGATGACTTGAAGTACCGGGTCGTCGGAGACGAACCGGTACAGAGATTTTCCGTAGGCGTTGGCTACTCTGCTGTTCCAGGAGAGATGCTTGGCATTTAAGTCGCCGGCTACAATGGTTGGTAGGAGATGATCGAGGAGAGCGTCCCACTCCTCGGGCGGTGGAGGTATCCGCAGGCCGGGCCGGAGATCGCCGCAACAACGCGCAACTCCGATCCGCCAGCTTCTATCGCCACCGCACAACCTTCAACAAGAGATGTAACTAAAGGGGATAGTGGCCTGTGGGATATCCGCCTGTGGACTAAGACGGCTGTCGCCCCTCGGGCCGCTGGGGACGATCCTGACGAAAACAGATGTAAGATGGCAGGTTGAAGGTATGGTAGCGAGCCAGATGAGTCTCGCAAAGGAGGACGACATCAGCGTCGTACTCCGTTACGAAAGTCATCAGTTCAGATCGTCGAGGGACTACCCCATGGGCATTCCACGCAACGATCCTAAGACTCCTAGCCATTCAAAGGAAGAAGAGGAAAGAGGGTAGACAGTGATTGAAACACCAGGGCGAGGACCGTGGTTGTATCTGGAGCAGACCTGATGTTATTTACCAAAGTTTAAGCCCAGGCAGTCAGGGGGTCCACCGGGGCCCGGGAAGATTCCCGAGATTCCGGAAGACGGACCTGGCTGGCCTCGGCCGGTGTTGAAGATGGCGCAGGGCTCGGGGACGGACGTGAGGTCTGCTCAGTTGGGAGCTTAGGTTGATGGCTGGGGGCGGGCGGGGCCCGCTGAGGTTTTACAGGCAAGGCCTGTGGAACTTGTCGCTGACGGCGACGAGTGCGCTTCGGTTTAGAGCTCCGAGGAGCGAAAGGCGGGACAGATGTAGCGGCCACAGCCGCGTATGAAGGACCGGGCGCTCCGGCAGGCGCCGGGACAGAGGGGACTGCAGGCGGCGCCGAAACGTCGACTGCAGGCGGAACTGGGGCCCTGGGAGCAACCGGAACTGCTGCCGGGGCCTGAGATGATGCTCCGGAGAGAGCCTCTCTGCGGTTAGGGAGGGGACCTGCAACACGGCGTGCCTGCGCGCCAGGGCGAGCAGGAGTCCGCTGCAGCTTCATGGCTGATATAAATTCCTTGCATCCTCTATAACTAGTCGGATGGTCCCCGCCGCAGTTGCAGCAAATGGCCGTGAACCCCGTCTTGGGCTTATCACACCCACGATGAGGCTCAGTACACCGCACGCAACGCGGAGGGTGGTTACAGAACAAGCTGGAGTGGCCAAACCTCTGACAGTTAAAACACTGCGAGGGGCCTGGCCGCGGGTCAAATGTACGAACTTGCACCCGAAGGTGCAGGAAGGTTTGGAGGCCATAGACCTCCTCGAATTGGCCTACTTTGAGTAGTTTCACAAGAAAACTATTCACAGGACGGCGATCTTCCCCCTTGCCAGCATGCAGTACACTTACCGCCGTCGGCGAATAGCCTAAAGCGACAAGCTCCTGCCTGATGGTATCGGGGGCGGTCCAGGAAGGAAGTTCAGAAAGAACTACTTTAATTTCGCGCTCAGAAGGAAGCACGAAAGTATGGAAGGAGATCTTCCGATCGGTGAGAAACTGTTGGACCGATCGGAAGTCCGGGACTGTAGTGGTCGCAATTCGAAGCGAGGCGCCTTGGCACCTGGCCTCGAGTTTGGCCGAAGGAAGCAGATTCTGCAGGGAACGGAGAATTTCCCTGTAATTGCGATTGTCGGGAATAACAATCGGAGGAATTTTGGGTTTGGGCACAGATTTAGAGTTTGGCTGAGTAGGATGGCTGGCGCTGTTACTAGGACTGGATACCCGATGCGTAGGAGCGGCCGGTGGCGGGCTGGCGACTAATTTTCGCTTGCGTTTGGCAGACTTGCCCTCCACAAGCGAAAATTCACCGTCCCCCGTCCCCACACTACACATCGACGCACAATCATCACTTTCACTATCACTTGCACTGATTGTATGGGAAGGTAGCGGGGTAGATTGAGGACCGGTACCGCAGGTTTCCATTAAGGTTATCAGCGGTGCCGGCAAAGGAACGGGCGTTGCGTTCGACGCCATCTTGGGATTAACCGAAATGAACGTCGAAGACGCAAAAAAGGGCTAGGAAAGAGTGACTTTCACCAGCACTGAATCACTACGATAGCAGACAAAGAACACCAGACGCGCACTGCACACGAATCACAAAAACACATGCGCACGACACAATACACTGGTAAATTGTAGCACAATGATGATGATGTGGTGAAGAAATCACTTTGATAGATATATTAACAACGGTGAAATTCACAAGCAAAATTGCCATACAAAGTGACGCAGCCTACCCGGGCAACAGCTCTAGGTAGACTCACGCGCAAAATTTTCTGCCGGCCTGGGTTTTATGCACTAACCGGGATCGCTGATTCGCTAGCTCCGAACACGCAGTTGGTCACGTCTCGGCGGCTGCTGATGCCAGATTGGCTCGCTGTGTCCACCGCTGGTACCGGAGAGCAGATGTTCGCATACCGCTGCAGTCACAATATATATTGTAGCATGACAGATAATCCACTTAAATCAATTACCAGATGATCATTAGTAAAAATCAAGTATATGGAATATCCAGAAAGATCCAAATGAAAACCAAATAAAAAGCACAATAAATTACCATTATAACAAGAAAAAGTAAACATAAAGAAAAATCTGCAACTAATATGAATGTACAACAAAATAAAACCACAGAAAACTAAAATTAAAAGAACAATAATGCCCAGGTAGGATAGGAGTAGGTAAGGAAGCTACCCAGACCAAGTAAACAGCCCAGTATAAACAAAAGTAAATAATAACGAAATGGTACTGAAGAAACCAAGAATGATGAAGGAAGATATCCAAAACAAACAAAGATACCTAATGAACAGGGACAAGTGAAGATCACATAGAATAGAGGAAGTAGAACACGACCAATACCCAAAAGAAACCCGATAGTGAGAAAACAAAAACCCCTAAAGAAAGTAAATGTCACTATAGAAAGTATAACACCCCAACAAACCATAAACTCATGTAAAACAAATAAAAACAAAAAGTGTTTAAAGTGCTAAGTAGAAGTGCACCCAAGAAAGTTATTGTATAATTTAAATAGACAAATCTTAACAGTTCCCCCATGGTTAAACAATTTGATATTATAAAACTATGAAAGAACTAGTGATAGTATCAAGAAATAACCAGGGACAAGTGCAAGTTATTAGATTATCATAAATAAACTTTGAGAAGGTACATGAATTACTGTACATTTAAATAACTTTAAGTGTTTTTTTTTTAAATAGTATCATGAATGATATTTAATCAAATAATATGGTGAAGGAGCAGTGAATACTCTTTCTAATAAAATGCCACTGTTTACATGAGAACATTCAATGGAATAAATAGTATAAATAGATAGCTTGGAGTTAGTACATAAAGTGATGGGGAATACATCCCTAAAATTAAGAAAAACAGATAAGACTACAACCAAATAGTTTTAAGGGAGTGTTAAAAATTTAATGGAACAAAATGTTAGGTTCCAATTTCAATATATGAACTCTATAAAAAAGATTTAGAAATAGAGGTTAATCCTCGTATTTATAAAATGTTATTTTGTTTAGTAGTTTGAATTAGGAATGCCATATCTGAATGTGTATATCATTCCTATATAGTAAAATGTTTTTTAGAAGTTACTGTAAGTAATCAGTACAAAAAAAGGTATGATTCTAAATACCAGATTTAATGTTAAATAATTGTTATGTTTTAATTGTTTAAAATCAATACTAAAGGTTATAGTAGTAAAAGAAGAAATTATTAATGAATATTATATTAGAATAGAAGGTCAGAAAAGGGTATGAACTAACTGTATTATTAAAAACTTTGTAAGTAACAACAGATAAAATCTAGGCCAGATAGTAAATTTAGACTACATTATAATTGACAAATCTAGTCCTATAAACCAACTAAACTGATGAAATTTATGTAAGATAAACCCACCATATAGTAATACAATGTAACTTATACTTTATAAAGATATTGTCAGAAGATAAGTAAAATTATAAATAAAAATGAAATGTATTAACTAAAATTTCAGAGGAGGAGTCATAGATAAATGAATTATATCTAAAAACAATAACTAATGAACAAAATTGCAAGAAATTAAGGAAAGATAAACAATTATATCAATCTTCGATTCAGTATAATAAAAATTATATCAGAGAAAATGGCTATTATCTGGACAAGGACAGGAAACCCAAATTTAAGCCTACTTTTCCAACATGAAAGAAATATAACTTTTTTAAATAAAAACTTTGTAAAACTATATTAATTAGTATCAAAATAAGCAAAATAGATTAAAGAAACCAAATATGTATTTAGTATTTCATACAGTTATATAATAACGAAAATATTTTCCGTGTATAATGTATTCAAATAAAATGTATCGGAAGCTAAGATAATTTGAAACAATGTATGATCTATATTAAATTGGCTAAGAATTTCAGGACATGAAGGAAATGAGAACAGTTAATTATTATCCGTTGAAGCGAACACTTAAATGAGGTTTTGCCCCGTATAACCTATATTAATGGCGTGCGATACTTAAATCGAGTTCAGTGCAAATTTTGTAATTTTTTTAATTTGGAATTTTAACTTGAGAAGCAGTGAAAACAAACAATAAACAGTGAACTACAGATAAACAGAACCACATATGCCTAAATAATTGAACTAACACCACTACAAATAAATTTTACTGATGAAACAAAAAGGGTTATATACGACACATTTAACCAAAGTGAAACAGACATAATAACACACATTTACACCAAGTGAACTAATAAACACTGCACCAGGAACACTCATTTAACTCCAGAACTAATATCCACTATTGCTGAGACGAGGAAACGGTGAAAAGGACATCTTTATTGCAAGAAATATTCGTCGAGGTGATTGATATTCAACTACGCATATTTCTGTTGATTTTCCCAGCATTCTATTCGAGGTGGAACAAATGAACGTCTAGTCTGCATTGGTTCGAATATTATACTATATAAACTTTCTATATTAATTAATAACACTGTAATTGTTAATTTTAAGACATTTTAATTGTAAATGTTATACTTTCTTGGCCCTACCCTTCTCTGGCTATTCTAACATAACCGTCAAAAGAACAATATTTTATATACACTATTAATGTAAAGTTTTTGTCGACCGGCCCTGGTTAACGAGTCAATACTGTTGTCAACAATCGATTACTATCGATATTTTTAATAAATTGTTAATAAACACTTTAATTCTGCAAATTGGTTGAATTTTACTTTAAATATAATTAAAGAATAAGTTAATTCAAGAACACGGACTAACCGAAAGGCAGTATTTACAAAAATAAGGAGCATATTGAAGAAGAAGAAGAGCCGTCTATCGACCAGTACCGGAGTTAACCATATTAACTTAGAAGTTATTCATAGAAAGTGACACCACAACACTATCAACCATAATATAATTAAAATTTTTACACCAAACAATAACAAAAATTATTTCCTAAATACAGATAACAAAAAACCCGAAACAAATATTTTTTCAGAAAAAACAAATTTTTTATTTTAAAATAAAATTTTTTTTATTTCAAATTTTAACAAATTATAACATTATTATTTTGTAACAACTGAAGGGGTAACGTTACAATATTCAAACTTTCACTATGAACACTTACTTTTGGTTATTGTCCCAAACGTTTCTACGTGGTGTCCGTCTTCCTCAGTGGGATTTGAAATACAGAATGTCGGTAACAAAGTAACTGTTATGGGTTGTAGGTGTGTGTGGTGGGGGTTGCTGGTGGGAGGGAATTGGCGCTGGGATTCAAAGTGTGTGTTTGTACAAGTGTATTAAAAAGTATATGTGATCTATAGTGTAATTGTTCATTTAATATGTTGTTTGGTTGTAGTGTGTGATGTCTGTATATTTCATATTGTTCTGCTGTGTTTAGTTTTCTACTTTTGGGTAAGTAGTGTAGTATTTCCATGTTGTGTTCTATGTTTGTGTAACTGTGGTTTTCATTTTGTAAATGTGTGGCGAATGTGGAGTGTATGTAGTTTGTGGTAAGGGCTTTTAAATATTCAGAGTATTATGAGGAAAAAGATCTTCCCGTCTGGCCGATGTAGAACTGGTTACAATCACTGCAGTTTAATTTATAAACACCTGTTTTGCTGTATGTGTCTGTGTCTTTGTTAGTATTATTTATGAGTTTCCTGATGGAGTTATTAGTTCTGTAGGCTACTTTATAATTGTGTTTCCTGAATGTGTTAGCAATTTTGTGTGTGTTGGAATTGTAGTATGTGAGTGTGATGTATTTACTGGGTTGTGTACTGTTGGTTTTATGTGTTTTACTTTTTGTGTTTAGGATGCGTTTGTGTAGTTTGTTTATTAAATCGGGATTGTATCCATTTTTGACTGCTATATATTTGATTGTGTTGAGTTCTTCTTGGTAGTCATGTGTGTTTTGGGGTATTGAAGTGAGCCTATGGAGCATGTAGTTGAAAGCTGCATATTTGTGTTGAGTTGGGTGGTTGGATGAGTTATGTATGACCATGTCTGTTGTGGTGGGTTTTCTGTATATTTTGTATGTATGTGTGTTGTTTGTTTTGGTAATTGTAAGGTCCAGGAAGTTTATGCTATTGTTTTGTTCTAAATCTATTGTGAATTTTAATTTTTTATGTATAGTGTTAATGTATTTGTGGAAATTTTCAATTTGTCGTTTTTTGCCGTTGTATAGGAGTAAAATGTCATCAACATATCTGTGTCAATATATGATTTTGTTGGTGTATTTGTTATTGTTTAATATGTGTTCTTGTTCTATGGTATGTACGAATATTTCGGCTAATATTCCTGATATAGGGGAGCCCATGGGTAGTCCATCTGTTTGTGTGTAAAACATGTTATTGTGTGAGAAATAATTTTGTTCAGTGATAATTTTGGTGAGATGGATGATCTCTTTTATGTGTGTTTCTGGTCTGTTATTTAGTTTTAGTAACTGTTCTAATGTTGTTATAGTTTCTTTTATGGGTACATTGGTGTATAGGTTTGTTATATCAAAAGAAGCTAGTGTTGAATTGTGTGGAATGTGGACATGTTGAGTTTTATTCACCAGATCTATATTATTTTTGACGGTGGTGTTGTTTGTTAAATTTATGTTGTTTCTGATTAATTTATCTAAGTGTCTAGCTATTTTGTGTGCGGGTGCTTGTGTGTTGTTTATAAGTGGTCTGATGGGTATATTAGGTTTGTGTAATTTTGGTAGTGCATTCAGTGTAGGGGGGTTTGGTTTAATTTGTTTCAGATATTTGATGTTGTCAGGTGTGATTATGTGTTTTGTGTTATTTATGATTTTATTTATTTGTTTGTGATATTTTGTGGTGGGGTCTTTATTTAATTTGGTTATATTGTTTTCAGTAAAAAATGTTTCAATTTTGTTATTTAGATCCTGTTTTTCTATTATGACGTTTATGTTACCTTTATCTGCTTTGAGTATGGTTAGGTTGTGTTCTTGTAATTTACGTTTTATATTTTTTAGTGTTTGGATTTCGTTTTTATGGTGTTTTTGTTCATGTTGTGTGTGTTGTAATTTGCGTTTTATGTCGTGACATATAGTATCATTGTCATTGTTATGCGTGTGTTGTATGGCCGTTTCAGCGTCTATGATTATGTCACGTGGCCTATATACCTTTTATTATTGTTGTTATTGGTTGTATTGTTACTTAAATTGTGTTTTAGGCCTTTATCTAATAGGGTTATTTCTGCTTTAGTGAAATCGGTCTTTGTTATATTTACTGTACGTGTGTGAAATTTGTGTGTCGGTGTAGGGGCTGTATCGTATCTGCGTGTTAAGATGTGTGCCGGATTTGCATAACCCGGCGTTCGTAGGAAATAAAAATACGATTTTATAATAATAAAGTTCGTTTATGCATTCAATAATGTCGCGCAGGGCAGTGCGATTATTAGTTTCTTCTCTGCTTTGTGGTGCCGCCTATCGGCGACCAGTTGGCGACTTGCAGTAGCGAGCGGGTTTGGTTCAGTCGCTGCATAGCTCCTGTTATGAAAACAAATCTACCTTCCTCTTCGCGTCAGCTGAGCATTTTCTTGTGGTTTCTTCTCATCTTTAATGGCAAGCTAATCGCTTAAGACCTACCGGGTTCTCGCCTCAGTCAGAGATCTGACCATCGCATGATGTGCTGTGACCATCATGCCATGAACCACTAAACATCGTTCTGCTGCCGAGGAGGGAGGCGTAGCTGCTGCAAACAACTATGTGACCGCTCTCATCATATGAGGTGATATATATATATATTGTAGCATGACAGATAAACACATAAAAATGAATGGCATTGATCACTAAAATAATATAATCTAATAACATCTAATCCGAAGAAAGCATTATAATATAAATAATTAATTCAGAACAACCGTGCAGAACAATCATATGATTAAAAGTTTAAGTTCGTATAAAAGCAATGTTACTAGTTATGAATCATCAAAACCAGTTTAATGACTCAAGGAAAAAATATAACCCAGGAAGGTAAGGAGTAGATAAGGAAGCAACCCAGAACATTACTAAACCCACAACGAAGGTAAGGAATAAATAAAAAAAGAAACCCAGAACAGGGCAAGATCCACCATAAACGGTGATGTATTTAAAGTAACAAGAAGACTAGGCGAAGAAGTAACCCCAAAAAACCCGATGACATCCAGAAGAAGATGAAGAACATACAATTCTAAGAAGCCAGAAGAAAAGAAGACATCGTTGAAGACATCACCCATATCCCCATATCCCAAAATAAATAAAAACAATAATAATAAAAAGTATAACACAGTATTCATGAAAAAAAACCACATGTACAATAGAAATAAGACTAAAAGTGTATAGAGTAAGAGTTGCAAGTGGACCAAGGTGAAACAATAATATAATACCAAAGAACAAATCTTCATTGTAACCCACAAACAGATCTCTTGATGTTAATAAGACTAAATAACCATTTAGAAATAGCATCAAGGAGTGTAAAGTGAACCAGTGCTAGTTTGTGTATTATAAAAAATAAACCTTATGTTTCACTATTGGCTTTCACAAACTGTGTAGATAATGAAAAATACAACTTTTGAGTGACTTATGATTTGTACAGAGTGAATATAATACATATGTTAATATAGAGCTGTCAATCTGTTTGAAATGACATTTATATAATGATGAATAAAAACAGAAGCAGACACAGATTAAAAGTAAAGTGACAGGGTACAATTACCCAAAAACCATATTAAAAAACAGTTAAAAACTGCTAATTAAACTTAATATAAGGAATAGAGAATAAGAATGTAGAAAATAAGGTTTTGTTTATATAGAATAGGATATTTAAAAAAATGTATTAGTAATAAGAACATTTAAACAAGTTTAGAACCACTAACATCCCAATTGTAAAAATATTTATTACTTGTATTAATGGTAATAATTAAATAAGATGGAAAAAACATTCTTTATAAATAATATTTCTGTATTAGTATTAAGCTTTGATTATAAAAAAAATGTCTAATTTGTTGAAGACAACCATTATTTAGAATTATTTCTTATCTGTTAATAGTATTGAAACAGATACTAATTGTTATGTTGTTTAATAGAAAAAATGTTTAATTTATATTACAATGTGAAAAAGTCAGAGAGGGTATAACTCAATATGTATTGTTTATATAAAAATTTGTATGGAAAAATTGTTAGGCATCTAGGCAAAATGATGAAAACTAAACATAATCAAAACTGAGAAACTAAGTACTTAAATACATTTAAACTGAAGGGATTTAGATAAGGTAAACCAGAAACAAAGCCATATAATTAGAAATATAACTTAGAAAGATTTTGTAAAATTATAGCCAGGATTATTAATAAAAATGGAAATGACAGAACTTAAAAATTTGGAGTGGGGAGTCATATATTCCAACATAATATTTTAAAACTTAACCAATTCATATAATTGCAAGAAATTAAGGGAATATAAACCTTTTATTACAATATGAGATTTAATAATCATAAATATAACTTGATAATGGCAGAATTTGCATAATGACAGGAATCTGATTTTTAAAATTTACAATATACAAAATGAAGGTAAAATTACCAATTTTAGATAAAAAACTTAATAAAACGGCATTATTCGATATCAAAATATGCCGAATGAACTGAAGGATAAAATTAAGTAACAACTAGCTAATAAATTTGAATAATAACTGGAGTATAAGCAGTTATACGACTTATAATGTATAATGTATAATGTAACTTTATTACATGCACAGGATGCAAAATAAAATTCGAACAATGTAAGGAATAATATTGCTTTGGCTAAGGTTTTAGTCGGAGGTGAAGGAAGTGAGAGAGTTAATTATTGAACGTTGCACGGGACACTTGACACGAGCAATTAAAACGTATTAACCTAGTTTCGAATACCGTAATGGCAATTAGTAGTGTGATCTGAGAGTGAAAATCGCGAGTGGTGGCAAAAAACAGTTTACAACTTCAACACAGTGACATAAACACCTACAAACGCCTAAATAACATTGTATAGCACAAAACTACATCGAAATAACATTTTAAACTCAGTAAAACAGTATATAATTTAACCATAAAAAGTGCCTGATCGACAAAAGTGAAACTGACTTATAAATACACCACTTTTCCAAATACAACACCGAAACTTAACCAGAGACACTACACCAACATCAGAAGGAAGATTTGCAGACACCAGGACGTAAATTCGACAAGAAAACATCTTTATTGGGACGCCAAAACTACGAAGGGACGAATTACAACTTCAATGGCGGCCATTACTGTTTCATCACCGCTCAACTGAACACTGCCATCTAGTGTTTGTCAGCGACACGGTTCGCAATCTATTTCTTTATTTTACTCTTTCAATTGAATATATGTACTTTTAGTATTAAGAATTATCTTGTAACGTTATACTTTTTAATCTTTGCCCGATTTCTCTGACTTTTCCCATAATTAGCTGTTCAAAGAACCTTTTGTATTTTATATAAAAATTTGTAATAACATCGATACTCTGAGAATCGATTTAAAAATCGACAAGAGTCCAAATAAACAATTGTCAATAAAATAATTTATACCTTTCATATTAAAACAGTTCTTTCATTCATAAATATAGCAATTTAAATATACTTTAATTTAAACAAAATATACTACAAGAATTTCACCACCAGAAGGAAGGTAACCTCCAAAACGAACGTAAACAAAGATCGATTGTAATTGGAGACAATCCTATAAGTGGTTGGAGTTTCTTCATAAATACACAAAAGCTGATAAAATTTTCTAAATAAGAGAGAAACATTTCAGAACTTCACGAAACTCAATTAATTAATTGTTTCTAATTAATTGATTAATAAAAAAAAAAATTTTTTTTATTTTTTAACAAACAATTTTATTTTCTTACACGAACACATATTAAAATATTTTGTAACACTACACGAATACTTTAAACACCATAACCACGTTTAGTTACAAATTGGCTAGCCACAACAGTGGGCTTAAACTAAAAGGAAGAAGACCAGAACAGATAAGAATTTGTAAAAACCACACACCTAATTAATTTCGTTACAAATTGGCGCAGATTAATTATAACGATTATAAGATCGTTGAGGGGCTTTAATTAGCGATTTAAAGGCCACTACAATCTGCCCAATCACTAATTGGAGTTTGGCAGCAGCTATAAAGCCAGAGAAAGGGAAAAAGGGAACAACGACAAGCAAAATGGCAAAATTAACACCAGAAGAGATGATGGACAAAACCATGGAAATGCTCCTACAAATGGATAAGAAGATGGATGAGCGCCACAAATTTATAACGGAGAAACTGGATGATTGGGTTATAGATATAAAAAAGGATAGCAAACCAGAAACAGAAGAAGTACCAAATGATAAAACGCAGGAACAAGTAATGGTAGTACCTGCAATTAAAACCAACGTAAACAAGGAAATTATTAATCAAAGGGAAGGAGAATCAAGGAAAAGGAGAATGTATCCAAGAAATTTAATAAAAATGAAGGAAGAGTTGGAGATGTTGAACCATGGTTTAATTGATGGCAATAATATCCCAATTACCAATGACAAAGACATCATGAATTCTAGGAATTATAGGAGGAGAATCGAAGTAATTTGAGAAATAATTTACCACAAAGCAGTAGCTTACCACTTGGAAAGGACCAGAGGTAAATGGGAAACAACAAGGGTAGCAATATATGGTAAAATATCAATGAGATCATTATTCATTGGTGGACCAGTAACACCCAGTGTTAATGAACCATATGGTACAATTATGCAAAGAAAACTTGAAATAAGCTTTGCAGCAAATGAAGAAATAACAGCAAGGAAAATTGAAACAAGCAACAGAGTAACCGCAGTGAAAATGAAATACCAGGCGGAAACCAGAGATGTCACAAGTACTGGGATAATTATGAAGACCATGATCGTCCGGAAAATAAGGGCAACTGAGATGATGGACCCTGGTTAACACAAATACCACACGCCATCAAGAAAAGGGACGGATGTCATGATAACCGACTACGGTGAAAAACAATGGTGGAGACAAGATATAAATACCATTGAAAAGGAATAATATGAATAATAAACAAAGAAACAAAACTGGGTTTTATGAAGGAAGGGTATTTAAGAAAATGAACATTACAAATGAAAATATGAGCAACTGAGCGACATAAAGAAAATCGTCCATCCTCCTGGGTATAAAAGAAAATAAAATAATAAGGAAAGAAAAAGAAAAGATCAACTTATTAAAGTATAAATAAAATGGTCCGGTATAGAGTACAATATATGACCATATGTTGTGGTAAAGGATAATCATAATAATACGTATGAACTGAGAGAAATAGTTTCCGGAAGAGTTAAAGGTGTGTACAACCAAGCATCCATGAAAAAGTACTATGAAGAATGAGTTTAGAATTTTGAATTTTACAAAAAAAAAATTCCAAAATAAAAGTAAGAACATCTTACTACCAAATATTTATGAGAAAAAACTTTATGGCAAAATAAAAGAAAGAATTTTGAATTTAATACTAAAAATTCCAAAATAATTGTAAGAACATCTTACTACCAAATATTTATGAGAAAAAACTTTATGGCAAAATAAAAAAAAGAGAATTTTGAATTTAATACAAAAAAATTCCAAAACAAAAGTAAGAACATCTTACTACCCAATATTTATGAGAAAAAACTTTAATGGCAAAATAAAAAAAAGAGAATTTTGAATTTAATACACAAAAAATTCCAAAATAATTGTAAGAACATCTTACTACCAAATATTTATGAAAAAAAAACTTTATGGCAAAATAAAAGAAAGAATTTTGAATTTAATATAACAAAAAAATTCCAAAATAAAAGTAAGAACATCTTACTACCAAATATTTATGAGAAAAAACTTTGTGGAAAAATGAAAGAAAGAATTTTGAATTTTAACACTAAAAATTCCAAAACAAAAGTAAGATCAACTTACTACCAAACAATTTCGAAAGAGAACATTTGAAGACAATTAAAAAGAATTTTGAATTTAATACAAAACAATTCCAAAATAATTGTAAGAACTACCAACTCCAAACTACCAAATTTATGAGAAAAAACTTTATGGTAATTAATTAAGAATAATTTGAATTTAGAGAAATACCAACAAATTCAAAAGATAATTGTAAGATCACCTTACTACACACAATTTTGAAGAGAAACCATTTGGAATAATTAAAAAGGAAGAATTAGAATTTAGAATTATATATAACAAAAAATTAAAAATTAAGTAAGCACATCTTGCTATAAACAATTTGGAAGGAAACAATTTTGGAAATAAATGAATTAAACAGAATGTGAATTTCGATAAAACGTCAAAACTTAGAAACAAAATAAGATCAACTTATTACAAATGATTTATGAGGAATGTTATGGAATTAAATAAAAAGAAGAGTTTGAATTTTTCATAAAACTAACAAAGTTCTAAAAATAAATATGTGCCATTTATAATTAAATTTAGAAGAAAATAATATGATTAATTCAGAAAAAAGAATTAAATATAATCCAGAATAAATGTGAATATCTAGCATTTGAAGGAGTAGAGAAGAAAAACAAAAAAGAGTGTGATATACAAGAGAAGGCAAATTTGTAAACAAAGAGAAGAATCTGTTATTATAATAAAATTATAAAAAATCCAAAATAGAAAAATAATAAAATAATGATGAGAACAACCTATGACTAATTACTTATGAAATGATAATGGAAACTGTTAATCAAGAAAAAGGAATACAATATTACTCAGTTCTGAAGAAGCAGAGAAGAACAACTCATACCAAACATATGGAGAAGATGATTTTGAACAAATAATAATAATAAGACCTATATGAAATGCAAAGAGAAGAAGTACCACATGAAATATAATATAAATGAATTAATGTTAATGAATGCGAAGGCGGATTAATAACTTTCTAAGAGAAAGGAAAGAACAAAATGTTTAAATAATATGATCAAAATAACAACCTGAATATCTAATATAAAGATACAAATTTAAAAATTAAATATAATAAAATAAGACCATTCAAAAAATGAATAAGAAAATACAATATATAAAGACCATGCTAACACTGTAATTAACCAGAAGGAAGTATAAAGAGAATTCAGATGGAGAAGGAAAAGAGTTACACTATAACTAGTAACGAGAATTATTAAGAGAAGTTTTCAACCATAATTAAAATAAATATATCAGACAAGTTAAGAGTTCAGAAAAATATATATATAATGAGTATAATAAGAATTAAGAAGATTTATTAAGATAGAAAATGTGAGATAATCTGAGAAACTACGAAGTGAAGAATTCAAAGATATTTTTATTAGTCGAAAATGAGACTACTTTTTATTTAATTTATTCGATGACTGACTGAAGATAATTCCAGCAGCATTATGTTTTTTGAGCAGAGATGAATGTGCCTCTGGACTCAAATTGTAGAAGTGGTGGATGGCCAGCAGAGTTGTGAAGCCTACAGTGCCCCTCTGAACTCCCCCGCCCACGTGATAGGGAATGTTAGGGAATTAATATCCCAAGGATGCAACACGAAGTTTATAAAGAAAGAAAATGTATAACAATAATAATAATATATCTCAGAAGACACTAACTATCCAAGAAGGATCAAAAGTCAGATAAGTGACTATATATATAAAATTTATTAAACTCAACTATATAAAAAAAAAAGTCGATATAGAAATGGAGAGGAAAATGAAATATAAAAAATAATGAATTTATCATAAGAAATTATTCATCCATAAACAAGTCTGAAATAATTACTTCTGGAGGAGAGCAATCTGTAGCGTGACAGATAAACACATAAAAATGAATGGCATTGATCACTAAAATAATATAATCTAATAACATCTAATCCGAAGAAAGCATTATAATATAAATAATTAATTCAGAACAACCGTGCAGAACAATCATATGATTAAAAGTTTAAGTTTGTATAAAAGCAATGTTACTAGTGATGAATCATCAAAACCAGTTTAATGACTCAAGGAAAAAATATAACCCAGGAAGGTAAGGAGTAGATAAGGAAGCAACCCAGAACATTACTAAACCCACAACGAAGGTAAGGAATAAATAAAAAAAGAAACCCAGAACATGGCAAGATCCACCATAAACGGTGATGTATTTAAAGTAACAAGAAGAGTAGGCGAAGAAGTAACCCCAAAAAACCCGATGACATCCAGAAGAAGATGAAGAACATACAATTCTAAGAAGCCAGAAGAAAAGAAGACATCATTGAAGACATCACCCATATCCCCATATCCCAAAATAAATAAAAACAATAATAATAAAAAGTATAACACAGTATTCATGAAAAAAAAACCACATGTACAATAGAAATAAGACTAAAAGTGTATAGAGTAAGAGTTGCAAGTGGACCAAGGTGAAACAATAATATAATACCAAAGAACAAATCTTCATTGTAACCCACAAACAGATCTCTTGATGTTAATAAGACTAAATAACCATTTAGAAATAGCATCAAGGAGTGTAAAGTGAACCAGTGCTAGTTTGTGTATTATAAAAAATAAACCTTATGTTTCACTGTTGGCTTTCACAAACTGTGTAGGTAATGAAAAATACAACTTTTGAGTGACTTATGATTTGTACAGAGTGAATATAATACATATGTTAATATAGAGCTGTCAATCTGTTTGAAATGACATTTATATAATGATGAATAAAAACAGAAGCAGACACAGATTAAAAGTAAAGTGACAGGGTACAATTACCCAAAAACCATATTAAAAAACAGTTAAAAACTGCTAATTAAACTTAATATAAGGAATAGAGAATAAGAATGTAGAAAATAAGGTTTTGTTTATATAGAATAGGATATTTTAAAAAATGTATTAGTAATAAGAACATTTAAACAAGTTTAGAACCACTAACATCCCAATTGTAAAAATATTTATTACTATTGAGAGGGTATAACTCAATATGTATTGTTTATATAAAAATTTGTATGGAAAAATTGTTAGGCATCTAGGCAAAATGATGAAAACTAAACATCATCAAAACTGAGAAACTAAGTACTTAAATACATTTAAACTGAAGGGATTTAGATAAGGTAAACCAGAAACAAAGCCATATAATTAGAGATATAACTTAGAAAGATTTTGTAAAATTATAGCCAGGATTATTAATAAAAATGGAAATGACAGAACTCAAAAATTTGGAGTGGGGAGTCATATATTCCAACATAATATTTTAAAACTTAACCAATTCATATAATTGCAGGAAATTAAGGGAATATAAACCTTTTATTACAATATGAGATTTAATAATCATAAATATAACTTGATAATGGCAGAATTTGCATAATGCCAGGAAGCTGATTTTTAAAATTTACAATATACAAAATGAAGCTAAAATTACCAATTTTAGATAAAAAACTTAATAAAACGATATTATTCAATATCAAAATACACCGAATGAACTGAAGGATAAAATTAAGTAACAACTAGCTAATAAATTTGAATAATAACCAAAGTATAAGCAGTTATATAATGTAACTTTATTACATGCACAGGATGCAAAATAAAATTCGAACAATGTAAGGAATAATATTGCTTTGGCTAAGGTTTTAGTCGGAGGTGAAGGAAGTGAGAGTTAATTATTGAACGTTGTACGGGACACTTGACACGAGCAATAGTTATTAACCTTGAAACGTATTAACCTAGTTTCGAATACCGTAATGGCAATTAATAGTGTGATCTGAGAGTGAAAATCGCGAGTGGCGGCAAAAAACAGTTTACAACTTCAACACAGTGACATAAACACCTACAAACACCTAAATAACATTGTATAGCACAAAACTACATCGAAATAACATTTTAAACTCAGTAAAAGAGTATATAATTTAACCATCAAAAGTGCCTGATCGACAAAAGTAAAACTGACTTATAAATACACCACTTTTCCAAATACAACACCGAAACTTAACCAGAGACGCTACACCAACATCAGAAGGAAGATTTGCAGACACCAGGACGTAAATTCGACAAGAAAACATCTTTATTGGGACGCCAAAACTACGAAGGGACGATTTACAACTTCAATGGCGGCCATTACTGTTTCATCACCGCTCAACTGAACACTGCCATCTAGTGTTTGTCAGCGACACGGTTCGCAATCTATTTCTTTATTTTACTCTTTCAATTGAATATATGTACTTTTAGTATTAAGAATTATCTTGTAACGTTATACTTTTTAATCTTTGCCCGATTTCTCTGACTTTTCCCATAATTAGCTGTTCAAAGAACCTTTTGTATTTTATATAAAAATTTGTAATAACATCGATACTCTGAGAATCGATTTAAAAATCGACAAGAGTCCAAATAAACAATTGTCAATAAAATAATTTATACCTTTCATATTAAAACAGTTCTTTCATTCATAAATATAGCAATTTAAATATACTTTAATTTAAACAAAATATACTACAAGAATTTCACCACCAGAAGGAAGGTAACCTCCAAAACGAACGTAAACAAAGATCGATTGTAATTGGAGACAATCCTATAAGTGGTTGGAGTTTCTTCATAAATACACAAAAGCTGATAAAATTTTCTAAATAAGAGAGAAACATTTCAGAACTTCACGAAACTCAATTAATTAATTGTTTCTAATTAATTGATTATTAAAAAAAAAAAATTTTTTTTTAATTTTTTAACAAACAATTTTATTTTCTTACACGAACACATATTAAAATATTTTGTAACACTACACGAATACTTTAAACACCATAACCACGTTTAGTTACAAATTGGCTAGCCACAACAGTGGGCTTAAACTAAAAGGAAGAAGACCAGAACAGATAAGAATTTGTAAAAACCACACACCTAATTAATTTCGTTACAATATATATGTATGTATATTTTTATAATGTCAAGATTCAAAATATTTGGGATACTTAAAGGGTTGTTGAGTTATTATGATGAATTTAAATTGAGGTGAAGATATATATATATATATACATATATATGTATGAATATGTGTATTATGTCGAATTATATGTTCTCTATGTCAAACTTTATACAAAAAGGGGATTTAAATAATTTATGGAATCATTGATATTCTGATAGTATGTGATATTTTAATATGTATGTAATTTCAGATATAATAAAAGCTGTTATTGTTGGTTAACAGAGAGTTTAATTGCAAGTCCCATCTAACTGGACCCAGCGCATTTTATGCTTCTTCTAAGCCTTCTGCCTAGTTATAAATATCTAGTGGCCCCTCTTAAAAAAAAAAATTTTTTATAAAGTACAAAAATAAAGAGGGGTTACAAATGGTAGCAGAGCGTGGTTCCATCTAGGGTTGAACCCTTGGGTCCTTTGGTGTGACGGGGCTTTCAAACTTGGAAACAGTTTGGACAAACTGAACTTAGAAAAATTTGAAAGATTAGCGTACATGCAGGTATGGTGTCATGTTTAATGTTTTATATATTATATCAATGTATAATTGTTAGCCTGTTTCATATTTGTGAATCTGGTCCCGCCACGAGGCCGGGTTTTTTTTTTCAGTTAGAATATTTGTGAGATGTTGTACTACCGGAGGTCTGGGGCATTGCAGGGGGAGTAGGCTGTATCGGTTATTGAAGGGAATTGTAGCGCGTCGGATTAGCGAGATGCGATGTGGCCCGATCGGAAGTCGGTACCGTGAGGCGTGCCGACTGAGCATATCATTTGGAATTTTCTGAAATTTAATGTTGATTGAATGTTGATGGTTGTTAGCTACGTGTTGGTGAGATGTTGTATGTCGTGATTGGTGTTAGGTGTTGTGTATTTTATGTACATGTTAGTGGTGGGTTGTGCTCTTCAGGGATGTGAACGAGGGTTGGTTCATGAGTGGGTCAGATCTACGCAGCGCTAGGGAACCCGGGGGTCTGCTCGAAGGAAGGATTAGTACTCGAGTTTTTTCTGTTTTGTAAGTTATGTTTGTGTTAGGTATTTCATTGGGATTTAGGTTTTATTGTTGTGTATTGTGAATTGTGTAATTCTGGCGACGGTATGTTATTATTACGGTATGTTATTATTATTATTATTATTATTATGACAAACTTGGCTAGGAAGACAATCATGATGGTGATGATGATATGATGATGATGATGATGATGATGATGATGATGAAAACGAATTGATAAAAAAATGTATAATACTCCACTAACAACTCTCATGATACAATATTCTGCATGTAATAATATTCTCATGTTTTACAGAATGGACACTGGGTGTCAAGGAGACACATGGGACACAAACCATGAAGAGGTCCATGTCAAGATGTTTGAAGAACAGGGAGACACATGGGACATAGACTATGAAGAGATCCCCGTTAAGACATTTGAAGAAAGAATGAGGGAGTGCAAGCGGTAAATGATGAAATCATTAGGCGCTTTGGTAAGTAGCATTTAAAGAATATTATACAAAAATTTGTTTGCATGAGCAATTTATATTTAGTGTATATAATGTTGTGACTCAAAATTAATAAAAAACCATATCTCTAACATCTTTCCATACAAAGGTATATACATCAAAATACAAAAAATAAGCAGTTGTTGAAAATCTCATTTAACATTTTTGTGCAATGCACCTCCACTATACACTTTCCATTAGTCCTTTTAGATGCCCTTTCTTTATCTGCTCTCTTTACTTGAATCAAAAACACCCAGTTGCTTCCAGAATCCTTTATTCAATCATCACTTTCAAGCAATGAAATATTTACTTTAAGGATGTTCAGCAGGTGATCTCTTATGAAACACACATGTAATACCATCAATAAGTATAAGTATGGTGGTGTGTGCATGCATGCGCGCGCGCGCGTGTGTGTGTGTGTGTGTGTGTGTGTGTGTGTGTGTGTGTGTGTGTGTGTGTGTGTGTGTGGTCTCTTTTTGAACTGATTCATGATTGTGTTTTGCTGTTTTCCGATTGTTTCTGCAGTGTTTCCACAATGGCTCATCTGTGCCATCTTCAGACAGTTTCTTAGTCAATGTCATACAATTATAGGATGTTAGTATTAAAATCATCATTCCAATCTAAGCACTGAGAAGGAATCTGCCTGAATATACCAGGGATGAATCTACTAAAACACCACAAAAACTTTTAATGAAAAATAGAGCAATGCTAGACTCAACTTGCACACACACACACACACACACACACACACACACACACACACACACACACACACACACACACACACACACACACACACACACACACACACACACACACACACACACACACACACACACACACACACACACACACACTGAGGAGATTTTTGAAACTAAAAAGTATGAATCAATGTTTTATAACTTTCATGACTTTATCACCAGAAGCTAGTCATATGCTCCTTGTGTATTATGTAATCCACATCTCTTTAGTCATATGGGTGTACAGAATGGGAGGAAAATTTAACATTTCCTCTCCCATAGGCCCATAGGCATTCCTATAACATTATGTAACTAACTATACATGTAGCGTTAGATAAAATGTACATAAATATGAAAATATGTAAACATTATTCTCACTATTTGTATAAGGATACATATAATTTTAGTTAGGTTATGTAGGTTATAAAATAATATATTCTATATAGGTTAAGCATGCATTACTTATGTGTGTCCTTTTTTGTAAGTAACGTAAGTAACTTTTTATGTTTCTTGCGTTTCTTGCAGTACTTGTAAGTTATATATTATATTATTGTTTTATTTGTGTGCATGCGCACGCACGCACGCACGCACGCACGCACGTGTGTGTGTATGATGGGGTTAGTGGTAAAGTTACCCAAGTCCACTTAGGTGAATTTATAGAAAACTGTAGTTAAAGGTTTTCAAATACAATGATATATCATAAAATTATTAGATTGATTTTCAAGGATAATTTTTATTATTAATAAAGCTTTTTATTGATTATATAGGTTTTGAAAAGTAAAAAGGACACAAAATTAATAAAAAAACTAAAATGTTTTTTTCGAAACGTCATTGGACTTTGGTAGTTTTACCTATAATCCCTCTATATATAATGTTATTTACAATATAAATGACCATATTTAAGTGTGTTACAGTTCGGAAAAGTATATTTTACAAGAAATATATTCACTCAAAATATATATTTGTATACTGAATTATTCATTATGAAAGTATATTTTTAATGGAAATCATACAGATGCTTTGATTGTATTATCAAAAGCAGATAAAATTTCTGTTGGAAAGTAATTCCACTGTGATTGTGATTATTACAACTTGGTGTCATGACAGAGTCCTCAAAATATTACTAAAACGTAGAGCCCTTAGTATGTTTGTCAGTTAATACCATAATTTGAGTAATGTTTTTATTTCATAAAGCTGTGCCGGGATTTGAATTTTACTGGCGAGATTTGAAAGGTTGTGTCGCCAGCGCAATGCTGGGCGAGGCAACGCTGACTTGATCAGCATGCCACGACCATGAATGGCGACGCAATTTAGTAAGCCAGCCGGCCAGCTGATCCGTCATGGATGGCAATTCCTAACTTGTTGCTTTTGCGTACCATGGTGGGTTAGCAGAATGCCTGGTTCTACCTCATTTCGTCTTTACCAGCGAGGTAAACTGATCTGACGGTCCAGGGGGAGTACACATCCTTATGTAACTTGATGTATCTATCATGACTTCATGGTCCAGTACAGGCGTTTCAGGGTCCTCGCCCAGCCGAGGGAGAAGGGGTGCGATGATGGTGACAATAACATCCGTCACCATCGGCAGAGCAGGGTAGCGCAATGCTCCCTGAAGCCGTCAGATTCAGCAACCTTACTCCTACAGGACCCCAAGACACCGCTGGCCAGATGAACTAACTGGAATTTCTGGACTCTTCCAACACCACCACCAACATTAACCAGACTGCTCTACAGAGCGTCATGTCAGTTCTTCAAAGTACAGGTGGGAGAATTCCAATAACTAAGTCAGTGAACAACAATCCACCGATTTTAAATCATATTTAAATGACATTCTATATCAATGTAAGGACATGCTTTTAAAGGTACCCAGTTTTTTGTTCACTAACATTGTAATTAAACTCTTGATATAATTCAAATTGTAATGTATAACTAAGATTCAATCTTTTGAAAGCTGCACTTAAATTTTTCACATAATTTGAATTATAACGTATAACTAAGATTCAATCTTTTGAAAGCTGCTTAAACTTTCACATAATGTAATTTGTAACTTACAAGTGAGATTCAATCTTTTGAAGGCAGCTTAAACTTTTCATATAATTAATTTTGTAACTTACAACTGAAATTCAATCTTTTGAAAGCTGTACTTGGAATTTCACATAACGTAATTTTGTAACTTATAACTGATATTCGATCTTTTGAATGGTGCTTAAACTTTACATAATATAATTTTGTAACTTATAACTGAGATTCAATCCTTTGGAAGCTGCACAAAAAAAGGAACATTAATAAAAGTTGTTACTATTAAATGAATGTTTTATTGCAAGTCCTGTCACTCTGGGCTCCAGCACAATTTCGCTCCATCTAGGCCAAGCATCTAGTTTTTAAATTTTATGTAACGGCCTAACTGGGGCCATTACAAAGCTTAATCAAACAAATTGATTTCTTTTGTTTCAGAGGCTTGCAATCGCTGCATAAACAGAGTAAGTAATATTTGCTTCTTTTCTCTTTCTCTATCTAACCCCCACCCCCCATACACACACACATGCAAAAATAAGTTGTAACTCTTTTGCAAGTTTCTTGATGTGACAATTATCACTTTCCACAAGGATAATCAATATCTTTAGCAACTTTAACAATTTTGGCTGATGCACGTTTTACAACAAAATAATGAATGTTAGACAACATTTTGTTCTGGCTTAATACAATATTATCAAACTGTCTAATCACATTTTGAAACATTTGGTGGAATAATATATAAATGAACTTGACTGTAACTGAAACATACTTAGCAACTGTTCTGTACACTATGCCCGTTTTACCATCGTATTATTCTATCAAATGTTACTGAACTATTTCCTATAAATGATTGTTTTCTTCTTGTCTCTCTATTAGATTATATAATGGGCTACAGATTGTGTAGCACATAATAGTTTTATATTTCCATTCAATTACTGAATACAGTCAAAATATCAATTATTATTATTATTACTATATAATTATGTGCATTTGTTGTTTCTATACTAACTGCATAGATTTGGTCACATTAGTTTATCACTAACTATTATATAGTTTAGTTTCAGCCGTGTTCTTACATATTGTTTTATGATTACTTTCAAACTGTTGTAAAACATCTAGGTAGACATACCAGTAAACGATTTGTGACAAGTAAATGAAATACTGAAACATACTTGAAAACAAAACATCTGTTTCAAATGAGTAAAATTTCAATGATACACTTCACACATTTTTGATACATTTTAATTAAGAAGTTCTTTTACTGTAGTTAGGCTTTTGTATTTTGATCTTATCCTCTAGAATTCCACATCCTCAATGTGGAAAAAGTCTCTAAAACCATTTAATAGAACACTAGAAATTAAAGCCCTGTAAAATAATTTCTTCTTGAACACACTGACAGGATTATTTTTTGTAATTAACTTCTCATTTCAATTGTGTATCTTTGTAATATAAAATGTAGTTTATAATTCTTCATGTTAATTACATACCTTAATAAAATAAACAAGAAGTATTTTTTCTTCTGAGACAGGTTCTGGTTTATATAACACATTTGATTTTAAGCCACTGGACTATTTATCAATAGCCATATTAGTGGAACATATAAGAAATTTGGTAAATACAGGTTGCTGGCTATGCTGTTATTACAACTCCCTTCATAATGATGCTGTAACTGTAAATAGACTAGTCTTGCAACTACGATGACAGCGACAGCGTGCTAGTTAATAATTAACCGTTTATAGTGTTACTTACTGTTTTATATATATAATGTCCAGCAGGATCTCTAATGACTGATTTGTTTTCAGATGAAAATGAAAAGAGAAGAAGGATGCAAGATCTACAGTATAGTTGGAGAAAAATTACGTGATTTTACAAATTACCATTATCAAAAATATATGAATATTGAGCAGCTTGCACGTGCCAAGACTTTTTGAAACGGTACTGAACTTGTAGATGCTATAAAAATTGCTCTAGAAAAGAAGAAATCAGTTACATTTAGGCTTGATGTAAGATTTCGTGATGAAGTTGAAGTGTGTGAGTACTACAATTCAGAATATGAGTTCAGAGCCAAAACAAGAGGAAAAAGTAAAATCGCCCGCTTTTTCACCCACATTTTTTGTAATTGTAGAAAATTCAAAAATGACGATGGTCGTGTATTACAAGATTGCACTTTTCTAACAGTTCCTTTGAACGATTGCTAAGTGAGATCTTGCAATCAACAAAATTCTGGTAAAAAATTAAATTTTAATTCATGTTTAAAAATTTACTTTAAAAATTTATTAGCAAATTTAAATTTACAAATTTCACAAAACTGTTCAAAACATTATACTTCAAAATGATTAAGTGATTATGACCTTACTGCGCTACATGGAACATTGAGTCCTGTGGCACGGCCAGCAGTGCTTATGGTGCTGACGGCTGCAAAAAGGGAAGTTATGTCCTGACTTTCCACCGTCGTGAAATGCTGATTACTAAGCCAATGCTTTGACCTATCAGAATCAGTGGTCATCTTCAAATACACAATAACAGAACATGATCTGTAAACAAAAAGATCTTAGGAAAATCAACAACAAATCAAGTAAAAAACATAAAGACTACTTACCAATAATATGCCCAGCATGTTAGTCGTCTGTGAGGTGGAAAGTGCCACAGTTGACTTCCATGTTAGGACATACTGGTAAGTTGTCTTTACGCAAGTCAGTTATTTCATTTTACTTAATTTGTTGTTTAGTTTTATCTGACCTTTTTGTTTACCGATCTTTTTTCATATATTCTATGTTATTGTACTCTTGAAGAAGGAAACTGATTCCAGGTGGCTGAATCATTGTGTTTTTTTTATTGGTTGTTCATAACGATGGTAGTCTGGGGTGTGACTACAATTCTAAATTTTTAGTTTCTCTGACCTCTGCTCTGACAGAGGTCAACATTTTTACATTTGCGCCAACAAAAAATTATTAGTTTTATCTCCACCATCTAGTGAATAATTGTGTTGGTGGATGTTACTTTCAATATATTCATGTTAACTGTTCATATTACCAATGAAAAATTAACAGTTTCACATACCTGCACAGGTTGGTGAAGGTTGTGTATATAACGTTAGCCAATAATGTATATTGGATGAAATGTTCAGTACATTGTTATGGTTAATGTTATGGCTTTGAATTTGGCAAAACAGTTAACATACACAAAATTCATTGGGCAGTTTTGGCTTTGAGCTCTAAATAAATTTTTTGTCTTCACACATTCACAGACATGTGTGAAACGTTTGGCCAATAGGTTTAATGAATGCACATAGCCTCTACAATTTCAGTACCATTACAATGGGTCACGGCAAACTCGACAGTGTGAATACCATACAAAGGTGATCATTTTGCCTCAAACAAGATCTCTCCATCATTGCCTGGAACGCCAAAGGTCTGGAGCAATACAGCAACTCCAAGTACTAGTGGCCCATCTCAAACCTGATGTACTTCATCTCAATGAGACCCGTCTGACTCCGGCTATGCTTCATAGTGCCGGTATACATTTTACCACAGGTACTACGCAGGTTGTACACACCGCACAAACCAAACGGATCACCGACATCTTTCACAGATCACAGGCGTTGTTGGATATCTGTATCGATATGAAGGCAATACGTACCCCATGCCACTGTAACAACTTCCCATGCAATCTGTCCCGCTCCTGATATAATGCAGGAACACCATAACGACCACGCTCCTCTGACACATCAGCTTGTCCAGATCTATGTGGCTTCAAGACTCTTCGCACCTCTGCAGCGGAATAACTGTTCGCCTGCAGTGCCACCTCAAGATGTATGAGTTCGTCATGCAGATACAGATGCAGATGCTTGTTTTCTTCTTGTCTCTCTATTAGATTATATAATGGGCTACAGATTGTGTAGCACATAATAGTTTTATATTTCCATTCAATTACTGAATACAGTCAAAATATCAATTATTATTATTATTACTATATAATTATGTGCATTTGTTGTTTCTATACTAACTGCATAGATTTGGTCACATTAGTTTATCACTAACTATTATATAGTTTAGTTTCAGCCGTGTTCTTACATATTGTTTTATGATTACTTTCAAACTGTTGTAAAACATCTAGGTAGACATACCAGTAAACGATTTGTGACAAGTAAATGAAATACTGAAACATACTTGAAAACAAAACATCTGTTTCAAATGAGTAAAATTTCAATGATACACTTCACACATTTTTGATACATTTTAATTAAGAAGTTCTTTTACTGTAGTTAGGCTTTTGTATTTTGATCTTATCCTCTAGAATTCCACATCCTCAATGTGGAAAAAGTCTCTAAAACCATTTAATAGAACACTAGAAATTAAAGCCCTGTAAAATAATTTCTTCTTGAACACACTGACAGGATTATTTTTTGTAATTAACTTCTCATTTCAATTGTGTATCTTTGTAATATAAAATGTAGTTTATAATTCTTCATGTTAATTACATACCTTAATAAAATAAACAAGAAGTATTTTTTCTTCTGAGACAGGTTCTGGTTTATATAACACATTTGATTTTAAGCCACTGGACTATTTATCAATAGCCATATTAGTGGAACATATAAGAAATTTGGTAAATACAGGTTGCTGGCTATGCTGTTATTACAACTCCCTTCATAATGATGCTGTAACTGTAAATAGACTAGTCTTGCAACTACGATGACAGCGACAGCGTGCTAGTTAATAATTAACCGTTTATAGTGTTACTTACTGTTTTATATATATAATGTCCAGCAGGATCTCTAATGACTGATTTGTTTTCAGATGAAAATGAAAAGAGAAGAAGGATGCAAGATCTACAGTATAGTTGGAGAAAAATTACGTGATTTTACAAATTACCATTATCAAAAATATATGAATATTGAGCAGCTTGCACGTGCCAAGACTTTTTGAAACGGTACTGAACTTGTAGATGCTATAAAAATTGCTCTAGAAAAGAAGAAATCAGTTACATTTAGGCTTGATGTAAGATTTCGTGATGAAGTTGAAGTGTGTGAGTACTACGATTCAGAATATGAGTTCAGAGCCAAAACAAGAGGAAAAAGTAAAATCGCCCGCTTTTTCACCCACATTTTTTGTAATTGTAGAAAATTCAAAAATGACGATGGTCGTGTATTACAAGATTGCACTTTTCTAACAGTTCCTTTGAACGATTGCTAAGTGAGATCTTGCAATCAACAAAATTCTGGTAAAAAATTAAATTTTAATTCATGTTTAAAAATTTACTTTAAAAATTTATTAGCAAATTTAAATTTACAAATTTCACAAAACTGTTCAAAACATTATACTTCAAAATGATTAAGTGATTATGACCTTACTGCGCTACATGGAACATTGAGTCCTGTGGCACGGCCAGCAGTGCTTATGGTGCTGACGGCTGCAAAAAGGGAAGTTATGTCCTGACTTTCCACCGTCGTGAAATGCTGATTACTAAGCCAATGCTTTGACCTATCAGAATCAGTGGTCATCTTCAAATACACAATAACAGAACATGATCTGTAAACAAAAAGATCTTAGGAAAATCAACAACAAATCAAGTAAAAAACATAAAGACTACTTACCAATAATATGCCCAGCATGTTAGTCGTCTGTGAGGTGGAAAGTGCCACAGTTGACTTCCATGTTAGGACATACTGGTAAGTTGTCTTTACGCAAGTCAGTTATTTCATTTTACTTAATTTGTTGTTTAGTTTTATCTGACCTTTTTGTTTACCGATCTTTTTTCATATATTCTATGTTATTGTACTCTTGAAGAAGGAAACTGATTCCAGGTGGCTGAATCATTGTGTTTTTTTTATTGGTTGTTCATAACGATGGTAGTCTGGGGTGTGACTACAATTCTAAATTTTTAGTTTCTCTGACCTCTGCTCTGACAGAGGTCAACATTTTTACATTTGCGCCAACAAAAAATTATTAGTTTTATCTCCACCATCTAGTGAATAATTGTGTTGGTGGATGTTACTTTCAATATATTCATGTTAACTGTTCATATTACCAATGAAAAATTAACAGTTTCACATACCTGCACAGGTTGGTGAAGGTTGTGTATATAACGTTAGCCAATAATGTATATTGGATGAAATGTTCAGTACATTGTTATGGTTAATGTTATGGCTTTGAATTTGGCAAAACAGTTAACATACACAAAATTCATTGGGCAGTTTTGGCTTTGAGCTCTAAATAAATTTTTTGTCTTCACACATTCACAGACATGTGTGAAACGTTTGGCCAATAGGTTTAATGAATGCACATAGCCTCTACAATTTCAGTACCATTACAATGGGTCACGGCAAACTCGACAGTGTGAATACCATACAAAGGTGATCATTTTGCCTCAAACAAGATCTCTCCATCATTGCCTGGAACGCCAAAGGTCTGGAGCAATACAGCAACTCCAAGTACTAGTGGCCCATCTCAAACCTGATGTACTTCATCTCAATGAGACCCGTCTGACTCCGGCTATGCTTCATAGTGCCGGTATACATTTTACCACAGGTACTACGCAGGTTGTACACACCGCACAAACCAAACGGATCACCGACATCTTTCACAGATCACAGGCGTTGTTGGATATCTGTATCGATATGAAGGCAATACGTACCCCATGCCACTGTAACAACTTCCCATGCAATCTGTCCCGCTCCTGATATAATGCAGGAACACCATAACGACCACGCTCCTCTGACACATCAGCTTGTCCAGATCTATGTGGCTTCAAGACTCTTCGCACCTCTGCAGCGGAATAACTGTTCGCCTGCAGTGCCACCTCAAGATGTATGAGTTCGTCATGCAGATACAGATGCAGATGCTGCACATATATGACGAGCCCAGTCAACTAACGTCTTGATCAAGGCCATTCTTATCCACTTCGGCTTCCAGTTGTCTACATATCGGAATAAACACTTCAGTCTATATAGTGCAGATGACAAGGTTACATCTTCGAATTTCTCCATGTAAATGTTCAACACCACAGGACTCAGAGGGCTGTCCATAGCAACACCGCCAATCTGTTCCTATGGAGACCCATCGTCCCATTGAAAATACATCACTATCAGCATATGACGAGAAAGAGTTGTGATGTCTGCTCTGATATGATCCAGAGTATCCTGCAGAAGAAACATTGTTGACAGGGAAACTACGTCAAAATTGACCAAGGTATCCTCTGGTCGTATCTTCATGTTCTTCAGATTCTCAACAAAGTGCGTTGGATCCCGCACCAATGCGTCCGTAAACTCGATGTACAATTGTCCCGTTAGACAGGAGCAGACCATATGTTAGAGATACGACTGCACTATCGGACGCAGAGATATCTTGGGGATACTATACGGCCTCAGTGCATTGCACGGCCCTCTTCACCTTCTTCGACAAGGAAGATTGATTGACACGTTGGTCTATCTTCAATACCACAATGACTTGAAGACAGAAGTCTAAAGTCATAGAAGTTATGGTATCCCCCAAAAGTGACTTGTAAGAACCAGTATCTAAAACATTATGGATATTCTGTTTGTAATCCTCGGTGTTCAGGACCACTGGCTTCCATTGTCTGCCAGCAAAACAACTTGTTCATTGTCAGTCTTTATGTTCTTGATTTATTTATTAAAAATATTTTATGCTCTTTGAAATTTCTTTTTTTTTATATAACCTTTCTTTTCCAATCTACTTAATATTTCATAATCTTCAACATTCTTCTTTTGCTTCTTCTGGTCTCTATCCAGATGGTTTCAGAGTCTGATAACTGACAACCATCTTAGCTGTGTTTTTTTCGTGAGATATTTTCTCAATAACCCTGTTGTTAACTTGTAGGCCTAAGTCCAATTTCTCAGATTTTCTCAACAGGAAGTTAAAAGCATTCAAGCATTAAAGCATTTAAAATCAACTAAAACCTAGCCTTCACTGCTGAGTACAAAAACAACAATAGCATAAATTACCTAGTCCTTACCATTACAAAACTAGAACACAGACACAAGTTCAGTATAAGCAGAAAACCCACTGCAACTGACACACTGATACATAACTCCTCCAATCACTAAATGCAACGTGACCTATTTGCTTTCATACCCATGATGCACAGACTAAACAACATCCCACTAGAAGAAAAAGCCTACAAAGACGAATTAAACACAATCAAATATCTAGCAGAAGCCAATGGATACAATAGAACAATAATTAATAAACTCCTGCACAAAACAAACTACAGACAAACACAGAAAACAACAAATTCATAACACTAACAGGACAGCGCTCCTAGTGGCAGTCTCTGACGAAGCTCTAGCAAGCGAAAGCTTGTTAAGGCAGTAAGGTAAAAATTAATCATTTTTATAAAAAATAATTTTGTGTTCTGCATCAGTATTATTTTATATAGTTAGTAACTAAGGTATGTTGAGAGACAAAACAAAAGTTCTACGGGGTGGTCCCTGTAGTGATCTGTGGGTGTGAGTTATGGACAATAATAAGAAACAAGAAAGTAAAATACATGCTTCAGAAATGGAGTTTTTAAGAGGTGTTAAAAGATTTTCTAAACTTGATCATATAAATAATAATGAAGACATAAGATAAAATTTATAATTTTTTAACTTGAATGACAGAATAACAAACAGTGGAAAGAACACTTAGAAAGATAGAAAAATGTCAGATTCAAAACTGACCAAACAAGTCTGGAAATATAAGCCTATAGGAGACGGGTATGTGGGCAGACCCAGGAATAGATGGCTGGAGGAACTTTGAAGATAGAACAGGCAGAATATTGGCTATGCCGTGATGGATGATGATGATCACTGTAAAACAAACGAAAGTAATAATGTTTAAAAGGTTTTAAAAATAAATATTGTTACGACTGGGCTACCTGATCGTCGTATGATACAGTGGAAAACAAAATACAAGACACCAATTAAGTCATTCATCACCATTATCACAGTTAAACAGTTTGTAATTAACAAGACAGTCTCTTACAACAAATCAAATAAAAATTGTTCACACGCAATAAAATGTCAACTAATATAAAACACAATTGTATTACAGTTGTCCCGCCCGATTATACAACACAACACTTCACTAATAACCACTTGAACGCTCAGAGTAATCGCCGACAATAACTCGCAACTCAAACTGAAACTGAGCGTCGCCGAGTACTTGTATTTATACCCCGCCGAGATTCCAGAATATTCGCTAATAGGCGTCTAGTAGAAAACACTACGCTTCAGCTCTACACTATGACGCAATTGATTGCGGCCTTGACACAGTACGCGGGGCTGGCGACGTCCAGGAAAGTCTCGGGAGCGCAGTTGAAATCACATACGCCACAACATTACAGCCGGATTCCTCTGGAACATTCGATAAACACGTAGATTGTTCTGTAATGTCGTAACAATATGTTATATTGCTCTTTCTGTCCTCTTAAAATACTTATCACCCCTCTGACAATCTATGAGCATTTCTCTAAACCTGCTGTCCATAAGGACTCACTATACGAGTCAATTTGTCGTATAATTTGACAACCTTATGTAATTTGTTGGATTTCGTTGTCCATGACGTGTCCGTTGATTAACTAAATATAAGTATATCGCTACCGACTCGGAACACAAAGTTTTTTATTGGTATGAACGTAAACGTTTTGCCTCATAGCCTGAACCAGTTTTCGTTTATTATAAGCTTCGTCAGAGGCTGCCGCTGGGAGCGCTGTCCGTCTTGTTCTTGACGACGGCACCGACTTTTGAAGGATCGATGTTGTGTGTGTGGGGTGTGATATTTTCGAATAATATGTGTGACTTAAATTGTGTCTGTTCGTTTAGGATGTCGTTTTTATGTGCTTGTATATTTCCAATTGTTCAAGAGTGTCTAGTTTTCGGCCTTTTGTGTGTACGTGTAGAATATGCATCTCTAGGAAATATTGACAAATTAGTAAATAAACAAAATATATAGTAACTTAATGCTCTTATATTATTTGTGTATCTTAGGAAATTAATGGCTGCCGTTTTAAAGAAAACCATCAAGCGCGAGTGGCTTGTATTTGTGGATATCCTCGTATATTATTATTATTATTATTATTATTATTCGTATATTCATGTATTATTCATTATCGTGTTAAAAGCACTTTTTAAAAGCCCTTTAATACTCTGCTAGAGGTTGAGGTTGTCTAAGAACGGAATCGTTTCTGTTTAGAAGTAAAACGACGACGACTTAGGAGGCTGTGCAAGCCTGTCGTCCGCCGTTACGCCTCGTTCCGAACTTCAAATAAGTTCCTGGACAATGATAAGTGGTTTTTTTAGATGTGGCCTGTTACCGGGGCAGCAGGAGAGCAACGTTTCTACGAATGCACGATAGAAAGAGAGAGAGAGAGGGTTGTGACATGTAGAGTTGTGCGTGCCCGCGCGCGTGTCCACATACAGTTACAAAACGTCTGATGACTTTGTACGATGCCTATTTATCACGCCAGTGTGCCATTCTATCGGCCATCACTCAGGTGCCTTGAGCTCGCTGCCTTTGTTACACCTTCTACCCAAGTCTTTTTAGGTCTTCCGCGCTTTCTTCGACAACCTTATGTCCCTTGTTCTTTAGACATGGTCATTCCATACCACCCTTTAATATCAGTCATTAGAGAGCCATCCATTCCCATCTGTGTCTTAAATCTTCATTCCGCTTTGACATATTACGAATACTCTTCTAACATATACATTTTTACTTCTACGAGTTTCCTTCTATTACTTCTTCTGACAGGCATATTTCCGCTCCCAATAAAGTATAAAATACTTGGGATAAAAGTTGCATAAATATACAATTTTCTTATCTCTCTAGATTTCTCTGCTACAAAGTAAACGATTCAAACAGTCAATTGTTCTAATAACTTCTGTTATCGTTTTGTAATTTCTCTGTATTCATCAATTACACAGAAGCCGCATTCTTATCTACAAAGGGTTTCCGTATATTTATTTCCAAGGTCCATCTTTTGTGTTCCTAATGCTGGTTTTTTTTTTTTTTTACACTCTAGATTTTCTTTATTGTAAGTTACGATGGTAACTCAGGAATGAGTTATTGTGTGTGTGTGTGTGTGTTAGCTTTATAATGTTTACTGGATGTACACTGTACATCCAACTCCCCTCCACAAATTACGAAGATGGAAAATACGGAAAATGGTGTCAGCTGTAGACGCCACCGTTTAAACACCAGGTGGCTGTTATCAAGTATTGTTCTGATAATACTCTACGCTTTCATAGGGCGACAACGTAATAAGGTGTTCTTAAAAGTTCGGCACTTCCCTACAGTGTCCCTCTGCACCAATCAGATTGCACCGTTAGTAAGATGAGATTCAGTTGATGTGCCGTTGCCACCGTTATACCCCGCCAGCCTTTCCTGAACAGTCATCTGCGCCGACTCAATGTATGAATTACACTTTCACATATGGCTAAGTTATCTATAGAGAAGAGAGGGGACACTATAACGTTCACTGTCTCACTTCTATATTATTTCCCTCTTTGTCACACACATGCTTCCGTTGTTCTCGCCAGTCTTGTTGCAGCCGATGTTCACGCTATGAAACACTGTACAAGACTGTTGTGCGCATGTGCGAAATAAATGAAAATTTTGTTAGCCTCGGAACGAGGTGTTTGTCTACTGCGCATCGAGACCTGAGTGTTCAATTTACATGGTCCTGCAACGTCACCTTATTACCTTAAATGCAGCCAAACCCGTCGTGTCGTCGCCATTCTGCTCTCGGTGTATCCGTTGTTTAAAGGCGCACCGCGGCTGTAATGCAACATGGGTCAAACAGAATTTGCACCGTGATCGCAAACGGTGAACGGGCTTGTACAGGCGCGCGACGAACCGTCCACTCTCTTTTTTGCCGCGAACCCAAAGGGATTTGCTGTGCTCAGTGTGTATGTGTTCATAGCGCGCATATGGCAAAATGAGTGGTCCGAAGATGAAATATTGAGTCTCGTAGAAGTGTCGACATTATTTCTGGTATTCAGCACTGTCGTAGGACAATATTATAAAAAACACGGCACAATGTCAATTTGAATGTAACGACTTTGTTGGGTGTATAGGTTAGGAAATAATTACGTGAATTTTTACGTACTTCATATTTAACCCCACGTGTTCTTATATTATTTCCTCTGGTTAGACTTGAGCGAATGGTAAATTGCCTTAAAATATAGAATACAAATGATGCAACTCACTTTCTTCCGAATAGCCCCGTAATTAAGGGTAATTCAAAGGAACAAGCAGGCCCGATAGGAAAAAATAAACAATGGCATTAAGGCATTACCTGCATAATAGAAAACTACGGTTGTTGTTGTTGACGTTTCGGGGGGGGGATATCGGCTCCTGGTTTCTTAAATTGCTTGTATGTTGTGGCCCCATATGATGTTTATTAACCACTTGCGTGTTGACTGTTCCACGTTTGAATTGACTGAGGAGACATCCAATGACAATTGTCTAGTAGCGGATCGGTATAATCCAGGATGTGAAAACGCAGATGTACGTGATGGTGAAAGACCACAGGGAACAACACTGCCTCTATATCGAGGAGCATAACAACAACATCAACAGCGAGATAATTTGTAAATTTAACCTATAGTTCATAATTTAACCTATAGTTCATAATTTATTTCGCTTTGTGTAGCGTTGTTTCTACGAGGGTTTTCTCGTGTTTAAAAAATATATAAATACAAAATCACTAGAGCAGTATTTGAGTAAATACAATTTTTTTCCATTTAATGAGAGTTTTAGGAGGTACAATAGTTAACAATTAAACATCTTTTTAATCCTTGAAATGCTCATAAACCAATAACTGTTTTTATCACAATCAGTTAACCAGTTTAATCTCTTCATCTGTGTTTAGACAAACCGATAACATTGCGAAAATAATATTTTTACAGGAGACATAAAAAAATCTTTCCACAAAATCAATTTTTTGGGCCAATACAATACTTTGTCTTTAAATATTCTTATATGTGACGAAGGAAGACGGATGAATCTCAGTAGGTCTATGTGAAAAATATCTCATTGTGCCCATTGACATAAGAATCGCTTCGTCATTTCAGTATTATTAAAAAGTAGACTTTTTTATATTCAAGTTATATGAGGAGCAACCAGTTCCCCAGAGAAACAAAACAGGCTATTCATCTTCTATAGAATTTATTAAACCGCCTTAAAACTGTTTAGGTATTTATAATTATTACTTAACTAGACATTAGTAATAGTTAATTCTCTTCAATTTACCATGTTAAGTCAACTGTAACGGATCTATTTATTAATATTCGAAATTTTCTCGGGTGGCCATGCGTCCTCCACAGATTGAACATTTGAATATCTGAGTTATGGAAACCTGACGGGGCCATCTACTCAGACTGCCTGCTCTAGTCGTAAACGATCGCATTTACGACCTTAAAAGGGTCGCTTATTGTTCCAAAATACAATGACTGTAGATCCTCCTCCTCCTATGGCGCTACAGCCCAAGTCGGGCCCTGGGCTCCACCAATCTCCGCCTCCAATCCATTCTATCCACTGCAACCCTCCTCCAGTTTCTTATCCCCATGTCCCTCGCGTCCTCTGCAACGCCATCTTCCCACCTCTTCCTCGGTCTGCCTCTAGGTCTCGTTCCCTCCCATGTACCCAGCAAAGCCCTCTTGGGGTTCCTGCCATCCTCCATTCTCATAACACGTCCGGCCCAACGCAGTCTTTGTACTCTTATAAATTTTGAGACTGGTATCTCTTTATATATTTGATACACTTCATTGTTGTATCTCAGTCTCCATGAGCCATTTTCTTGTATTGGGCCTATAATGCGTCTGAGGATTTTCCTTTCAATGACTGCAGATATAACAGGTAAAATTTAGGATGGCCCCGTGAAATTTTGTGAGGTACATTTTAAAATAAAATGAGCGTACTCGGATTGAACAGTAACTATTGTGTTACTGTTTGTCCTAACAAAATAACACTAAGTACTTACCATATACTTTTCTTAACGGCTTCTGTAGAATGTATCTCTACCCTCTTAAGAGAATATGGAAGGATACTAATTATTTTTGGGTTCCACCGACACTCAACGAATCTTACTTAGTCGCCCGCGATTGTACTTCAGTATACCGAATGCACTTTCAATTTCGAAAGTTTGCCCTACGCCTCCAATTTTACAAGAATTTTCAATCAGCCACACAACAAGAATTTCTCTGAAAGAATGTATTAATTTTCTTGCCGTTGGTTGTGACAAACCAGTTTCTCTCACAATGACAGAAAAAGGAGACTTCAAAATCCATACAATTAAAACGGACAACAAGGTGACGAGAAGAACGCGTGAAGTCCGAAGATAGTACTGTCCCGTATATGTTTTTTTCACTCTACAGTTTTTTGCCCTACATCTGTAAATCAAGTATCCATTTTGCCCGTAATTAAATGCATGTTTATTCCACACTTTACACAGTCAGTTGAGTTTTTCATAAGTTTCCAGTCTTCAGCACAGTTTTTATGGCCTTCGTCAGTATATAATTTTTCACTGAATCTACACTGTTGACATCCATCTCGCTGTTCAGTTTACCGCTTAAAATTTGATGTAACAACACGCACTGGCACTGGATTACACACTGTAGTTTTAATGCTCTACGCTTCAATAAAACACGATGTTGATAGAACACTGTACACCGACTAAATAAAATGGCCTTTAAGAAACTAGACGGGACCACGTTGCTGCCAGAGCTGTTGGGATGCGCGTCGTGGCGTCCCAATGGTTACCTAGTTCCGAGCCTCCGGAAGGGGTTCCTATTGGTCCTGTCCAGACGGAATATTTAATTAATTAGTGGCCGTTACAACGGCATGCTCGTACTAGGCCGTTCTAGTACAGTATTTGCTGAGGCCACGTAAAATTTACGTGCAAGTCGCCTTACGGTGTCATCCAAGGAGTGCACACCGAGTCCTCTTCTCAAAAGACGAGAAGGGAATCGATAGGGGGCTTTGGCCGCTAACCGAAAACCCCTATCGAGAACGGTTTGTAACTTTCTTTTATGAACGGTTGCGAGGTAACCCCAGACGGGAATAGCGTAGGTAATGATCGGCAACAGGTACGCGTTGACAATCAACTTACCCAGCTTGCGGGTCATAGCCTTTTTGGCGAGTATCGGAAACAGTTGACCGTGGGCACGCCAGGTGAGCCGACGATCAAGGTGGACACCGAGGTATTTAACTTCTCTCGACCAGGGCAGGTACTATCAGCAGTTAGCCTTTGCAACCGAACAAGGAATGTGGTGACGTATGCCATTCCACTGCACGCATCACTGTAATACTACACATTTAAAATACGTTTAACACAGTTTCGGTATTACTTGACTGTCTCTCACAAGGTATTTCTTGTAGCGAATAAAAAAAAAACACTAACAAAATATTCAGTAAATTACACTTACATACAATGTACGAACGTTCAATCTAATACGTACACAACTTTACAACTAAATAAGTATGAAAAATGTTTTCAGAACCAGTAATACCGCACCAACACAAGCACGCACTATCATTCAGTAGACCCCCCGCTCCTCAGGCGTCTCGTCAGCAAAGCTGGTGTACGTACAGTACGTTCTACCGAGTCTCACTCGGCCTCGTGGTTCTTTCCGGCGCTTTGAGAATAGCACCGCGGAGCTCTTGGTTTCGTTGACGGCAACTTTCCAGCTTTCCGTCCACGTCGTATACGCATCGAGTGCGCGCTGAAGTCGTGGGATAGCCCTGTCAGCGTTCCGATCGGCGGTATAGACCGCCGTGTCGTCGGCAAACAGGGGCATCTGGACTCCAGGCTCTCTGGGTGCGTCGTTGACGAATACGGAGAACAGGAGAGGCCCTAGCACGCTACCTTGAGGGACCCCGGCTGTAATGCGTATCTAGGAAGAGACATGGTCATCTATTCTCAAGCAGAAAGTCCTCTCCGTCAGAAAGCTAGCAATCAAGTGAAGGTAGCAATCTGGGAGCTGGATTTCCCGGAGCTTGAACAAGAGCCCGTCGTGCTAGACACTATCAAAGGCCTTCTCCACATCTAGGAAACAGGCGACAGTCTGCTCTTTCCGACAGCCGGCGCCCGTGATGTATTCCACCAGTCTCATCAGCTGATGAGTGGTGGAATGCCCCACACGGAAACCGAACTGTTTGGGGACCAGTACATCGAAGTTTCTTAGATGGTCTAGGACTCTCCGTTGTACAAGACGTTCGAGTACCTTTGACGTGGCCGACGGTAGACTAATGGGCCGGAGGTTGTCGGGACGGGAAGCGTCCTTTCCCTGCTTCGGGATCACTATGACCGTCGCCTTTCGCCATTTCTTGGGAAAATAGGCCAGTCTTAGACACGCGTTGAACAGCGCAACCAAGAAAAGTATTCCTTGCTCCGGGAATCGAATTAGAGCGGCGTTCGAGACGCCATCCGGGCTAGGAGCTTTTCTCGGTACGAATTCAACGAGCCGATCTGAGACCTCTTCCCTAGTAATGGGTTCGGTTCCGCAGTGATCGGAAGAGACAGAAAGTCTTCCACTTCGTTCTCGACTTCTTCGTCGAAGTCCCAGTCCATGGGTGGGTTAGGAGCGAACTGGCGCTCGAAACACGCGCCCAAGTACTCGGCCTTCGCCTCCGGATGAGCCAGGATTTGACCGAACGGTCCAGCAATGGCTGGGATGCGAGGCCGGCGCCTCTTCCCTACCAAAGCCGAAGGTATCCGGTAAGGGCGACTTTCGTCCGATCAGTCCCCCGCTTGGGCCACGGCGAGTTCCCAACAGCGTCTCCGGTAGGCCTGCATTTCACGACGTAAAATGCCGGTCGCCCGGTTGTAGGCTGCCTTGTCGGCCAGATCACGGGTCCGCTGCCAGCGTCTCCGGAGGCGATTTCTCTCGCAAGCGAGAGCACTCGTCTCCTCTGGGATCCGCTGCCAGTGGGGAGTGAAGCCAGGCTTCATCCTAGAAGACGCGTCGATCGCAGATACGACAGCCTCGTCAAACGCGGCAACTGCCTCGTCGACTTGGCGGACGGTTTCGAGTGGTCCCGCCTCTGGCAATCGGCGACTTAACGCCGGGCCATAGCGGTCCCATTCTATCACCTTCCTGACATCTCTGCGTACGGCGTGCTGGGTAGCGACGTGTATCAAGATGGGGAGATGATCGGACGATAGTTCCGTTAGCGCGGACACATGGACCGGGCAGTCAATTCCTTGGATCACCGCTATGTCCAAGACATCGGGAGCGCGCGAAGTCGTGAGGGGTAGAACGTAGGTTGGGCAGGCCCAATCACCGTCATCCTGCGAGAATCTGCAAACCTGCGTAAGCGCTTCCCGTTTGGGGCAGTCAAGCGACTGTTCCAATCGCGATGCTTACAATTCAGGTCACCGGCCATGATGCCCCTCCTGTGTGCATCGAACGCGACCGCTAAATCGGGGTGAAGGAGCTCTTTGTTCGGCCCTTTGTACGCCGATACCAAGAGGATATCGCCCAGAGTGTTCAACATCTCCACAGCAGTGACCTCCAGGTGAGTCATTTGCGGCAAGAGGACGCGGTGATGATCAAGACTGAGCCTCACCGCGACCGCAGTACCGCCACCAGCGTGCCCGGCCTGTCGTTTCGATAGCACACATAGTTGGCCAATCGGAACCGGTTCGCAAGGGTCAAGTGGGTCTCATTTAGAAGCACTACGTCGGGTTTGAGTCGGGCCAGTAATTCTTGGAGTTCCTGGATTTTATTAGCCAAACCGTTGGCGTTCCAGGAAAGAATTGAGAGTTCTCGTTTTAGGACCCGACTCATAGCAGTCCTACACAAGTGGCGGGTTCCACCAAGAGCATGAACCTCTCGGTTATGTCAGCAGTCTCCAAGCGAGAGCGGATGGACCTGAAGGTCTGGGCAACTTTGCGGAGGTCAAATTCCCCAAGGAAGTCTTTAACGCCTGGTAGTCGTCAGGTACGGTTTTTGAGGAAGAATGCCCGGAGACTGTTTGCGCATAAGAGCGCCTAGGCTTTACAATCAAGGGATTGGTAGAAGCCAAGGGTGCAACAGGGCCAGGTATAGCGCCTTTAGCGGAGGCGCTAGGAAGAGGGACAGATGCGATTGCGTCGGTCTTCTATACGCGTTGCGCAGGCTGTCTGGACTGTGCGGCTGGGTTGGCAGGAGTCCGGGAGCAAGCGCCACTGGGCTTACGTTGCCGCTTCTTTTTGCCTGCTTGAGGATACCGCGGGGATGGGAGGTCAGGCGAGGCTGCTTCTACAGCAGGGATAGGGTTCTCTGGTGCTGAGGAGTATTGACTTGTTGTCTCAGGCTCCACAACCGAGATGTTTTCTTGGGGCTGGATAGTCTCACTTTCAGATGACGCGGATTTTCGGCGCTTTTTCGCCTGAGGTGGGGCAGGGGCCTGGGAAGGAGCCTGAGTTGAGGTTGCCTGTACCACAGGTGATTGCTTCGGGCCTTTGCTTTTACTTTTCTTCTGCTGCTTAGGTTTGGCAACAGTGGCCACAGTCATGGCAGCCTTAGCAGGACGCGAAGGGCCTGGCTGCTCGGTTGCAGGTCTGGAACCAGCTACCGGATGCCTCGGTGGTGGCAGGGGCCCTTTTGGCTTTCGCCGCTCGAGCTCCTGCTTGCACACCGGGCAGGACCGGTAGTTGGCGGGGTGACTTCCGCCACAGTTGATGCATCGTTTGAAAACCGGCGTGTCACAATGCTTAGTGAGGTGCGGCAAAGAGCACCTCACGTACGCAGGAGCGTTTGAACACGTATCTGTGTGGTGCCCGAAGCGTTGGCACCTGTGACATTGAGGCAGAGCCCCGGGAGCGCGGCTTCGTTCCACTTTAACGCGGAACCGAAAAAGCCGCTTTAGTGAGAGTAGGCTTTCGCCTGCCTAGCTTTTCTCCGCCAATATGCGAACCAGGGGGAGTGGACGCTGTAATGTGATTATTTCGAGATTTTTTTTGTTGAAATTTTGAGTATTGCGAGAGAAATACACCAGCAATTACAGCCCGTCAAAAGTGACACATGTTAGCTTTGTTCGAGGGTGGGCGACGAAAGGGAACAAACCTTTCCTTTCCGTTAAAACGACGTAAAAACCATTTACGAACAATGAGCTGTACGGCACATGTTGCGACGAACTGGACCATGCGTGGGAACGCTTGACTCCACAATTAGAACAAAGGAAGGCTACCCTTACATCTGTCCAGTAACGAGAAAAATACATAGCCAACGGTAAGAGTATTGTTCGAAACCATGTGTGCGACTTCTAGTAAGACAATAGTTGATGCACAGACAATGGGACAGGCGACAGAGTGACGCTTGTGGAGAGCACAGATGTTATGCCACCCGTAAGTCATCGAAGGAAGTCGATAGTGTCTCAACAATAAGGGAATTCGACACGCTACACCAGAAGTAGCAGATGTGATTTCGGAAGCAAGGCCTTAACACCGATTCCAAGAACGGGGTAACGGACGAAAGACAGCCACTCGTCGAGTCCACGTGGACTGCGTCAAACTCAAGTTGAGAAAGCCAACCAGCCAATGAGGAACGAGAATTCCGAAGGGAGCTACTGAAGGGGATGGTACTGACAGGAGCCGGAGACCAGAGAGCAAATCTCGTGTAAGAACATCCCTCTCCAAACGGCACTGGGTGGAGAATTCGCCAGAAATACAGACTGGAGACGAGAGGACACAGGGAGGTCCATGAAATAAGCCTATCAGAAATGATTTGGTGGGCAGTTGGAGCGATCATCGGAGTTACAAGAGTGGGAATATCGAAGGAAATAAAAACTGTATACGCAAGGGGACGCGCTCTCAGTTTTATGGAAATTTTATCTCAGTTTATTCAAATAATAGCTCAGTGCATTCGAATTTTTATCTCAGTTTATTCAAAACTTTACTCAGTTCATAAAAACTCAGCGCAGTATTTCAGTCATACCGTATTTCAGTAGAGGCGATAAAGACTTTGTTCAGACTAAATGGAAGTGCGTGAATAAGACTTAGAACGCAAAAACGGGACGATAGTGTTCGCGATGACGCGCGAATAACGAACTTTATAAATTAAATGTAATCCACTGTCATAAAGGTGATAGCATTTAGCAGCGACATTCCTGAACCTTTACATAAAAGTAGTGATGATACACTGTTTCGTAATTGAGTCAAGTAATAGCAGTGTGTATAATTGCCTAATGAACTTGAAAACAATCTAGGCGCCGCAGGAGAGTGAACGCGCAAGATGAAAAACTATTAGGTGCGTAACGGTATCAAACTGTGAATCGCGTCAATAGACTCACGCGAATATGCATAGTTGACAGATTCCAAGTGCTATGCTGCAACTTATATTGTGGTAATCTCAATACTCATAGTGACTGTCGCGGTGTGCGGACGGGTGTTCTCGAACGATGTACATATAGAAATCGGGAGTGTCAATCACGAGTGCTATATGGATTAACATCAACCATCAACGAAGGAACCCGCATGGAGTGATACATCACGACAGAACGAGTAACGTACAAAATTAATCTCTTATTATAATTATTAATTTACCAAATACCACTGACCTGACACTTAGAACCAAACCACCTGAGAATTTTTATAAATAAGAGTCAGATAGAATACGAATCCATTAGGTAGGGATCATTATGTTGTAGAGTATTGCACATGTATTTTTGTTAATATATATGTTTATTGTAACTATGTATGTGTTTTTGATATGTCTGTTGCAGGAACAGGATTTTAACTATGTATATTATGTTTTAACATGTGTATTGTTAGTATATGAGTATTTCACGTATATAAATGTTTAATGTGTTTTGACGTAAAACTACTTAATGCAGGTTTTGAGCACACCACATTAGTAGCTAGTAACGTCACTACGCACGAATAAGTGCCTATATTTGATTGTTCTTTTAATTATTTTAAATTTGTTCTTTCAATTATTTAAATGTGGTATAGAATTTTATTGTTTTTTAGAAGATTTGTAAGTGCTCTTATTATATGATTATGTTATGACATGAATAAGAATGAGATACGATATATTAATAAACGTACTTTAGAATGGATTCGTTCGTGTTCTATTGATTTGTGTAAGACCTGACTCAACTTAACTTCTCACTAAACAGGATCTATAATTCATGATTCAATTCAATATAATTTATCAATTACATTGCTTACAAAGATACTCACACTAGAAGCTTAGTTGACAGTTAAAGTCAGAACCAATTTCATATTTAACAAGTTTGATTGTGGATTATAAATTAACTCTAATTTAACTCATGCAACTATTTAAAGGAATACATTTAATTACATTGTATATGGCGTCCAATTCCGGGCTATATGAATCAGTGAGATACGATAACAGTAACAAAATTAACTAATCATTAACTCTAAATTTATAATTAGATGAAATTAAATTATGCAATAAAATTTGCATAATTATATTAATGTTGTATATGGTGCCCAACGCGTGGCATAATAATAACAACGTAACGCTTTGGTCCGGCTGGGGCATTATCCTATGAACCGAGCGAACTGTATAGCCCAGCTCGCGCAGCTCATCGAGGATCTTCCCGAGGGGTGATTCCACGTCCAAGCTTCTGAGCACGAATGACAGAGGCTTCACGTGCATGGGGGAGAAGGCGTGGAACTGCAGCTGGGCGGATTCCACGAACGCCATGACATGACGATGCACGTCCATTCCGCGACGTATTCAGTGACGCAGACTGGCGGGCACACTGACCGTTTTCCGTAATAAACATTTAATTCCTTCCAGCAGGTAAAAGTTCGCGCGGCGAACCAGTTGAGGGACACAGCGAGTTTATATATAGACCTCGATCTGACGCACACCAGTACGAGACCGAAATAATGACTAACCATTGACCCTTCATGCGTTTTCCGATGTGCTTACATAACCGCTGAGACAAACAACGTTTGTTTATTTATGTTAAAATTGTCAATTCTTAGAAAATTACTAAAAACCTTAATTTTAATAAATGTGTATACTAAAACAAGACACAGCACAAGGATTAAATTGTGTAAGACAATTGCAGTACCCACATTGGCATACGCAAGTGAGGCGTGGGGTCATGACAAAAAGGGAATGCGGCAAGATTCAGAGTGCTGAAATGAGGTTTCTTCGAAATACTTTAAACTATACATTGCAAGATAGAATAAGGAATGAGGATATCAGAGCAGAACTCGAAGTAGAGGATATAAATGAAATTTGTTGAGCTTACAGAAGGCAATGGTGACAGAGGATCGATTGCCGAAATCGTCACTGAACTATAAAGCTATTGGTAGAAGAGACGTGGGCCGTCCGAGGCTGAGATGGGTGCCGGAACAGTTTATATAACGCAATACTTGAAGAAAAGAGAAGAAGAAGTGTATACTGTACTAAATTTAGGCCTAATAACTGACGACGTTGTGATAATAGCCAGATCAAGAAAATGGCTAGCAGAGACATACACAGACCTCAATCAAAAATCTGCTGGAATGGAACTCAATGTAAACAGCAAAACTAAATAGGCCTACATGCTGATTTCTGCATCAAAAATGAGAAGAATTTATATAATTTATACATAGAAGATAATTCATTTTAGAAACACGACAATACATGACAGGATACGAATAGGAAATAGAGCATACTATGCCAACAGTAGACTATTGAGAAGCAAACTCATTAGTCGTAACACAAAAATAAAATACATAAGACACTTATCAGACCGGTTGCTACTTATGGAGGAGACACATGGACACTGACAAAAAACAAACAAGTAACACTAACAAGGTTTGAACGAATGATTTAAGACGTGTTTGTGGCCGGGTTAAAGGAGATGACGAATGGCGAATAAGAAATAGCCAGGAGATAGATGAGGTATTGAATTACGAAGACATTGTAAGATTCATGAAGCCTCAACGAATACAATGGCTAAGTCACCTAGAGCGGATGGATGATCAGCGTATACCAAAGAAAATCCTTGGATTTCGTTGTCCATTACTTAACTAAATATTATTTATTCACTACCGACTCTGAACACAAAGTTTTTTATGGGTAAAAACGTAAAAGTTTTACCCATAAAAAACTTTGTGTTCCGAGTCGGTAGTGAATTAATTATATTTAGCAAAGAAAATTCTCAGGGCGCAGGTCTGTAAAAGCAGAAAGAGAGGCCGACCTAGGATAAGATGGTTGGATGATGTGCTAGAAGATATAAGAAGAATGGATGCGATGAGTTACACTGAGACGGCAATGGATACGAGACGTTGGAGAAGATTGCTATTGGAAGCCAAAGCTCACGTTGGTCTTGAAGAAGAATAAGAATACATTTTATAAACTGGATGGACTGAAAACGTTGGATGGTGGCAACAGCCGTAAAGAAAACTATTACAGTGGGAAACGTGTAACGGAAATGACGGGGAAATTTTCGTGTTAAACGGACAAAAAGCGAAGCAAAATGAGATAAATGAACAAAATTTGTTATTTAATATTGTACAGATTACTTACTGTATTGTGTAGTAAAATAAAACAATACAGAATATTCAGAAGGTACTTCACATAAGCGTTTTATTTATCCTCCTGAATAATTTATGGTTAATTTTGGGGAAAAATATCGTTAATTGTTCTTAAAATTTAGCATACAAGCACTGTAGCTGTTCTTCACTTGGTCTTACGATTTAGGTTTTCTTGTGCAGTAACGTAGTATGTCTTGAAGTTCTTATAGTGACAATGTTAAACTCTTTGTAAAATAGTCCGTTGATCTCTTTTGTACTCTGTTCTGCACTGCTTTATTTTAAACATTTATCAATGCGGTCAAACATTTCATCTTCCAAGTTGGCTTCTAAATGTCGACGAACACGGCTCAGCAACGAAAGAACTCGTAAATTTGCATTGCCATTTTCCGTGTCTAATTCGTGAGTACCCTAATCACTTTCACAGTTTATAACTTGCACTGTTTTGAAGCGTGTATGTACGGATTTGTATATTATGGAGCTATTGAAAGCCAGCAAACAAAATTATTATAACACAAGTGTTCGTGTTAACCGACAGTTTGTAGGTAAAACTTTCATGTTAACCGTACAAACTGTAATTGTAAGATAAGAAGCAATGATCGGGTACTGAGCCATATTTCGTGTTAACCGACAGTTTGTAGGTAAAACTTTCATGTTAACCTTACAAACTGTAATTGTAATATAAGAAGCATTCCCTTAGGTTGTGCAACCAGGAAATACGCCTTCTTCCCCAACATCTTCCGCCTCCTATTTTTCCTTGTATTATTTATGATACTTTCCGTACTTTTGTTATATTCATTAGGCCTACTTCCATTTACTTCCTCATTCTTATCAGTATCTCGTCGCTTGTGACTCTTTATCTCCAACCAATTCCCAAGATTTCCTTCTGTAGGCCCCATTTCAAACGCTCTAGGTTTCTCGTTGGTTTGTTTAAAGTCCCGGCATTCAATCCATAAAATTCCGTCTATAACTCGTTGACACTTCAGAAATCTGATTCTGGGTCACCTCGGCTTCACAGCACTTTCCTCATTCAACTGAACGCACTCCACGCCTGTCCTATTCTTTCCTTTATCTCTTCGGTACAGTCATTTTCTTTTCATTAACTAAAATGGGGTTTTACAAGGAGCGCGCGGCGGTCAGTTTTGATTGCTCTAACCCAATCATTGTTACCCTCAGTGACAAACAGTTGTTCACATACTCTAATCTGAAAAGTGAATGTTTATGTACCGTATATTAACAGAAAGGCCACAGTTTTTTAGTAACTATAACTCAACAGCAATTTAACGAATAAGATAAAAATGTTTAGATGCCAAAAGGTATGTGTGTATACCGTTTAAGTAACGTGTATGTGAATCAGTTTTTATTTTTGATATGTGTTTCACTTTAATTAAAATTTTAATATTTGACGATCTCGTATGAGGGCTAAATAGCCTATGTCTAAAGATGGACCAGTCGTTCCGAAAAGCGTCAGGAAGCTACTAGAATAAGTCACAAGACGGAACTGAAATACAAGAATATATTAAGTAAATAAAATGCTGCCTCGCACGCACCTTGTATAGACTTTAGAGGTTGTAAAGTGTCCCTTCAGATTCCTTTCACACCTTGTATACACCCACTAAAATACCCAGATACTCTTTCTATTTGCTAACCCTTAACGACTACATTTCCCCGCTGCTGTGTCTTGGGTGTATAATCATGAACTTCGTTTTACCAACGTTTAGTGTCATCATCATCATCATCATCTTCACAACACTGCATAGGCCTTCAAAGATCCTCCAGCCAGCTCTTCCTGGGTCTACCCACACACCTGTGTCCTATAGGTTTGAATTTCCGGACTTGTTTGACCAGTCTGGAATCTGACATTCTTTCTAAGTGTTCTTTCCACCGTTGTTTCTGACCTTTTAATTTTTCATTCAAGTAAAAAACTTGTAACCCTTCTCTTATGGCCTCATTCTTTATATGGTCAAGTTTAGAACACCTTTTAATTCCTCTTAAGAACGCCATTTCCGAGCCCTGTATTTTACTGTCCCGTTTCTTGGTTGTTGTCCATAATTCACACACACACGACAGTACAAGGACTCCCATAAATTTGTAAAACTTTAATTTTGTAACTCCGCGTACCTCGTTTCTAAAAATACGGTTGATGGCCCTACAGATCGTCTGGACTTAACATCAATATCATAATTCCTATCATAGCCAATATAATTTCCCAAATAGTTAAAATGGTTCACCTGTTCTAGAATTCGATCATTAATCATTACATTTTTAATGACTTTTTAATGTTGAGGCCTCCACAACACTACTAACTACGAAGAGAACAAGCATATAAGAAGTAAATTTAAAAACCAAATAGGCCCATTTTCTTGAGTCGCCGTGAATCAGCGTGTTCTGCATAACTACGTTGACGCGATTAGAATATCTGTTTTTTAAATTGTTCCGCTGTATTGAGTTCCTGTCTCATGTAACGTTGCGGTCCTTTTGGAAGTGCGATTCAAACGAGCGTTATCACACAAAAAAGTCTTTAACCTTTGTGTACAATTAAGCCCGTATCATCTTTTTGTTTCGTTTCGTTTATTAAATAATATTACGTACTGGAATATTAAATGTTATTTGTTATTAATTTCTTCTGAAGTAAATCGTAAATTGTAGTCATCATTAATTGTGAGAAGGCAGTAGGTACTGTCATCATGCAGATGACATCGACATTATAGGAAGAACAAAAACAGCTATGATGTAAGCCTTTGTGATATTGGAGAAAGCTGCAACAAGAATTCATCTGCAGATCAATCAGGAAAAATAAAATAAAGAAAAAGAATCAGGGCCCAGTGACAAGAAAAGACTGTTGTGTGGTCCCTAAAAATTTAGAAATAGGATCTTATAAATTCGAGATAGTATATACATAGCGTTACCTACCTCGGCTCAGAAGTTAACTGTAAAAATAATATTAGTGTGGAAATACGAAAGCGTATTTTGTCAGCAAATAGGTGTTTGCATGGACTCAGAAAACGTCTAAAGTCTCAGTTAATACAAAGGAAGACCAAGGTATTGATGTATAAGGGCCCTAGTGCGCCCAGTATTTGACTTATGCATCAGAAACATGGACGCTACCTAGATCAGATGTGAGGCAAGTAAATATATTTGAAAGGAGGATGCTCAGGCAAATTTTCGGGAGCCAGAAGGAACCTATATACTTCGGAGCTATATAATTTTATGATGAACCTGATGTGGTCACCTTTATTACATTAAAAAGATTATATGGGCTGGACACATTATACGTGCTTGTGAAACAGAGTTATTAAGAAGATGTTTAATGCAAAGCCAGAAGATAAAAGGAAAGCTGGAAAGCAAAAACTGAGATGGAGAGAATGGGTGAGTCAGGGCATCAGTACTCTTGGAATTAGAAACTGGAAGAATATGAATATGCATAGAGAAGAATGGCGAAATCTTCGGAAGAAAGCCAGTGTCCACAAAGGGGTGTCGAGCAAATGATGATAATGATGATGATGATGATTAGGCACTGTTCTGCTGTTTCATTTCGTGCTGGTGTGTACGTAAGCAGTTTAATTAATCATGTATAATTAATCCTATACAATCATCGTTCATATATTTCGTCAAAAGAAGTCCAATAAAAAACTCGGTGTATTTTCGGAAAGAAAAAAAAGGGAAGAGCGAATCTCTGAGTTTCAGAAAATAAACAGATTTCTTCATACATAAATTACGTTAGTGTCTCCGTAAAAGCAGAAACTTGTTTTGCAGAGGTCAGTGCTGACCCCAGTGACGTTAATGCTACTCCCACCCATGTCGCCTCTTTCGTCACTACTGCCAGGCTTACGACTGACATGGTTAGACGAAAAAGCCTGATGTTCGCGACGCCGGTGACTACACACAGAAATATCAAAGCAAACTTACAATTTTTAAAGTTAATTAAGAAGTTATTAAATGATGTCTTGAATCAATTACTGCACTGTTAATTAAAAGTTAATTAACTAAAACGTTTGATTACCGAAGATTCTGTTGACCGCAAACCTACTTTAGTTAAGAATTGTTGTGTCAAAAAAAGTGTCTTTGTTTCAGAGAGGCTTAATAGACCAATGGTTGTGGTGCGTAATCGTCACGGGTGCTATTCTTTTAGCCGCCAGGTCGACTTAGCGCTTAGTGTGACGAAATGCGTTATGAAATGTAATGAAGTTATCTTTGCATGTGTAAAAATCTCCTCAAACTACAAAATTTAAACACTGAGTATTAAGAATAATTAATATTCCTTTGTACAATACTTAACGTACTACTACTACTACTACACTACTACTACTGCTACTACTACTACTACTACTACTACTACTACTACTACTACTACTAATAATAATAATAATGATATTATATTTTAGAGAGGGATATGCACCGTCAGAGGAAACCGTCTGTTGCCTGGTGTGTGGTACTCTCACTCACTAAAAACCCCACCTCTAATTCAGGCATTGATATCCATCATGGGACCACTTATCGTATTAGTTCAGGATGGAACCTATTGCGCCCTTATCGCGCTCCTTCTAATTGTCCCTTATGTGCTATTGCCCGTAGGGTGCAAGACGGGCTTGTCTTTTCATTAATAATAATAATAGTGGTTTACTTATACTAGAGCAATTTCAGTATTTACGAATTGTTATTTTATTTATATTTACGTTAAAAATACATTTAAAGTGTTACAAATTTAGATAAGAAGAAATGTAAATTGCGTAAGAGCTCCCAAAATTGTCAAAATGCTTTGCAAAGATTCCTTGTATATGTTCTAGAGAAATTCTGTAGCTTCCAAGCTCGGATGTTAGTAGTCTATACAGTAGTGATGAACATCGATGTCCGATCGTTGAAAAACATCTATGGCGAATGTCCGACGTCCGATGTTTTTTACGATAACAGTGGTTCAATAGCGATGTTTTCTGACCATCGTCATTTACCTTTCATGTTTTTATCAATGTTATTCGTTTGTAATTTATTTAGTTTGTATACAGCTTATGATGAAGTGTTAATAGCAGAAATATAAATGAATACAAATCTTTTGAAAGTTCGAATCGTTAATGATTTTATACGTACATGTTTCTTATGTACTTACAGCCTACGGAAGCAGTACATGAGTTCCGTTCGTTTTCTCTTTAATGTCAGTTTTAATTGAATATTCATAAAACAGTAGTGTTAACAATATGCTGCCCATCAGTATTGAATAGAAACATTTCTCAAACGTGTTATGACCAGCGCAACAATCGTGGTAATGTCTTCAAAACATTAGACAATATCTTCTTCTTCTTCTGCTACTGGCGTTACAACCCAATATGAGTTTCAGCCTCTTCAACAATTTTTCTCCAGTCAGCCATAGTTTCCTCCACCTTCTTATCCCCATATTCCTCACTTCCTCAATCCAGCTCTTCCTTGGGCTTCCTCTTGATCTCCTACCTACTGCTCTCCATTTTAGAAATGTCTAAGAATTCTGTGTTGTTCCATCCTCATTGTGTGGCCTAGACAAGCTATCCTTCTACTCATTCTTCTATTCTTTATAAACCTTCCTTTTTCAGCTGCATGTATTGGATCATTTATTTCGTGATTACTTCGTATTCTCCATGAGCCGTCATTATTTAGCACTGGTCCAAAAAAAACGTTTCAGTATTTTGCGTTCGAATATTCTTAGACACTGTTCGCCTTTTTGCACGAATAACCAGGTTTCACACCCTTACGTTACGACTGGTCTAATTATGCTTCTGTACATCTTTAATTTTGAGGATTTGTTCAGTGCTTTCAACTTCATTAATTTTGAGTTGACGTAGTAACTTCCGTTACCGCTAAGGATCCTGGCCTTACAGCATATCAGTGCTCGTAGTGTTAGTGTAGTTTATTTGTGAGCCCAGGTAGGAAAATTCTCTTGGGTGTTCAAATTCATTATTTTCGCATTGTAGAGGTTGTCTGCTTCACAAATGCTCTCGTTATTTCCATGTATTTGGTTTACTATCATTTATTTTCAGTTCTCGCTCCATTGTCTCGCTGTCTATATTAATTACAGCTTCTTTGAATAAGTTTTATTTCGACTTACAATGGCTACATCACGAGAGCAAGCAAGACTTTGTGTGGTTTTTGTTCATATATATCCCCTAAATTCCATCTAGTTGATTATAGAGAAGACAGAGCATCTCCTTGTTTGACGCCTGCGGTATTGGAAAATGTATATGTGAACTGCCTGCCAACTCGTATCGTTGCTCTGGGACCAGCATTAGTCATTTCCACGAGTTGTACCTGTTTCTTTGGGATACCGAGTGTTGGGATCTCCCAACATCTTTCCTCTATTAATACTGACAAAGGCTTGTCTGAAGTGTGTGTGTGTCTCTATAGACGAATTTATAGATGTCTACGCATGTTGTATTCATACACCTTCTCTCTGTTCTATGTTGTATTCCTGTATTTCTCGGATGGTGAGTATTTGATCAGTTGTGGAGCGGCTCGGTCTCAATACACAATGGTATTCTCCTAACATTTCTTCCGCATATTCTACTAATCTATTGTTATGACGGTCTACTTGATCGTCGTAGGTACAGTGGAAAACAAAATACAAGACATTTAAAATGTCACCTCGAAAGCTTAGCTTACGTGAAAACATGGTACAAAAGGAGAGAGCTATTCAAAATAATTAGCAAAACAACAAATAGGCTTGGGGAAGATTTAATTTGTTAAAATCAAATACCTAGAGAAGCAGTCGGAGACCCTGCACCCGTCGATAAGGTTTGAAGCGCCCGGGAACCAATTTGTAATTTTCTTTTCTTTTGAACGAACGAACGCAGCTGCATTATACCTGCATTCTAATACCGTATTATAAAATAGTACCGGCCATTTACCGAACCGCGCTACGTCTTCACCCCATACGATTGTCGACCTTGTCGCCCGGAGCCTGTAAACACTTTTCTCCCCAAAGTGATTTTTCAAGTTTTACATTTCTGTGCACTTTATGAAAATAAATAGTGTTATTGTGGTAAGTTCTTTAATTTATTTTTATTAAAATGTTTTCCTGTTTAACCATTTGTTCGTTTAAAGTTGTGTTAGTTTTAACGTGCTTCTGCATGATGACAAATTGTTGATGATCTACTCCCAATGTGAACAAATTTCACAAATTTATATGAAAAATCCTGTAAAGCTTTTCTTTTTGATTCGGTGTTCCACGTCTCTACATATAAGCGCAAGGGCATTATAAAGCGACAGTTAATGTTTGTAACGTCCAGCTACTGAACTCTGCACCTTTTAATTTTCCATTGATGGATAAGGAGGGGTGCGCCCATCAAATTGGTCCTCAGTTATATATGAGTCTATGTTATGGTCCTCAGTTATAAATTCAAAGGTTGTGTATGACTGACCTAGAGAATTACGGGTCGTTTGAGTTTAATGTGATGTAATAAGCATTTGTTAATTTCAGATACTGAACTATGAATTTATTTTTCTGCATTCCGATAGAATAAGATCGACGTTTTCTAACCATCGATGGTATACTTTAACGTTTCATTCGATAGCAACCGTCGATGGTTTTATTTCAGTGTTCATGCATAGTATGTAAGGGCTGCCAGTTAGCTTCACCTGTATGAATTGGCCAGGAACGGAAGTCCCTATGTTACATATTGAAAAAAACACTAAACTCTTCTGGGAGCCCTCCTCCTAACTCCTACGTTGGGTCCTTCTCCCGGAGAAACCACTGTCAACCTAAGCCTACAACTGCATAACGCGTAAAAGAAAAATACATAACTGTCTTGGATGGCAGTCCTGCCCGTGAGCGGTGGGGAGGGTGTCTCTTGTCGGGTTTTTCATGAGACAGGGGCCGCCATACACGAGCTGGTGTGTAGACCGACAACCGGGAACTGGTTAAGGGAGGCAGTAGCGAAGCGTGACCTGCCCCTAAAACGGGCCAGTAGATACCCGACCGCGTCATCACTGGTTCAAGCCGAACTCTGCAAAATACTATACACAACAGCTAAGCTACTCACCTCGGCTTGTAGCTTGTAGTTTTGTTGAGCTTGTAGTCTTTGCACACGTGACAGGATTACAGCATCTCTGGGTCCAGTCCAATGGCTGCCAGAAGATAAACTACTACTGGTACAGTCAACGGGTAGCCTAATTCTGGAAGGGAGGCCGCCAACGCGATTATTCGCTAGAAAGCGGGGACGAAAGAACACTTTTGTTTGGGGCACTCCTGTAACCGATTCAGGCAACACATGTCACCTGTCTCAAGCAGACGCCGTGAGGCAGAGAGCCTCCATGCCGGTGATCAGGGTATCAACGACAGGCAGCGTGCACAGCGTGCTAGGAATAAGCAGTGATGAAAGGAAAGGACAGTTCTCAAAGGTCAACTCTGGAACTAGTAACAGTATTTACACATGAGGCTGGCTTTATGGCGGATCATCAAGCCCGGATTGGAGGTGGAGGTTGTGTGGCGCCGATGGATAAGATCACAGCTGTAGCAAAGAATTACAGCCAACGACCGGACAAAAGTAGATAGTTTAGGATGTCGGAGACGTCTACGAATTACGTCATTTCTGACAAACCATGGAGATCCCGACAAGGAGCGGAGGGTTTTTGATTAGAATCTTTTCAGCCTACACCTGTTGGTGGTGGATAGAAGCGACCACCAAGCGGGAACCGCATAGGTCAGTACAGACCTGAGAAACAAAAAGATGGTAACTTGAGCCAGGCGGCTGCGACACGAGTGGAATGGGAATAATTTGGCTCGGACGCCGCGAGCCTTGTCGAGGGTTTCGGTCACGTGGGCGTTGAAACATAGGTGCCGGTAGTAAAGCCGAACGCTTAGATACTTCACAGTCTCCTTCCAGGGGATGGGCCTCCTGTCTACGGAGACGAGAAATAGTTTTACGTGTAAAACAGAGCGCCTTGGATTTCTTCGTATTTATCGTCACCCGCCACTTCGTTAGACAATCCGGAGGCAAGTCCAACTGACACTGCAGCTTTGTACTCGCAAGTCGCGGGGACAGAGAGCTGAAATGATACACAGCGTCGGCGGCGAAGAGGGACAACGTGACACTGGGCAAAACTGGGAGATCGTTCGTGTACACAAGGTACAGAGAACAGGGCCCAGTACAGAACCCTGCGGGACGCTGGCGGCGACAGGTCGAACTGGACAACAGGACCCGTCGACGCTCACCCTGAAAGTTCGGTCGTTAAGATACGACCGGAAGGGAAACGCTATGGAGGGAGGAATGAGAGAATGGGCTAGTTTAAAGAGAAGGTCTTCGTGCCAGACATTGTCGAAGTGCTTACTCACATCCAGCAGGACAGCGGGCGTAGACCTTTCCTATTGGCGGCGTCAGACAAATGCGTAATAAAGCGGACTAACTAAAGAGTGATCGAGTTCAATCTGCGAAACTCGAACTGTTCGCTGACGATGAAATCATCCAACAGCGACGAGCTACGGGCAAGCAGGAGGCGCTCGAACACCTTGGACGTGACTGACAAGAGAGAAATTGGGTGATAGCTTTCGCGGCTTTCTGGGCTTAGTGATCATCACGATGTTGGCGGGGAAAGTACTGTAGCCGGTGACAGGAGTTAAACAGCTCTAGAACAAGATCAACGCCTGAGGCTGGGAGATATTGGAATCCAGCGGCCCCGATCCGGTCAGGACCAAGGGCGAGACGGCAGTTAAGTCGGCAGACAGACGAAATGAGTTCTTATCCCAGTCGAAACGGGGGAGCGGAGTGTCATCAGGGGGTGAGAAAAATGTCCAGAAAGAAAGCCCCGAACCTCTGCCGAGTGGAAAGGGTCCGAGATGCCTCGATGAACAGTAAATTGTGCCTTCATGCAGTCGGCGAAAACTTCAGCCTCGCCTCCTGCCGAAGACACTACCCCGTTCGGAGTTTCTAGCGGGTTGCGACTTCTTATCTTGCGGGTCAGTCTACTCGCCGCTTTCCAAACTGAGGCATGGTAGACTTCAAGAGACACAATATATGAGTCCCATCGATCAGAGTTTAAGTCCTGGAAAAGCTGCTGGACGTAAAGAGACTGAGCCTGAAATCACCGTTTGACGGCGGGGTCTCGGGTTCGCCTCAGTTGATCCATACTTTAAACCACACACCAGAAACGATCTTGAATACCCTAACTAAATACAGACTAGATAAAAACGGCACTAAATGTAAAACAAAATTTTTAAGAAGTGTGCACCATGAAATAATGTAATTCTTATCTCGGAGGACAAGGATAAAAACATTTCACAGGTTTTTTGACATTTTTAATTATAAATGAAATCAAATCTCTCTCACTCACACACACACACACACACAACGCGTGCACACAAAATTTAGTCCCCACTATGGACAATTCAGGACACGCCCATGATACGACATAACGGACGCTGTGGAATGCGTGCTGATAATTATCGGACACTGCCTTTTTTTTTTAATACACGAAGAAAACATAAAAGACCTTTTCTCATACAACAGGCCTACGTACACTGCGTTAAAATCGACGATAAATACGCATACGATAATTTACTTTAAGAATACGATACTTTCCGTGTAGTGACGTAGAACAAGTTATATAAGCACTTGGAACCGGGAAAACGGGTTCAATTCGTAAACACCATCAAGGTAACTTTACTGAGAAACTGTGCGAAGATTTTACGCTACAATGAGTGTCATTCAAGGTAGGCTACCTGTTTTGTGTCATAGACTTTAATATACGTATATTTTGTAAATCTTGTACTGTGGTTTGCCTACGTTTTGTGTTTGTAAGGTAAATCAGTGTTCATAAGCTGCCTCTGCCTCTGCGTTTGCGAGCTGATTATTGTGTCGACTGTTTTCGTACACAAAGTTCAAAGGTGAACGCGAGAAGAAACTTAAGATAAATATTAGTACATTTACTGAACTATTAATTATTCGGTGTAACAACATACAGAGTGGTACATTAATTAACGTGTGCAACAGATTCATGAAAAATCGCTTTTTTTTCTATGTTAAAGTACATAGAACTTTAACAATTAGGAGACAAAAATTGGCGTTTAGCTAATTCACAACTTATTTTTTTGTAAAGTAAATTTTTAGAGGGGAACTAAAGATAGGGGAGCTAAATAGAGGGCAACTAAATATTTTAGAGGGGAGACTAGGGGTCTCCAAACTTTTTCACTTGAGGGCCGAATTGAAAAATCTTGGAAGTCAGGCGGGCCAACAACATATATTTTTGTGTCTTGTGTGTGTGTGTGTGTGTGTGTGTGTGTGGGGGGGTAAAGTTTTTTATAAGTTTACGAAATAATCAAGTAAATAAAATAAATATTTAAATAAAAATTAAGCAGACTTATCTAAAGAAAACCAATTCATTTATTCAAAATAATGTAAATAAAAGTAAGGAAAAAATAACATTCAAAGATATTCCTTATGTATTATTTTTTGGCTTTCTTATGTAAGTATGGGATGTGCGGAGTTGCTTCTGACATATAATGTCTGTCCATTTTGGGTCACATTTTTATGCTCCTATCACTAGAATGGATTTCAAGTGTTCGTCTGACAAGTTAGCCCTGTACTTTGATTTTACAAAGTTCATTTTTGAAAAGGTTTGTTCGCATATATAGGTCGATCCAAACACTAAAAGCATTGCTCTTGCAAAGTTCTTTATTTCCTTGAAATCATCACTCACAAAATATTGTAACATTTTACTGAATTTATTTTTTGTTTAGTTATTCAGTAAAATGTAATATTTGAAGTATTTTCACGATCTATTTAAAAATTGCACGCAGCATCGGCCGGGTGGCCGGGGGCAGCAGTTTGGAGACCCCTCTCACTCGCTGTGTCCCCTCTCTGTCAATGCCTCTCTCTCTCTCTCTCTCTCTCTCTCTCTCTCTCTCTATATATATATATATATATATATATATATATATATATTTATCTACCTATTTTTTGCCTGTTGCTCGTTTTCAGGTTTTAACAAAAAAACCATAGGCTTTTTCTGTCTACCTTACTTCCCTTTTCCTTGATAAACTGATAAAGCGTCTCTTGTTTGGGTAATCCCCACACGTTCTGTTCCTCGATCACACACACACACAGACACGCATGTACGCACATACGCACAGAGTCCGATTACATGTGTACACTGCTTGCTTGGGACTAAACTTGAAGTAAAATATCACTGACATTTGAGTGCGTAGCACAGTCAACTCTTGATTGTCCCAGGTAAGGAATGTGGTGAGCCTCACAGTGACCAAAAACGCATAGATAATCCTTGTAGTTAACATGCAGATATGATAAAATGTAGGCTGCAGAACTCGTTCGTTATTTTGAACGAAACGCATTTAGTTTCACACACATTTCAGTTAGATAATTTTTTTAATATCAAACAATAATTGTTTATAATTAAAAAATTATTTCAATCTTGACTACTTTATTATTATGAAAATGACAATTATAAGGAAGCAATGATGCAATAAATGCTAATTCTTCTGGTTTTTAGTTAAATTTATAACCATAATACTTAAATGACAAATAATTTAGTCTAGTTTTTAAATTTATATATTTTTCCAGAAATAACTTTAAAATTAATTCTAATACTTTTCACGAATGTATATTATTGATAAATTATATGAAATTAAGTTATGCAAATGAATTTTTCTGTAATCATAGTTTACAAACTTTTTGAAAGCAATCCTAAATTTGAAAAAAATGTTCAGAGATATTATTAATTCTGTCAAATTATTAAAGATACCGAGTTTATGTTTTGAATAAAAAATTCCTCATAACTGATCCCTCACAGAGATTTTTATGATTTCCTTAAAAATTTTGAATTGTATTTTTGGCTCTTGGTGTCACAAAGTTAAATAATTTTGTAGTAAATGCTTTTTTCTGACAACTGGCTAGATTTTTAAAATTTCTTCAAACGTTTGATATCTTTAAGACACCTGGTGTCCTACAGTTGTGAAAAACAGCCCTAATCAAAACACTGTACCCAGACTGTGGCATAAAATTCCTTTTAATTTGGTACCCTATGTGGATTTTGATACTTTTTCATATTTTCTTGGATTTCAAATTTGAACACAGATACATATTCAGTATATACAGAAAACCCACTACAACTGACACACTAATACACAACTCCTCCAATCACCCAATACAACACAAACTAGCTGCCTTCAGAACTATGATGCATCGACTTAACAACATCCCACTAGATGAAAAAGACTACAAAGACGAACTAAACACGATAAAATATCTAGCAGAATCCAACGGATACAACAGAACAATAGTCAATAAACTCCTACACAAAACAAACAACAGACAAAGACAGAAAACAGCAAATTCATAACACTAACATACATCAACAACCAAACTGAAAAAATAGCCCACAAATTCAAAGAAGCAGGATACAGAATCGCATACAAAACTACAAACGAAACAGAACACACACACAAACCACAAAACAAATTCGATCTACCTAGTGTTTACAAACTAAATTCCTCAGATTGCAACAAATTCTACATAGGCCAGACAAGACATAGCTTCAAAGAAAGATACATTGAACACACAAAGGCACTACACTCCACTACAGAATCCACCTTTGCAAACCACCTCATTGAAGCAAACCGCACATACAAAAACATCAACAACATGGATATTCTACACATACACACAAAAGGCCGAAAACTAGACACTCTTGAACAACTGGAAATATACAAACACACAAAAACGACATCCTAAACGAACAGACACAATTCAAATCACACTCATTATTTGAACATATCATACCCCACACACACAACATCGATCCTTCAAAAGTCGTCACCGTCCCCAAGAACAAGACAGACAGCGCTCCCAGTAGCAGCCTCTGATGAAGCTTATAATAAGCGAAAACTGGTTCAGGCTATAAGGTAAAACGTTTACTTTTTTACCCATAAAAAACTTTGTGTTCCGAGTTGGTAGTGATTTAATTATATTTAGTTTTTCATATTTTACCTCCCCCTCTATTTTTAAAGGGATCAAAAAATAAATAAAACAGGGCTCTGTAGAGTAAAAGCATGGACACTTGTGCCAAGTTTTACAAAAGACAGTTGATGCATTCATATCTTATCATGAGACATATCCCAAATAGGTAGGCAGGAAAATAGGCTGATATACAAATTCCAATGATTAAGGTAAAATTAAGAACTTGCTTTGCTTGTTAAACAAACAAACAAATTACAAGTGTACAATGGTTTTCTTGATACTAGACTTGAGGTAAACTACTAAACTCCCTGACCTGCAGCCAGTGTCGTAGCTAAGGTCATGAGCCCCCAGGGCAAGATTTGAATTTTGCGCCCCCCAAAACTTATTTTGTAGGAAGAGAAACAATACAATAACTTTAAAGTGTAATTTAAGTTATACATTTAATCATTAGATATAAAATTAGTTCTTACTTATTTTGTAGGAAGAAAAACAATACAATAACTTTAAAGTGTAATTTAAGTTACGAATATCCTCATACATTTAGGCATAAAGTAGATATGAAATCACTGAAATTTGAAAATACGTTAAAAGTTTACTTTTCTGGCTTTTTCTGAGGCTAATTTGTCAATTGTATGGTCTACATCAATACTTTTTGCAATGTCATACTCAATCGATAGTATAGCGAGATTACTCAAACTTCTTGACCAATCTGCGATCGTAAATAATTTTTTATTAATTTTAATTTGCTGAGAGATCTTTCACAGCTGGCAGAAGTCACAGGTAGCGTCAATGCTAGGCGAAGAGCAATCCCTATATTTGGATAACTGGTCACTAAGCCATATTCTTCATGGCAATTAAGAAGTGCAATGTAATCTGCATTTTTTAAATCAGGCAATAATGATTTTATTTGGTGTTTGTAGCTTTCAATCTCTAAACATAACTCGTTGGCATTTAAATCATCTTTATATTTTAATGCGAGATCAGCTGCAGATTTCTTTAGTTCTTCAGTGGAGGTTTCGTGTAACAAAAGTCCTGTTAGGAAACCAAAATCAGAAGCTACGGCAGCTAAACTTTGAAATCTCCATCCCATTTGCTGAATAAGTGTGTCCAGTACACAGTAAAGCTGAATTTTAAACTTTTGAAGTGGAGTCATTATGGCCGCATTATCCTTGGCCCTTTCGTCGAACATTGTTTTAACCTTTCGTTACGCTTTTCAGAAAATTCCGGTTCTATCGATAACTCGTTTGCTAGATTTCTTGCTGAATCAATACATAGCTCTACTAGCTGAAGTACCTGTTCTACACCCGGGTGGTGAGCATTTTTATTGGCACATATTGATAAAGCCACGGCTGGCTATGAAGTTTAATTATTGGGCGGTTTTGAGCCATATTTCTTGGACTCCCTTGGAAGGTTGAAGGCAATATAACTTTATTTCCAGGCAATATGTTAACGTCCACAAATTTGTGAGTCTTCAGCTCTTACTGTGTTTTGATTTTTTCGAAACCAATTCAAACGGTTTGCCTCGGTATTGCAATAGGCATCAACCATGAATCGGTGAGTCAGCTTTACTGCGTTGAGGAACTCGTTAAAGTTTCCATCACGAATGGCAAAATGGTATGAATACCATTGAAGTTGGGACACATTTCCTTGACCAAGAGCTTTCTTCAGATCTGTGGTCCACCCTGAATCCCCATATGGGAAAAGCAAAGGGTAGCACATTGGGTCACAGAGTCTACTCAGGATGGATATATTTTGTAAAATTCCGCTTTTCGGATAAATTGTAATATCCCGATTTTCTGGGGGTGCACCATCTGCACTGTGAAAAACGGCAGCAATTTCTCCTCTGGCAGTGGGAGCGTTGGTTCTGCCGGGGTGTACATTATTTACTCTTTCTCTCAAGAAAGTCATGCTATATTCAATTGGCGTTCGGTTTTCCCGATTCGCCTTTAGCATTTCGTCTTGTTCAAATTTGAGCAAATATTCTCTAGAGAATGGATTGATATCTCTAAGAAGTTTTTGGAGGTTCTCCATTACGACACGAATGCATCCATTGTTTGCTTGATTGTTCATTCTTTCTGTCAAGGATTGGGCCGAATCCAAAATGCACAGTTGGGCATACTTTGGTAATTCACCTTGATTCGGGTGTAATGCAGATGTAGCGTGACAAATTTGCCCATGGATTCTGTAACAAAAAGGATCTAAACGTCTGGTCACTGATTGGTCAGCTTGTGCTCCCACTGAGGCAAAGGCCATTGCACTGTTGTAGGATCTTATGTTTTCCATGAAATTTTTGGAATTTGGATCAGATCCATTCATGTAATTTTTAATGAAGGGATGCATTCGTATTTCTTCTAATGCAATGGTCCCTTTATGGCAGCAATTTGACATTAATTCATTTTTTAAATGCGTGGCATTGCAAAATGGACATTTAGCGTCCATAGGGCCAAGATAACTTTCTTCAATTTCGTCTTCATTGAAGTTTTCGGGAAGCAAAGCGGTGTTGCGGGAACGGACATATCTACTGTACGTACACCAGCTTTGCTGACGAGACGCCTGAGGAGCGGGGGGGTCTACTGAATGATAGTGCGTGCTTGTGTTGGTGCGCTATTATTGTTTCTGAACACATTGTTCACACGTATTTAGTTGTAATGTTGTGTGCGATTAGATTGAACGTTCGTACATTGTATGTAAGTGTAATTTACTGAATATTTTGTTGAAGTGTTTTTTTTTTTATTCGCTACAAGAAATACCTTGTGAGAGACACTCAAGTAATACCGAAACTTTGTTAAACATATTTTAAATGTGTAGTATTACAGTGATGCGTGCAGTGGAATGGCATACGTCACCACATTCCTAGTTGAGCTGCAAAGGCGAACTGTTGATAGTACTCAGACGTCCTCTTTGATGTTGGCGTGCAACCCTTTGTCTTTCAGCGTTTGCCTCGCGCTCTTGTTGAAGTTGATTTTGTGGCATGTTTTCTCTGTGTTGCCGTTGACTTACAACATTAGCTTCACATTCTGCGTGAAGCTGCTCTTCTGACATGGCCGCTCTACGGTGTTTTTGAGCTTCAGCATTACGTGCTTTTTTTGCTGCAATTTCTTCAGCAGTTGGTGATTGCTGGCGTTTAGGAGGCATATTTGATCGTATTTCATTACTTATTCATTGGATCATCAGAAACACGTATAAACATAAATTTCACAATTAAAACATATACAGAAATATAGGACAATTACAAAATATATAGACGTACCTGTATACAAAATTACAAAACATATCAACACAATCGCATAGTAAAAACATTAAAAACTATAGGAACGGATAAATGTATACATTCGATGCCGGTAAATATCATTTGTTTATTTACTTGTTACTATGGTAACATACCGCTGACTGACACACTACCTAGCGCGTTATATTATAGATTTGATTTTTCCTGAAATCATTCAAAAAATCCACAAGGCCCTGCAAATGTTTTGATGCAACCTCAATGGACACGGTTTTTTCCTGTAAAATGCGATTAACGTTGTCAATGCTTCTATGAATATGATCCCATATGACCAATAAACAAATAAATTCAAAATTAATCATTTTTAAAATACTTTTAGCTGAAGATACAGAATCAGCTGTATATTTCCTCCTTTCATCCCTTCCTTCTGCAATGGTATGTAATATTTTTATTATTTGCGGTAGTTGAGTATGTAATGAGTGAATTGAATGATATTTTGACGACCATCTCGTATCAGAATGACCCTTCAAAGTCAATTTTAAATTTGATAAAGCTTGCCGACGTTCAATCGATCCAGAAAAATAATTAAAAATATTTTGCACGTGTTACACAAGACGCATGAACTCCAACTAAATTTAGTGAGTGTAGCACTACATGGTAAAAATCTGGCATGTTCATTCAGTTGTAAGATTCGCGCTTGAACACCTTGATATTTACCCGCCATGTTAGCGCCATTATCATATGACTGTCCCCTACAGTCTGATAGTATAAGACCATCTTTGCTGAATTTATTTACAATTTCGTCCGTAAGTCCACTGCCGGTTTTTTCGTCAGTTTTTATAAAAGCTAAAAAACTTTCTTCAACCGTACACTTTCCATTATTTGTATCTACGTAGCGCACAATTTCTGACATTTGTTCTTGATGACTGATATCTAGAGTACAATCAAATGAGATACTGTAATATTTTGCTTGCAGGATTTTTACCATAATTTTATTTTTGACTGGTGATCCTAGTGCAGAAATTACTTCATTTTGTATAGTTGGTGAGAAGTAAGAAAGGCTTCCCTTTGTAATAGAGGACACGTGTTCTTTCATTTGTAGATTATGCTTGGCCAGGAGCTCTACAATACTCAAAAATATACCAGATTTACAATGTCCTATTTTTTCGACTCAACCTCTCAGTGCCAGGTTGTTTTTGGCACAAAACAGTACCACGTCTATTATAACCTTTAGAATGTATCTCCACTTTTCTTTTTCCGCAGATATTCCACGTTGCAACTCACCGTCTAAGGTTTTACCTTTTATAAGTCGCATTTCCATTTCTTTCTATGTTACGTAACATTTACGGTGTTCTGCAGAGTTCTAGTGTTCACCGATCCTTGAATTTAAATGTTTTCAATCACGAAAACCTTTTGAAAAAATTGTTTCTTTCGTACCGAATAATAGGCTAAGCAAGGAAAACAAAAAATAGATTTGGCATTTTTACTGTAAATGAGCCACTTCCTCTCTATTTTCTCATTATTTGACAAAGTCTTCTGAAACCAATCAGCTGAAAAGGTTCTGCCATCATCAGTAATTGAAAACCTAAAATCGCAGTTTTTTCCTTGCTCTGGTCCACGTTCAATGAGAAAACACCTAACCTTGTCATCTATCTGGGGCCATGACCTAGGGTCATTATAATTTATGCACTTTGACTTATCAAAATCAGCATCTTCGGAATCCAATATATCTAATATCGGTTCAACGCCTGAAAGAAAAAGCGATTATAAAAATATGAATGCGGTTTCACACGATGATACAAAATAGTAGCTTTTGCCCGTGGCAAAAACACGAAAAAATTATCGAGAGTCTATTGTATAGGTACCAAACAAAGTACCTAACCTAATATAATAAATTAGTCAATGCATACCATAATTTTCTTTTGCATCTGAAGCTGCTTCATCGTCAATGTCACTTTTTTTTTCGTGTCTATCCAGTGGGGTATCAACATCTTCTATAGAGAAGCTGTGGTGTCAGTTTGTAATTGTGATGTACTAGCCGCGCTATCTTGTTGTGGATTCGATAATATCCATTTATTTATTGTATGGGCTAAATTTTTTTGTTCTTCTTTGCGTGCATTTCTGATCTTTCGGAATTCGGCACCAGACGGTTTTTTCGGTGGTGGCATTCTAGATAAACAAAGATAATAACTTAAATATCTCGACTAGGTTGGAAATACTTTCAATGTTTTGTGTTCACTTCACAAATAATTAAAATAATATAAGTATTAACTAAATCTTAACTTACTTTTATCGCACTATAACACTTTATCTACTTTATAACACGTGTGTGTGGCACGGGATAAAACACGATTTGTGTTTAAAATTTGTGATAAAACCAAGAAAATTTACATGGTGCAATTGAATTTTTCTAGTATCTTTCAGTAAAATTTTATTTTTTATCTGGTTGTCCTATAGTTACTGTCTGTGACAGTAATTTTTCCCGTGAAATTCAAATAATTTTTCACTTCTTTTTCTTTCTGTGTATTATTTATCCTTCAATCTAAGGAATTTTTTACGTATGGCAAATGGCAACAACAAATCAGAATGAATACATTGCGGGGATTCCCCACGCAGTGTTTTGCTACCCTGGTCGTTCTGACAGAGTATGATAGATGTATTTTCTGTATGAGTGAGACAAAGATGTATAGGTAGCAATATTTTTGTTCAGCGTGAGTCGGCAGTGAATATTTTGTACAGAAATCTGTTAAATACTTTTGATTAAAGGTTCTTTTAGGCGCTATCGTAATCAAGTGCAAGTTAGCATAAAATCGTGTTTTAATTTTGGGTAAGTTCTTAATGTGCCCGTGCCCCAGCGGCTCGCAGGCTGCGGGTCTGAGGTTTGCGCCCCTGGCGGTCGCCCCCGCGGCCAGCCCCTAGCTACGACGCTGCCTGCAGCATTAGCTCAGACTTTCATAATTTTTGCAAAATGTTGACTTCCATTTTTAACTTGTGCTGCCTATAAACATAAAAAATTTTCAGAGCAAACACTGTATTCGGATTTTGAATAACAGCCTTTCCATTATGCGGATGTTCAGCATGAAGTTTTATATTTTTTGGTGACCTAAAATTAAAAAATTTGTAAACCTCAACACTACATTGAGACTGTGGTTAAAATTATCTTTGATTTGAAATCCTACTTGGATTTTTGAGATCTTTTCAAAATTCTGATACACTTTTTGGACCCTGGTGCCCCCAAATTTTGAAACTTCTAAAACTGAACACTACATTCAGATTTTGATTAAAATTCTGTTTAAGTTGATACCTCATATGGCCATGTTGCAATTTTTCAAATTTTGACCCCTCACATTGTTGTCCCCCTGCCGCTCTATTTTTTGAGAGGATCAGTCTAAAAAAACAATTGGGTTCTGTAGGTTATATTTATGGACACATATGCCAAGTGTCATGAAAAACAGTGCATTCACACATTGTCATGAGATATATAGACAGACTGATTGGTGCCAAATTGTCGAGTTAAAATTGAGCCCTCTCTTTATGAATGTTACTGATATTTACTGTCAATTTCAGACAACTCCTGATTATTTGAAATAGGAAATGGGATGAGCTACACAGTGAATGAAAACATATATACGACTTTTTGTAATATTTGGGTAAAATAAAATTGAGGCTAAATACAACAGTTTGAAAAATAAATATGCACATACAGTGAGCTAAAATCGAAAGTCATCTTCAGAATGACACAGCATAGTACTTCAGTGCATAGTCAATCATAGTATGCCCATTTCCTGGTTACCAATGCAGTATGGGTATATCGACATATGTAGGATATTAAAATAATTAATTAAATAATTAATCTGACATAACATGTCAAATTTTTTTTAATGATATGTGACAACAAAATAAATGTCACTTATTTGCCTGAATTAGAGGGGACGATCGCCATCACTTTGTGGTGCTTTGTGATCATTGCCATCTTCTGGCCAAGCCAAATATTATTTCCATGTATACATTTATTTCACATGTATTCATTTTACTTTCTTTACTTTTACGTGTATTCATTCTACATGTCTGATGCAGCACACATGAAAATCTATTACATATAGTGTCAGTTGAAACTTCAATTTGTAGTGTTCTACACAATAGCCAGTGATGGGATTCAGACATACTAATCGTTATAAGAAATCTCACTTTTAGTTGACATGAGCAGTGGGATATGGCTGTCTGCCCACATTTACATTTAAATTGGGTTTCTGTTTATAACTAATTAATTTTTTTTTGTAATCTGTTGCAGTTACAGTTGCATTTTGTGTATTATATCAAGTTCTTGGGCAAAATAATCCAAAACAGTATTATGTCACTCCAGAAAATACGATTAGCCAATTGACAAACAGATTCACAATAGATATGTACAATGTAAGTAAAATGTATTGTAATATACTGACATAAAGTTATGAAATAAGGCAGGTTATATGTATGTTCCAGTGAAAGTGTAAGTTTCAGTCAGTGAATACTTTTGCTAACAATTGAATACTTTCACTGAACCTGTTAGTGGATATGGATAACAAATACACAGTACGAACAGATCGTAAACATTCAATAGTGATTGTATCCAATAACTAGTGAATGTTTACTTTCTCTAACATTAAGTAGTGACTGAAATGGATATTCTAAAAATAAACTTTAATAATTAATTCAATAATTTTATTATTTTAATGTAAGATAAATGTAACAAATTAAGAAAAACTATTTTAAATTATTTGTTGCAACCAGAGCAATATGCCATTTAGAATTACATAAGACTTTTAATTTTTATATGAACATTTAAACGTCTGACACTTGTTATGCCATGATGAACATTAAAAAAATCCTTACCTCAGAATTCCCAACACAAATATAACCTCAGACACTGTTGGAACGATTATTTGCCCGGCTGTTAGGCTGTGATCTACTGCTTGTGTGCAGAACAGACATTTCTGCCCCACGATCAGAGGCCATCTTCAGTGCCAGGAACAATTGGCATGGTGTCCGCCAATTACTCCAGTGCTGAGGTAGAGACTATGTATTTTCCCTGAGAAGACGCACTTAAATAAACTTTCCAAACCAGCACGAACTAAGCTGGAAAGCAACATCAGCTAATCAGCATTAAGTGAACTTGATTTGGCATGCTGTTTTCCTGAGCCATTAGCAGACCAATTTACTGTGGCCCACTCACAGATTGACATGTAATAAGACTAAATAACGTAGTAAAAAAATGCAGTAAAATTAAAAAGGTTAATAGAATTAAGATACCACTGAAATATTTAACTGAAAAAATGAAGTTATGTTAATTCTAAAGCTTTATTTTAAAAATAATTTTTAATTAGATGAATATTATACAAAACAAGTTAAAAGATCATAAGAACACTGTTTAAAAAAAATATATGTAGTAAAAAGTAAGTAAAAAGGATCTGAATTTTTAGCAGCCATAAGAATTGAATTATAACAAAAGTTTTAATTATGTTATTAACAAATCTACATTTTTTAAAATTTTAATTGAAAGTGATTGATATAGTATATATGGCTCTTATAAATATTTTTCTTTACTTACGTTGATTCTCAGACATATCTATAAGTGGAATAATTAAAATATTCAGGCAGGCAGTACCAGCTCACTTATGGTCTGACAAATAATATACAAATCTCTAAGTCTCTATAATCTACAAACATGTACAAATTTCTATATTTGGTAAATCTCCTAATATCATTGACACTCTCCCTCTGTTTATCCAATCACCTGCACATTATGAAAAATCCTGGTCTACAATCCCTGCTTCCCCATAGAAACATCATCTTGGCTACATCACTGGAATCTATATTTGCCACCCAAAAAAGGTGGAATTAATTTAGAATTTAGAAATAATAAGGTGTGTTCAAAAAAAGACCAAACTTTTTGAGTAGCACACCAATCCACACAAACAATGCATTGTGCATATTGGGCATACCTAGCGACAGTCTTGACAACAAACTGCCATTTATTCAGTTCTGCTATAAGCATTAGTCTTTGAGCTATATCATACTGAATGGGGATGTGTGCATTGCTATCCATCGGATTAGTGACAAAGTGACTAAGAAAGACCTTGAAGAGTAAAGTGTGTATGAAACTTTATGACAAACAAATGTTAAAAATGTAGAGACATTCTGGTTGTTCAACCAAGCATATAGGGTGGCCTGCATGAGCTGAACTTTCAAATATTTTAGGAATAAAGAGGGCAAACACATTGGTCACTGCAGATCATAGCAGCGTCAAAGATAATGGCATGAGAGCTTATGATGTGGTAATTGTAAATCATCGTTAAACTACCGAGATTTCCTGAGAGAGTGGGCATCAGTATAAGATAGTAAAATTAAATTTTGATAGAAAGACTTATTTATCACTGAAAAATTCTTGCTGCGTTTGTTGACTGACGATCAGAAAGAGAGTGTTTCAAAATCGGTCAGCAACTGTGAACTAATGGAAATGGTAATGACAACTTTGGAATGCAATGGATATTTCTATGTAAAGATTTTACCAAATTTGCAGGAAAGTTCACAGACATACAAAACACACAAACACATGTGCACACATTGTGATATGATGTTCATTCTCATCACTATCAGCTGTGGCTCTACAACCCTTGGTGGGTCTTGGTCTGCTCCAAGAGTCAACTCCATTCTTCCCTATTGCATGCCCTGGATTTCCAGTTTCTTATGTTCAGCTTTCTGAGGTCTTTCACTATCTGATCTTTGAATCTACTTCGGAATCTTCTCCTCGGTAGAAGATATGTTTTGTAGGCTGTCCTTCCTCCATTCTCTCTATGTATCCAACTCACCTTAGCCTGCATATTTTGATTTTCCTGACAATGTCCAGCTCTTTGTAAAGATGGTATAGTTCATAATTATAGCACCTGTGCCACATTCCATTTTCTTGTACTTCTCTAAATACTGTGATTAGAATTCGTCTTTCAATTTGACACAAATTCAACATGAATTTCATGAACACGAAATTCTCTCGCTATTTTTTGTCATCATCCAGATTTCTGAAGCATGTATCAGCACTGACCTGATACGTGTTTTGTAAATTTTTCATTTCATGCTTCTTGAGATGAAGCTAGATCCAAGGTGCTTTTTTAATCCATAATATATTTTATTTGCGAGATTCGAGTATATTCTTCTTCTTATTTCAGTGTTGGTGTCGTTAGTTCTGTTCATCTGGGAGCCAAGATATATGAACACTTTTACTGCCTCTTTATTTTTTGTGCCTACTTCAAGGTTTTGAAGGGTGGGTTTAGTGGCAGTTTGTTGGTACCGTATATGTATTTTGTTTTCCCCAAGTTTATTACAGTCCAATTTTATTTGAGGGATGTTCATTCTCACTTTGTGAAAATCCTATGGATGATGTTTGCATGTGCCCGCTACAGCGTGTGTAGCTCGGAGACTGATGATCGTGATGGACAGGGGTAGCAGCTGTCACTAGCAGCATTTGTGCAGCTGGGTCTATGCGCAGGTTGATGCATTATACAAATAGTTTGGTCTTTTTTTAGACACACCTTAAACACAATAGATTATAGACATTATAAGATTTAATTCAAGGATACAAACTGGAAAACATAAAATTTCACTGTAATGATAACTAACAGAAAATTACTTGAAATCTTTTCTAGGCTATGAAAGGTAGAAGTGGCAATATATTAGTGTCTCCATTTAGCATGAAAGTTCTGCTCACTTTACTGTATCTTGGATCCAGAGGCAAAGTAAAAAATGAGGTACAGGCAGCTCTTCACATTACACCAAGTAATGAATATTTTGTCAAAGAGGGTTTCAAGGAACTCATAGCCAAGCTCGACAATGTAAGTGTCTATTTGTATTATACAATTTTGTTAAGTTATATAACTTTATAAAACTAAATTTAGTAAACTTTTTAAAAAATTAATCACTCTTTTCATACACTGGCAAAACACAGCCAGTTTTAGGTTAATGAGTCGCTGTATGGGTGTACACTTATATTATTTTCTGGTGTATATTTACAGTTTATAAAATAAATATGACAGTTAAAAATAGCATTGTAAAACAAATTATACCCAAAAAAATAAAAGCCTTGTTATCCTTATATAAAATAACAATTAATATTAATTGTTATGATAAGAAGATAATAATCATGAGGAAATATGAAGACGATTATAAATTAAACATATAAACGGGTTCTAATACTGATAACATGTAAATATTTGTCACGAATTTAAACTTATTACAAATTAAACTTGAAATTATTATGGTATATTGAATTTATTAGTTTGTATACATGTTTATAAAACATTTTTTCTCAGGCCCTTTATTAAGGAAATATTGTTTTGTTTTCATTTCCTTTCTATTTTGAAATTTTTTATGATTCTCTGAATGTCTTCTTCTACACATGCAACATTGTGTCCAACAGTATATGCAGTATCTGTGTGTGGCCCTTGTGTCAGTCTCTTCATCCTGTTCTACAGCTCCCACAAATTTTTTAGTCATATAGATTTTAAAATAAACTACACACTGTTAATATTGTAACAATATTATAGTTTAAATCTTACAATGCATCAGAGTAAATTCAAGATGGTGCATTTGCTTGAATATATATCATAAATTTCTTTACTGTGGACTTTAGTATATGTAAAAAACAACAACATTGAACTTTGTTACATAGCAACTTTTTTATGACACAACTTTTTCACCATCAAAATGTACTTCTAATTGTCAGTCTGCCGTCACATACACCTGATTACTGCTATATTATTTGTTTTCAATAAATCAGATTTGTATATGATTAAACATTTGTATATTTAAAAGAAATGTCATTTGACCATCTTTGTAAATGTGTAATTTGAATGTGGGAACTAGACCAATCCATCATTATACCACTCCCCTCCTCGAAAAAATTACTGTACTGTTTTATACTCCAGAAAGTACATGGTGGTGGTGATAGGTAACTATTAGAAAGTATTTCAACCTGTATATATTGGATATTTTATTAGGAGAAAATAATATTGTTCTTCTTCACGCAATTACAGTACCTCTTCAGTAAACGTGTATCTCTGCACTTATTTCATGTATACAATTCACTGATCTCATATCTGATAGGTTTATGTAAACTCTCTTTACGACTCCTGGTAGCTACAATAAAAACAATAATATAAAAGGGCATGTATCAGCATTGTAGCATATGAGACCTACCGAAACTATATTCAGAATTGTCGGTGGATGCGTTGAAAGTCTCAGAACTAGGAACCAGAGGAATTAAAATGTGCAGACTATGTCATGCAATCAAGAGATTTGTAGAAAATACATTGTTGTTTAGTGAGAATACAGTCAAAAGAGAAATCAATCTTGAAAGTTTAAAGGTTGAAATAATTACAATATGATAATGTTTGTTCAGGTTACAACAATTAAAGAGATGAAAATGTATGGTAATATTTTCTGTGTGGGAGTGTGTATGTTTATAAATTGCAACTTTTGATCAGTTTTTAGTATTTTTGACTCACTTCATGCGTTTTGTTCTATTTTTTTTTTGGGTACCAATACATATTCCCATCTTTTATATGGTTTCAGTTTTTTTATTAAAAATTATATTATTATAACCATTCAAATAATTATATGTCAAAATTGGTAATTTGTTATAAATGTTTATTTATTTAGAATGTTAAAGATTTAAAATTAAAAAATTTTAAATATACTGCGGATACCTAAAACCTTGGCAATGACGTCCATGAACTCTGGCTAGATAACCTTAGAGTGTAGTGAATAAAGAGCAGAGATATCAGTCCTAAATTAATATATAATCAGTGCCTGCATTTTACTTTATAACACACACACACACACACACACACACACACACACACACACACACACACACACACACACACACACACACACACACACACACACACACACACACACACACACACAATCTTCAAATAAATACACTGCAAGTAGGTTTATTTTCCCCTCACTTTATATATGTGTGTGTGTGTGTGTGTGTGTGTGTGTGTGTGTGTGTGTGTGTGTGGGTGGGTGGGTGAAAATAAACCTACTTGCAGTGTATTTATTTGAAGATACTACATGGAAGACCTGCAGGAAACTCAACGAGTTACTTACAAAGGAATTATATGTGTGTGTGTGTGTGTGTGTGTAATAAAACATTGGTGATTATATACAATATCTTCGAATAAATATAACTGCAGGAAGGTTTACTATAATTATGAAGAATAATATATGAACATCAGTTCTTCAAATATTAACTACTTTTGTAAGTAAAATCAAATTCCATTATCACATTATGCATGTTTCACTTATTAACTCAGCATCATCAGAGGTTTATAAATAATTAAAAGAATTATAAGAATTTATTATTATTTAATTATAAGAATTTATAATTTTTCAAAAATAATTAATATTTGAAGACTATACAATAATATTAATAGTATATATATTAGACAAACAAGAATAAAGTGAGTAAATATGAATATACATGTATACATATTATTTGTGTACACGTTAGCTGTAGCAAGTTAATCTGAATTTAACATTCAGATATCTCAGCCAAAAAAGTGCATAATGTGTGTAAGCTTATAAATGAGAAAGAGGAAGAACTGGTTTTCAAGGACAGGAAACACCAGCACATGTGTGAGAACATGAAACCTTTCACTGTAAGTGACTTGTTTTGCTGACCATGGAAACGGCTGGCTTAGTACAATTTGTTATCAGAAGTTTCCTTGTAGCTGGTTGAAGTAACAGCAGTAATATTAATACCAATGCCATTAATGGCATGGAGTGCAATGCTGACCAGACTTGGCAACAGTGTGTTGTTTGAATTTTTGGGTATTCCCAGTGACCTTACACTCTGATTTACAATTCATACAGCTGTATAAATTGCAAATAATGTATGTAGAAATAATTCATTTTTGTTTTTTGTACACTGCGAGAAAAAATCAACCCACTGTAATTTCAAATGAACTGATAAAAATAGATTTGAAACAAAAATATGATAATAAATAATATTGACATAATTCTTTAAGATTGGCGAAATCAGATGTATATTTTGTATAGTTTTATATAAGTATTGTACTATTACAACCAGTTACCTGAAATTTGTTATGGTAAACAATTTTTATATAAAGCACTTAGTCAGCATTGCCATACAAAATGACCAATTTTGATATAACCTGAACTGCTGCAAAAACTTCTAAGAGTTACTCGTCAGTGTCTGTTTTCTTGATTTGTACACATTCAATGCATTTTTTACCATGTTCACTACTCATGCTGCTCAGCCTTAATATTTGGCACCCAACCCTTTACACAAACTTCAAGAGTTTTCTGTTCTTATTCTTTGCACATGTATGTGTTGTCTAGCAACTGAATGACTTCAGTAATTTTACAATGATACAATCTTTTCTCATGTTTCCTTGAAACAGCAGAAGCAGTGATTTCATTCACCATGAATCAATTTTTCATATCCCCGTAAAGGTCACTTGTACACATTGAAGCAAAATTCATCAACCATGTTCTTAATATTTTGTTTTGAAAATATTTTTCAAATATTGCTAATATTTGATAATATTGCTCTTTTTGGTGCAATGCCAAAACTGGATGCGGATATTTGTATGGTTTCTAAAATCTGTTTATGCAACAAAAGTTTACTGCGTGTTGATAGAGTTACTGATATTCGTAAGAACCGCCATTTTTTTTTTTCGGTTCCCAGTTTATCTCATTGTGGAGGGGGATGTAGGACTTACAGTTAACTTTAGTGTAGCTGATAAAATTGGACTGCAGAGAAACTTGAAGAAAACAAAATATATGTATGCTATCAACAAACTACCACTAAACCCAACCCTTCAAAACCTTGAAATAGGCACAAAAAATATAGAGGCAGTAAAAGAGTTAATATATCTTGGTTCCCAGGTGAACAGCACTAACGACACCAACAATGAAATTAGAAGAAGAATATATCTCGCAAATAAAATATATTATGGATCAGTGGTGCTGGGTTTTGAAAATCAGTGGGGGTGCTCTAACTCACAGTCCACAACCAGGGGGGGGGGCTGGTTGAATTTTGAAAAATTGACCTTCCTGAAAATGCAGTTTTAGGTCTTTTTGAATGAACAACACTTGATGGTAAACATAACCTATCGTTTTATTAGGTGCTTTTTTCCCCAATAATGAATGAGTACAAAAGCTAATCCACATAAAAGGTATACAGTTGTTTTCTTTTTTAAATCTTTAAATCACAGAAATAGTGAAAGTAATGATAAAAAAGTAAGAAATATTACATTTTACATATATGTGAATTAAAAGGAGGGAAGCTAAACAAATAAAAATTGTGTAGCCTCTATTTGGTCTTAAGTTAAAAAATATAATAGTCTTTACGAGAATGTTCTTTCTTCTCTCTTGGAATGATGGCAAACTGAGTAAAAAGGAAAAAAATAGTTCATTTAAATTAATAAATAATAGGCTCAAATTTGCCGCTTATTGTTAGCTTAAAAATAAAAGGGAAACTGAAAGTCTTTAGTTCAAAAATTAAAGTCTTTGCGGAATTTATAATTCTCCTAACTCACTCATAAAGAAAGTGTTCCTACGGACAGTCAATCGTTTCATGAAAATGTTCGCCACACTTTCGAGGTTCAATTTATTTTTTGCTTCTTGCTTATGGGCACGCATGATTGCGTTGTCGTTCAATTTTCCTTGCGTCATGGTGTTGCGCAGGGCAGAGCAGTTTTTAATCTTCTCAGGACGGAGAATGAAAGTTCTGCTGAACATGTAGAAACAGGTATAGTTAAAGCGATCTTTATCATCTTGACCACCTCTGGAATCAATTCGTTGATGTGTTTGTTTCAGGAAAAGAAGAGCACTAAGTCTTCCAAAATTTTTAGATTCACACACATTTAACATCATATTTCTGTGCAAAATTAATCTTTCAGGGTCAAAGTTATCCTTATAAAATTGTACTACAAAACTGCAATCTTTAGTTTTGGAAAGAAGAAATGTTTCAATTTCTTTGAAATGAGTCATAGCGTCTTTAGAAAATCTATCATCGGAACAGTTGATCACAATATCTAAAACCTCGAAATAAATTTTCCGGTACTCTAATAATGACGGGCACTGGCAAAAGCAAAGGGTTGAGCGCTGTCATCAAGTCTTCGAGGAATTTTTCGAACTTTTGGAAGTTTCGGCTCTTTGACATTAAATTTGTTGGTCAATCCCAAGCAAGAGCTCCAAACTGCATCGAAACGTTCATCAGTTCGAGATAACTTTAAAACCTCTCGGACACTATGAATATTGTCCATGGCGTTTTGCAGCTGTAAGAAGGAATGTTGCAGAAAGGCATTCAAAATTTGCGTAAAAAGCGTAGTGACAAATATAAAGTCAAAAGAGCACAGAAATTTTAAGAAACCTTTAGCTTTAGCAGCAGCATAAGATTTTTTGAGCTCAATTTCCTCAAAGAACAATATTAACTCTTCGTAATTCTGCAAAATCGTTTTCAACGAACTTATTCTGTAACACCACCTGGTAGGGCAAAAAGGCCGTTGGAGCTACAGGGTGAATGGACCTACCATCTTGGGCAGCTTGCTAGCCAAAAAATAGCTACTCAAATATTGCTAGTCGGTTGGGGGACCCGCGCAAAAAATTTATCATTTCTTTGACATTTGCAAGATAGTCTCTCACCACGTCTCATTTTGCATTGCCTCTTGGGTCACAAGGTTCAAAGAATGTGGTCAAACCGTGAACATGCATAACCCCGCGGCTCAATTTCTCTGATTTTTGCTTGCAACCCTGAAAAAGCGCCTGTCATATTTGCCACTCCGTCAGTAGCAATACCTTTGCATGACTTGATATCCAGAAAAAAAACGAGTGAGAACATCCATTAAAATTTTCATCAAGACTTCAGCTGTAGTAGATTCAGTTTTATAGAGACCAAAAAATAATTCATTAATTTGAAAATCCTCACCACTGACCAATCGAAAAGAAATTGAAACTTGCTAGTATTGAAATGCTTCGCTAGTTTCATCCATAATTATCGAATAGTATTGGGAGTCTTTTAGAAACTTGATCAAGTTTTGTAAGACTTTGTTAGCCATAATAGAACGTAGTTCATTTGTTATATCGTGTGAAAACCATCTGTACTTTGTATGTTGAGCCAAGAGGACAAATCGGAGTTATCTTCAGCAACTAACTCTAACAATGCATGATAATTAGAATTTTCATCTGTGTGACCACGGGTTGCTAACCCCTGAACCATGAGATAACGCAGTGAAAATAACATTCTTAAGAGAGCTACTCTTGCAGCTTTCATATCTCTCTCCTTACCTTTAGACATCAAAGACTGCGCATCCACACCTTTATCCATTGCACTTTTCCTAGTACAGCAGGACATATGAAAATCTGATTTTTCATGAGAAGCGAATCTTTGTAAGGCTTTGTTCCAAGAAGAAACCCGACTTCTTCCATGAATGCTTTTATCACGTCTTCGTCTTGTTTAGTTTTTTCGCAAAAGGTCCACTGGAGGAAATTATTTCCTAACACAGAACAAAACACTTTATCACACTTCTCGTCGTGTAAGATCCACTTATATTTGTCTTTCCACAGTTTTTGAAAAGAACGCCCACCAACACCAGTTTTGTTTGTTTCTTTAGATGAAGTAGTTGAATCCGAGCCACCTGAATCACTATCTGCTGATAACGTCGTAGCCATATCACTTTTTTTCATTGACGAGCGAACAATGAATTTATCCATTATAATAAAACGAATAGAACAAACAAAGAATTAAACTAACTTACACTTTTCCGTGTATTTAAACGTATATGTGATATGTGAGGAGTGGTAGTTTCTGAAGGGGAGGAGTCGCGAGGTTGTGCTTGCATGGGCCAATGCGAGAGCGCCCGTAAAAATTAGCATAATCCTTTTTAACCCTTTGAAGAGTATGGAAAAATACGCAAAAGGAGTAAGGCCGTGCCGGTACGTTATATGTAATGTTTTGCAACAGCTGTTGTTTTTTTAATATATTTGCTCTGCGATCTCATTCACCTGTTTATGATGACGGACAAGTGTTGTGGGAAGGATGGACAGAGCCTGGAATGGCTTTGTGGGCGGAGTGACCTGCCACAGCTGTCTTATCATGGGAAACGCAAGTCCCGCATAAACGGAAGTACCCTGGTAAAGTCTCTGCCCAAACCAAACTTTGTTTATCCCCCCTCTCCGTTCTATGAAAAAATCGGGCCCTATGAAAAAATCATTTAAGAAATATGACGAAAGATTAGAATTTTTGCCCACTTCTTATTTCTTTCTTTTTCTTTTCTTCTTTTTTCTTTTCTTATTTTCTTTTTTTATTTTTTTCTCCCTTTTATGTGTGGGTGCTGAGCACCCCCACAAAAATTCTGGGGGGTGTTCGAGCACCGGAGCACCCCCGGAGTCGGCGCCCCTGTTATGGATTAAAAAAGTACCTGGCATCTAGCTTCATCTCAAGAAGCACGAAATACAAAATTTACAAAACTCTTATCAGGCCAGTGCTGAGGTATGCTTCAGAAATCTGGGTGATGACAAAAAATAGTGAGAGACTTCTAGGTTGCTTTGAAAGATGAATTCAAATAACAGTATTTAGTGAAGTACAAGAAAATGGAATGTGGCACAGGCGCATTAATTATGAACTATACCATCTTTACAAAGAGCTGGACATTGTCAGAAAAATCAAAATATGCAGGCTAAGGTGAGTTGGACACATAGAGAGAATGGAGGAAGGACAGCCTACGAAAATGTCTTCTACTGAGGGGAAGCTCCCGAAGTAGATTCAAAGATCAGATAGATGAAGACCTCAGAAAGCTGAACATAAGAAACTGGAAAACCAGGGCAAGAACACAATAGGGAAGAATGGAGTCGACTCTTATAGCAGGCCAAGGCCCACCAAGGGTTGTAGAGCCACGGCTGATGATGATGATGTAACTGATATTTCAAATTCATATATATATTAACCCCTGATGAAGGAAGTTACAGACAATATAGTTAGTTAGAAGATGAATCTGATAATTATGGTTGTTACAATAATTATGACAGTTTTTGCATTTTCATTCAGTTATATTATAATCCTTCACTTTTTCATTGTATGTTATTACTAGGGGGTGGATTTCTATGATATGTCATATTTTTTTCCTTGACATTATTTCAGGTTTCGGGTTGATTTAAACTTGATTCCACGTATTCTGATGAAGATTGATAGGCTTTTATTGTGCATATAATTGCATATTTCGGTAGTTTTTAAGTTTTGTAGCATATGTAGCACTAAAATGCATATTTAAGTTATATTTTTTGACTTTTTATATACATATTTAGACATTTATGAAGTTTTACAGCATATTTACAGTGAAAATGGATTATAATGGCATTTTTCGTGTATTTTTCACGCAAAAATGCATTTATTCGTTCCATAACAAATTGTGGTGTGTTATAGTAGTAAAATGTTTTTTTCAGGATATCCTTAAAATACCTATATTCGGAGAAATGGTGAATAACGTGTGAAATGTCTTTGGAATGCGGAGTTTCAAGTACCGTTAGGCCTCTATTGTTTGCCTCCATGAGCAATAATGCCAGCAGGCAGAATTGAAGGGAGGGGGAGGGTTTTTCTTACATTTTGTAGATAAGTAGTGTGGGGGACTGTAAAATATGGGTTTCAATTGATGAAACAACAGACGCTGATGGGAGGTATGTTGCAAACATGATTGTTGGCACACCAGTGGCGAATATAGAATATATTTTGGGGGGGGGCCAAGATTAATGTAAGGTTAGGTTAAGTAATTTTAAGTAGACACCCCATGATACTTTATATCAGTTTTGCTGCTCATATCCAGAGGGTAATTTGCGCTGAATGCCCCTTTTACTTTACCGAGATCACGCTTCTTTATTGTTGACATTAAATCATAAAAAATGTATCTATTTTTAAACAAACCAAATTATGAAAAGATCTGTTACTATATTTCAAACATTGGTCAAGATTTTAACAATGTCTCATCTGTAAACACTTATCCGAACTAAAAGAGTGAAATACGCGATTGTGATTATCGTGTTTGGAGGGGTTCTAGCTATAAATATTGTTTGTTCTGTAAAAAAGTTTTGAATAGAAGCTTGCCTCTTCATTACAATTGTGGTTCACTTACGGCCAACTTCAATATACTGATAAAGTACGTAAAAATTAACACTTAAAACACCACCATACTTCAGTACAACAGATGTCGAACAAATGTAAACAACAAACAATGGCTGCCACTGAACTGTTCAGTTGTCCGCACACGCAGATGGCCGGGTGGGAGCCCGAGTCGGACCGAATCAACCCGAACTGGCACGAACTTCACACCACTACCACCCCACTCCCCTCACCTATACGGGGAATTATCACTGTCTGCCGCGGCGATGCCTTCGCGCATGATTCATTAAAATAATTCAGATTACATTACTTATTTTTTTCTTTATATTCATTATTTCGGGGGGGGGGGGCCTGGGCCCCCCCTTATATACGCCCCTGTGGCACACTGAAAGAAGACAGACCTCGAGAAATATTCCTCCTAACATGTGAAGTGCTAGAGAGGACAAATCATTCAAGTACTGCTGTATTATTTGCGATTCTTTGAATATATGGTGGCCAAATAGGGCAAAAAGAGAAAACGTTCTTCTCTTTATTACTGACACAGCTCCTTATATGATGAATGCAGCCAAGGCACTAAATATGTTATATCCGAAGATGATACATGTAACATACCTTGTGCATGCTTTACATAGAGTGGATGAAGAAATTCGCAGTAACTACCCTGAAGTGAATAAATTAATATCAAATGGAAAGAAAGCCTTTCAGAAATCACCACTCCACCTGCAAACATTTAAAGATGCAGCTCCTTCATTGCCCCTTCCTCCCCAGCCTGTCCTAACACGCTGGGGTACCTGGATTGAAGCTGCGGTATATTACTGCAACAATTACGACACAGTGGAGAAGACCTTCTTGAACTTCTTGGATCCTACAGATTCTTCGTCAGTGAAAATAATGCAAGACTTTTTTCATGTTCCACTATAAAAACTGACCTGGCTTACTTGAAATCCAACTTCGGTTTCTAACTGAACAAAATCACCCAGCTAGAAGCTTCAGGTTCTGAACTAAGTGTTGCTCTGAATATTGTAAAATACACAGAACAAGAGTTAAAACGTGCAAAAGGAGTAGTAGCAGCCAAAGTCCATGCAAAATTAGTGAGTTTACTGGAGAAGAAGCCTGGATTTTTGCAACCGTGTGGCATAAGTGAGATTTTGTGCGGAAATGAACCAGGTTCAGACTTCGAAATGAATTTTCACCCTTTGACCTAAGTTTATTTAAGTACGCCCCCATTACTTTGTATGATGTTAGAGACGTTTCTCTCGCTAAAAGACCATTCTCAGTGACAACAAGAGAGGATTTTCATTTCACAATCTGAAAATGCATGTCGTCATCAACTGCAACAATTCAGCTGATAATGAAGACTGAGATCATGTATGAATACTTTTAATAGGGGTAGTTGCAAGGAATGGGATTTGAGCAAGTAAAATTATTTAATTACTTTTCTCTTCCTTATAGGGCTGGTGCTGTTTTGCAGAATGCAGTTAAATGAGTTCGTGAATGCTGCACTGTGTGATTATCTTAAAGACACTCATTTGAAGTAGATAAATAAAAATAATAATTAACAGGATTAGCTCTATATTTAATAAATAAAATGAAAATGTAACACATACGTTAAAATGAAGTCATATTTTGGATTTTATTTGTCATGTTTTAATGTTTTTTAGGTCATAAATGCTTGCATATTTCCTACATTTTTAGGTCAAAGAAATCCGCCCCCTAGTTATTACTATTGTTATATTAATTATAGTAACAACATTACTGTCAAAGTGTATAAAATTCATACAGGAAATATTCACTTCATGCTTTGTCAGTTATATATTAAAACAATTTTCCTCATATTTTCCTCATTTTGTGGTTTACAGTTACCACAAAAATAATTATAAATGTTTTGTCACGGAAAATATTCACTTTGTGTGTATGTGCGTGTGTGTGAGTGAGTGAGTGTTTTTAAACACTGCAGACATTTTATTTCATAGTAGGTTTTCCCAATATCATAAAAAACACAAGCTTTGATACAATAATACAAAAATGTTTATAACTGCTCACATTGAATTTTATCACATTATTTTTAGTGAAAAGTTTATATCAGATGGTTTCCTTTACACAGCACTCTTTACAGTTTGTTACAATTAACTGTATAAAAAACTGTATTCCATTTTTAAAATTCTTGACAATTTTGAAAATATAGTTTGGTCAAATGATGGTCAGAGTTTTTAATAATTTCTTACTATTTTTAAATTTTTTACAACCATTTTATGGTATTATAAATTTTCTCATTAGACTTAAAGTAGTCACACAGGCTACAGTCAGGATTAGACAGGAATAGAATAAGGTAGGTGAGATGGAAGATGCTACTACTACATTTGAAAATATTAGCCTGTTCACTGAACAATTATCAGCATTCTTAAGTTCTGATATCTATATTTTGTACAACATTTGTACACATACTCTTATATGTTCTTTGTTTTTAGAATAAAATTTTTTATATTATGTAAAAAACATTGTTTTATTAAATGTTTTAAATTAATTAACAATGTACTATGCCATCACAATAACTGCACATCATTTTATCCAAATAATTCTCCCTTCCCAACTTGTCCACCCATAATTTAATTTCCTGTATTGGCTAGGGAGGGGTATTTATAGAAGTCTTAATGAATAAATAAATGTGTGTATGTGTACACAGAAATACACTTGAATTATTTTGCTGCTAAGCTTATAACACTGCCCACAGGAAAGTGCATGTTTATTTCTTTAAACATGATACTTCACAATGGCCCAAATCGTAGGATAGGAAGTCTTAAAACAAAGGTCTGTGTTTTGCCAAAGTAGCATCTATTTTAAAGGTTTGTGTGTAAGCTTATTTTGTTTAACTGCTGCGTAAATCTTATGTTTTAACACAGACAGAGTGTGAGGTATGCTATGATCTTTTTAAATCACACATACTATTTTAACACACACACACACACACACACACACACACACACACACACACACACACACACACACACACACACACACACACACACACAATAATGCTCTTCTGAACAATAGTGCTATCACCAAAAACCGACTGAACAGCACTCCTAGCGGCAGGTTCTGATGAAGCTCGCTATTAGAGAAAACCAGTTTAGGCTATGAGGTATCCAAAATACTTGTGTCCCACATCGGAGTTGTATACATTTTAGTTCTAAATATTATTTATCGCATGCAATAATAATTCATTCTGTGTATATACTGAAATGTTACAAGATGGTGACTGTAATATTTATCTTTTCCAGGTTTTTTTTGTTCTTCTTTCTTTCAAATGTTCTAGTGTTTACCCCATGCCCATACTTCCAATAACAGTGAACATAAATAAATGTTTGCAATAATAAGTATAGTTTTTCTGCTTTGTTATTAAGACTGAGCATATTTTGATAACACGAACCAGTGTTTGTGTTTGTGTTAGTGAGTTTACAAATTTGCATGCTATGTGATACATTCTACAAACATTAACTGAAATATGCTGAGCTAATATACCATTTGTTTTCAGAGTGAACCCTTAGAAATAGCAACCAAAATGTTTCCAGCAGTTAACTTCAGAATAAAGAACAAATTTCTTGATGATGCACAGACGTACTTCAACACAGTAATCGACAGCCTAGACTATCTGAATAATCCGGAGAAATCTGTACGATCGATTAATTCATTTGTTGCACAGAAGACACACAATAAAATTCCAAATCTGGTTACCGGTGGTAAGTAAATCTTTGCTTAAGTCATTATATTTGTGACATAGTTAAGAATTATACTCTGTTCCATCTTATAGTACCCAAACTCTGCAGCACTCTTTCACGGACACTTTTTTGTACGAGACATGATAAAAAATAATGATAATTTTTATTTTTTTATAAAATCATTTATTTATTCTTCAAACTCAACATTGTTCCTTTCAATGTAGTCCCATCAGATACAATGTACTTCTGACAATGTTCTTTCCAGCCCATAAAACATTTGTGAAATTCTCATTTTGGTATAAACTTCAGTTAACTCAGTGATCTTGTGTTTATCTCCTATATGGTTGCAAAATGTTGTCCTTTCATTGTGTTCTTCATTTTTTGGGAACAAGAAAAGGTCATGTGGGGGCATATATGGCGAATAGATTGGGTGCACCATTAAAATGGTGTTTTTTTTTGCCAGTAGTGAAGTGTGAGCCACTACATTGTCATGGTGCAAAATCCAAGAATTGTTTGTTCACAGTCCTTTTTTTGTTTTGATTGCCTCATTCAACAATGATGTAAGGCTTCAAAATTTTACTCTTTATTGACAGTACGGCCTGATGGTAAGAATTCATAGTGGAATATGCCATTGAAATAAAAGAAAACAGTAAGTAGAACATTCACATTAATCTCCATGGCATGGTTTTTTTTGTCTTACCTCTTCAGGAAGCTTCCATTGGGACGATTGAGCCTCTGTTTCAATACCATAGCTGTACACCCATGTTTTATCATTTGTTATGATGTGTAAGTAAATCTGGGTTATCAGCTCAACATTTGCTCGGTGATGTTTTTGCAATATACTGCTTTTGCTGAAAATTTTACAATTCTGGAACAAAGTTGGCTGCTACTAATTTCCTAATTTCATGCCCAAAATGTTAGTAAAAACTGCTTCACATGACCTGTATGATATATGAAATATCACAGCGATTTCCCTTATAGTGATTTAGTGATTACTGAGCACGATATCCTGAACGTTTTCCACGTTTTCTTCGGTGGTTGATGTGGTAGGATGTCCAGTTCTCTTGTCATCTTCAAAGTCTTCGTGGCCCTATTGGAAACGTTTGCACCACTTAAAAGCCTTTCCCAACATTTTCACTACTTCACTGCACTTGATATTATTTTCAACACAGATTTAATGCAAATTCTTTGTTCTGTCAATTTGAGAATACAAAAATCGCCAAGTGTGCTGAAACACATCATTAATGTTCATTTGTTAAACACAAACTAAGCACCTAATATTCCCAAAAATTGCCATGCACATCACAGAGAGTAGTACCAACATGAGAAAAACAATTTCATAAATTGAGAATGTATAGCACATGAAATTAAGAAATCCTTATTGTATTTTGAGCACACTTCATATGTCAATAAAAGTTTGATATTTAGGTGATAAATGATGATTCAGTGTATTCACTTTTAATTTTAAATGTTGTGGTATTACATCTGTCTTCATGAATTATTAATGTCAATGTGCAGCTAGACTGACCAAGCCTCATCAGCTAGAATTAAAAGCCACCTAACCACAGTGTTAGCAATATTACTCTACTTGTGTATTAACAAGGTAAAATTAGTTAATTTTATTTTGATCTTAAACCTTAAAAAACAAGGTAAGAACTTTAAGCTTATAAACAAGTAAGAAATTTTATGAAAATGAACTTGAAGATAATTGTGTAATTTACAATCCTATTACTAACATTTGGATGTGAGTCATGCCTACTGAGTAAGAAACGTTTAAAAAAAAATACAGGTTGTGTAGGTATGAAGTACACAAGAAAAGTGATTGGACTTTTCTAAAAATAATATCTAAATATAATTCTGTACAAAATTACATAATATAATATTATATAAAAAAATGATAATATTTTTAAAAATACCAATTTAATAAAATAATAAATATTTATGTTATATTTTACAATTAATTATATAACATATTTTATATACACATTAACATTAAATTTAGTCTACATATAAAACAACTGTTTTGAACAATTATTTAAAAAATTTTTGAATTTATTAAATTATATCTGATGATGATAGTTGGATTACTATCGAAACATGCAATTTACAAAATAAAATATTTTCTTGTTAATAGTTTTAATAACTATTAAATAATAATAAATAATAAAATACTACAATCAGAATTATTACTGTTGCACACCACAATAGAAAAATTATTCCGATTAGCACTTTCAAGCTTCACAGCTCATCATCAGATATGCTGATCTGACGATGAACTGTGAAGCTTGAAAGTGCTAATCGGAATAATTTTTCTATAGTGGTGTGCAACAGTAATAATTCTGATTGTGATTATAACCACTAACACAACTTTCTTCATTAAACTTCTAAATAAAATATTAAATAATAATAATAAATAATAATATTAAATAAAAAATAATAAATAGTTTTGTTATTAATAATAATATAAATATAATTATAATACGATATCATTATAAATCTATGTATAATTATAAATACAATTATATTAATTAAAAATATTATATTACAATTAAATATGATTATAATATAATTATTAATCTAATATATCTAAAAATAATCATTTTAAAAATATCTAAAAGTAATAGAATGCAAAATGTACAAACGGGAAGAGATTTTGAAATGGTTGAATTGTTAGAAGGAAAACAAGTGGGTTGGCAGAACACCTGTAGCATACGGAACAGACAAAGACAGAGAAGCGGAATTAGGAAACAAGAATTGAGAAAGATAAAGACTTGGTAAAGCCTGGCATAAAATAGTGCCATGAATGCTGATGAGAAACAGGAAATAAAAATAACATGGATGCTTAGAGTAATAAAAATAGACTGGCAAATAGAAACTATAACAAAAAAAACTTTGTGCAAAGTATTAGTGAAAATATATTTGACACCTCTATATGGGAACAGGATATAATATTCCATACATAAATTAAAACTACATGAATTATATATAAATTAAAATGTTGTATATAAATTTAAATTTCATTTTTAAATTAAAAGTATAATAATTTTAATTTTAAGAGAACCTTGTTTTTCTTTTTTTTAATAGAAATTATAGGTTGATTTTTAACTGTCTTCTAGTAAGTTGCTGAGTTTACTTTTTTCTTTGTTTAGAGACACACAGCAAACTGACCACCTGATGATTGTTTTGTATTTGGCCTTGTCTTGAACTTTACTGTTATTGCTTAGGCAGTCTTTTGCTCCTGTATCTATTCAGTTTGTTATAAACAATTCTTCACATCTTTTCTTTTTTATCTTATGCATTATCTATTCCTCTGTAGTAAACATTGTAAATGGTAAACCTTAAGTGTCCTTTACTTCTAAAGTTTAGTTATAGACCTTCAGTTGCCTTAACATGTAATTTCATCACTACCTTATGTCAACAGCAAAGTTTTCTAAACCTTGGCTCCTTGAACGTGAACTGTCCATATTTATGTTTCAATAATTTGTCTTATTTTCCAGTCATATTTGTGAAACACTCAATTATTAATTTTTTTTATAATATTATATTATTCTATTGTATACAAGTTACTTAAGGTTATTAGAGCTCCTTGATGATCTCTTCAAATGTGAACATCATTTCACCATTTTTCTTAGTACATAATAAAAAATTATTGTCCCATTTTGAACATGTTTTTATTTAACTTAGATATAAGGCCATCCTTTAAATATGACAAACCATTATCTGCTTCTGTTGAAATATAGTGCAAGTATAAAAAATATTTGTTAATCTTCCCGTGAGCACAATATTTTGTATCTGTTACTTGGAAAATGCATAAGATTAATGTTGGTGTTATAACATCCATACAATTGTCACTGTATAAACCTTTTACAACTATACAAAATAATAAATAATACTGCTGCCAGAATATTACTTACCGTCATAATTCCGTTAAACTTACCTTTTGAACACCAAAAAAAACTTCAGGGCCACCACGATATTTTATGGTTCAATATCGAAACCTTTACGCTCTTTCCTGTATAAAAATGTGGATAATTTCGCTATCTGACTTCCCCTTACTTCAGAAAATTCCCTGGAACGTTAGACGAGTTTTTCAGCACAGAAGACTAGGAAATGGTTATGACATAATAACTTACTCTTACACATTTTTTATATCACTAAACAAATATGATTTTATTTTATCAAATGCAACAATTAGAAACATGAATTCTTTTATTAACTACTTTTTATCTAGAAACCAGTACTTTTATTAATGATTTCTCCCCTTTTCCCTCACATACACTCTCTCCCTCTTTACAGATTTATATATATACTTTTTACCCCCCTTTTACTGAGCTCTTTTATTATCGTTACTTTATTTTGACTCAAACTGATTACTTTTACATTGTACCTGCACGTGCATTCCATTGTCCACTATCACTTGTATTTCACGTTTACTTCCATTGCCACTGACACTGTTTTAATTCTTTGAATGTTTGCTGAATTGTGTCCAACTGCACTCTTTGGTAGGCCGACGATACTATTTTCGGTCTACCCGAAACATTCCCGAGGCACCAGTTAAAATTACAGCTGCGTTGTCTGATGATTTGTGTTGAGCTGCTCTGTACTGCTTGATGACTGCTATTCAACTGACTTAAGGTGTTGGGCGTTGGTCCGGCTGCGCGCCAACATATGTGTTTTATTGCCTTTCTCTGATTGGCCAGTTTAAACTGGGCCAACGACGACTACAGCTGTTGCCACCTGCTGAAATTGGCTTGTGTCAATTACGGTTTTTTCCATAATTCCCAGACAGCACAGGCTGTAGGTAGTTGCGCAACGTGTCTAGACAGACTGACTCCAGATACAAACACAGACTGATGTTTCATAATCAAATTGCAAGCATGTGGGTTAAAAAGGAGGTTCCCCCAAGGTTGTACATTAAAACTGGTTAACATTTATTGAAATTATTTATCCCCCTAATCTGTCCCGTTACAATACCCCCCCCAATGAGAGGTTTTATGCCGAAGCATAAAAATTCTCATTGCCTAAACCTAAGAGGATCAGCAAGGATATGGCACCACGACCCCCCTTAAATCCTTATTATAATCAAGGGTTATGTACCCCCCTAGTCCGGTAACTGTTGCTGCACCTATCCGACTTTACTGGACTTCCCTCTCAAGATACCAACACCGCAAAGCCGGATAGACACTGAACGTCTCTGCCCTGACGCACCGGCCAGAACAGGTACGCCCCACAGTATCACCCGACTCTGAAACATTCAATCAAAATCAATAAATGGCGTTTCACTATTCCATAACCTCAGAGGCTGATTAAGTCGATTGGAGGCCCCTGGCAGTAAAAATTTCGAGGCCCTTAGACCCAAGACCCAAAACAAAAAAATAGTGTAAGGAAGTGATGGCTTTTTCAGAAAGATTTCGGTATTAGACTTTTAATGACTTGCTTAAACCAGCAATATGTAGCTAATAATAAAACTCAATGTTTCAAGAAAAATCAGAAATTTATTCAAAAAATTTAACAGTAACTAAGTTACCTGAGTGCTCAAAAAAGGTTTTCTATATGAATTTGCGTCTTGTTTTCTCTTTGGCAAATTCATCAATTATTTTTGCAGTATCTATTTCGTCCAAAATTTCTTGTTCTATTAATAATATGGCCATGTTGTTCAATCTGTCTTCTCCCATTTTACTCCTTAAATAGTTTTAGCGCATTTCAAAACTGAAAAAGATCTTTCACCTGATGCATTTGATATCGGTATTGTTCAAAATATTTTCAAAATAATCTCTACGTTAGGAAAAGCTGAAGAGATTTCTCTTGCAGCTCGATAAATTTCTGGTTTTTATGGCATCTTTGTTTTCTTGTAGAAATAGTAAGAACTGGTCCAGTTCATCGTCAAAATTAGAAATATCAATGTCATTTTTGTAAATATCCTTCAGCTTTTTTATAGCATTCTTTTTTGCTTCAGTTGGTGATCTTTGATCAAAAAATACCCTAAAATATTCGATAACAGCTTCATACGTCTGAGTTCTTCGAGATAGTTCTACCTTGGTGCTATCGCATATGACATAAAATGAATTGACAATGAAATTTTCCCTTCTTGCAAATTCATGACCGACTTCTTTGCTTTCATCGAAAAACATTTTTCTCTTCTCTGACCTACGAGCTTGTCCATCTTCTTCATCAAATGATAGACCAGATAACTCAGTTGCTTCTTTTTCAACTTTTCCAAATTCTTCTCTGAAATGTTCGACCAAATTCTCTAGTGACCTTAGTAGAATAGAGCCTTTTAATAGTTCACACTCCACTGATTGCAGTGATTTGCTAGTAGCATTTATTCTCTGTAGAATGGTATTCCAAATCACTGTCATCAGGCCGGTTTCATATTTTTCCATTTTTTTTCATAAGCGAAGTTGCCTCGAATATTGTGGTCTTTTTTTCTTCTTTTGAGTCACAGATTTCAGCTAAAGCCTCTTTTATATGGGTGTAACCAAGTTTTATAGCCCGTACAGCATCTGCTCTTGCTGACCATCTTGTGTCTGAAACTCTCTCCACTGAGACGGCATGTTCACACTTTTCCAGCTTTTTGCACAAAACGTGCCAGCAATGGGTTGACGCAGAAAAAAATGTGAATAAAGTCTGTACAAACATAAAATATTGAATCGCAGCGCTACAACTTTCTGCAGCGAAATTTCCTATTAAATTTACAGAGTGACTGGCACAAGGTATATAAACCGTACTTGGACTGTGTTCTTTAATACGTGCCTGTAGACCTGAGTACTTCCCTGACATATTGGAAGCATTGACAAATGATTGTCCTCAACAATTTTTAATATCCACTCCTAATTTTTCTAAAATTTGCAATACTTGTTGTTCCAAATATGAAGACGTATGTTCTTCTATGGGGATGAATCCCACAAAACTTTCTTTGATATCACCACTGGGTAAAACATATCTTATGACAAATATCAGTTGATCAACATGTGACACATCGTGTGTAGAGTCAATGATGATACTGTAATAATTTGCAGCCTTAATTTTGTAAATTATTTGCGCTCTTACTTGTTTACCAATGATGCCTATAAATTCATCACAAATATGGTGAGACAAATAGTTAACATTTCCTCGTCTTCGACTGGCATATTTCTGTAGGTGCAACTTCAAGAAATCGTCATATTCACTGAGATATTCCAAGCAATGCTAAGAGATTTGTAAAAATCAATCACTTCTTATTACTAAGATGTATATTTGACATTATAGTATACTTGATGTAGATAATAAATTAATGGTTTTAGTTACGAGTCTTTTGCTTTTGGCTTTTGCGTTGATATGTAGAATACGTGAATAATATTAAATATTGCATCTTTCGCTTTTCTGTTTCTGTTGTGGCAGTTTTTAACTAAGAATCTATCGATCTCGGGGCCCCTTGGAGATTCGGGGGCCCCTGGCGGCCGCCAGGTCCGCCAGCTGCTTAATCCGCCCCTGCATATCCTCCAACGATTTGTTCCCCTTAATCGTACTGGTTTGTATTTTGCAAAGTACTTGCTTCTTATCTAATTCTAACACATAAATACATTGGTTCTACATTTATCCTTAACCTAAGCGGGCTACTGCATTTGATATTTTATATTATAAACAACAAGCCAATTAACCTTTAAATTCCAAAAACAATTCAAATTCACATACAGATTCCCGTTCAGACTTCATTTTGATTTCATTTAACAATGTAGATTACTATTACCATCTACACGATGTCATTATACCCAAATAAACACTTTATTTTCCCCAAATATTTCAGCTCAAAGTAAACATTACTATCATTACATAAAAACAAACATTTAACGCCTGAATTTGCATAAAATTTACACACATTACAACTTTAATTTCAATTTTCAATTTAAATCTTCCCATTGTTATATCATCATTTCATCTCTGCATTTCCATTCCACATTCTAATCATCTACCATTGATTATTCAATTCAGTTACCATTTATTCTACAATTCAAATCTCAACCAAAAATTCGTCATCCAAAATTCAACTTTTACTTTCCTTACAAATTAATTAAATCACCACAAATTGATTTAATTCCCTTTTTTCAAATAATTTAAATTAACTACCTTAAATTAATTTAATTACATAGTTTACAATAATTTAAATTACTTTAATTGCATTATAAAATTTCAATAATGTCAATTATTTCCTCAAAATAACCTATTGTTATTGTTATCAACTCATTCAAAACTGTAAACATTGCTTACACAAACTGCTATGTATGCACATAACACTGTAATTACTTTGATTGTAATATCTTTACCATTTATTATACAATTCCAATCACAATAAATTTCTCAAATTTATTACCCAAAGTTTCCATCTTTTAAATTAATTAACCCATCTCGAATTGATTTAATTCCATTATCTTTCAAAGCATTGTGAGTTACTTTAATTACACTATCACAACAATTTCAATTTATCATAACAAAATTCATTTAGCATTTTTATAGCCTTCAAATCAAAAACATTCAAATTGACTACCAAGATTTCTATCTTGTAAACATTTTACATTAATTTCAAACAACCCTGTAAATTGACTACATAAAATACAATGTCTACGTAACAACATAACCTTACTGTATACTTACATCTAACACATGTAAATCCCATACAAATTATACACTGTTAATTTTCTCCCCTAACAAGACACTATTCCCCACCAAAATCACAAATTGATTACATACAGTACAAAGTAAATAATACACCAACATTACTATAGAATACATATTACATATAACACCAACACAAATTTATTTACAATATTCGTCATATCATTTCATTGTTTACCACACCTCATTACATAAGTAAGCCAAGTAATTACCATTAACTCAAATAATTAAATGTTCATTAGTAATAAATGTCTAACCACCATCGTCGAAAATTAGTCTGATGCCCACATTACACATTTCATTTTTTATTTACATACGTTGTATGATTACCATTTATACAATAGGCAACCATTTAAATTCATTGCATCCAATATGCCACAACAATATTCTACAGGATTACTCCTTATTGTTTCATCATAAAACTTGTCTACATTAGTCATGTTACGGTCTCCATTAGGAATTTTTGTCATACTTAAATAGTTTACCATTTTATCATTATAGCCATCATCTGCTATCAGCATACCCATTTTATACCCAGGTGAGTACCTATTATCAATACCCTCAAAATAATCACCTGATACTGTGCTATTTACTTCATAAGGTAAGTCTTTATTATTAACAATATAACTATCCGTTATTTCAATATGTATTCTCTCTATTAACTCTTTATGATCTCTACTCAACTTGAATAATTCTATTTCTCTCTCATTCTCAAAATACCTCTTATCATAACACCTGTCACAACCCCCCTGAACTATCTCACTCCATGCAAAGGGCATCATAAAATTACTATAACACTTCCTGGCTTTACCAGGTTTACCACAAAAACGTAAGGGACCATTTAGAGACACCTCATCTCTCACACGACCTCTAGAGGAAACTCTGTCCTCGTAAACCACTTGTGAAGTCTTTACTCCACATTTAACCCTAGAAAAATTTGCCCCCTGTACCCACTCTATATTTAAACTCTCTTCGTACTCCCTTTCTAACTTAATAGCACTCACTAACACTCCATGACTAACCTCAACTGATTTTGCACTCTCATTTTAATATTATTCACCATATCATGCTTAGATACCTCATTTTCAACTACTTTGTTAACATCTTCATAATTAACATTATTACTCACCTTGTCTACTGCCACCTGTTTTGCATTTAAACTAACACCATTATGATTCATAATTCTTTCCCCATTAGAATCATCACTTATTTCAACCAAATTACTCAACTTGTTCTCCGTTACTTCATGAATTATATTCTCACTACACTTACCGGTATTTCTTGTAAAGTTATCTACATCATCTTGCATTTGTGTTTTAATTGTATTAAACTGTTCATCAATACGTTTACACAGTGAATTCTTTAATTCATCAAATTTAACCTCATTGATATCAAAACGATTATTTATTTTATAGAAATTTCTTTCACATTTTATTTTTTGTTCATGGATGTCACTCTTTAACTCATTGAGCTTACTCCCTAACTTTTTACTTTGTTCATTAAACATTAAACTTAGTATTAAAATGATTATTGATGTCACTACTTATTTCATTAAATTTAGCGTCATTTGTGTCAAAACGTTTATTTAATTCATCAAATTTAACCTCATTTATGTCAAAATGTTTATTTAATTCGTTAATATCACCCTTTAACTCATTAAAATTGCTTTCACTTTTTGCGTTTTATTCAGCGAATTTAATACTCATATTGCCCATCATGCTACACAAATACTTAAACATCTCTTCTTTTGATGTACCTACGTTAGCCTCATGTACCTCAGCCATGTTAAACAAAATTTTTCTTATAATACCCTTTATATAACACCCACTATAACCCTTCTAACACACACTAATTATTCAATTTAACTCAAAATACCCCACACATAAACTCGTTAGCAATACGTAAAAGTAAACACACAATAACGCTACTAAAACATAACTTAATCGCATGTACATAAATCTATACGATAATTCAAAATTTTACAAAGACGCCATTACCAAATCCTACTTTCTGTGCCTCAAAGCAGGTCTAATTCATATCATATTTATACAAATATCCTGGCAGGGTCGCCACTTGTCATGGTATAAACCTTTTACAACTATACAAAATAATAAAACTCACTGCTGCCAGAATATTACCTACCGTCATATCCCGTTAAACTTACCTTTTGAACACCAAAAAAAACTTCAGGGCCGCCACGATATTTTATGGTTCAATATTGAAACCTTTACACTCTTTCCCTTATAAAAACGTGGATAATTTCGCTATCTGACTTCCCCTTACTCCAAAAAATTCCCCGGTACGTTAGACGAGTTTTTCAGCACAGAAGACTTGGAAATGGTTATGACATAATAACTTACTCTTACACATTTTTTATATCACTAAACAAATATGATTTTATTTTATCAAATGCAACAATTAGAAACATGAATTTATTTGGACAAAATTCTTTTATTAACTACTTTTTATCTAGAAACCAGTACTTTTATTAATGATTTCTCCCCTTTTCCCTCACATACACTCTCTCCCTCTTTACAGATTTATATATATATACTTTTTACCTCCCTTTTACTGAGCTCTTTTATTATCGTTACTTTATTTTGACTCAAACTGATTACTTTACATTGTACCTGCATGTGCATTCCATTGTTCACTATCACTTGTATTTCACGTTTACTTCCGTTGCCACTGACACTGTTTTAATGCTTTTAATATTTGCTGAATTGTGTCCAACTGCACTCTTTGGTAGGCCGACGATACTATTTTCGGCCTACCCGAAACATTCCCGAGGCACCAATTAAAATTACAGCTGTGCTGTCTGTTGATTTGTGTTGAGCTGCTCTGTACTGCTTGATGACTGCTATCCAACTGACTCAAGGTGTTGGGCGTTGGTCCGGCTGCGCGCCAATGTATGTGTTTTACTGCCTTTCTCTGATTGGCCGGTTTAAACTGGGCCAACGGCGACTACAGCTGTTGCCACCTGCTGAAATTGGCTTGTGTCAATTACAGTTTTTTCCGTAATTCCCAGACAGCACAGGCTGTAGGTAGTTGTGCAACGTGTCTAGACAGACTGACTCCAGATACAAACACAGACTGATGTTTTATAATCAAATTGCAAGCATGTGGATTAAAAAGGAGGTTCCCCCAAGGTTGTACATTAAAACTGGTTAACATTTATTGAAATTATTTATCCCCCTAATCTGTCCCGTTACACAATCCATCCATATACATGACTATACTTTAAATGGAGTGTAAACAATACAAACACCCTGATTGCAACAGTTTCAGTATTGGCCAGTGTTTATTTCCTGAAGTTTGCAAATGTAAAAGATATATATAAGAGGCCAGAAATTTGTAATAAATTTAGCCACAAATTCTGGAAATAAACACATATGTCCAAACACTAATAATAGTAAATAATTAATTAAATGTATTTCAGAAAGTACAAATAAACCTACAAATTTTTAAATATAAAGATAACATGTTAATTAATGAAAAGATTTACTGAAGAACTATGAAACAAAAGAGGTACTCTGCTGGTACAGTCTGTCACAATAATTAAGATCACTTCACTTGAATCCACTTTTCAATCCACCTCACCGAAAATATCACACACTCTCAACCATCGAACAACATTACAATCCTATATGTAAACACAAAAGGATAAGAATTAGACTCACTTGAATAATTCAAAATATAGAAGCACACAAAAACACACAGAATTATGTTTAATGAACAGATGAATGAAAACAGTTAAGCACACATATGGTACTCTTAACATATAACACTCAATAACGATCTGTCCAGCAGCATCAGAACTGACAGCAGTCCTGCTTAGTGACCACCTCTGATGAAGCTTGTAAACAAGGGAAAGCTGGCTCGGGTTATTTGAAAGTTTTATCTCAAAATATAGAGTCTCCCCCCCCCCCCCACAGGAATATCAGTGAAATATTCATAAGAATTCATTGCTTTATGCACATGACAAGGTGATGATACAGAAAACAGAAGACCAGTTACAAAGGGCATTATTTATGTTCAATAGGATCGTACAAGACTATGGGTTACAGACCCTCTTCTACAAAATCTAAAACAATGGCATTTAAGGGCAGGTATCCTACAATTGGCAGTACTGGCAGAACTGATATTGATTGGGATAGTAAGCTAACAAAATTTTGATGCATCTGTGTATTCATAGGTACCTGAAAAATAAAACACGGAAGGATACCCGAATAAAATTTTTGAAAACTGTGGCTGTCCCCACATTCCTGTATGCTAGTGAGACATGGACTCTTGGTTAAGGGATGTACAGAGGATTCAGGTAGCTGAAATGAAATGTCTAAGATGGATGCAAGGTTGTTCTCTCCTGGATCGGAAAAGGAAAGAGGATATTAGATGTGAATTAAACATTGTGTCATTGCAACAGAAGACTGAAGACCACAGAATGAGATGGTATGGACACTTGAACTGCATGCCTGGTATCTGTCTACTATCTGGCTGCCTTGGGTTATCACCCTACTGGGAAGAGAGATGTCATTAGACCGGAGAGGAGATGGGTTCTGAAACAGGTCTATGGCCTAATCCTTGGAGTGGTGATCAGGGCCACCGCTACCATATGTGCAAAATGTGCACCACACAAGGGCAGCCATAGACTGCCAAATTCATCAGCAGATATACCAAAATAATTAAAACAATTAATACCGACTATGACATTAACATTTAGTGAGTTGTTCTTGATATTTGTTTTGTTACCATTGCTGCAGTGTATTGGCATCAGCCTTTGTTTTGACTGCCAAGAAAGCATATAGGTATTGTTGGGGGACATTTATATCTGAGTTATAGCTGCAGTCTCTTTGTGGTTTTGTAGACTGGTGCATGTCGATGCTGGTAAACTATAAAGTACCTACCCAATAAGATAAGAAATTATTTATTTATTTTTATTTTTGATGAATGGGCGCCTTTAGGACTGTCAACTTGTATACAAAACAACAGTTGTTTGTAAGCAGTAACAGAAATTTGTTAGTTATGGTTAAGAGGTTTCCAAGTACGGTATTGTTTTTGGTCACAGTCTGGTGGTGTAATTCTGAGACGTGTTGTATTTGTATACAGTTTATATTCGTAATATCATCAAAATCTCTGACAGAAAAATGAAATGGTTGTCGGGCTTTCAATATAAACAAAAAGAAAGGCAAAAACAGAACAACAGAAACTCTGAATAGACGACTGAGCAAATAAACTATTATATTTTTGAAAATGTATTCAATACTTCTACGAGCACATCTTCCATTTATATCATGTAAGTACTCAGCTAAATAAGTTTTTGAAAAATATATCCATTTTTGTCAATTTTAATATTTATGTCTGTATCAACTTTTAATTAAAATAATATTAAATAGCGTTGCAAAGTATATTCAGGAGGGTGGTGAAGGTAAAACTGCACACAGGTGGCAAGCACCCTATTGGTGGCCCTGGTGATGATGCATATTGTAACAATATTTAATGTGTCCTTACTCGGGGTTACAAAAATTATAATATAACTTGAAAAAAAAAAAAAATTTTTGTTTGAAAATAAAAAAAATTTTATTTATTTATTTATTTTTATGTATTTATTTTTATATATTTATTTAATTACTAATTTATTGGATTTATTCTGTTCGAATAACAAGAATTGTTTTCCAACGTTAAATAGATTATAAAATGTAATAATCGATTAGTGGTTTTCAGTTATTCAGTGATTATACTCCTTCGCAATGTTCTTCTCTTCTTTTCTATGAGTCCAGGTTTCATATATTACCTGAAATTCTTCTATATATATTTTTTCCAAGAAAAAAAACTCAAAATTATAATATTAAATGAATTTATTAAATTTATCACAATGAATCGACTTTGAATCGATCTGCTAATCCATAGCTCGCAAACTCATATCTCAGGGCAAGTTGGTTTCATTATGTACATTATTAATATTGGATTACAGGCTCTTTTAGCTGTTATTTAAATAGTCAGAGAAAGGGCAATGTTGAAAAGTACAACACTTACAATAAAACAGTTCTTAATTATAAAATTAGAAATAATATTTAATATAAAAATGTTAATAAATTAGATTTCTCGAACCAACAAATCTGGACGATGTTCTGACATCACCATAGCTGGCCGGTCTGGTTCGCGACAAACAAAGATGGCCGCTCCCGTGCTGCGTATGTACGAGAAGTCTTCACGACGAAATTCCTTCAAATAAATGTTGATTCTTTAATTCTCATTAATTTCATGATTTGGTTAGTTAATTTGAATATTATCTTCAATTTACGCTTTTCCTTAGATTCCAAGGTGATTACACTTGCATTTTTTCTAATAATATTTTATACATTCCTTCTATACCTTCACAAATTGTTGTTGCAGTTATTATACACAGTGATTGATTTACATTAAACAATTTTCATCAATTTACTTAGTTTCATTAACTTATTTAGTAATTATAAGGTTGTGATATTTACCATTTGGCCTATATTTTATTCTTGGATTTCATCGTCCATGACGTGTCCGTTACTTAACTAAATATCACTATTACATTAACGACTCGGAACACTAGGTTTTTTATAAGTAAAAGCATAAAGTTTTACCTTACAGCCTGAACCGGTTTTCTCCTTTAAAAGGCTTCTTCAGAGTAAGGTAAAACTTTATGCTTTTACTTATAAAAAACCTAGTGTTCCGAGTCATTAATGTAATAGTGATATTTACTATATTTTATGTTAGTTCACATACAATGCTTATTATTATTTCAGCTTGCTAATAATACCCTTTCTGACATACAATTCTTATAAAATCTTAACTAAATTGCCCTTACTTAATTACAGTAATGTTTATTATTAATTGATATCATTAAAACATAATAAATATATTCTATAACAAAAAAATAGACTCAATCTCAAACATTCAAGCCTTGAGTTCAATGAACTGTTAACATCAACAAAACACATCTGTTTTTCCATTTAAACTATTTATTAAAATTAATTTTTATGAAGTCTTTTGCTGTTTTTGTTTTAGTTTAGGGATTTCCCCTTGTTCACTTCACTATTTACTGCATTCTCTTATCTTATTTTTAGTCATTTTATCTAGTCTTGTAAGATAACGAATATCACTTACATGGGATCATCAAGATTTGCTTGTCATCATAAAAATAAATTGCACTGGTCTACTGTTAATCATATGTCCAGAAACTTTACTTACATCTACTTTACATTTATTCTTATTTTATTGTATTGTACTTTTCTTATGGACATTTAATCTTTTTTTGGGGTTTCTATTTTTATAATATGTGTTTGTTTTTTCCAAAAGTTATCCTTTTATTATGGAGGTTTGTTTATACGTGGTATTTCCTTATATGCTCCTATTCTACCTGGGTATAATTATTCTATATATTGGATTATCATTATTTTCCTATAATTTATTATATATTGCATGGTTGTTTTTAATTCACTTTATTTCTTCAAATTTATGATTTCAATTTACTGTGGTCCTTGATTAATTTTTATAGTAATTTTCCTTTAAGTCATTTTATTTTAATTCTATACTTGATTATATTTTAAATTATAACAAGGTGGATTTTCTGTCATGCTACAATTTAGAGTCCCAAAAACAAAAAAGTATACAGATTCATGTCTAATAAAACTTGACAAAATATATTTGTATAATAATCAAACATTAATGTAATAAAAAACACAGTATCTAATATTGTAAGACAAATTGATATGCTATACACATGTAGTAAGTAATATAAGTAGTATGCTAAATATAAATATGCTAACTAGATAAGAAGTTACAAAAATTTACTTTTGCAGTCCCTCCTGATACTGCACTTCTATTGCTAAATGCATTGTACTTCAAGGCTGACTGGAAACACAAATTCCCAAAAAATCGTCGAGATAAATTCTTTACGACAAAAACAAATTCAACGGAAGTGGACCTGATGACTCAAACTGAAGACTTCAACTACAAATTTGATAGAGATCTCAGTGCTCACATTTTAGAATTACCATACAAGGTAAAAATGGATGATACTTATGTGTTTCAAATGTGATCTAATTTATTTATGTTTCATAATAAGCTTAATTGCCTGTATATATTGTAACGTGACGGTTCCCTTAAAATAAATAATAAACTCATACATGTTGAAGAATAGACATATGCCAAAGTGGATAATTTAACCAAGTTACTAAAGCCATTTGAAGTACAAAATAATAGTAAAGTACTAAGTTTATTTTGTAAGCTATATATCTTAATATGTTTGGTTAAGATTATAAAACTGATATATAATAATCAAAGAAAGTATACATGTCAGATCAAAACATTGTGGCACTTATTTCAATTAAATACTTTGTCGCATATTGTATTAAAAATAGGTAATAGCCATATCACATTAGGTATAACTGATTAACATTATATTGTGAAGGGAAAGTGTGTTAATTCAGGAATCAGTTATATGAAACAATAATTGTGTATCAGTAGGTGTAAAACTGTAACTAGAAATTATGAGTGTTCCGAGTCAGTAGTAAATAAATTATATTTAGAAATTATGACTTGACTGGGTATTTGTGTTTGCATATTCTAAAAGAACATAATGACAATTAAAGTGGTAAGAAGACTAATACCAAAATGTTTTAACTAAATTTTGTTACCAGTACGTAAAACTTGTGTGATTATTATAAGAATCCTGAACCAACTATTAGATGAGAAAGCATGTCAGGATGATTATTATGTTAGATAAATTAAGAAATTGTTTAGTTAAATGTTATTGTATAAAACTTGTATCAGCAATAGTAGGAATTCTGAACCAACTATTAGATGAGAAAGCATGTCAGGATGATTATTATGTTAGATAAATTAAGAAATTGTTGAGTTAAATGTTATTTGTATAAAACTTGTATTAGCATTAGAACAAATCCTGAACCAACTGTTGCATGGTAAAGTATGTCAGGCTGATTATTATTGTAACGTTACATAACCCATGCCCAAATATGATAACACAATCACCCCACTCTAAAAGTCAGAAATGAGTATTATGTACCTAGCTATCAAAAACTTTGTACCACCAAATTCTGTAAACAATAACAACGTGAAAAATAGTGTACCAAGTGAGATATAGTGTACATAGTGAGAGTGTAAACTTTAAAAAAAAAAGAGCACCTCACAGATTTATACTGTAGATGAAAAAACAATCAATTGTAGCAGTGGACTATATTGCTGCTGACAAATTTTGTATTTTGTAACACTACAACGTTAGTGATTTATGCTGCTGTGTAGATAATCCAGTCGAGCCCCACGTTGGGCGCCAATCTATAATAGATTATAGATTTTGTTATATTTGTTTATTGTTAGAATTATTATTAGAATGTTCTTGTTCGATGTTGTTGTTGTAGACACTCGCGTACGATGTGTTTAAAATTCAGTATGATTATTTAACAATGTGTGATTAAAATTAATGTTCACGTTTAAAAGAGTATTAGATTTGCTATTAGTTCACTGTATTTACCTCCCCACTTACCATCCGTGGATAACTTCACTCTTCTCGATGGCGACTTCTCTTACTGTAAACACACTTGACATACACAGATATTCCTTTTGAATATCGAAAAAAAATGCACATAAATAAAATAATTCAGGTATTCAATTGTAAGTTGAATGATATGATATCAGTAATTGAAATATTACCGCCACCTTATGAGATAATTGTTTCTAAAAAAATTAAACTATTGCTTCTATTTTATAGAAATTAAAACTCTGTTTCCACTGATAATAAACTGAGGATTTTATTGACAATGATTAAATTCAGCAAAACTCTTTTAAAACAATTAATATGATATCTTCATAAACAACAACAAATTAAACAAATATTGAGATCTCTGCAGCTCAAGGCTGGTAACACTGTTGCATTGTACGCTAGTATTGTGAACTAGGTTAGGTTCACTTTGGTTAATTATATTACCAATTTTAGTGAATTCTTTTAAGACACATGATACAAGATATAAAGATGTGGTTTTGAATAACAGTGTTTACTTATCTACTATTATGGAAAAGAACAAAAATTTAAAATTATTAATCTTGATACGATAGTCGATAATATCGTACTATCGTATGGTATTTTGAGGTCTAGAGAAGCTGATGTCAACACGTGCTTTGAACGTTGCACTGTTAAAATATTATCATTAATTCATTAGTTATCACAACTATGTACTGGAAAGAGAAAAAATTGAGAAAAAAAACTCTTATTATCACTTTCATTTTATGAAAATCATTTGATGACAGAATTGTTTCTTTGTGACAAAATATACGTTTTGGTTCTAGGTTAGTTTGCCTAGAAACAAGTAAGTGGTTATTTATAATAAGTAATGTTATTTATAAGATTCTTAATATTATAGTTACAAACACTTTATTTATTATTCATATGATGTGTAATTATCAGTCATGAAAATATTCGCACAAGAAAATTATTATTCATTAATTCAAAAGTTATAGTCAATTAAGCGACTATATTCACATACTACTGAGCGGTATTTAACTTTAATTCCGCCGTTCTCAATTATTCTTTAAATATTAAATAATTATTTTTTAATTAATTATTGCCATTAGGTTGTGCTATTACTTCGTTTATTAAATCCTGATAATTGTTCATCATTTATTATTAAAGCACTCAAGCGCTAACTTGACTAGTGCAGTCAAAACAATAACTTTCGTTAATCAACGAGAATTATTCCTTTTATCATTTTCTTTAAAATTATTAAAATATTGTACTCCCTGGTTATTTACACTGAACATGACCCTTATTATACACTGGTCATGTTAATTCACTATTCACTTAATTCACTGACACTCGATAATGTGGTGTTTGGTATAGGTTAATGTCTGTCTGTGTAACTGGAGGTGACGCGCACATTTCAAAAAAATATCTTGCTAACTTTGACACAGTCCTGTCGCCTCGGGTGTTGTTGAATGATTAAAAAATTTCGCTAAAGCGTCTCTTTTCGTCTGGTCGAATTAAGCTATTTGATTGGTTTAAAAGGTCATACTCTCAACCCCAAACACTCTGGTTAAATAAAAGTTTTAATTTTTAGCGTCACTAAGCATGGGTTCGAGATTATCTCTGACGTATACATGGACATTCAAAAATGATTGAAAAACTTATAATGGCTATAAATTTTTTATTTTTTGTCATATCGTCATTTGGATAGTGGCATTAAATCGCGGACACTTGCGGCTTTATTTTAAGTCTAAACAAGCACTAATTCCGTTCATTAATAATTCACTTGGTCTTCTTGAAAACTCATATGGTGGTTCTTAATACAAATAAGTCTTTTTCACCATATTTCGTTGCAATTACACTTTAATACTTATTACTAAACATTTTGAGTCCATTTCTCCTTCATGTTAGTACATAAAATTGTTATATTTATAGTTTAAACAAAATCTGTTAATGGCGTCTATGCCAACTATGTCCGATTGTTTACATTTATTTATATCGCTATTATTCCTTATTCTATTACATATTTTTGACATTATAACACTAATATGTACATTTATTTACATTTGTTCATACTTTATTTTGATAAAATGTTATTTTGTGTACACTTATAGTATGATTCAAAATACATTCTGTTCTCATCTCTCCATTTTGTCACTTATTTAGTTATTTTAGTACACTTGGGATATATTGTTAGTAATTAAAATTGTGTACAATTGTTGTACATGATTAGTTCAATGTATTCATTAAGTTTTTGTTATTTGAAAGCTCTCTAAGTTATAGTATGGTGGTTACTTACACCTGTTCTATGATTGCAGTTAGTTAGTTTATAATATTTCAAGTATTAAACTACTAGTATAATATCTGTGAGATGTTCTCGTAGCAGTATTAAATATTTCTCTAACTACTGGTAACATTTGTTACACTCTCTTTATAAGGTTTGATAATGTTTTTTGATTAACTCTCTTGTCACATTGGGGTTCTGTCTATTTAACTTAATGATATTGTATTCAATTTGATTCATTTGTTGTGTCCTTCTGTTCACATGGTATTCGTTGTTTTGCATTTTTATTCTTATTTAGTCTCTGTTTGAAACAATTGTGGATAATTACTTGGTTGAACTAATGTATATGATTTTATGTTATAGGTTCAACTCTTGTGAGGTTATGTGTCAGTTGTCTGACAACAATGTGATACATACTTTTTTACAGTATTTAACTCAACTATTGCCATCTCATTATGGCATTCTACTACAATGGTTTATTATTAAGTTTTACACATTTTGTACACATTTTTACACTATTTGTTGAAACATTAATACTGGTATTCTTAGTCTAATTATGTTACATATTTTGGTGGGTTGTACTTAGTCTTTGGTACATTGATTGGTTTATACTCAACAAATTAGTTTATTTGCTACTATTTGTTCTGGTATTCATTTACATTTTGTCCTGTCTTGCTATGGCATTCAGGCACATTTCATGTCAAGGATTACAAAAGCTTTTATTATTAATCTGTATGAACAATTAATTCACTGTTCTGTCTCATATTCTTTGGTGGTCTTTCTGATTATCTCTGTGATTTTAAAATCTTAGATTAAACTTGTTACACTAATTGTCTGTGCATTTCACTAGTTAATCGTGGATTCTTTCACTTACAATGGTTAATCACTTTTCTCCGTTATAAACATTTTCACTGGTATTGTTTGTGCTGTTTACTTGGGGTAAAAAGGTCATCATATCACATGTTGTTACACTTATATTAAGTATTCACTGTCGTTGTTCGTGATCACTTATTGATGCTCAACACTGGGTTTCTTTGTTATTGGTATTCAAATAATCATTACACTTCTTCTGGTCACTATATTGATTTTAATTCCTGGTCTATCTTGTGAATGTTGATGTCTTGTACTGTTCATACATAATCTTCATTCTTCATGGTACATTTCTTTTCCTCTTCTTCTTCTTTTCTTCTTCTGGTTAGTTGTTTCTCACTGTCGGTGTTCTCCGTGGTTACATATTATTTGTAATCATCCATGTTCCCTGAGTATTGTCATACTCTTCCATATTTTTATTCATGATTATGGTAATCATTGTCCCATATTTATTTCACACTCATAAACAAATTAGTTTGTTTTATCACTATTGTGATTGCACTTGATTCGTCTCCTTTTTATGTTGATAATTATTTTCGGCATATCCCCTCACTATTTTGATCTATTGGGCCTGGATGCTAACGTATTATATTGGCTCGTTGGTATTTTCTCTCTCTTTGTTATGCTCGATGATACTCTTATTACTCTTCTTTCTTCTTCGTTGGGTTGGTTCAATATTATTCATTCGTAGATACACATTTTATTTGTATTCTCCTGTTCCTTCTTCTATGCTCGATAAAATATTTTCATGATATCCTTTTATTTGACGTGTTAGATAGTTATTTTATGTAACTGCTATTTTGGTACGTTACAATTTTTGTGTATTTTTGTGTAATTTTTATTGTGTAGGCCACAAAGGTCTTGTACCTAGGTATAATTTTTGTGTTTAATATAATAATTGTGTTTAAATATAAGATAACCCAGGGTTAAATATAAAATAATAATAATATAAAATACTACTATGTTAGAAAGATGGCATAGGAAAAATAGTCTAGAGTAAGGATACATTCAGTAAAGGATAAATTATAAATAAATCAAATTAAAAGAGATTAAAATGTAAAAATACCCATGTACAAGCTTAAGGAAAAATATAAAGAAAAACCTTAAATAAATTAAATTGGATTATGAACACAATTTAAAAAGGATTATTTTTCTAAAAAGAAGAAATAAATTTATAATAATTAATAATAGCCTATATACTAAAAAGTATATAGATTCACCAATAAAAAACCATAAAAAAATCTTGGTTACTACGAGTAACCAACTAACAAGATTTGGAGGTAATTGTTAAAATGATTGGGAAGTGAACGTTTTAAAAAAGTGTAATGCCTATTTAAATTTGAGAAAATTAATGAATACTTTTGGAATAACTAGTGTGAAATTTAATAAAATTGATGAGTGACGTCCACCTTATATTAGAACTCCTTCAAGTATAACCATTCATGACCTTAATTTGATGAAACTTTTGAAAAATCCAACTACCAGTTCCAGGCCTAGTCTTACTGCACGTCGATATTTTGGTGATATCATATCCAAATAAATTTAACTAAATTACAACTCAACTATAACTTCTAACACTAGAAACAGCACCATATATACATAACACTTCAGGAAAGAGGTGAAACAAACTTTATTATTTTTTGTTAACCAAAAAATCTGCATAACGGATTCTTGTGAATTGCAGGCCGACATTAAATAATTTTTGTGTATAGTGAAGGAACGTAACCTGCGATCTGGCGGATAAACTCAGAACTACATACTACAAAAATATAATCTACTAATTAATGTAAACTTGGTATTAAATTATTCATTTCTGACAGTCTCATAGTACAAAGAACTCAAAAATAACCCTGGGAAATTAATAAATTAATTCTTTATTATTTTATATTTTATAAAAGATAAAAATATTTGTTATACATTCTATGTTTACAAAATAAGATCGAACTACTGTTGTGTTGACAGTGAGAACCGATTATAACTTTCTGTATTGGGAGAAGATAAAAAACATTGTATTTATTAAATAAATACAATGAATACTTTGTTATTTGAATAAAATGTGTATTATTTTCAGTAGGGTAGTTGTTTACAGATTGTCAGGAGACAAAGAAGAGGACGGACAACCAGAAAATATTACATACCATTGGTGTTAATTTAACCTCCAATTTGTTTGTAAATGTCAAAATCAGCTGGTTTCATGAGCGGAGAAATTTAAATTAAGTATTTGTATGCCAAGAGGATAATACTTTTTGCACTCTCTCTCCTAACTACGGTCAAACAACTTCATTGAATTCTCCCAAATCAAATCTAAGGGAAAAATCAGTATAATCACACACTCTCGATTTCTTTTTTTTGAACTTTAAACATAAATTATAACGAATACCGTGACTCTCATGAAAGCGAGATTTTCGAAAGAGCATAGATAGACGATAGGAAACCTATTTAGGAAACGTATATTTTAAGACTCTGAGAGGTTTACCTGCGAGACGTTACAAGGTGACGAACCCAACAGTGGGGCTTTTGAACATTCGCAAATATAAACAATAAGTAACAGATCAGAGGATTACGTTACAAGATGACGTTAACAACGTGGGGCAAATAAAACTTAGAGTTAATTAACAAAACAGTACGTCTATTTGACTCCTAGGGTTTACCCGCGAGACGTTACAAGATGGCGCTCAACTTAAAAGGGCTTTAATTAGGAAAGAAATTTTGAGATATACGAAAAATAATATCACAAAAAACCTAATTTTCGTCGGCAACTATGAGAAAACAAGAAATGCATAATACCAGAGGCAGATCGAAGAAGAGGGCAGAAGACAAGGAGAAGGAAGAAGGTGGACAGGAACGAGAGATAGAAGTAGTTACGGACAGTGAAATGGAACAACAGACAGGCGATAAAGAAGAAACTGAAGCAATTATGGACACGGAAAGGGAAATGGTTGAAGAGGATGCCCAAGGGGACCAACCAGATAAATCCACCAAAAAAGAAGAAATGAGCATGCAGGAGATGTTGAGAATTATAATGGAAAGCAATAACAAACAAATGAGAAAAATAACGAAAATCTAAGGAAAAGAAATGAGGAAAATAAGGAAAACTTGAGGAAACAAAATGAAACCTTGAACGAAAAATTTGATAAAATAGATGAAAACTTTAGGAAACAGGAGGAAACTTCAAAGAAACAAAACAAAACTTTGAAGGAACAAAACAAGCAAACGTATCCAGGAAAGTTTAGTAAAACAACTCAATGAAAAAATTGAGAACATTCATGGAGATATCAGAGAAACCATGAATGAACAAAACCGTAAAATGGAGAAGTTAAATAAGGAGATATGGGAAACTTTCGGGGAGAAGTTTGAAAATGTTAATACACTTAGCCAAAAAGCAGATACATACAAGGAGGAGACAAATAAGCAAATGGACAGTGGTTTCAAGAATTTGGATGAAACATTAGACAGCACTTCAGAAGGTATTAAAGTAAGTCCGAATACAGAAGAGAGCAGGAAGGAAATAGAAATTACAGAATACCAAGGTGTAATATTATCTGAAAATAAAAATAGCCACAACAAAGAGGATAATCAATACCTGGAAAAGAAGACCAAGAAAATAAGAAAAACATGTAGAAAGAAAATAATAAATATAAGGGAAGAATGGGAGATGATTACAGGTGGATTAATTAATGTATTTAACCTTCCAATTAATGAACAGAGGGAGTTAATTAAGTTTAGATATCAGTTAAATATGTCGACAATTGAAGTGCATCAGAAGATATCAGTCATATCTTCAAGACGGAATATATCATTAAAAAATTTGGTAAATAATCCAGAGGAAAAAGTGAATGGAATGATATTAAAAATGAGTGAATATGTTATGTCAGAGGAGGTACAATACCTGTTAGTTAAAAAGGAACAAACAATGACGGAAGACCGGTACTTAAATGAAGATTTCATAGCAGCAAAGTGGGAGAGCCAGATGGTAAGAAGATTATCAAGGAGAGAATTAATTCCGAACACCCCAGTAATCCGAGAAAAGGGAGTACCTGAGTTAATGGACCATGGTTAAACTAAACGATAACCAACCAGAAAAAAGGGGACTGATTTTCTGAAAACCGACCAAGCAACCCATTGGAAATAAAACCCCAAAATTCAAAAAGTGTGTAAGTACAACTTACTTAAGATATTTTGCAACCATTTGATTTAATAAAAAGTATGTAAGTACAACTTACTTAAGATATTTTGCAACCACTTGATTTAACAAAAAGAACATAAGTACAACTTACTAAATATTTCGAAACAATTTGATAAAATAAAAAGACAAACCACCAAGAAAATGTAAGAACAGATTATTAAATAATAATTATAAATAACTGATTTAAAATGGAATGATAGAAAAAATAATATTTTGATGGTAACAAACAGAAGAATAAATAAATAAATAAAAACAATGGATGGTAGTGTGCTCAAATAAGAAGAATAACGAATAATTCAATGACTACAATGAAGCTAAAGAATCATGATAATTAATACAACTATAATTTAGAATTTCTCGGAATTGAAAATGATATAGGAAGAAATGATACGGAGAAAATATGTCACAAGAAGGAAAGTCAAAAGGATTTTAAAATAATGCCTATCAATAATGTTATATGCTATTAGTTAATGAAAAAGAAGAAGGAATCGAGAAGAAAAAGAAATATATAATTAAATGCAAACAGCAACAGTATGAAGAATCCCAAAAGTGTTTAGTATTAGTCGCTAATCGACTACTTATAAGTTTTTATTATAGTGAATTGACTGTAGAAATGTTCCAGCAATCATTTTCCTGAGCAGGGATGATGTTCCCCTGGTCTCAGAAGGTGTAAGGATGGACAGCGGAGTAATGGACCCAAAGTGGCCACCCGAACTGAACCACCGCACAGGATAGGGAAAAATGTTAGGGAAATTGAATATTTAAGGGATGACAAAATAGCTGAAAAGAGTGATATTAGATTCCATAAGTATGAATGAAGAAAACAGAAGGAAGATAGCAGACAGAAGCTTAATTGAGAAAGCGAATTTATAGAAGCAAATAGTAATATGAGTGTTAAAACAAGTTTTTTATGATTAGTGTGACCAGTCCTTATCAAGTAATATGTGGAAGACCACTACCCAGAGAAATAAATCATTGATGAATTTGCCTCCAAGAGAGAGAGACAGAGTTGAGTAGGAAATGAAGCCTATTACCATTTAACCGAATAACAGGTGTACTACCAATTTTGTAGTATGTAAAATAACATACTACAAAAATATAATCTAATAATTAATGTAAAGCTTGGTATTAAATTATTCATTTCTGACAGTCTCATAGTACAAAGAACTCAAAAATAACCCTGGGAAATTAATAAATTATTAATAAATTAATAAACAATAATAACTTTATTGTTTTATATTTTATAAAAGATAAAAATATTTGTTATACATTCTATGTTTACAAAATAAGATCGAACTAATGTTGTGTTGACAGTGAGAATCGATTATAACTTTCTGTATTGGGAGAAGATAAAAAACATTGTATTTATTAAATAAATACAATGAATACTTTGTTATTTGAATTAAAATGTGTATTATTTTCAGTAGGGTAGTTGTTTACAGATTGTCAGGAGACAAAGAAGAGGACAGACAACCAGAAAATATTACATACCATTGGTGTTAATTTAACCTCCAATTTGTTTGTAAACGTCAAAATCAGCTGGTTTCATGAGCGGAGAAATTTAAATTAAGTATTTGTATGCCAAGAGGATAATACTTTTTGCACTCTCTCTCCTAACTACGGTCAAACAACTTCATTGAATTCTCCCAAATCAAATCTAAGGGAAAAATCAGTATAATCACACACTCTCAATTTCTTTTTTTTTTAACTTTAAACATAAATTATAACGAATTCTGTGACGATCGCAAGAGTGATGATAAGATCAAACGATACTATTCGATCATTACCCGCGAGACGTTACAAGATGGCAAACCCAACATTGGGGCTTTTGAACATTCCCAAATATAATCAATAAGTAACGGAACAAAGAAATTACATTACAAGATGACGTACCAACGTGGTACTTAATAAGGAAAGCTTAACAAATAAACGATACTATCCGATTAACCGCGAGACGTTACATTATGTTAGATAAATAAGGAAATTCTTTAGATAAATGTTATTCTATAAAACTTGTATTTGTATTAGGGTAAGTTTTAAAATAACTGTATTAAGGTAGAGAGTAGATCCATAGTATGATTATATTTATAAATAAGCAATGTGTATTAAGAAATTAATGATGTTAAAGTGTACATAAGACAATATTATGTTTGTACCACAGTCAGTAGGTTTTATAAGACAATGATGTTAACATTTGTTATGACCAGTACTAATATTGTAACATGACATAAGATAGCACAAAATACCACTAATAATTGATAAAAGAAAAAGCTGAAGGTAGAAAGAAAAATTAAAAACTTATAACTTGAAGATTGATAACCCAACTACGAAATAACAATTGACTAAGAAACCGACTATGGCTTAACCCAATAGATTGGAGAAGGTGAAGGAACAAGAAACCATGATATGACCCGATGTGGCCACAATCATTGTAACCCCAAGATGTAGCTAATAAATAAAATGTAAAATAAATGCACTAAAACAGATAGGGCATAAAATATATAAACCATAAAAAATAAAATATAGATATGTTATGTGTGTTAAATGAAAAGAAAAGAAACATGAATGTATAAGTATAAGATAGGACGATAGAAATAAAAAATACCCTATTATATAATAAACTAGCCAAAAGTAAGTAAAATATAATTGAGCTGAGTAAAGGCAATAATTAATACAAAAGTGATAAATGTGAAATGAGAATAAAACAAATGTTAATGACCAATAACCACCTAGTGATGATATACTAAATAAACAAACAATGTGTAAAATATCAGGTGAAGGATATAAATACATAAATAGAAATAAATGACAACGAACTATGTAAATAACATAGTGTAAAAGTAAAAGTGATAATAGATAAATAAACCTCATGTGAAAGGAAAAGTGCAGTGTGAGTGCATACAGTGTAGAATACAGTAAAAAGCAGACTATATTGATATAGCAAAACAATCTTTAAAAGCATGTTAGATAGTAAGAAATCTAAACTAATTGTATCTTTATTAATTTAAGTAATCAAAGGTAAGAAATACATAAAAATAATGTCAAAGTTAATATTAGAGTGGAAGATGGGAGAAGGAGACACTAGGTTTAGTGAAGGAATTTGTGAATGAGTTTTGTTGTTTAGATTAGTGTGAAAAATTATTTTATAAGAGTTTTGTTATTGTAAGAACCTTAGTATTAATAAACTTAGAAGATAGGTGAGATAGAAGTAAGAAACCAATAATAATTAGAAGTTTAATTTCAGGCTTGGACCTGGTAAGAAAATATTTTAATAATAAAAGGTGTGTTGTTAAAAGCACCAATGTTTTTTTGTTAATCAGTTCCTACAGAAAATGTTCAATGAACCACTAAATAAAGTTAATGAATTGTAAAGAATGCTAAATAGGAGTATTGGGAAACCTAGGCTGTAGGCCTAGCATGAAGGAAGGAATTTTGTAAGTTTAAAGAAAAAACAATAACCAAGGGTCAATTAGAGTATATAAAATGTTTAAGTACTTAAGTAAGAATATCAGGCACAAAAATGTATAAATAATATTTAGTTTCAAGATAATTATATAAGAAAATATCCATAGGAAAAATAAGAAATATGTTATTAATTAATCAAAAGTACCTATGAGTGATATCAAAATAATCTTTAGCAAAAAAGCAAAACAATGATGTTAGTGTAATTAATATTACTACTAGCATAAGAAAGTAATTATAATTTAAAGGATTTTTATAAATTTAAACAGAAATAAAACGTTAGATGATAACAATGTTATAAGATGTTGGCCAATGAGAACTAGTATAATTTGAAAGGTTACCATGACAACTAAAGCTTGTTACACATTCTGACCGTTGAAATCTAATTACTTCATTATTGACTAGCATAGAGGGTGGACGTATGGAGCCCTTGAAGACAAATTAATTCTAAAATCATTAAGTTTTCCTAAATTTGAATGAAGAAGTACAAGAAGAATATCGGACAATTAAAACCAAAATATAATAAATTAAATACCCAAAAAATTAAAGGAAGCAAACCAAATTAAGAGATGACTAATTCTGGAGGAATAACTGAAGATACCTAACCCAGCCTGAGGAAACATATCATCTACAAGAACTGATGGAAGCTGGACATTGAAATTCAATCATTTGAACGGGGATCTCAATAAATCCAAAGAAGAAAGGACTCTTAGACGTGTTCCAGAAGAAGAAGAGGATCGCAAGAGAAGCTGCATGAAGGAATCGATGAGTATAAATTAAATACTTCACCCCAAAATTAAAACTTTCAATAACCCATAGTAAACGAACAATTTTACTTTCACTTCACCAGTCACTAAATTAATTTTTGAACTGAACTTGATTAAATAGTCACTTTTGATACACCAACTCTATCACTGGATTTTGATTTTATATTAACTAATTTAAAAAAACGTAACTTGCTCACTAAATTTAACCTAACAAACACTATTTCTCATTTGCGATAACTTACTTGTCACATTTTAAGATATCATATATTGTGTATTAGTTATAAGGAATATTATGAATTTATGTGCATTTATTAGTCTGTAAACCAACATTCTGTAGTCAAAAGAACTTATCCCTGAGATTATTATTATAAAACATAAAACTGTACGCCATTGTGGCATTTACGTATGAACTGAATGAAGCAGGACGCTGCCAACTGAGCAACTTGTAAACGCCGGAGCTAAAATAAATATATGTTTCATTTCTCAACTGTAATTGACCTGACAATATAAAGAAAGTGTTAAATAAATTTTGGTATTTCTCAATCGCTGTATGTTTGATTAATTTAAAAAAGGTAATATAAGAATTTGGGACATAAACAATACAAATACTGCAGTTGACGAATTCGACTCGGCCAGACAGCGGGAACCAATCAGGCGGCGAGGCGGAAAATTTGAACTGAGCGACGAGAATACGGTCGACTTAGTAAGTATTAAGAAAAAGTATTAAACGGCTCGTTACAATATTAAATACACAAAAAGTAAGTACGTGACATATTATTAATACACCGGCAATACGCTACATTACAAAGTGACGATCCCAACAGTGGGGCTTAAGGTAAAGATAAATATGGGACTTACACGTTTCTATGACAAATTGACGCTGACAACGGGTGACATTAAATCTCGTCATAAACCGTCACATTACAATATCAATTTATTTAACTATTAATATTATATTTAAAGCAAGTAGAAATTGTTTTATAACATTAAGGGTACAGAAAGGGGTACATATAAAGATACTGAACAAAAACTTATCTTGTGAGGTATCAAAATGATCAGTGAAAAAAGGGGATTTCATTGATGACAATATCAATAACATTGTATCTAGCATAAAATGAGAGTTTTGAAATTAGTATTTGTAGGTATATTTGAAGTAGAAAAACCGATGCCATAAAATGACAATGCCTAAGGCTTCGACCAATCGGAATTTTGCAAATTCGGCACTGAGAAGCCAGAAAAATTGACACACGAGAGTTAGTTGCTTGTTGAACCTCGAAGAGTTAAGAAAGAGATCCCTCTAAAGCCGGTCATGTACTAACCATCGCCACTGTCCAGCATACCCGACGTTGGTAATGGATGTGTGCACCATACTGCCGTGCAACTCGTCCAGAGTGCCAGACATTCTCGTTGATAGGATACGTCCCACAGACATCTATTTAATTTATATTTGTTGATAAATTTTGATGCTATTTCACGGGCCATTATGAATTGTAATTAAAACAAATTAATAATAACAATATTAAAAATAATACCAACTGTTAATGATATTTGAATGTATTATGTAAACAAAGAATAAACTACACTAGGCCTAAATATTAAACTGAATTTTGATCTGAATCATTACTTATTACATATAAACTAAAGAATGAATATGAGTAAAATTAAACAGCTAACATTTATTAAACGAATGTGCTCTAATACACTAATAGTGCCATTTCTTATTTGTAGGTCAGTTGCATTAATCAAAAACTCTCTATCTCTCCCTCTCTCTATTTATGCACCTAAGCATTCAAAGAATTTCGACAAAACCGAAACATCGAAGCATGATAATGTTTTTAGGCTTTTGAAACGTATAATGTGGATTACGTTTGGTGGATTACGTAAATCACTTCCAAACCACAGACGATCACAAACAGAGCATGTAAAACCAAATTTATTCTTACTAAAACGTTTGCTAAACTCAATGTCAGCAGCGATTATTTCTGTCTTGATGGGTTTACATATCAAATTTCTAGACTGTGGGGAATCGAAAGTGTGGAAGCATCACGTTTTTCGATGATGTTACATTTTTGTGGAATGACCACCAGCCTAAAAACATTATCATGTTAAAAACATGTACTGTACTTGCTCGAAAATGACGATTTGATAGACAAAGAAGCGTACGCATGATCAAACATGCACGATGCACGATTCTTTGACATCCGTCAACACTACACATGATCCATCCGCACGTCATGCAGCTTGAGGTGATGGTCTTGCTGGACTCATTTTTCGTCTTGCACATCCTTCAAAAAATATACTACGTGCGGATGGGTATCAAAGCTACGCACTGTCGTTTTCGACTTGCTGTCTGTCATGACGTCCAGCGGGGATGGTTAGTGCATAGCCATGTTAAGGCATAAATATTATTCCCAGCATAATACTTGTGGGCAGTAAATTATTAGCAAGTTAGGTTAGGTTACTAATATCCAATAGTGATTTTTAATTCAGTGAATAATCAACCAAGTGAACTGTGAATAGTGATGTATACATATTAAATTGTGAAAATATCATACCAGAAATAGGAAAGTGTATATAAAATCGGTGAGATTAATTCAAATTACTGATATATAATTACCTTAATATCCACTTTAGTGATACACAGTTTCGTCACTGATGACGCGTTTCGGGACTAAGTCCCATCCTCAGATACATAATTAATAAACTAAAATATTAAAATCACGACCATGATACTGGTCAAGTCAAAAATAAATAAAATAAATTATAAATCGCATGTAATAAGTTTTGCTAACCACGGCTGGAGCTCCCGCATGCGTTCACCCGCAACCGCGATTGCCGTGGTTAGCAAAACTTATTACATGGTCGTGATTTTAATATTTTAGTTTATTAATTATGTATCTGAGGATGGGACTTAGTCCCGAAACGCGTCATCAGTGACGAAACTGTGTATCACTAAAGTGGATATTAAGGTAATTATATATCATATAATAAGTGATACGGTACGCAAAAAATAAGTAATTCAAATTACTATTTCACCATAACCCAACTGTGACACTGAATATACACTCTTTAATTATTTGAACAAACATTGAAAACACTAACGCTGTTGTGATTTATTAGTTGTAAGATAATTATTTATTTGTACATAGAATTAAGAAGTGAAATTGTTCTTAACCAAGAAAGAAACTGATACTGTTAGACACTCACGAAAACTGTTTCGTTCCTTAGTTGTAAGCAATTATTTATTTTATATAATATATCGAAGAATTGTGATGTTTTATACTTCACTGAGGACATTTTTGAAAAACTTATTGTAGTCAAAAGAACACATGTTAAAATATTTAAGTCAAATTAACCTAAAATAATAAACTTATTCCCTGAGATTTTTCAATAGTGCCAACCTCTGAGCAATTAATTGATTAGCTAGGGTAACTAATGTTCAGAAAGTATTTATTTGTTTTATATTAAAGGAAAGGTTTAAAAAACCAATAAAAGAATACTGATGAGCTGGTGTAATTATTTAGAATAATTAGTAAATTATCGAAAATACAAGTGCTTATGCTGACGTAATTTTCTCGAAAATTGAGGCGAAATCTGGTACTGGCTTTGGGTATCAAGGTGAGCCACGATAATATTTCGATTTTAAATTATTATTAATTTCAATCAATTTTTGAATTAATTCAAGAAGCAAATACCTAACTAATTATTTTTATATTGAATATAAAATATCTAATTATCTCTACACCAGTTAACATCAATTAAAAATCATTGCATTCAAAACTTGGTGCTCCAACGAGAGGTGTTAATAAGAAAAAATCAAATTTAAATAAAATAATTAAAAATAAATTAAGAAACACACAGATTTTTATTTACATATTTGGCGCCTACAAAGGGAGGCTTGTCAACCATTAAAAAATAAAATAATGTTTTTAGAAATCTATTCATTTGATTACATATTTTGGCACTCCAAACGTGAAGTCTAGACAAATATAAAAATAACCACACAGATTTTGCACATAACAATATTCAAATTAAATTAGACCTAAGGGACTTCTTGCATCCTAACTTAAGTTTGTTCCTCATCCATTTCTTCTTCAATAGGAGAATATCTTCTTCATCTATTGGCTCTTCACTCCCTCTCCCTACACATTTTTTGGTCATCCTCTTTTTCTTAATCCAAACTGAATCACAATTATCATCTCTTCTTATTACTAAACTGTTAATTTTTTCTCTAATCATATCTTTAAAAACAGCAAAGTCTACAACAGATGTTTATCGTCCATGCATACTGATCTGTGTATTTGTATTGAAAAAATGTTTTCCAATTGTTATTTCTCACCCTACATTGTTTGCATACCTCAGTATCAATATATCAGTACCTTAGTATATTCCTATACACACTATCATTTGTGGCATAGTGTCCAATTTTGCTTGCTACCTCATAATTATTACGAATTCCAATCCTTCCATTAAGATCTACATTCAGAATTATATTTGTTTTTAATTGCCCTAAATTGTTGACACAATGAAGTATATAAAAGGATGTATTCATTTACCTTATACACTTTGCAAATGTCCTCTTAGTCAAAACACGTACTACTTCATCATAACATTAAAGCTTTCATGGTTGGAATTAGCTTTAGTAACATTATTGTCTGAGCCATAGGGCCGTGCCGTGTCTGAGGACCTTCTTGTAACTCCAAACGTTTCGACTGCTGCTGTGGCAGTCATCTTCAGTGGCTCTTCAGTCACCAGAGGAGCAAAACAGAAGACCCACTGAAGATGACTGCCGCAGCTGCAGTTGAAACATTTGGTTTACAAGAAGAGGACCACGGCCCTACATCCCGAATAATAATTTTACTGAACACACTCCTTCATTTTGTCTTTTAGCTTTGCTAAGTTTTAAAGGTATACATGTATAATCCCATAAAAATGTATGTGTATTTTTTTTTAAGAAAATACCAAACAGGATTCATTCTATATCTCAAGATTTCATCAACTACTTCATTAACATTTGTAGGTATTCCTTGAGTATTTTAAGGGTAACAATATGCCGAAGCAGCATTACTGGTAGACTGCAGCTTACTGTGAGACATCGTGACAAGTCAGCTGACAAACATACCGAGGAGCTTATCCTTACTGTGAGACATTACTGTACTGTGAACATCGCGACAAGTCAGCTGACAAACAGTTCACTTCATTCTGCAAACAGAAGGAGTTTCTAGTAGTGGAATATGTGTCACTGCAGTTATTAGATTATAATTCAAAAATGTCAAACGTTTTTCTTCATTATAGTTTATTGTTTGCCTTGTTTTGTTTTTATAAAACAAAGCGACAAATTAATCTCTTCTACTCAAAGGCCTGGTATTTACCTGGTATTCAGAAAAGGAAATCATGTTTAACTTCAAGCAAAGCTTTTACCTTACTTATGACTTTTAAAACTTAAAGATATGATTTGATGATTATACTTAAAGATATAAAGACATGACCACTATACTTAAAGATATCTATAATGAGAGACAAAGGAACTAAGTCTATCAAATCGTGTTTCATTTATAATTAAAAATCAAAATATTAACTATGAAGCCAGAATCACAACCAAAAACGTATATGAACTGACGAGATAGGAACGTGTCCACACGTGAACTCAGATGCGGTATGGAGTGAGGGAAGTCATCTTATTCAGTAAACCAATCAGGTAGTGTGCCACCTTGCTACATTGCTGTCTTCAATGAGGCAAAAACAAAATAATTTGTTCTTGCCTCACTCTAACAGTAAGCTGCACAGTAATGTAGTACAGTAAACATCATCGACATGTTCGCTCCTATTCAAATGTATACATTAGTTATGACATCATTGTCGTACAGTACAGTAATGTCTCACAGTAAGCTGCAGTCTACCAGTAATGCTGCGTCGGCCCTAAGTTCCTACTCCTAATACCCATTGTCATAGCTTCGCTCATTTTAACTTGTTTACCATCTGATTTCAAGGCTTTTTGTTAGGCTCTTTGACAATTTACTCTTTTGTGAACATCAAAGAGTTAGCTTGATGCTTCAATCTCCAATCTGTGATACGCTACCTGAAGTTTATCTTCAGAGTTTTTCTTACCCATACCAGAAGTTTTCACTACAGGTATGAACTTCCAGTCTGTCCTTGATTTGATTTCAGCCGTCAAGAATGACAACCCTTACATGACAAAGCATTACAGTTTTGTGATTATTGTAATGCCACTTCCACGCCTCGTGACACCATCATCATAGGGGCACATCAACATCATCTGAGGAGTGAAACCTCCCATAGGTTATTCTCAGTATACCCTAATAATGCTGCTACTTTTGCTTAATTGATGTAGACTAATTTGCAGCTAACCACTACGTCTGTTGGAGTTTTTGCAATCCACCACCTGCAGTCCATGCAGTAGCTAAGGCCTGTCCTGGGCTCAGTTTTATATATCAGATTGTTATTCATTATATTTTCTTATTAACACATTCTACTATTCAGAATTTTCTTCCAGTACATTATTTTTCTTTCTTCATCTGAAGCAGGTTCTCAATTCACAACAGGTTACTGGCTCCATAAAACAATAACAATAATGATTCAAATGTGTATTGTTTTGTAGGATGATGAATACAGCATGTTCATAATTCTACCAGAACAGGTTGATGGTTTGCCAGCCGTTGAAGACAAAATTGCTACAATGGCTTTCGAATTAATAATAGATGGAATGAGAAAAAGTGAAATTGCTGTTCAGCTTCCAAAGTTTAGAATGGAGCAGACGTTTTTGCTGAATGACATCCTTATGAAAGTAAGTATTGTATTCCTATGTGTATACCTTGTAACTGTTTATGGAAAAGAGAAACTGTATTCTATTATAATGTTTTTAGTACATTTGTTCTATTAAATGTATTGTTATGGTGGTCACACCAATCACTGTGTTGTTCAGTGGAAACAGAATAACTGACACCAATCAAGTCACTAATGACAAAAAGTAACTAGTTACAAACAGCAGTTATAAATCAACAAAGCACTCTTATACAATAATTCAAGTCAACTTTGTCCAACATACAACAATCAATGTACCTTATTACAGTTCACACTAATTAACTACTAAACCAGTAAAATAACTTCGAACTGCACTCTACAATATCGCCAGGTGTAACTGTAAAGCCAGCCGGTGTTGATTATGTATACCCTGTAGAGGTTCCAGATATATCTACTACTTTTGCTCAGAATTTGCTCTTGACACACACACATGCCGGGTGTTACCTGGGAGAGTCTAGAATGACCCCGTGTTAAGTGTCACACAATTTTTCATGTTGGCATAGCAGTATTTTATTATTAACATGTTTATGTTGTCGTTATAACAGTATCCTGCCATTATAAATTGATAAAAGTGTATGAATAGAGCCTTATAAAAATTTGTTTGCTTAAGGTATATATATGGTCCCCATCCATACATAAAAGAATTATGTGTCCAACATATAACAATCAATGTACCTTATTACAGTTCACACTAATTAACTACTAAACCACCAAAATAACTTCGAACTGCACTCTACAATATCGCCAGGTGTAACTAACCATAAAGTTAGCTGGTGTTGCTTATATATACCCCGCAGAGGTTCCCCATAGATGGCACCCATAACCTCTTTCATAAAAGAATTTAGAATTTCAGTATTTCATATTAGAATTTAAAATATTATGGAGAATTATTATGAATATTTCAGAATATTTAGAATATTATGGAGGAAAATTATAATTACAACCAGAGCAACGATAAATGATCCTTCGCTGTTATTATTCAGGCAATTAAAAATAATTCCTTTATTGTATTTTGTATTTATTGAGTCTTAAGGAGCTAGTAGATCTGAGGGAGGTATTTGAGGGGTGGTACAAAAGTCTGTTCAAAAAGATTGCAAGTTCTTGGTTGTGTATTTATCCCACTTCCAGCTTGCTTATAGTTTGTTTTTAATAAGTATTAATGAGTATGTTATATTTTAGTGTGTTTACGCCTGCTTGACACTATAAGTAGATAACCTTCACAGTGTTTGCTATGGATGTAACTATCCACAGTATACATCCTTAATTAATGTGTTAATTTATTATGAAGTTACATTACAAATGAAAATGTTTAAGTTTTTTTAAATGAAGGATGGTATTATGTAATCGTATATAACTAATGATTATATTTCACTTTTTGTATGTTGTGTTTTTTATATTTTTGTATGGAATAAAGATTAAATCTAGAAATCTAAACAATTAGCCTATGATAATATGATTATTGTATGATATATAAAATATATTAAGAAGGAAAATGAAATCTTGTTGAATATGTTTAAAAACACAAGTACTATACTTGAAGTACTCTAACTAGTTAGCACCCTGAGCTGCAGAACTTGCTATTTTCACATTTATTGTCAAATAAACTTTGATATTAGATTATCAAATATTTATAATTATTCAACTATCAGAAAAATTATGAAAATCCAGGTTTCCTACTATTTTTATGTAATAAAGTAACAGTAGTACAGTCATAAAATAAACACTAAAAATTCCCAAAAATCAGATTTGTGTTAAAATTCTCTTTAGCCTGATGCCCTGAGGATTTTTAACATTGGGCCTAGGGTAAAAAAAATGAAAATTTCCAAAATTGTATGTAGATTTTGGTTAAAATTCTCTTTACTCTTTAATTTGATATCGCACATGGAATGTGCCATTTGATTGTGTCCTTGTGTCCCAGAACTTTGAAATAAAAAAAAATTAACACTACATTCAGATTTTAGTTAAAATTACTTTTAATTTAATATGACACATGAATTTTTGTGATTTTATCAAAATTTTCACCCACTTTTTGGCACCAGCATCCAAAAAATTTGTAATTATCAAGTAAATTCATATTTCGATTAAAATTTCATTTAATTTGATACCTCACATGGACTAAAGTGATTTTTCAAAATTTGGACCCCTCGCATTTTTGCCTCCAGCCCTCCTATTTTTTAGATCAGTCTCAAAAACAATAGGGTTCTGTAACTATACAAGTGTGACACATGCCAAGTTTTATGAAAATTGGTTGATAGATTCAAAAATTATTGTGAGACATACCCCCAATTAGAGAGATTACCCCAGCTAGACATATAAATGACAAACAGTTGAGTTAAAACTGAGAACTCACTTTGCTCATTTAATTAATATCCTATGTAGTATTCTGACTATGTAAAAATGAGTGGTAGATGCAAGACACTTCTACCACATTGGATCTGCCACTTCGTAATTCTTGAAGCATCTACTTTAGTAATTAATCATATTTCTATATGAGCCTGTCAATAGCTAATTCTAGCCTGAATTGTCTCAAGAGATTGTCAGTCACTCTGCTTCTATGGAAATTCCTTTGTAGGATCTTCAACATCTTGTATTACTTTTTGCTTTCTCTAGTGCCCGTCTGAATGCCTGGCAGTATCCGGAGACCAGCACATGATTAAGAAGTTTGTTTTCAATGTTTACACCTGTGAACAGGAAACAATTTCTGCTCTCAGTGTCTAGACACACTAGCTGTAGTCTCCCTTATCTTTTCTGTCCGATCCCTTGCTCTTGTCCTGTTTATGACCAAAACAGCATGTGACCATAACCCTTTATCATACTCTACAACTTATGAAACAACTTCAATTCATGATGTCTCAAGTACCTTTGCAGCCTCATTCATCCACCTCCACAATTGCCATTTTCTGTTCTCTCTTACTAATCTTGATTAAGATAAACCTTTTCGTCATCTACAGTATTCTGAGACTCACAAATCAGTGCTTCAATGCACCTATTCGTTTGTTGCCAGGGTGTCAAGATCTCTAATTTCTAGAGTGACTCTAGGCACCAGGTTCTTCACTGTAGCCTCCTCACCAAGGGCTTTCCAAAGTGTATCACTCAAAGCTTCTCCTTCACAGATCTTGCTTCCAAGCTCCAGCAAGATGTTGCCATATCTTGTACTTCCAATTGACCTAATCATAGTGTCCAGGTTCTCTGGTTTAACTTTCTGCCATATAGTACTCAGTACTTTAAAATAATTTCCACTTCTGCTGATCTTAGCAAAACTGCATCTGGATGTGTTCACTTTTTATTTTTCTTCTTTTTTCCCAATCAACTGGTCTTCCACCTGTGGTACAAATACACAATGTCTTATCCACTGCCATTATTCCATAAAAACTTTAATAAAATTAAAATAATGAAAAATAAAAATTAAGATCGTTAGCCTCTGAATACACTAATAGCATTAGTATCAGAAAAACAAGAGGTGGTCAAGGGAGACCAACAGAACAGATTAAAGAAAAGGGACCTCATCTCAGTCAAGCTGAAGCAAAGTGAGAGTCCAGCTAGACACCCTGGGCTTGCCACACACATACTCATGAGGTGTGAGCCCCTGGGAGGAAATAATAATAGTATGTTTAACATTAATTGTAGTGTTTCTAATATAAAAATGTGTGTATTACTATAGTTCCAATAAAAATGTTTTCTTGAAGAACAATTTGTTCTATAAAATGTCCTGGTTTTTGACTCTGACAGTTTGTTCAGACTAGTTAAAAACAAAACAAATATTGCAACTATTTCACTTGTATTGTAAAACTTCAGCTGTAAACACCAATCTGCTATTAGACTGCTGCAAACTGCCAGCAGTGAAACACATAGAGCAATGTTGTACAATACATTTGCACCGGATTCCCACTACTTGAACTGTCAATTCAGAAGTCATATTATACAAAATATAACAATTTTAGAACATCAGAACCTGCAAGTATATATGTCAGAACATTGAATGAAGTTAAAGAAGTTCAGATCAATATAGCTTATCTGTTCTGTCTGATATACCAGATGTAGGCTAAGTGTTAATTCTTGTATGTTTGAGAACTCAGCAGTTGCATAGTCTGATCTAATTTAAATCATGTCTGTACAGCTGGGCATGCCAACAATGTTTGTGCCAAATCAAGCTGATCTGTCTGGTATTGCTGACGGTCCCCTGTACGTTTCCTATGCCTTTCAGAAGACTTTCATCAATGTTAATGAGAATGGTACAGAGGCTGTAGCTGGATCTGGTAAGTGCAAATTATCTTTCTGTAAGTGCTTCCCTCTGTTCTTTTATGCAATCCTTTGCATTACCTCCCTCTCCCACCAGCACCAGACTTAACAACATCCCACAAGATGAAAAAGACTACAAAGAAGAACTAAACACAATAAAATATCTAGCAGAATCCAATGGATACAACAGGACAATAGTCACAAAACAAACAACACATCACAGGACATCCCACACAAAACAAACAACAGACAAATACAGAAAACAACAAATTCATAACACTAACATACATCAATAACCAAGCTGAAAAAAATAGCCCACAAATTCAAAAAAGCAGGATACAGAATCACATACAAAACTACAAACAAAAGAGAACACACACTATCAAAACACACACACAAAGCACAAAATAAATTTGATTTACCTGGTGTTTACAAACTAAATTGTTCAGATTGAACAAATTCTACATAGGCCAGATAGGACGTAGTTTCAAACAAAGATACATTGAAAACACAAAGGTACTACACTCCACTACAGAATCCACCTTTGCAAACCACCTCATTCAAGCAAACCACATATACAAAAACATCGACAATAACATGAACATTCTACACATACGCACAAAAGGCCAAAAACTAGACACTCTTGAACAATTGTAAATATACAAACATACAAAAACACATAAAAATGAACATCCTAAATGAACAAACACAATTCAAATCACACGCATTATTCGAACATTTCACACCCCACACACACAACATCGATCCTTCAAAAGTTGATGCCGTCGCCAAGAACAAGACGGACAGTGCTCCCAACAGCAGCCTCTGTAGAAGCTTTTTAAAAGCAAAAACTGGTTCAGGCTATAAGGTAAAACTTTTACGTTTTTACCCATAAAAAACTTTGTGTTCCGAGTCGGTAGTGAATTAATTATATTTAGTTAAGTAACAGACACATCATGGACAACAAAATCCAAGAAACTAACCATTAATTTGTTACTTGTTTCAGGAGTATATTTTCAATTACTGAGTGCTTCCAGTACCACCTATTTTACAGCCAACCACCCCTTCTTGTTTGCAATTGTCAAGAAACCAGAGAACACTGTGTTGTTCATTGGACGTTATGCCATACCAGAACAATAAGTTCTTCACATTTTACCAATATTTATATTAAACACATTTAAATATTTAATTTAAAAAAAGGCTATCTAGCTGTGTAACTGGAATGGACAGACTGACATTTGTATTGAATTATGATTATTACAAACATTAAAAGGATTACATTTCATATATGTATTGTCACTTTTACTGACTCTTCCAATCTAGCCGTAACCTCATTTTCAGCCGTTAAAAAATGTAATTAAAAAAGAATAATTTCTGCAAACACAAAACAAAGCTATAACCACAGAGATGCATTACAACTCATATTCTAACTAGCTAATTACTGCAATCCTCATAGCAAGCAATGCAAGCAGTGCTTGCCCAAAGAAAATCAGGCAAAAGAAAATAAATGCTTATGTAACGAACATTATTGTTGTAACCCAAAACTGTTTCACATGTCTTCTTATCTCTCACCTTTTGAAAATCAGTGGTGCATTTGTCTTCCAGTCAGAATGAAATTGATGACTTGATTTGATCAAAACCGCTAATACCACTTCTAGTTTTGCACCAGTCACTGGTGCTGGTGCTGAATGTTTGCTCCAGTTCTGTGCGCTGTTTTAACAGCTGACTGACCACGCTCCACCCACAAGGCAATCACTTCAAAAAATGCTTCAGTGCACTAACTATGAGCTGGCCATGATTTCAAAAATGTTCAGTGGCGTGCAGTCAAGGAAGCAAGTGAAGCACTGCTTCACTAGTAACTGACGACACCCTAACTGCAATTATTGTTTAGAGTAGATGTTAATATTTAATTGAATCTAATTTTAATTAACCAAAATAAAACTTCACTGGATTTATCTAATGTCACTAAGTAGACTGACTTTATATGCTGTCACTGCTACACACAATAGGTGAAGCAGGTTCGTCGCAGCTTGAGGTAGTCTTGTGTAGAAAGATGCGCGCGCATGTAGAGCGAGATAGAAAACCACCACTGCCATGGTAGCGAACTGAAGCTAGCTTGAGTTGATTTGGATTGCATGATGTTGAGTTTGCTGGTATCGCTGCGCATGTTACGTTTTATATAGTACCATGTTTAAACAACATGCGTTATCCACTTTTAACATTTGAAGTTATAGTCATGCCTTATTAAATAGTGCGTTTACATTTTATTTACGTTGCATTTAAACAATATACACTATATTTGAAGTTATAGTTATATACTTCAGAATAGTTTCAGTGTTGGTTTCAATACTGTCTACAATGTCAGACTGTATAATAAAAGACCACTATACAAAGTCTTTTTCTTTCTGGATATTTAACGAAAAAACTGACATTGTAAAAACTTGTAGGCTGATCCTGGAGTTGTTACACTTTTTTAAAGGTGCAGCTTTTAACCAAATTTACTATTTCACTGTGAATTTCCATTGGTGCTAGACCTTTGTTAACAAACAATTCAATCACAGCATAATGTTTATCATTTGTCAAAACACGACTGACACATAAATTTCAAACAGCTGATAAACAATGAATAAATTGGTACATAGATTTGGAAATTAACAGGTGTTTATAAGAAATCATACAATGCAAAAAAAAGTTTAGTTCTACCACTACGCTATACATACTGCTCCTCATATTACTGACGCCTCAAACTTTTCAACTGACCTTCATATTATTTTGCTTATAGCATTTTTTTAGCATAGATTTCATAGCATTTTTTTTATTTTATGACTTCAATCTATTCTACTATTCCAAATGAGTCTCAGTTTCAGTTTTATGTTACATACAAAAACCTTACATGTTACATGTTTTATGTTACATTAACCTGTCCAATTCTTAACTTCGACTATGAATAAAATGGAAGAAAGTGCCCTTACCTGCTTTGTAAGTACTGTGTACATGATTTTGTGTGTTTAATATTACATATGGGCCAGTTAGTTATCAGCTAAATTTCTTTGTTTTGCTAAACCTTGTGGGTTCATTTCATTTTCTTGTTAGCATATTTTATCTTGAAGAACATGTCTTCACTCAGTTACGTGCCAACTAGATCCAATCCAACCTGCTGGTAACACATTCTTCTCTCTTAGTATACAATACAAAATACCAAGGTCATACATACTATCTGTCTCCTAATAAGAAAAGAGATACACTTTATAAACTTTGTCAACAATATATATATATATATATATATATATATATATATATATATATATATATATAGAGAGAGAGAGAGAGAGAGAGAGAGACCACTGACAATATGATTAAATTTAAAGAATATTCCTGAAATATTCCTGGGTTTAAAGGATCTTCTTCTAAATATTTCTGATGTTATGTCAGTCTGAAACCACAATTTTCCAAAAAACAGTTTGAGTATGTGAACAAAATAATTGGATATGGAATATTTCAATTCAGAATCAAGAACAGACAACATATATAGGGACATCCTGTGATATTATAGCATGACTTTTTCCCACTTTCCCATACTTTTCTCATGAACTGCCCTAATAAAACTAGTACTGAGGAGCACTTTAAAGGCAGGGAAAATCAGAGGTAATGACAGTTATATTGTAACGGGACAAACCAAGAGGTTTGTTTGTTTCTTCACAATGTGATGTTTCAAATTGGACTATTACAGATCAAGGGAGAGCATCTAACTGTCTGAAGGTGACAGAAAATTATTTATATAATCACTAATATTTGACCTTGTTACCTATATACATATCTGGTCTTTAGAGGTACCACGTAACACTTTACCTGTGGTTGTTCATCCAACCCACACCACAAATTCAACTTTGAAAAACAAAATTCACTTGCATCATTATATACATAAACACTGAACTGTTATGAATACTGTCAACTAAAAACTAAAAAGTCATTTTATGCATCAAAATATCATGTTGTCAGTCCTATCATTAATACTACTTTCCTAACCTGAACCTGAGACCTGAGGATTTAATGTCAAGTTTTCATTAATTTGTTTCTTCTCTGAGATGACAGAAAACTGTTTTAAGACTAGACCCTGACATCAGCGAATAACTTATAGAGATTTATTCTGAACAGAATCATAGCAATATGCCAGTGATAAAGTACACAGCAATACGGTGCACAGAGGAATGTATTGCAGTGTGTTACAAACATTATTGACCAGACCATTCAGACGACCTCATGTGTGCTACTATGACAATCATGTTGTTTTGTCTTTTGTCAAGACAAAACTGAGTTTTAGAAATGTCAGTGGACATTAGTAACTATGATTAAATTGATATCTTAGTGTAAATTAGAACACAATTATAGGTTTGTGGGCAGGTGAAAAAAAGAACAGAATTATATAAATATAAAAATAAATAAATTTATATACAAAATTATAAAAGTGTAAAAACTTAAGTAAAGTAACTACAACAAACGAAATAAAAAGTTACAAAAAACATACAGAAATGTTTTATGTTTTAACAATGGTAATTTTTTCTATAACGAACGATAACTGCCGCACATTCAAACAGAATCAAATAATTTTTAGCATACATCCCTGAATTGTAGGCCTATTGATTTTGGTGAAGATCGGTTAAGGGAAAGGGGTAGTTTACCTGCAATGTTTTGTTCTAACAAGGGTAATTTTTTGTATGACGAACTATAACTGCCGTAAATTCAAACAGAATCAGATAATTTTTTGCATAATGTAACATAACAAGATTACACATCAGAATAAAGACAAGTATACCATCAAAATTCACTGTGAAATATGCATAAACGCAATCTTTTTAGTAATAAAGTACAAAGAAGAATAAAATGAACATAATAAATAAAGAAATGAAGGCACAACATATTATTTAAAGATAAATAATAAGGTCAAGAAATAAAAAGTAATTAAAACAAAAAGGAAAATATTATAATAAATAAATAATAGGGAATTAAGGAATAAAAACTCATGAAGTAAATAATTTAATGACAGTAACAAACAATGACTGATGATGACAATAATATCCAGAAGTGAAGATCAAGGGACAAACAAACATGTAAATAATTATTAATTAATAGAATTATAATGTACAAATGTTAAACTTAGAAAATAAGTAAAAAGACATTTGTTAGTTCATAAGTATTAGATTAAAACTATGAGGAGGTCTGCGTACCTCAGACAGTTATTTTGTATCATTGAACTACAAACGGTGAATGATATCAATTTTACGAATATAGTAATATCAAACTATAATTATATAAGTTAGGTTGTGTGATAGTGCTAGAAAGTGAGAATAACAGTGATAGACTTTAAAAAGGAAAAAATCATGTATAATGAAAGTGATTAAACATAATTATAATTTGAGCATTGAATGAAACATGTAATCTGTATGAAACAGTTATGTAGCCCATATAGTGATATCAAACCAAGTATAAATAATTAAAAAAATAGAAAAATCTTACATTACAAACTTACAATATAATGTAGTGACGAAGAAAAATAAGATTCAATGGAATCATATTCATTACAAAAGATGAAACCGAACCTGTGACCCATAAACATATCATAGCCAAATCCTTAACTGAAGGAATTAGTATTTTGGTAAAAAGGAAGGGATTGTTGGAAAAACATTGAAACCTGGCAGAACATGTTAATTTGACTGCTGGAATTTTATACAAATGAATTGCAGATAGAAGGCGAGATGACAAGGAAAGACTATTTAAATAACTAGAAGACTAATATTTTAATCGAAAGTACCAAAAACTTGAAGGCCAGGAGCGAAGAATCAAGCAATAAGTTCATAAGGAAAACTACCATACTGGTGAGATTGCTCCGATATGCTAAGCCCGATATTTGAACCACCCTTACTACATTTTAACGATCGAGTTACTATGAAATACTATAACCAAAACAATATAAACGTTATAATAGTGAATTTTATTTGTACACCATAACTATTAGTATTAAGAGTTCCTTTTTAAATTGTTCTTTTGTGTGATCCAAAGGACTCACTAGTCAACATACATCCACAACACCTAATTACAAAACCTTCATTATAAATATTATGTTTTATGTTACATTATGACTTGAACAATACTTTGACTTTAATTTTACATTAACCCTGAGATTGAGATTTTCCATGTAATCCAACCGAAATGAGCTACAAATAAAAGAAGGGACATTGAATGTCAATACAATTAAGACATGTTAAAGAGAAATAATAAATTTTATTGAAATTCAGTGAAGATAGAAAAGGAGTTTGATTATTTATTTAACATAAAAGTTTAATTCTTATATAGAAGAAGGGTAAGTTTAAGAAGTTTAGGAGTTAAGAGGTAAAGTAAAGATAATAGTTAATTGTTACAAAATGTGCCTGAGTTGTAGAGGACTCAAGACTTAGTGATTTTTGTAAAGACCGGTTAAGGGGAAGGAGTAGCTTACCTTCAACGTTTTATGTTTTAACAAGAGTAAAGTACTTAATTTTGATAAATAAAGTATCTGAAAAGAAGATCATAATAATTCACTTTAGAAACGTAGATGAAATGTCTATAAATGAGAGGCTAATTGAACGGGGTGGGGGTTATTTTCTATAAATGAATATGATTGTTGAAGTGGGAGAGGCTTAATTTTATTTATGTCATTTGTACTACGTTATCAGCAAAAAAGAAGTAGTTTGTTGTTAAAATTCTTTCCCTGGATGTTTGGCCATAGTCCAATGTTTTCTGCAAAACCAGACATTTCCACAGTGCCATCGACTGCCATCATCAGTGAAAATCTAGTGCGCTAACGTGAGGTGGTATACATTAGTGACCACAGTACTGTGGTTAAGGCTGAAGAAAGACATAGTGTCTATGGAAATATTTAATTTTGAAAATGTTTTTCAATATAAATCTTAGAACATGGAAGTAATGTATGGTTCTCCATACCGATATTTTTCCTTTTGCAGCATTCATTTCAGGGGCAGCTTTACATTAAGTATACATAGTTGCAGAACTACTAATCATATTGTAAAACGTTAACCATTTGGATGCTGTTGAGAAATTCAACGTTCTCTTATAGAAATTTTGGAAAAACTGTCAGTTGAAATTTCAAGCCTTTTCTCTAACATAAAAGAGTTAGGAAAACGCTTTGGGTTCCTCTGTAAATTTGAGGTGTACGTAAATGATGGAAATATACATATTAAGGAACAGCTTTCCCAAATCAATATTAAGTGCACAGTGCTTGCAAAACTGTATCCACATGACCTAAATAGTGTAAAATTGTTCAGTGACTTGAAAGACGTCATACTTTTATTTAAAAGGGAAAAAGTTAACGGAGAACAAAAAGACTTTACACCTCAGGGAGTGCTACAATACTTTTCTTCAATGAGATTAGAAGCCTACAAAACACTAACAACAGATTTAAAAAATTTTCTTACTTTACCAGTGTCTGGCTTCTTGTGAATGACCGTTTAGTAAACTTAATTGATTAAATCGTACCTACGATCAACAATATCTCAAGACAGGGTATCAAATATAGCGATACTTTCAACTGAAAACGACATTGCTTCGTCTTTAGATTATAGTGATTTAATAACCGACTTTGCAGTAATGTAACCGACCAGGAAAGTTACATTTTAAAATGTCTCATTTTAAATATTTATTAAAAATTAAAAACAAATGTTTAAGTGTTTATTAATACAAGACGGAACCTTACTGTAATGGTAAGTTATTAAATTTATTATTTTTAGTGTAGTTCTTTGTTTAACTTTATGCTGCTTTAGGACATTGTTTTGACAATGCAATTTAGACCTACAAGGAATTTGCATGTTTATTAGATCATTTTTGTTTAAACATTTTTTATTTTACCGGCACTTTATTTTTTATAGTCTACATTTGTTACTAATAAATGTATACAAACTGAATACTGGTTATATTATAATATGTAATTTCTTAATTTTGACTTAACAAATAAATATTCTTAAGATGTTTGCTGGACGTGCTTTATACAGAAATCTACACATTTACATTTATTAAGTACTTTATTCACTGGATGGGCCTTCATTTTTGTTCTTTTGTCCCCTTTTAATTGTGAAGGCAAGGCAGCCGACGATCTCCTTGTCCTGGGCGCTAAAAACCTAGCTACGTCACTGTTCATAGGCTACTTTTATCCCACTCGATCAATTTACTTTAAATCCATTATCATAGATAAATTTATTATTAACGAAAAGTATTTATTCTATATGAATAAATAATATTTAGTTCAAATGTATGAATTGTGCAACCTATTTTCCTGTAAGTTTGTCATCTCTGTATGACATAAAGTAACATGTTTTCTGTGTAGTTATGTAACTATGCCTCTGCCATTTGTATCATAATTGTATAAGGCATTTTTGTTCCCTTTTCCTGAATTATCAAGCATGGCGTAAGATACAATATAGAGTGGCTCAAGGTAAAACTACATGTTAGACTTAGTTTTCGTTTCAATTACTTATTCCGTTGTTAAAATGTTGACTGCCAAGCCAAATTTAAAAATTTTTCCTGTGTACCAAAGCAAGTTTTTCGTAAAACAAGAAATGCCCCTGTAATGTATTAAAAGAAACCTAAAGTAATAATCAAATTTCTTCTTTGATCTGCCTTTGTGAATGGCCACATAGTGTATAGTCATGTGTTTGGTAAGTAAACTTCAATTACAGATTTAAAAAAAGTGATAGTAAAGGAACTGTTAACAGTGAAAATGCTGTATACCAACAAGACAATAAAAGAAAATCAATACCCTTGCTACCAGTGAATGTGACATCAAAATATACCTTGTGGAAGAAGATCTCTTGAGGTTCTGCAAGAGGTCATAGATACTGCCTTGGCTGCTATGGCAAGAAAGAAGTGCCAAATTAGTTTGAAATAGAAAAACCAAAGCAAAAAAACATTACAGCATTTTGTAAACACTGTTTTGGAGAACCAAGGGATTGCTTGGAATATTTCATCTAGCTACATAAACACGCTTTTATTTGTCTAAAATTAAAATTACTACATATTTGAAACGGATATTCTATTATTAGAAAAACAGATTTATATTTTATAAAATAACTTAATTATGCCAAAATATGAAATTTCATAATTTGTACAAATAAATAAGATGCCTTCATAAGGAAACAGCAAAAATTGTTGGTCTTTCCATGGACACAATTTTCAGGTAAGATATAATTTGGTACTATGCTTCTGTATGAAATAAAAATCAGTGATTGATGGCAACTATATATCCTCTGAGTCATTACATACACACTTCTCTATAACAGTTTGCACACTGGTGTGTAGAGGAAACTTTCTACAAAGATGTGTATCAAACACCAGTGTCCACCAAGGTGCTATGGAAAATTACTCGCATCCACTGTGGCAGTCAACATGTTTAAACATGACAAACAATTGATTTTAAAATTTATTCTCATAAATGGAGGATTTTATATTACACTACTTAACATAAATTTTCAGAATATTCATTACTACTTACACTACTAGGATAAGTTAGCATCTTAAAAAACAATTAATTATAAAATTTGGCCCTTTCTTATGCAATTGGAAGTCACTGATTAATTGGAAGTCAATTATCTAGCACATCACATGAAGAGATTAAAGTAATTTTGAGTAAGCAGATTAAACAATCTAGAAATAATAATGAAAGGTAATCAATTCATTATCTACTTTCTGGTTTTGCATTCAATAGAAACATAGTGCCTAGTAGGTTTAATATTCCCTGAACTGGATTTCCTGCATACAAGTGTATTCATTCACGTCCTCCTACAAGTTCATTAAGTTTATCATATAGGGTATAAGAAAAACTCTGAGCAATCTAAAGCAATTTTAAAATGATACTTACTTTAAATAAGTCTGTGTAACTACCATATTACTCATGGTACTCTTTTAAATACATATATGCTATGCACTTGTTAATACAACAAATAGATGCCTAATGTTAATTTTTTTTGCTTCATATTGTTACATAGTCAGCTACATAGTCTAAAACAATGTCTTGAGAATTGGACAAGAAGAAGTAACGCTCTCCACAACAAATACATCAGAAAAATCAATGGACGTGATAGTCAAGTGGCTGAAACTATCTGCCAAACTCCTACTTATCCTGAAGATCATGCTCAGGAGATTGCTGACATTACCACAGAAAGGAAGAACAGAATGCAAATGAGCAAGTTACTACAAACCATTACAGGGGCATCATTTGATCATCGTGGTTTCCTCGCTGCAAAATCATCCACCAATTGGTCTAGTGGTATTTTTTTCATTTCCTCTCTTTCAATCGCCATCAACATAAGTGAGGACAATCTTTCATCACCAGTAGAACTTCGTATGTACCCTTTGACTCTTTTCAGCACAGAGAAGATTCTTTCATTTCCAGCTGTGGTGATAGGCAGTGTGGCAAAAATTTGCAGCAGTTTTATCACCTCGGAGTACGCCACTGGAAGAACTCGGAGACTTTCGAGTAGTGACAAAACGGAGTCTCCGTCGCAAGATCGTAAATGGTTCCTAGCTAGGGGCAGTTGTAGTTGTAGAAGTTCTCCATTCAGAAAACTTTCGTAATTTTCTATCAATGGTTGGAATTTCTCTTCCATCATGAAGGCTGTATTTTCTTTCTTAAAGCCGTCCGATGTTGAGAACAGGCTTTCATTTCCAGAAAATCGGCGATTGTATTCCATGAGAATGCTGTCGACGATTTTGAAGTACATACCCTTAGTTTCTGTATCTTTTTTACCTATGGTTGACATTATCACGCTGTCAGCGAACGTATGAGGAGCAGTCTTCGTCCTTTTTTGTTTGCCCCATACAATACCACTACTGGCTGCCAAGGATTTAGCCTTTTCTAAAACCTCTAAGTATGTGGCGTCAGTTCTGGATTTTTTAAGTTCTTCTTCCGTACTTTTGATTAAATGCAGCACGGTGGCTGCTAAATCAAGTTCTTCAGCTTGTAGCTGCTGCGATAGGCAATAAGTAATGCCTAATATCTTCTCCATAGTACACAGCAGAAATATGAAGTTTTCCTGCATTATTTGCGCTTTTATTCCTATACTCTCCGCCCTATCCTTTTTTTTCCTTCGTCTAGAACACCCAAAATGGCCTGGTATGTCTTTAGAACTTTCATAACTGCATTAAACCAATAGAACTGTGACGATTTAATAAGCCTAAATCCCACAAAAATAAAAAATTTTTTTATTATACTAATATTGGCTTTAATAAGGTACGAATGAACCCTTCTCCATGCCCCAAACCGGTAGTAACCTGCCGATTTGCCAAAGTAGCAGTTAATAAAATTAGATTTGAGAAACTAAATAAATCCGTAACTACCCCTCGTCACATAAAAGAGTAATAAAAATAAAGAGCGATGTCATTAAGTTGTAAGCGAATTAAAGCAATATAATTAATAATAAGTGAGAACTACTTTTCGCGCTGATAAACTACCCGCGCGCGGAAAGCCTCTTCACCCCTATAGTAAATTAGTTCAGTTGTATCTCAGACTCCGCTGCTGATACAGCGTACAAAAGTATGTAGTCAATATAAAACCTGTAAACGAGGAGAAGCTTGTGTGAGATAGCCGGATGGTGTAAAAATGTCGTAAATGACGTGAGCGTATGACAATGACATCTCTGTAACGAACTGACATCACCTAAATGTGATGTTAAACTTTTAACATGTAACTGTTAACCGTAAGTAATATGTGCGGTACAACAATGTGAACACCAGTGAAAGTTACAACCCAAAACCTACCACAAGAATCTACAGACCCGACAGACGACTCATCTTTAGGAATGACAGCAGATTTTACCAAAACACGATAGCCAGAAGATCTCCAAGACACCCTGCACAACCGATAGAAGCGCCGATTCGCCGACGATGTTACACTCAGGTGACACGGAAGTTCAACTTCCGTGGTTCAGAACTTAACTTAAAATAATACATGATAGACACTTAATTAACAAATGAAAGTAAAGTAAAACACGAAAGACTGACTTAATAACCATAAAATTGTAATTTCATGCTTAGTAATAATATGTGTTAAGTTTAATGCTTTTATGAATATAACACGTTAAAGTTAAATAAGCCCATTCTTCAGATGGCACAAAATAAAGATTATAATTTTAATATCATATACTGAAACAAAATACTCGGATCCGAGGGCAGTAAAAGCTATGTTAACTCATTAATTAATCTAATTCTATTTGTACAAGAGGTGCAAATGTTTTACTTTTAATATACTCATTGCTAAATTTCTTCGGAGATGTTAAAACATTATGTAATAAAGAGATGTCATGGTCCAAAAAGGTGAGTGAATAATCTATAAACCCCTATCAATATCCCTCAATTCACGGGATCCTATTTAACATTTGTTTACATTCCAGTTAATTATGAGTTTGTTAAGATTATGGCAGCCTGTTTAATTGACCTGAGCCAATTAACTAGGTTCCCGATATTATAACGACGAGACGTTATAAAATGCGCCACTCTGCTTCTTTTGTTTTAATGCGCCAGTGACAATAGCAAAATAAAATACGTTACTCTGCTGTTGTCATTTAATATTTTGTAGAATTATTCACTCTGTTAGTTTAACTACCGTGTTAATTTAAAATACGCAACTCTCCCTTTTGCGTGTAGTGAAATAAGAAGTCTTTATTATTAACCCTTAATATTTAATAGTAAGTAAAAAAATAATAATAATATATTTAAATTAATCAAAATAAGAACTCGTATTACAATAAGTAAAATCATAAATTAGGATAGAGAGAAAATTATAATCATTATCACGCAACATAATATAGGTAAGGATATTTAAATATTTAAATGTTGTAAACCCAGGTTCGTGCCTGTTCAAAAATTCCTTCCCTAACTTGTCGGTTTGACGACAATCTCGGACAGGAAAATAACCTGTTACCGCCTGTACGAAACAATCCCATTGTTACAAGCTGCAAAGTCGAGGTAGACAATACACCACCTCCCTCTATTGTCTAATACAAAGTGTTTGACCCCCTTTGGCCAGTAACAACATATTTTAACCATATGTTGAAAATTAAAATATGGCTGTGTGAGATTTCTCTCCTCCCTCTCTCTGAGGCGAGATTCGATTCTCTCGTATCACCTATTTGTAAATATCTCTCATGTATTTAAATTTTTACAAAACCTAAAGATAGTAAAATAGAGTGTTCAGTATAAGTAGAATAAGGAGTGTATAAGACTTAGCATCTTAAGAACATGGCTCAATTCAATCCAGATTTGTTGTTAAAAGACGAATTATGCTATGAAGCACTGTTGCGCAGTCTCCCTTACGCGAACGTAACGGTCGCGGAACTACGCAAAACGTTACGCGAAAGTAGGCCAGATACACCCGCACAGTTAGGTCGATTAAGCGAAATAGATCTTGATAGCGAAAGAGAAACATGTTATGCGATGTATAGGGAATTGACGTCAATATCGCAACCCCTCCACGACGAAAAATCACCCGCTATAATCTTACGTACCACACAGAGGATAGAGCATTTAACCCGTCGGATAAATAATTTATTAAACTGGCCCAAAGTTACTGTAATTCCCCCCAGATGTGCAAAAATTTGCTGATGAAGCATTACAGCAATTATCCACAATAATAAGAGAATTACGTAGGAAGTCCGACTCATTTAAAATGGAGGAAATTGAAGAAGCTCTGACGAAATTATATATCCCCCCATTTCAATCACCTACCCTAGAACAGCGACCCACTACCGTGAATTTCGAATCCCCCCCCCCGGTATCAAGGATAAAACCGAGTAATGATCAGTTACTGAATAGGAACGTGAATACCCTACCGATAGCTGAAGCATCACTTCCCAATGCCCTCCACAATCTCACCAATAAGTATGCGTTTCCACCCTCAGCGATGACAAATCAAGCATCGGGACCTCCTAGAATAACACCTCACGTAAACTTTAGTGCGGACCTCTACGGAAAGATAACTCACTCCGTAAAACAAATTTTATCAGAAATCCCATACACCGATGGATTGAGTATCACCAAACTATTAGCCTTCATAAAATATCTGCTACAAATAAAAGACTTACAGCAACTAAGCGATTGCCAAATATTACAAGTCCTTCTGCCCAAATGTAGACCACCATTAAACGATCGTGTATTGGAGTCATTAAGCTCAACATCCAGTAGAAGAACTCCATACAACTCTGATAAGACATTTTATTCCAACGGGAATTTACGAAGAGCTGAAACGAAACACAGTATTTCGAGTACAAGGAGCTCACGAGAGACTCGCCCACTATATCGCTGACATAAGAGAAGCTTCACTATTACTGCAAGTAAACTGGAGCGAAAAGCAGTTAGTAGAAACAATCTTGGTAGGATTATCCCCGGAAGAGAGATCTCGCTTAGCACTTATAAATAAGCCCAACACGTTCGCAGAATTAGAACATTGCAGTATCCACTCATCCAACGTATGGTATTCGGATCAGAACCGACGTTCGTTACTCCCCCAGGTACAACGTAGAAATGAAACACAACCCCTGTTATCAGATACAAGAACACACCGTGAAAGACGACCATTTCGAATTCCTGCAACTTCTCACTACCAAACTAAATCGAATAATCAACAACCTCAACAGAATACAAGTGATACCGTAAGTAGAGAAAAAAGATGTTATAACTGCGGGAAATTTGGACACATCAGTAGATACTGTAAACAGAAACAGCACTACCAAAAACCCTCTTATTCAAAAAACATGTAAGGCAGGGAGATCCGAGATCCTGTGTCTTCCGCCGCATCGTGAAAATAGGTAAAACCCGAGAGTACCAAATTGGAAAAAAAATTATTAGACCCCTACGTAGAGATTTATCGATAAATGCAACTCAATTACTACATGCAAGTCCAGTATGTGTCAATTACCATACATACAAGTAGACCTTGGCGTTACTACCACACTAGGATTAATTTATTCTGGATCGACACGGAGCTTAATCAGCCAGCAGCTAGCAAATATATTAGCTAGACATAATCTTGTTAAACGTAGTCAACCGGTGAACATAAAATGCGCTACCGCTAACAAACAAAACTTAATCATAAAACTCAGCGTTACGATTTAACTAAAAATTAAAAATTTAACGTGGTATTTTCCAGTGTTAGTATACGACGAATTAGGACGAGACTTAATATTGGGAGCGGACTTTATCAGTAAAACAGGTATAATTCTTGACATGTACGATAAGAAGTATTATTTTAGATTCGACCGCACTCAAAAATATAATTTTGATTATGAAATAAATAACAGTAAAAAAATGGAAACTTCTGCAACGCACCTAGAACACCGCGAGTCCGAATTAGATCATTTAGAAAGTAAAGATAGACTGAAAATACAGAAACTAATAAAAGAATTTTCCACCGTCCTCACCCCAAAGTTAGGATTAACGAATCTTATAGAGTACAAGATCAACCTGAGTGACAATAAAGTTATACGACTGCACCCATACAAATTATCACCACCAAAAATGGAAATAATGAGAAATCAAATCAATAAATTGTTGGAACAACAAGTCATAGAACCTTCCACTTCACCGTATTCATCACCTGCGTTTTTAGTACCTAAAGGCACCGATAAACACAGATTAGTTTGTGGACTATAGACAATTAAATAAAAGGATAGAATTCGAGTCCATACCACTCCCCGACATCCACAGCGCCTTCCATTACTTTACAAAAGCTAAAGATTTCACCATAATGGATCTCAATCAGGCATTTCATCAAATACCACTATCGGAAGAATCCAAACGCTTAACCGCCTTCGCCGTCCCATTCAACCTGTACCAATTTACTAGAGTACCCTTTGGAATATCCCAAGGAAGTTCTGTATGTAGCCGATTGTTAGAGAAAATATTCCACGACATAAAATTTAAATTTGTATATCACTACCTAGATGACATAGTAATCTACAGCGAATCTATCGATCAACATCTTCATCATTTACGTGAAGTATTATCACGATTAAAGAAAGCCGGATTAACAGTAAACCCAAGTAAAGTAAATTTTGCTGTTAAACAATTTTCATTTTTAGGTCACATAGTAAAGGCCGACGCAAAGGTAAGTATAGACCCAGAACGCACCCGTGCTATCAGAGAATTTTTACCACCACGGGATACGAAAGGAATAGCCCGATTTTTGGGAATGATAAATTACTTTCACAAGTATATCCCTCACCTAGCTGATATAGCAGCTCCGTTAAACGCATTAAGAAAAAAAGAAGCGAAATTTGAATGGACTCCACAACACCAATCTGCATTTGAAAAACTGAAAGAAAGCATAATATCACCCCCGGTATTACAATTAGCTGATTTTACTAAACCATTTGTAGTACAGACTGACAGTTCAAGTGTAGCACTAGGAGCAGTAATATATCAGGAAGTAGATAATTCTAGATTACCGATTAGTTATGCCTCACGAACTCTAACCGACCAGGAAAAGAAATTCTCCGCATACGAATTAGAATGTTTAGCTGTAGTATTCGCATTTGAGAAATTCAAACCCTTTTTAGAACATAAAGAATTTCTGTTAGAAACGGGTAATCAAGCCTTATCTTGGCTATTAAATCACCCTAAACAGTTAGGTCGTATCGGACGATGGGTATTGAGATTAAATTGTTACAGGTTTAAAGTACAACACATTCGTGGCACCCAAAATGTAGTTGCCGATACACTGTCCCGTATGTTCCAGCCGCCTAATAAAATATCCGAAAATAAGGAAAGTGGTGAAACATCGATTATCAATACGCTAATTACTGAATTCCCCCTTGCATTTACTGATATAGCTCAGTATCAACGACAAGACCCGTATTTAAATACAATAATAGAACAGCTAGATAAAGGAAATAATACAGAAAAATATATATTGAGTAAGAGAGTATTATGTTATAGAGTAGCTAACGGAAAATCCTTGAGAATAATTGCCCCGGATATTATTAAACCTATGCTTATGGAATACTACCACTCATCCACCATTGGAGCACATATGGGAATAAATAAAACGATACATCGCATTCGAAAAGAATACCATTGGGAAAATATGAACAGCAAGATAGCTAAATTCGTAAAACAGTGTAAGTTGTGTGCTCCGAGCAAGCCAGCGAGAAACACCCACATAGGTAAATTAATCTCGGAGACTCCCACGACACCCTTTTCAAAAATTTACTTAGACTTTTCTGGCCCCTACCCACGTTCAAAATCAGGTAATACCATGCTACTCATTTGTGTAAACTCATTTACCAAATTCGTCTGGATGTATCCCATGCGACGAGCGTTAGCATCTACCACTGTGATGATTTTGCAAGATAGATTATTTAAAGACTTCGGTACACCAGTACATCTAGTGTCAGATAACGGACCCCAGTTTAAGTCCAAAGAATTCAAGGACATGTGTTTCAGACTAGGCATAGACCACATTACCGTTACAGAGTATCGTCCACAAGGTAATATAGCTGAGAGGTATTTGCGAAACCTAAAATCTGCTTTAATAGCTTACCATACAAACGACCATACCTCTTGGGACCAGAACCTATCCTGGATCCAATTTGCCTTCAACTCAGCATATCATGAAGGACATAAATCGGCACCCTTTGATTTGTTGTATAAATATAAACCGAATCACCCATTATCCACAAAGTGGAAAATACATGAATTACTACCCCACGAAATTAGTGGTAAAAATATAAAAAAGATATGGAACGAAGCTCGCGCTAACTTAAGAATGAACTTGAGAAAATCGCGAAAATATCACGAGCGGGATAGTAAAGAAGTAAAGTATCAAGTCGGAGACTTAGTGATGTACAAAACTCACCCGACGAGTAGTGCAGTTGATAAGACCACCTCCAAACTATCTTACCGATGGTGTGGCCCTTACAAAATTTACAGATACTTAACTCCCGTAACCGTAGCACTGTATGAACCCACTACGAATAAATATGTACGTAGAAGTCATGTTTCCCAGATAAAATATTATCACGGAAAGGAAAATGCTAGTGAGCAAGAAAATACATGAAGTAGAAAAGGATAGGTGTATTAAGACGTATATTTGCTATATTGTAATTGAGTCAATACTTAATTACCAAATCGTATAAATAGGAATGAGGCCTGATCAACCTTAGATCCTGTTCATCGAGAATAAGAAAAGTGAGAAGTCAGCTGACACTGAATATAAGTAACGTTACTTTACAGTTACTTTACAATTACTTTACTAGTATTTTAATAAAATGATTCGTCAACCACGATTCAACGAAACCCTTGAAAGAGAAAAGGAAACACAGTAAGGATGTGAAAGCTACTCTGTGAAGAGTAACTCCATAACAAGAGTAAGAAAAAGCTAAAGAAAAACCCGGTAGTAGTCTTAACTAGTAGAATTAAGATAAATTTTATATATTTTATGAACTTTGAATTTTATGTATTTTAAGTATTAGTTAATAAGGTATTGTATCTCTTGCTAATAGTAAATAGTGAATTGAGAGTGATTCATGTACCTCATGAGGAAATTGTTAAAAGAGAGAAAAGAATTTCACACAGAAATTCCGAGCATACTCCCAGTGCAATTCTGATCTATTTCCCCGATGAAAACACATCGGTCCCTGACCCTGTGTCTTCTTTAAGTGGAGGAGTATGTGACGATTTAATAAGCCCAAATCCCACAAAAATAAAAAAAATTTTTATTATACTAATATTGGCTTTAATAAGGTACGAATGAACCCTTCTCCATGCCCCAAACCTGCCGATTTGCCAAAGTAGCAGTTAATAAAATTAGATTTGAGAAACTAAATAAATCCGTAACTACCCCTCGTCACATAAAAGAGTAATAAAAGAGCGATGTCATTAAGTTGTAAGCGAATTAAAGCAATATAATTAATAATAAGTGAGAACTACTTTTCGCGCTGATAAACTACCCGCGCGCGGAAAGCCTCTTCACCCCTATAGTAAATTAGTTCAGTTTTATCTCAGACTCCGCTGCTGATACAGCGTACAAAAGTATGTAGTCAATATAAAACCTGTAAACGAGGAGAAGCTTGTGTGAGATAGCCGGATGGTGTAAAAATGTCGTAAATGACGTGAGCGTATGACAATGACATCTCTGTAACGAACTAACATCACTTAAATGTGATGTTAAACTTTTAACATGTAACTGTTAACCGTAAGTAATATGTGCGGTACAACAATGTGAACACCAGTGAAAGTTACAACCCAAAACCTACCACAAGAATCTACAGACCCGACAGACGACTCATCTTTAGGAATGACAGCAGATTTTACCAAAACACGATAGCCAGAAAATCTCCAAGACACCCTGCACAACCGATAGAAGCGCCGATTCGCCGACGATGTTACACTCAGGTGACACGGAAGTTCAACTTCCGTGGTTCAGAACTTAACTTAATATAATACATGATAGACACTTAATTAACAAACGAAAGTAAAGTAAAACACGAAAGACTGACTTAATAACCATAAAATTGTAATTTCATGCTTAGTAATAATATGTGTTAAGTTTAATGCTTTTATGAATATAACACGTTAAAGTTAAATAAGCCCATTCTTCAGATGGCACAAAATAAAGATTATAATTTTAATATCATATACTGAAACAAAATACTCGGATCCGAGGGCAGTAAAAGCTATGTTAACTCATTAATTAATCTAATTCTATTTGTACAAGAGGTGCAAATGTTTTTACTTTTAATATACTCATTGCTAAATTTCTTCGGAGATGTTAAAACATTATGTAATAAAGAGATGTCATGGTCCAAAAAGGTGAGTGAATAATCTATAAACCCCTATCAATATCCCTCAATTCACGGGATCCTATTTAACATTTGTTTACATTCCAGTTAATTATGAGTTTGTTAAGATTATGGCAGCCTGTTTAATTGACCTGAGCCAATTAACTAGGTTCCCGATATTATAACGACGAGACGTTATAAAATGCGCCACTCTGCTTCTTTTGTTTTAATGCGCCAGTGACAATAGCAAAATAAAATACGTTACTCTGCTGTTGTCATTTAATATTTTGTAGAATTATTCACTCTGTTAGTTTAACTACCGTGTTAATTTAAAATACGCAACTCTCCCTTTTGCGTGTAGTGAAATAAGAAGTCTTTATTATTAACCCTTAATATTTAATAGTAAGTAAAAAAATAATAATAATATATTTAAATTAATCAAAATAAGAACTCGTATTACAATAAGTAAAATCATAAATTAGGATAGAGAGAAAATTATAATCATTATCACGCAACATAATATAGGTAAGGATATTTAAATATTTAAATGTTGTAAACCCAGGTTCGTGCCTGTTCAAAAATTCCTTCCCTAACTTGTCGGTTTGACGACAATCTCGGACAGGAAAATAACCTGTTACCGCCTGTACGAAACAATCCCATTGTTACAAGCTGCAAAGTCGAGGTAGACAATACACCACCTCCCTCTATTGTCTAATACAAAGTGTTTGACCCCCTTTGCCCAGTAACAACATATTTTAACCATATGTTGAAAATTAAAATATGGCTGTGTGAGATTTCTCTCCTCCCTCTCTCTGAGGCGAGATTCGATTCTCTCGTATCACCTATTTGTAAATATCTCTCATGTATTTAAATTTTTACAAAACCTAAAGATAGTAAAATAGAGTGTTCAGTATAAGTAGAATAAGGAGTGTATAAGACTTAGCATCTTAAGAACATGGCTCAATTCAATCCAGATTTGTTGTTAAAAGACGAATTATGCTATGAAGCACTGTTGCGCAGTCTCCCTTACGCGAACGTAACGGTCGCGGAACTACGCAAAACGTTACGCGAAAGTAGGCCAGATACACCCGCACAGTTAGGTCGATTAAGCGAAATAGATCTTGATAGCGAAAGAGAAACATGTTATGCGATGTATAGGGAATTGACGTCAATATCGCAACCCCTCCACGACGAAAAATCACCCGCTATAATCTTACGTACCACACAGAGGATAGAGCATTTAACCCGTCGGATAAATAATTTATTAAACTGGCCCAAAGTTACTGTAATTCCCCCCAGATGTGCAAAAATTTGCTGATGAAGCATTACAGCAATTATCCACAATAATAAGAGAATTACGTAGGAAGTCCGACTCATTTAAAATGGAGGAAATTGAAGAAGCTCTGACGAAATTATATATCCCCCCATTTCAATCACCTACCCTAGAACAGCGACCCACTACCGTGAATTTCGAATCCCCCCCCCCGGTATCAAGGATAAAACCGAGTAATGATCAGTTACTGAATAGGAACGTGAATACCCTACCGATAGCTGAAGCATCACTTCCCAATGCCCTCCACAATCTCACCAATAAGTATGCGTTTCCACCCTCAGCGATGACAAATCAAGCATCGGGACCTCCTAGAATAACACCTCACGTAAACTTTAGTGCGGACCTCTACGGAAAGATAACTCACTCCGTAAAACAAATTTTATCAGAAATCCCATACACCGATGGATTGAGTATCACCAAACTATTAGCCTTCATAAAATATCTGCTACAAATAAAAGACTTACAGCAACTAAGCGATTGCCAAATATTACAAGTCCTTCTGCCCAAATGTAGACCACCATTAAACGATCGTGTATTGGAGTCATTAAGCTCAACATCCAGTAGAAGAACTCCATACAACTCTGATAAGACATTTTATTCCAGTAGAGGGAAAGTGAGTGTTCGAAAACACTTCCGGGTTCCGAACGAAAACACTACCGGGTTCCAGTTCATGACGTCATAGAGGCACTGGCAGCTGGTGTCCGAGCTGTCCATGTGACGTCACTGTTTTGTGTGTGTGTATGTATGTGTGTGTATGTGTGTGACTGAAACACTTCCGTGTTCCAGTTCATGACATCACACAGAGGCCCAAGTCGCTGGCGTCCGTATGGCTAAAACCTGTTTCAAGACGTCACGGAGGCCGTGGTTTCTGCATGTCCAAAATTTGGTAGCCGAAAACAATGTGTAGCGGATGGGGGTACCCGGAATTCGGCGGTTGCCCGGACGCGCAGAGGCGATGTCATCGGGTACCGTTACTCGAAATTTTGGGGGTATCGGTTACCGTTACCCGAAATGTTTAAATCAACGGATGGGGGTACCCGAAATTTGTGGGTACGCCCTAACCGGGTTCCAGTTCATGACATCACACAGAGGCAGCTGGTGTCCGAATGTTAAAACACTTCCGCGTTCTGGTTTATTTTGATGTAACAAAATAATCGTTCTCTCTCGAAATTTTTAATGTCAGAATTTTGGTACCCTAAATGATTAAAACAACGGATGGGGGTACCCGAAATTTGTGGGTACGCCCACGTGACGACGACGTAGAGGGCGTGATGTCTGAAATGTTTAAATCAACGGATGGGGGTACCCGAAATTTTTGGTGTCTGAAATTTAGTACCCGAAATGTTTAAATCAACGGATGGGGTTACCCGAAATTTTTGGTGTCCGAATTTTAACACCCGAAATGTTTAAATCAACGGATGGGGGGGGGTACACCCTAAAACAAGTTTTGTATGTCTAAACTCTGGGCGGGGGGGGTACCGTTACGCGAAATTGATCGGTTAAAATTTGGGGCAATAGGTACCTGACGGGTTCCGAAATTTGGTGATTAATGACATCCCGACGCGGTTCCTCCGGTACTCAAAACCGGATATTGTATTATTATAATGTTTATATTGTGTTAATATAAAACAGATGCATCGATTTCAATACTGTTTAGAAAACATATATTCTTATTATGCGTTACTAAAATTGTTAACTGAATAAATATATTTACTCCTGTGACGATTCGCCTGTAAACCAGTCAAACAGCATCTAAGCTGGTACAAGCGGTGTGTGTGTGTGAAACACTGCCACGTTCAGTTAATGTATTCAAAGAGGAACTGATAGCTGGCGTCCGTGTTTTATAAAGCTGTGTGTGTGTGTGTGTGTGTGTGGTTGACGTTGAGCTGCATCAGGCAACCTGTTGAAAGTTGCAGCGCTCTTTCTCTACTATAAAAACCGGTTTCTTTGCTGTTACATTCCATGTGAGAGACATACATCTCTACTGCTATTGCGCTTATTCAAGTATGATAGGAATAATTGTTTTGTATAAGGGGTATAATAATAAAAATAACATAGGTTATGGTTTATATATAAAAGTTTTAATAATATCGAAAGCTTTTACAATCAAATCATAAGCTATAAGTTTTTTCTCTCTCTACATAGACACGTTCTATATTCACAAGACAATTATAATTGAGCAAAACATACGCGCTCTCTCTATATACATAACTAAACAAAATAGACACTTTATCTATATAGGCTATATATATATATATATATATATATATTTACATAATTATACAAAATAATCTTTTCTCTCTCTCGCTTTCTCTCTCTTTTGCAGCCTTGAAGGTTCTCTCTCTCTCTCTCTCTTTCTCTCTGTCTCTCTCTCTCTCCCTCTATGTACACACACACACACACACACACACACACACACACACACACACACAATTAACAAAATAATAATTACATTTACTACAACCAAAACAAGCCTTATATGTCTAACAATAATAATAATAATAATTAATAAATTACAATATTACAATGTTGATGTGTAATATGTTAATAATAACATACTAAATGTAGACACACATCAAATGATAATTAATATGGTGTTAGCTACATGTGTAAAATGGTACACCAAAACCTTGAATTCAACTCTTTTTAGTATTTTAGATAATAACAGAAGTAACACGCTTATAAAGCGCACATCCAGTGGAATTATGCCTTAACCAATTACATTTTTTTCGTCAAAATAATTTTTTAAAACAATTGTTCTTCAGAGTGTAAATTCTCTCCACTCACAAGCACTCAGAATGTTACAGTGGTCACCATATGGTGGTGAACGACATACATCTCCCTCGCATTCGCACAAACACATAACATCGAAACAAGGTTTCTGTAACTATGAGAGAAATCTTTAAAAAAATTTAATTACACATAAAATTTAATTAACACTTTAATGATTGTTTATCTCAACTTTTTATGTTATAAACCACATACGTTTTTTAATAATTAAAAACAGAATATAATTTCCTACAATTAATAATACTTGATCAAATACAAAAGAATGTAGACACATCAAATGATAGTTAGTGTGGTATTAAAAAAAACATGTATTCTGAATTAAAGTCATTTTGATATCTTAGATAACAACAGACGCGACAACGGTTACGAAGCGGACATCCGCTAGAGTCATGCCTTGACCACTCATATTTTTTACCAGCGAGGTATACGCTGTACCAGTAAAATTATACATCATATAGTATATCTGATTAACCAGCTTTGTTTTAGCAATTAGCAAATCTTTTATTTGAAGATATTCAATATTATGGTTGTTACAATAACTAATTGATGTTTTGAAGAGTTTGAAAAACTCATTGCGAATAAATACGTTCATTTTGTAAATATTCTTTTCGTTTCGTATTGATATCCATCTACTCAGTGTCTTACGATTATTTCTAAAATTATAATCGAATTTAATCATGTCGCATTGACAATATAATCTATTATTACCATTTATTTCTCTGTTCAAAAGTTTTTCTACAATATTAGATCCAAGCAACACCTTGTTCTTTCTCTGAAAATGAACAGTTAACATTAAAAAACGACAAAAAAAATAGAGAAGTCTACTTCATCATTTAAAAACATTTTACTATTAATGTTATTATAATACTATTATTATTATAATAAATCAATCCTGTTCTCGTTTATTTGGTCTGGAAAAAAAGAGAAAAAAATTAATACATAACCACTTCTGTATAAGTAATTATTAGTGGTACTGAAATATCATACTCACATAATCAATATCCAACTGCACGCTCACTTTCTCGTTCGCCAGCGGAGTGTGTGAGGTTACGCATAGTGATAACACACAAGGCTTCACAGCTTTCAATTGCTCCTCTGTAAATACGTCACACCATCTTTTAGGTAGGTATACATAGAACAGTTTATCCTCCGGCTGAGGACAGGCTCCGGTATCTTCCAAATCTACCACAACTGACTCCCCGAATTTCGTTTTCACAAATTTCATGTGAATTATATGATACTTTACTCCTAAAGAAAGACTTGACAAGTCTCTTTTTGGTAAAAAATTTTCAACTGTCTTCGCGTTCGCAACGATTCCTTCCATGGCGAGTACTGATGACTGCACAGGGAAACACTGGCGTATTTATTCTGTTTCCCCCGACCACGTTCCTTCCTTCTAAAGCGTCATCTCCTTCGGTCACGACCGGACGACGACACCCTACCCCGCACCCCGCACCTCCACCGCAACGGTAACGGCTATAATTTTGCTTCCTACCCCACCCCGCGTCGTCTCGGGCCACCATCTGCTTTCGGTCACGACCGGACGATGACATCCTACCCCGCACCCCCACACCGCACCCAGAGCATCACCACCACCCCGCACCTCGCCTACATATTTTGTTCAATTACTTTGTCTGTCGCTCCGCAACGACCGGGTTTACCCCCCACCCCGCACCCCACTCGAGTCCGTCGGTCACGGTCACCCCGCACCCCACCCCGCGTCGTCTCGGGCCACCATCTGCTTTCGGTCACGACCGGTCGTACAACCCAGCCCCCCGTACCCCGCACCCTACATCCCGCGCGAGGCGACTCAACGAGCGCGCTTCGGCCAAGGTCGCCGGCATCCTGTACTCCGCACCTCGCCTACCTCTCGGTCACGGACACCGGCTGGAACCTATCTCCCTACCCCGCACCACCATCCCACACCTTTACCCCGCACCGCATCGGTCACGGACGTCGGCTTCCTACACCGCACTCCCCACCCCACCCCACCGACCGCAACGCGCGTCGTCGGTCACGACCGGACGACTACCTACCCCGCACCGCTGCTCCTCGCGAGGCCGATCGGTCAAGGGCGCGCGGCGACAGAGTCACCGGTTACCGGACTGTCTATATAGGGAACCGACGACGCGAAGCCGGCCTCACTCCTTTCACAATGACCGACAGCAGCAGCAGCAGCAGCAGCGGCAGCAGCAGCGAACACCGTGCTATCAATGGTAATGTAATTACTATAAAATTTATGATACTTGACAATACACTAAACACACAAACAGTATTATTAGATTACAAACACACGGTTGTTGATAAGATGTGTAGCGAAGCCGTAGCATTAAATAATTATATAAAATGGTATTTAGCAGTTCGTGTATCTTTTAAAAAATTAATAAACACCGAAAATACTTATTGTAATGCGGTATTCAGATCGCGTACAGAACTTAAGTCACAGTATGACGATATCGATGAACAGTATTCGATAGCTAGCGAGAAAATAATGGAATCCGTTGACAAATTCACGCGTGACGGAAGCGGGTGGGTCGAAAACGGTGTCGAGTCGGTGGAATTAAATATTACAAAATACAACCCTCTTGTGGGGTCGAGCTTTCTACCTACACCATCGAAATTATCAAACAGTAAGAAAGGAATTATCAATATAAAAAATGTAGACGATGAAAAGTGTTTCTTGTGGTCTGTGCTCGCTGGTATACACCCGATCGCGTGTAACCCGCATCGCGTTAGCCATTACCTTCCGTACGAAGAAGAAATAAACATGAAGGACATTCCTTATCCCGTCGCACTCAATAAGATAAAACGGTTCGAAAAATTAAACGAAAACATATCCGTTAACGTTTTTGGCTATGAAGGCGAGGTATATCCTTTACGTATCACTGAACATCGCGGTAGAAAGTACCACGTAAACCTACTGCTACTGTCCGACGCGAACACTACTAACTACTGCCTCATACGGAACCTTTCGCGTATGCTTTCGTCGTTGACAAAACGAAAGGGCACTTCGTTTTATTGCAACTACTGTCTACACAGATTTGCGGACAATAAAGATACTAACGCGGCGCGAAAACGAGTTGAAGAACACGAACGCAACTGTTCTCAGCACGGAGTACAGAAAGTAAAACTTCCTGACGAGGACGAAAAGTGGATGTATTTTAAAAACTTTTCACTTTGTCACCGCGTACCTTATACGGTATACGCTGACTTCGAATCGTTTATTGTTCCGACCACCGGTAAAAACGTGGCACATCACATACCAGCCAGTTTCTGCTATGTGATAGTTGACTGGATGGGAAACGCCGTCAAGGAACCTGTAATATACCGCGGTAAAGACGTGGTGGACACGTTCCTTCGTGTGCTTTTAGCCGACGTTCAACGACTCGATAGAAAGTTTAATAAACCGATCCAAATGACAGCGGCCGATGAACGGTCATTCCGAAACGCCACTCACTGTCATCTGTGCAAGCAGCCGTTAACGGACGACACGGTTCGAAATCATTGCCACATAACGGGTAACTATTTAGGCGCTGCTCACAATGCGTGTAATATAAATTACAAAATACCAACACACGTTCCGGTTTTTTTCAATAATTTAAGTGGCTATGACTCGCATCATTTGATGCAAGGTTTCGGAAAGTACAAGGAAGATGAAATAACGTGTATCGCTACTACAAGCGAACGTTACATCTCCGTTACACTCGGTCAGCTCCGGTTTCTCGATTCTCTGCGGTTCATGAACGCGTCACTTGAAAAACTCGTCTCCAACTTATCCGCGGATAAATTTAAAATCCTTAATCAATTTTACACGCGTAATGTTGATTTACTGTTACGTAAAGGTGTGTACCCTTACGAATACGTTACGGACGATTCAAAATTTGACGAGAGGCAGTTACCGGACCGCGTACATTTTTACAACGGGTTGACAGAGTCGGATATAGACGAAGAAGATTACGCGCACGCTCGAACGGTTTGGTCGGCTTTCGACATGCAAACGTTCGGTGATTATCATGACCTTTATTTAAAAACGGATGTACTACTGCTTGCTGATGTATTTGAAAACTTTCGAAACATGAGCCTGCAGTACTACGAACTCGATCCGTGTAACGTTTTTACCACCGCCGGTTTAGCGTGGAACGCGATGCTGAAAATGACAGGAGTCAGGTTAGAGTTACTCCGCGATATAGACGTACACCTGTACATCGAAAGAGGTATCCGTGGCGGCTTAGCAGCAATTTCTAATAGGTACGCCAAAGCCAACAACCCGTACATTCCCGATTATGACGCAAGCAAGCCGCACAACTATTTACTTTACCTCGATTGTACCAACCTGTACGGAACGGCTATGACACAGCCTTTACCACTGTCCGGTTTTCGATGGTTGGAACGTACAGTGATCGATACGTTGAACGTGCACGCGTTACGCGACGATGGTGACACCGGTTATATCCTGGAAGTCGATCTGGGGTATCCACATTACCTACACGACTTACACAGTGACTACCCTTTAGCACCTGAAAAGCGTACTATTACGGACAGTATGCTTTCACCGTACTGCTATCGCATGAAGTTGTTAAAAGACTTTGTGTGTAGTAACGGTAAGGTAGAGAAACTGATAACGTCCCTCGAGGACAAGACAAAATACATTGTTCATTACAGAACACTGAAACTCTACCTCGAACTAGGAATGGAGTTGAAAGCGATTCACCGTGTGTTAGCATTCACACAGTGCGTATGGTTGAAACCTTTCATCGATTTTAATACGGAGCGACGAAAGGAAGCCAGAAACACCTTTGAAAAAGACTTTTTTAAGTTAATGAATAACGCACCGTACGGAAAATCGTTGGAAAACGTACGAAAGCGAATCGATTTCAAGTTAGTTCCCCCAGTTGAGAAGAAACTTCACAAACTAACCGCTAACCCCAGGCTACAACATTTCTTCATCTATAACGAGGACCTGGTAGGTCTCACGATGAAAAAAACATTCATTACACTGAACCGACCTTTGTACGTTGGGTTCAGTGTATTGGATATTAGTAAGCTGATTATGTATCGGTTCCATTACGGATTCACGATGAATACGTACGGGTCACGTGCACGTCTATGTATGACGGACACTGACTCTCTGTTGTACGACATTCGCACCGACGATGTGTACAAAGACATGGAGGAGCATCTCGAACTCTTTGACACGTCGGAGTACCCTAAGGCACATCCGTGCTATAGTGAAACAAACAAGAAAAAGTTGGGTACTTTTAAAGACGAAACAAATGGAATACCGATACTTGAATTTGTCGGGTTGCGCGCAAAATGTTATTCATTCGTTACGGCAAACGATAAAGAGAAAAAGGTAGCAAAAGGTGTGCCACGTTCCGCGATAGCTACACAGTTGAAACATCAACTTTATAAACAATGTGTAAAGACCACTTCTCAAACTTATACTACGGCGCAGACTATCCAAAGCGAAAAACATAACATATACACAAGAAAGCTTACAAAATTATCGCTGTCACCATACGATGACAAACGATATGTCTTGGATGACGGTGAAACAACACTGGCGTACGGTCATTATAAACTCTGTCAACCCAGACGCGAGATAATTCAGCAAGCGAGAAAATCCGTTATAAATTATGCGTTCGATATACGTTGATATAAGACTCGCTTGCAGGAGCAACACACTGTCAGTAACGACGATGAAGTCGGTGAGGTTCAGTGAAAACGTAACGGTATATCTCGTACCAAAATTTTGCGATTCGCGTTTCGGGTGGCGATATGGAAAACGTACGCAAAACTATTGCAAAAGAATTGCACAGACCGGTGAGAAGGAACTTTCCCAGACGTGCGGTGGAGGTGAAGGGGTTACACGATCTCTACCAAGCGGATTTGGTGGAAATGATACCGCATGCCAAGTTGAACAAGGGGTACAAATATCTAATGACGGTAATAAACGCATTTAGCAAGTATGCATATGCGATTCCCTTAAAAACTAAATCGGGTGTTGAAGTAGCACATGCTCTCGAACCAATAATTGTAAAAAATAAAATGAAATACCTGCAAACGGATAAGGGGAAAGAGTACTTTAACACTACCGTACAAGCTTTACTAAAGAGATTCAACGTCAAACACTATTCAACGTATAGCGAGAAGAAAGCGTCCATCGTAGAGCGATTTAATCGTACGTTGAAAACGAACATGTACCGCGCGTTCAGCGAGCAAGGCCATTATCGGTGGTTGTCGCTTTTGCCTAAACTGGTGATGGAATACAACGACAGAGTGCATAGAACTATAGAGATGAAGCCGCGACAAGTCGACAAGAGCAACGAGCAAATTGTGTTGGAACGAATAAGAAAAAATACCGTACCGCGGAAAGTGAGCAAGAAACATAAGTTTAAAATAGGCGATCGAGTGCGTATCAGTAAATACAAAATCACATTCGCTAAAGGTTATACACCAAACTGGACGAACGAGATATATACAGTGCACAGAGTTCAGCCAACCGTACCGGTTACGTACTTGTTGAAAGATCATACGGGTGACGTTGTGGAAGGTGGGTTTTATGAACAAGAATTGAGTAAAACCAGCGTTGGTGATGTGTATCTCGTTGAGAAAATATTACAACGTAAAGGTGATCGCGTGCGAGTGCGCTGGCTCGGCTTTGACGGTAAACACGATTCGTGGATACATAAAAAAGATCTGATATAATAGCATTACCACAGTATTTAACCGAACGTAAACGAGTTAAGATGAAGATTGAACAACAATCGTTAAAGTTGAATGTTAAGAACGTAGACTCTGCTAAGTACAACGGTGAAGTTGCATATAATAAACACAGTCCACTGTTTCCAAACACAGTTCGATGTATCGTGTGCGGCGGGTCATGTAGCGGGAAGTCAAACGTTGCCTTTAACATGTTATTCGATTCAAACGGACTGCGATTTCAGAACCTGTACGTGTTCTCCAAATCATTATTTCAACCAAAATATCGTATGTTGGAAGACGTTTTTAACGCTCTCGCTGACGAAGGAATGACGTACTTCACATACAGTGAAAACGATAAAGTACCACCTCCGCACGAAATTGTACCTAATTCAATCATGTTGTTCGATGATGTGGTATGTGAACGGCAGAATAACATACGAAAATATTTCGCTATGGGACGGCATAGCGGTGTGGACACTTTGTACCTTTGCCAAACGTATAGTCTGGTGCCAAAGCAACTGGTGCGTGATAATGCCAATTTCTTGGTTTTGTTCAGACAAGATGATCTCAATTTACGTCACGTTTACAACGATCACGTTAACACAGATATGAAATACGAAGAGTTCAAAGCGATGTGCGCCGAAGCGTGGAAGGATCGTTACGGATTCATAGTCATCAACAAGGACTCACCGATAAACGCAGGTAGATACAGAGTGGGTTTCGATCGTTTTATACATAAATAGAATAGTTTGTGCAAGAAAGTCATCAGTGTCAAGATGGATGACAAGCAATTGACACATGAAGTCGATGCAATTAGCGATAACATAAGACAAAAGTATCGCGCGTTGAAACATGACATCAGAGAGAGCGATGAAGCGTTAACGAGAAAGTACAAACCTCTTTTGGAACCGTTAACCCAGATTTCGGAAAAGTTGAATGACTCCAGTGATAAAATAAAACAAAAAATAAAAGTTGAAGATGAAGATACGAAGGCAGCTGTTGAGACGAAAACACCATCACAACCTCGTTTCCTCAGAACCGAAGTGTTGGCACAAACGCCTGATGTCGAAACACCGAACGTAACTCTTGAAGAGTTTTTAACAACACCCGAAGGTCGACACGAAGCACAAGAATACGTTGAACAATCTGTCGAAGGTCCGCTCGCGAGGAAATACTTACTGCTCGCGTTGTCTGATGATCGAGATAAGAAGATGGATCATACGTACGGTGTTCGTAACGTTGAAGACAAATGGATGGTAGGCAATTCGGTGTTGGAGATCAATCAAGACGATAGCTTCTACATAGCTGGAAAACGATACAGAGGCACACCGGGCCTCTACGAACTTATGTTTATGAAAGAACCCGACAAGAGCGTCTACGATGAAAACGATTTAGCAGCGTACAAGTCTATACTGTCGGACACTAACGCTTATAAACGTTATTATTTACCCGGTGCTAAAGTAAATACAAACAAAGGTTTAAAGTACAGAGAGATAATCGCTCGATTGTTTCCACCACGCAGCGGACGTGGTATCGATTACGTACACTGGAACGATCCCAACGAACTGGTTGAACGGTTAAGACTGCTGGTAAGTTCAAAACGCGTCGGTCACACCGGACACGACAACGAAATCATCTCAGTAGTAGAGGAATTACGTGAAGCCAACATTATCGTATAAATTTTATGAACGTCGGTGTAACAACTCATTGTTGTCAACACTGTCGACATGTGCGGATTAGATTTAACACCTGACTTTGAAGTCGAAAACGAGAGACTGAAAACCTTTACATCATGGCCTGTGCATTTCATCAGTCCGACCGCTATGGTTGCCGCAGGCTTTCATTACACAAATGAAATTGACAGGGTTCGATGTTCATTTTGCGGTATAGAAATCTTTCGTTGGAAAGAGGGTGACGATCCGATTGTGTTACACACGCGGTGGTCACCACAGTGTCGTTACTTAAAACGGTTAGCACATCATTTGTAGCGTGCAGTTGTACAATGGTTGTGGACAAGTTCGGGAGACATCAAAGCGCCGTGAGCGTGCGACGAGAAACAAAAAGACAATTACGCGATACTGTAGGATTTAAGATTACGAATGATGGGCATATAGATGTTGAAAACAAAAAGATCCGCAATCTGAACGAACCGGATGCAGCAAAGGATGCTGTATCCCTGAGTTATATGCAAACACATTGTCTGCTACTCGATGATGAACGTAAAAGCGTGGACGTTAAAGGGTGTAGATTGAAAAATGTTGATACTCCTGTAGACGTTAAAGACGTAGTCAACAAATATTACGTTGATGACAACTGTATACAACACTCGAGTCAAGAGAGAGGTGAGGTCATCGATGCACGAGATCGATGGGTAATCAACGTTCGAAGTCCGGAACAAGCGACCGATGCGGTCAACAAAAACTACGTAGACTCGAATGTCATTAAAAAAGTATCGAATAGCTATTTGTTTGGACAGAGCTGGTTGTCGGGAGTGAGTTCACCGATTTTTGCAGATGACGCGGTTAACGTAAAATACATGTTGCAGAACACCGTTAGCTTGGGCGAAAATGGTGTTTTCAAAGCAGCGGAAAAGAGAATAACAGACGTAGCGGATGGTTTTGCGGAGAGCGATGCTGTTAACTTACAACAATTAAATGACGTGAGACGATACGTAAAGAGCGAGATGTATAAAGTCGTTAAAACATTTCAGTATCAACTGGATTACTACTTATTGAAATTGTCTAAGCCACGTAGTTCAGAAGACGAGTGGACACTCGACACGAAGGAAATAAAAAGGTTAATAGATGAATACGATAAAAACACAGAAGAGAAAGACTGGAGATCGGTTTACGATGTACAACAACGTTAGGAGGAAAAAGGGGTGGGGCGTCGGAAACGTGCTTAAAAACGTTGTACCGTCCGTTGTTTCGTCAGTTATCAATCGAGCGGTGGACGCACTACCTGTCGAATTACATCTGCCGGGTTACAGATTCTGTGGACCGGGCACGAAACTCGAAGAAAGATTAGCGCGTGGTGATCGCGGAATCAACCAATTAGACGAAGCCTGTCGCGAACACGACATCGCTTACGCTCAATACAAAGACAACGAAAGTAGACGTATTGCAGATCGTAAACTCGCGGAAAAAGCGTGGGGACGGGTAAAGGCGTTGGATTCGGGTATCAGCGAACGAGCTTATGCGACAGCAGTTGCAGCGGCCATGAAAGCAAAATCAGCAATAGGAAGCGGCCGACGTCGTAAAAATAAAAAGAATGTGAGTAGTCGTGGTCGTGGTGCTGGTGGTGGGATGAAAAAGAGGAGGAAGAGAACTGTCCGAACCGTTAGGAAAAAGAAGAGAACTGCGTCCGGATTGTATCTACGTCCGTACCGAAAAAACTAATTCACATACCGCTCCGCCCGTTGTCCGAAGATGAATTACGTGTATACGCAAAAAAGCTAAACATACCGTATTTTAGAGGTGTTTACATGCGTAACGCATTACCGGATACAGCGCCGTGGAAGAACGAAAGCGTCATCGTAAATTTGGACGACGAGAGCGGACCGGGAACCCACTGGGTATGTTACAAGAAGCGTGGAAATCGAGTACACTATTTTGACGGGTTCGGTAATTTACGTCCACCTCTCGAGCTGATGCAATATTTTGGTGATACAGCCGACGTTCGTTACAACTATGAACGGAAGCAACCTCCTCACACGGTCATCTGCGGTCATTTATGTTTAGACTTTTTATCGTCTTCTGATCAGTAAACTTCAGCATGTCGTCGCTAACGGTTACCGTGACGGGTACCGACGCTGCGAATCTCGTGTGTAACTTTTTCCCACCTCTCGAGTTATACGGTGAATGGTACGTTGGACTATTGGATTTTACATCGTATAATTCAATACCAAACGTTACTGAAGGAAAAAATAATGCATTTCCAGTAAAAATTTCCAAGGATCAGTGGTCCGTCATCAAGTTGCCTACCGGCACCTATGAAATCAGTGATATCGAAACGTATCTGCAGAAACAGTTAGGCGAGAGAACAATCAGTTTACGTCCAAACAACAACACATTAAAGTGTGAAATTTACTGTAAGCATGTCATCGACTTTTCGCATACACCGAATACCATTGCAAGTATGTTAGGATTCAAGGAGAATCAGCAGCTGGAAGCGTATAAAACACACGAGTCGAACGTACCCGTCGACATAATCAAAGTTAACACCGTTCACGTACGGAGTAATATCGTACAGGGTGCGTACAAGGACGGTCAGGAACAGCACACGTTGCATTCGTTTTATCCGACCGTGGCACCAGGTTTCAAAATAGTTGAAACACCGACAAACGTAATATACTTACCGGTAAACGTACAACGCGTTGACAACATCATATTGTCTCTCGTTGATCAGGACGGGGATTTAGTTGATTTTCGCGGTGAAGTTATCACGATACGACTGCATCTGAAAATATGGGATTGTATTTCGGACAAACGTCACCTGTAAAAAGGGAGTGTGTACGAAAGAAACATGGTAGTCGGTGTTCAACGTTGAAGCGATTGACATCAAGGAACAAGCGTTTCTTACTTTCACTTGGATTCAAATTATACGATTAAAATAATGTCGGGTGAAATTCTAGCTATCGAACGAGGAGCGGCTTTCGATAACAGAATCGTTGAGTTCGAATATCGTACGCACACACCGTATGCTTCCACCCGATACGGTAACAACGATGAAATACGTATACCCATCCAACAACAGGATGTTTTCACTTTACCGGCGGAGAGTTTTCTGTACATCGAAGGAACATTGACCAAGGTTAACGCTACCGACACAGCGTTGAACGTGAAATTAATCAACAATGCAATGGCTTTCTTGTTTGAGGAGATCCGTTACGAAGTGTGCGGTGTGGAAGTAGATCGTACGAAAAACGTTGGAATTACGAGCACTGTGAAATTGTTACTATCGAGCAACGAGCATGAAAGAAAGCATCTAATCAATGCAGGATGGGTGACGACAACCGACGAGTCGTTGACAGTACACGAGAGTACCGGTGATTTTACGTTTTGTCTTCCGTTAAAAATGGTACTCGGTTTCAACGAAGACTATACACGCATCATGCTGAACGTTAAGCAAGAATTGATTCTGTTGCGTACCTCTACCGATCAGAACGCAATGGTGCTAAAAGAATCGGGTGCAACTGCAAACGGTAATCTCGTAATAAACAAAGTACACTGGAAGATGCCCTATGTGCGCGTGTCAAACAAGTACCGAATACCGCTATTGGAGCACATCGAGGAGGATCATGAACTGGTGATGCCGTTCCGCAGTTGGGAATTGCACGAGTATCCCGTTCTACCGACGACAAATCGACATTCGTGGACCTTGAAGACATCGTCACAGTTGGAAAAACCACGGTATGTGATACTAATATTTCAGACGGACAGAAAGAACAATATAGCGAAAAACGCGTCGGAATTTGATCACTGCAATTTAACGAATGTCAAGCTATTTCTGAACGATAAATACTATCCGTACGATAACCTGAACCAGGATATCGAAAAAAAACGTTACGCACTGTTCTACGACATGTATACACGTTTTCAAACATCATACTACGACCGTCGCAACAGAACGCCTCTTTTGACACCTAATGAATTTATAACGAAAGCACCGTTGTTTGTCATCGATTGTTCCAGACAAGAAGAACCAATCAAGTCGTCTGCCGTTGATGTGCGTTTAGAATTTGAATCCAGTAACAATTTTCCAGATAAAACCACCGCTTACGCTTTGATTATTCACGATAGGATAGTACAGTACACAGCGTTGTCGAATACTGTTCATCGTTTGTCATAAAAAACTTGTTCTCCCCTCTACCAGTTTATAAAGATAGGTATTAGCGATCTCTAGCTTGTAACAAGATCAGTCCGTCTCAACGATGGAAGGTGACTGTGGTAGCGGCGCCAGCAGCAGCGGCAGGCATTGTGAGTATAACGTTTACTTATCTCTTGCATATCCTATTAACTCTTACACTAAGTTCGTTACCGTCGGACTGTTTAACGAACTCAACTATGAACCGGGTGTTTTGTTTACAAACGGAAAAAAGAAACGTATATTACTTGACTTTTCTGAGTGGAATTACTTGTTGATCTTTCGTGAACAGCTACTATCCAGTATGTTATTGTACGAAGAAGGTGAAAACCGTGAAAAGAAGAAGAGTGTGATGATCAGTCGTAACTTTGGGAAAACGTTTGTTCGGATTAAAGGTAGTAAGACCGAAAAATTTGTTTTCACAGAACCCGAGTGGATCCGTTTTGGTTGTTTATTAACAGTACTAAAGAAATATCTTGTTCGCTTGTTTTATGATCAAGATCACTTCAAGTCGTACATTAATCAGGTAGTAGCCAAGGGGTGTTATGTACCACCATCCTTCTTTTTCCCCTCGTTTTTTCGATTGGAAAGCAGTCGTCATGACCAACAGCTAACATTTGATCGTCTTTACGATGAACTGGTATTGGAAGGAAAAGTAGAGGGGGAATTTGAAAAATTAACGTATTCGATGCGAACAAGTGTCACTCGGAAAAATGAACTTGAATAGGACGGTTATTGCCGAGTTTGAAGCGTTTCGTGGTGACAAAAATGAATATGTAATCAAAGAGTTCGTTGCAGTTGATATAACAACCGGACGTTTTGTTATCGTGTTGTTCGCTCCACCATACGAACGTGCACGACTGCACCTGAAATTTCAAAAAATCAATGACTGGTTGGAAACACATTATCACAGAATTCGGTGGAACGATGGTAATGTACCGTACAAGAATATGGTACGCATCGTTGCAGACTTTTTTTCAGACAGTTCTGTTGTCTATACAAAAGGGTTTGAGAAGGCAAATTTCTTACGACAGATGTATCACCATGGTGAGGTGATTGACTTAAACGATATTCAAGCACCTGTAGTTCCTAGATCCTTTGTACCCACCATACAATGTCCTGTTCCTCATCGTCAACCCGTTACCACTCCCCCCTTACACTGTGCATTGCGCAAAGCTTTGTTTTATGCAGAATGGTTGCGGCAACGAAATAAAATATAGTCGGTTGTGAACATGTTTTCATCATGGTGTTAGTGTGAATGCTACGTGACAGAAATGTCCATAAACGTAGAATTAGGTACCGTAGTGTGTGCGTGAGTGTTAACCTTGACTACGTCACTGTCGCGGTAGAAATACTCATAAACGTAGTCCTGGTAGTTCGAGACGGGTCACTGGCACGGTAGATATACCTGTAAACTCGTCAAGGACCAGTATGGGTGTGAAAATTACTCATTACGGTACAGCAAATGTGAATACGCATCATGTATGAACAACATATACACCCGATAAAAAAATAAAAAAATAAAAATAAAGTAAATAAATAAAAAATATATGTACTGCTTTTATACATTGACTTAGCATTGCATAGTGTATCTTATCATTATCTACGACTGTATTAGTCAATAGTACAGCGATAGATAACGTGGAGTAGGCCTGCTTTACGAATCTGTAAAGTTGGGGAAACCACGTTAAAAAAAGCGTAGCGGTCTCTCATTCGCCTCTGGCCGCTAGGAAGAGGATGAGAGGTAAAAAATAAAAGTATAAAAAATGTTTATTTATTTTTAATAATAAATAAACTTAAATATTGTGCTTTTATGGTTTTACACATAGGACAACAGTAGATATCACTCGTCCACCTCATAGTTGCAAGTAAGAGACGAGAAGTATAAGTACAAAAATAATTACAGTTAAACGACAACGGCCCCTTGGTGTAGTGGATGCATGCCGGTTTGGAGTACCGGAGGTCCCGGGTTCAAATCCCGGAGGGGCCATAATTTATTTTTTGCGGAAACCAACTGTCTCGCCTCGCAGTCGAGCACATGCGTCATGTCGGGTACCCCCATCCGTTGATTTAAACATTTCGGGTGTTAAATTTCGGACACCAAGAGATTTCAGGTACCCCCATCCGTTGTTTTAAACATTTCGGTTGTCAAATATTGAACAACAACAATTTCGGGGTACCCCCATCCGTTGTTCTAAACATTTCGGGTGTCAAATTTCAGACATCACGTAGTCGTCGAACCAGCTAGCATATCCACCCAGCCACCTGCTTCGTCATAACCAGTGTTTTATACATGCGTCATGTGGGCGTACCCACAAATTTCGGGTACCCCCATCCGTTGATTTAAACATTTCGGGTAACGGTAACCGATACCCCCAAAATTTCGAGTAACGGTACCCGATGACATCGCCTCTGCGCGTCCGGGCAACCGCCGAATTCCGGGTACCCCCATCCGCTACACATTGTTTTCGGCTACCAAATTTTGGACATGCAGAAACCACGGCCTCCGTGACGTCTTGAAACAGGTTTTAGCCATACGGACGCCAGCGACTTGGGCCTCTGTGTGATGTCATGAACTGGAACACGGAAGTGTTTCAGTCACACATACTCACACATACATACACACACACAAAACAGTGACGTCACATGGACAGCTCGGACACCAGCTGCCAGTGCCTCTATGACGTCATGAACTGGAACCCGGTAGTGTTTTCGTTCGGAACCCGGAAGTGTTTTCGAACACTCACTTTCCCTCTACTTATTCCAACGGGAATTTACGAAGAGCTGAAACGAAACACAGTATTTCGAGTACAAGGAGCTTACGAGAGACTCGCCCACTATATCGCTGACATAAGAGAAGCTTCACTATTACTGCAAGTAAACTGGAGCGAAAAGCAGTTAGTAGAAACAATCTTGGTAGGATTATCCCCGGAAGAGAGATCTCGCTTAGCAATTATAAATAAGCCCAACACGTTCGCAGAATTAGAACATTGCAGTATCCACTCATCCAACGTATGGTAATCGGATCAGAACCGACGTTCGTTACTCCCCCAGGTACAACGTAGAAATGAAACACAACCCCTGTTATCAGATACAAGAACACACCGTGAAAGACGACCATTTCGAATTCCTGCAACTTCTCACTACCAAACTAAATCGAATAATCAACAACCTCAACAGAATACAAGTGATACCGTAAGTAGAGAAAAAAGATGTTATAACTGCGGGAAATTTGGACACATCAGTAGATACTGTAAACAGAAACAGCACTACCAAAAACCCTCTTATTCAAAAAACATGTAAGGCAGGGAGATCCGAGATCCTGTGTCTTCCGCCGCATCGTGAAAATAGGTAAAACCCGAGAGTACCAAATTGGAAAAAAAATTATTAGACCCCTACGTAGAGATTTATCGATAAATGCAACTCAATTACTACATGCAAGTCCAGTATGTGTCAATTACCATACATACAAGTAGACCTTGGCGTTACTACCACACTAGGATTAATTGATTCTGGATCGACACGGAGCTTAATCAGCCAACAGCTAGCAAATATATTAGCTAGACATAATCTTGTTAAACGTAGTCAACCGGTGAACATAAAATGCGCTACCGCTAACAAACAAAACTTAATCATAAAACTCAGCGTTACGATTAAACTAAAAATTAAAAATTTAACGTGGTATTTTCCAGTGTTAGTATACGACGAATTAGGACGAGACTTAATATTGGGAGCGGACTTTATCAGTAAAACAGGTATAATTCTTGACATGTACGATAAGAAGTATTATTTTAGATTCGACCGCACTCAAAAATATAATTTTGATTATGAAATAAATAACAGTAAAAAAATGGAAACTTCTGCAACGCACCTAGAACACCGCGAGTCCGAATTAGATCATTTAGAAAGTAAAGATAGACTGAAAATACAGAAACTAATAAAAGAATTTTCCACCGTCCTCACCCCAAAGTTAGGATTAACGAATCTTATAGAGTACAAGATCAACCTGAGTGACAATAAAGTAATACGACTGCACCCATACAAATTATCACCACCAAAAATGGAAATAATGAGAAATCAAATCAATAAATTGTTGGAACAACATGTCATAGAACCTTCCACTTCACCGTATTCATCACCTGCGTTTTTAGTACCTAAAGGCACCGATAAACACAGATTAGTTTGTGGACTATAGACAATTAAATAAAAGGATAGAATTCGAGACCATACCACTCCCCGACATCCACAGCGCCTTCCATTACTTTACAAAAGCTAAAGATTTCACCATAATGGATCTCAATCAGGCATTTCATCAAATACCACTATCGGAAGAATCCAAACGCTTAACCGCCTTCGCCGTCCCATTCAACCTGTACCAATTTACTAGAGTACCCTTTGGAATATCCCAAGGAAGTTCTGTATGTAGCCGATTGTTAGAGAAAATATTCCACGACATAAAATTTAAATTTGTATATCACTACCTAGATGACATAGTAATCTACAGCGAATCTATCGATCAACATCTTCATCATTTACGTGAAGTATTATCACGATTAAAGAAAGCCGGATTAACAGTAAACCCAAGTAAAGTAAATTTTGCTGTTAAACAATTTTCATTTTTAGGTCACATAGTAAAGGCCGACGCAAAGGTAAGTATAGATCCAGAACGCACCCGTGCTATCAGAGAATTTTTACCACCACGGGATACGAAAGGAATAGCCCGATTTTTGGGAATGATAAATTACTTTCACAAGTATATCCCTCACCTAGCTGATATAGCAGCTCCGTTAAACGCATTAAGAAAAAAAGAAGCGAAATTTGAATGGACTCCACAACACCAATCTGCATTTGAAAAACTGAAAGAAAGCATAATATCACCCCCGGTATTACAATTAACTGATTTTACTAAACCATTTGTAGTACAGACTGACAGTTCAAGTGTAGCACTAGGAGCAGTAATATATCAGGAAGTAGATAATTCTAGATTACCGATTAGTTATGCCTCACGAACTCTAACCGACCAGGAAAAGAAATTCTCCGCATACGAATTAGAATGTTTAGCTGTAGTATTCGCATTTGAGAAATTCAAACCCTTTTTAGAACATAAAGAATTTCTGTTAGAAACGGGTAATCAAGCCTTATCTTGGCTATTAAATCACCCTAAACAGTTAGGTCGTATCGGACGATGGGTATTGAGATTAAATTGTTACAGGTTTAAAGTAGAACACATTCGTGGCACCCAAAATGTAGTTGCCGATACACTGTCCCGTATGTTCCAGCCGCCTAATAAAATATCCGAAAATAAGGAAAGTGGTGAAACATCGATTATCAATACGCTAATTACTGAATTCCCCCTTGCATTTACTGATATAGCTCAGTATCAACGACAAGACCCGTATTTAAATACAATAATAGAACAGCTAGATAAAGGAAATAATTCAGAAAAATATATATTGAGTAAGAGAGTATTATGTTATAGAGTAGCTAATGGAAAATCCTTGAGAATAATTGCCCCGGATATTATTAAACCTATGCTTATGGAATACTACCACTCATCCACCATTGGAGCACATATAAGAATAAATAAAACGATACATCGCATTCGAAAAGAATACCATTGGGAAAATATGAACAGCAAGATAGCTAAATTCGTAAAACAGTGTAAGTTGTGTGCTCCGAGCAAGCCAGCGAGAAACACCCACATAGGTAAATTAATCTCGGAGACTCCCACGACACCCTTTTCAAAAATTTACTTAGACTTTTCTGGCCCCTACCCACGTTCAAAATCAGGTAATACCATGCTACTCATTTGTGTAAACTCATTTACCAAATTCGTCTGGATGTATCCCATGCGACGAGCGTTAGCATCTACCACTGTGATGATTTTGCAAGATAGATTATTTAAAGACTTCGGTACACCAGTACATCTAGTGTCAGATAACGGACCCCAGTTTAAGTCCAAAGAATTCAAGGACATGTATTTCAGACTAGGCATAGTCCACATTACCGTTACAGAGTATCGTCCACAAGGTAATATAGCTGAGAGGTATTTGCGAAACCTAAAATCTGCTTCAATAGCTTACCATGCAAACGACCATACCTCTTGGGACCAGAACCTATCCTGGATCCAATTTGCCTTCAACTCAGCATATCATGAAGGACATAAATCGACACCCTTTGATTTGTTGTATAAATATAAACCGAATCACCCATTATCCACAAAGTGGAAAATACATGAATTACTACCCCACGAAATTAGTGGTAAAAATATAAAAAAGATATGGAACGAAGCTCGCGCTAACTTAAGAGTGAACTTGAGAAAATCGCGAAAATATCACGAGCGGGATAGTAAAGAAGTAAAGTATCAAGTCGGAGACTTAGTGATGTACAAAACTCACCCGACGAGTAGTGCAGTTGATAAGACCACCTCCAAACTATCTTACCGATGGTGTGGCCCTTACAAAATTTACAGATACTTAACTCCCGTAACCGTAGCACTGTATGAACCCACTACGAATAAATATGTACGTAGAAGTCATGTTTCCCAGATAAAATATTATCACGGAAAGGAAAATGCTAGTGAGCAAGAAAATACATGAAGTAGAAAAGGATAGATGTATTAAGACGTATATTTGCTATATTGTAATTGAGTCAATACTTAATTACCAAATCGTATAAATAGGAATGAGGCCTGATCAACCTTAGATCCTGTTCATCGAGAATAAGAAAAGTGAGAAGTCAGCTGACACTGAATATAAGTAACGTTACTTTACAGTTACTTTACAATTACTTTACTAGTATTTTAATAAAATGATTCGTCAACCACGATTCAACGAAACCCTTGAAAGAGAAAAGGAAACACAGTAAGGATGTGAAAGCTACTCTGTGAAGAGTAACTCCATAACAAGAGTAAGAAAAAGCTAAAGAAAAACCCGGTAGTAGTCTTAACTAGTAGAATTAAGATAAATTTTATATATTTTATGAACTTTGAATTTTATGTATTTTAAGTATTAGTTAATAAGGTATTCTATCTCTTGCTAATAGTAAATAGTGAATTGAGAGTGATTCATGTACCTCATGAGGAAATTGTTAAAAGAGAGAAAAGAATTTCACACAGAAATTCCGAGCATACTCCCGGTGCAATTCTGATCTATTTCCCCGATGAAAACACATCGGTCCCTGACCCTGTGTCTTCTTTAAGTGGAGGAGTATGTGACGATTTAATAAGCCTAAGTCCCACAAAAATAAAAACAATTTTTATTATACTAATATTGGCTTAGTAAGGTACGAATGAACCCTTCTCCATGCCCCAAACCTGCCGATTTGCCAAAGTAGCAGTTAATAAAATTAGATTTGAGAAACTAAATAAATCCGTAACTACCCCTCGTCACATAAAAGAGTAATAAAAGAGCGATGTCATTAAGTTGTAAGCGAATTAAAGCAATATAATTAATAATAAGTGAGAACTACTTTTCGCGCTGATAAACTACCCGCGCGCGGAAAGCCTCTTCACCCCTATAGTAAATTAGTTCAGTTGTATCTCAGACTCCGCTGCTGATACAGCGTACAAAAGTATGTAGTCAATATAAAACCTGTAAACGAGGAGAAGCTTGTGTGAGATAGCCGGATGGTGTAAAAATGTCGTAAATGACGTGAGCGTATGACAATGACATCTCTGTAACGAACTAACATCACCTAAATGTGATGTTAAACTTTTAACATGTAACTGTTAACCGTAAGTAATATGTGCGGTACAACAATGTGAACACCAGTGAAAGTTACAACCCAAAACCTACCACAAGAATCTACAGACCCGACAGACGACTCATCTTTAGGAATGACAGCAGATTTTACCAAAACACGATAGCCAGAAGATCTCCAAGACACCCTGCACAACCGATAGAAGCGCCGATTCGCCGACGATGTTACACTCAGGTGACACGGAAGTTCAACTTCCGTGGTTCAGAACTTAACTTAAAATAATACATGATAGACACTTAATTAACAAATGAAAGTAAAGTAAAACACGAAAGACTGACTTAATAACCATAAAATTGTAATTTCATGCTTAGTAATAATATGTGTTAAGTTTAATGCTTTTATGAATATAACACGTTAAAGTTAAATAAGCCCATTCTTCAGATGGCACAAAATAAAGATTATAATTTTAATATCATATACTGAAACAAAATACTCGGATCCGAGGGCAGTAAAAGCTATGTTAACTCATTAATTAATCTAATTCTATTTGTACAAGAGGTGCAAATGTTTTTACTTTTAATATACTCATTGCTAAATTTCTTCGGAGATGTTAAAACATTATGTAATAAAGAGATGTCATGGTCCAAAAAGGTGAGTGAATAATCTATAAACCCCTATCAATATCCCTCAATTCACGGGATCCTATTTAACATTTGTTTACATTCCAGTTAATTATGAGTTTGTTAAGATTATGGCAGCCTGTTTAATTGACCTGAGCCAATTAACTAGGTTCCCGATATTATAACGACGAGACGTTATAAAATGCGCCACTCTGCTTCTTTTGTTTTAATGCGCCAGTGACAATAGCAAAATAAAATACGTTACTCTGCTGTTGTCATTTAATATTTTGTAGAATTATTCACTCTGTTAGTTTAACTACCGTGTTAATTTAAAATACGCAACTCTCCCTTTTGCGTGTAGTGAAATAAGAAGTCTTTATTATTAACCCTTAATATTTAATAGTAAGTAAAAAAATAATAATAATATATTTAAATTAATCAAAATAAGAACTCGTATTACAATAAGTAAAATCATAAATTAGGATAGAGAGAAAATTATAATCATTATCACGCAACATAATATAGGTAAGGATATTTAAATATTTAAATGTTGTAAACCTAGGTTCGTGCCTGTTCAAAAATTCCTTCCCTAACTTGTCGGTTTGACGACAATCTCGGACAGGAAAATAACCTGTTACCGCCTGTACGAAACAATCCCATTGTTACAAGCTGCAAAGTCGAGGTAGACAATACACCACCTCCCTCTATTGTCTAATACAAAGTGTTTGACCCCCTTTGCCCAGTAACAACATATTTTAACCATATGTTGAAAATTAAAATATGGCTGTGTGAGATTTCTCTCCTCCCTCTCTCTGAGGCGAGATTCGATTCTCTCGTATCACCTATTTGTAAATATCTCTCATGTATTTAAATTTTTACAAAACCTAAAGATAGTAAAATAGAGTGTTCAGTATAAGTAGAATAAGGAGTGTATAAGACTTAGCATCTTAAGAACATGGCTCAATTCAATCCAGATTTGTTGTTAAAAGACGAATTATGCTATGAAGCACTGTTGCGCAGACTCCCTTACGCGAACGTAACGGTCGCGGAACTACGCAAAACGTTACGCGAAAGTAGGCCAGATACACCCGCACAGTTAGGTCGATTAAGCGAAATAGATCTTGATAGCGAAAGAGAAACATGTTATGCGAAGTATAGGGAATTGACGTCAATATCGCAACCCCTCCACGACGAAAAATCACCCGCTATAATCTTACGTACCACACAGAGGATAGAGCATTTAACCCGTCGGATAAATAATTTATTAAACTGGCCCAAAGTTACTGTAATTCCCCCCAGATGTGCAAAAATTTGCTGATGAAGCATTACAGCAATTATCCACAATAATAAGAGAATTACGTAGGAAGTCCGACTCATTTAAAATGGAGGCAATTGAAGAAGCTCTGACGAAATTATATATCCCCCCATTTCAATCACCTACCCTAGAACAGCGACCCACTACCGTGAATTTCGAATCCCCCCCCCAAAGGGTATCAAGGATAGAACCGAGTAATGATCAGTTACTGAATTGGAACGTGAATACCCTACCGATAGCTGAAGCATCACTTCCCAATGCCCTCCACAATCTCACCAATAAGTATGCGTTACCACCCTCAGCGATGACAAATCAAGCATCGGGACCTCCTAGAATAACACCTCACGTAAACTTTAGTGCGGACCTCTACGGAAAGATAACTCACTCCGTAAAACAAATTTTATCAGAAATCCCATACACCGATGGATTGAGTATCACCAAACTATTAGCCTTCATAAAATATCTGCTACAAATAAAAGACTTACAGCAACTAAGCGATTGCCAAATATTACAAGTCCTTCTGCCCAAATGTAGACCACCATTAAACGATCGTGTATTGGAGTCATTAAGCTCAACATCCAGTAGAAGAACTCCATACAACTCTGATAAGACATTCTATTCCAACGGGAATTTACGAAGAGCTGAAACGAAACACAGTATTTCGAGTACAAGGAGCTCACGAGAGACTCGCCCACTATATCGCTGACATAAGAGAAGCTTCACTATTACTGCAAGTAAACTGGAGCGAAAAGCAGTTAGTAGAAACAATCTTGGTAGGATTATCCCCGGAAGAGAGATCTCGCTTAGCACTTATAAATAAGCCCAACACGTTCGCAGAATTAGAACATTGCAGTATCCACTCATCCAACGTATGGTATTCGGATCAGAACCGACGTTCGTTACTCCCCCAGGTACAACGTAGAAATGAAACACAACCCCTGTTATCAGATACAAGAACACACCGTGAAAGACGACCATTTCGAATTCCTGCAACTTCTCACTACCAAACTAAATCGAATAATCAACAACCTCAACAGAATACAAGTGATACCGTAAGTAGAGAAAAAAGATGTTATAACTGCGGGAAATTTGGACACATCAGTAGATACTGTAAACAGAAACAGCACTACCAAAAACCCTCTTATTCAAAAAACATGTAAGGCAGGGAGATCCGAGATCCTGTGTCTTCCGCCGCATCGTGAAAATAGGTAAAACCCGAGAGTACCAAATTGGAAAAAAAATTATTAGACCCCTACGTAGAGATTTATCGATAAATGCAACTCAATTACTACATGCAAGTACAGTATGTGTCAATTATCATACATACAAGTAGACCTTGGCGTTACTACCACACTAGGATTAATTGATTCTGGATCGACACGGAGCTTAATCAGCCAACAGCTAGCAAATATATTAGCTAGACATAATCTTGTTAAACGTAGTCAACCGGTGAACATAAAATGCGCTACCGCTAACAAACAAAACTTAATCATAAAACTCAGCGTTACGATTAAACTAAAAATTAAAAATTTAACGTGGTATTTTCCAGTGTTAGTATACGACGAATTAGGACGAGACTTAATATTGGGAGCGGACTTTATCAGTAAAACAGGTATAATTCTTGACATGTATGATAAGAAGTATTATTTTAGATTCGACCGCACTCAAAAATATAATTTTGATTATGAAATAAATAACAGTAAAAAAATGGAACTTCTGCAACGCACCTAGAACACCGCGAGTCCGAATAAGATCATTTAGAAAGTAAAGATAGACTGAAAATACAGAAACTAATAAAAGAATTTTCCACCGTCCTCACCCCAAAGTTAGGATTAACGAATCTTATAGAGTACAAGATCAACCTGAGTGACAATAAAGTAATACGACTGCACCCATACAAATTATCACCACCAAAAATGGAAATAATGAGAAATCAAATCAATAAATTGTTGGAACAACATGTCATAGAACCTTCCACTTCACCGTATTCATCACCTGCGTTTTTAGTACCTAAAGGCACCGATAAACATAGATTAGTTTGTGGACTATAGACAATTAAATAAAAGGATAGAATTCGAGACCATACCACTCCCCGACATCCACAGCGCCTTCCATTACTTTACAAAAGCTAAAGATTTCACCATAATGGATCTCAATCAGGCATTTCATCAAATACCACTATCGGAAGAATCCAAACGCTTAACCGCCTTCGCCGTCCCATTCAACCTGTACCAATTTACTAGAGTACCCTTTGGAATATCCCAAGGAAGTTCTGTATGTAGCCGATTGTTAGAGAAAATATTCCACGACATAAAATTTAAATTTGTATATCACTACCTAGATGACATTGTAATCTACAGCGAATCTATCGATCAACATCTTCATCATTTACGTGAAGTATTATCACGATTAAAGAAAGCCGGATTAACAGTAAACCCAAGAAACGTAAATTTTGCTGTTAAACAATTTTCATTTTTAGGTCACATAGTAAAGGCCGACGCAAAGGTAAGTATAGACCCAGAACGCACCCGTGCTATCAGAGAATTTTTACCACCACGGGATACGAAACGAATAGCCCGATTTTTGGGAATGATAAATTACTTTCACAAGTATATCCCTCACCTAGCTGATATAGCAGCTCCGTTAAACGCATTAAGAAAAAAAGAAGCGAAATTTGAGTGGACTCCACAACACCAATCTGCATTTGAAAAACTGAAAGAAAGCATAATATCACCCCCGGTATTACAATTAGCTGATTTTACTAAACCATTTGTAGTACAGACTGACAGTTCAAGTGTAGCACTAGGAGCAGTAATATACCAGGAAGTACATAATTCTAGATTACCGAATAGTTATGCCTCACGAACTCTAACCGACCAGGAAAAGAAATTCTCCGCATACGAATTAGAATGTTTGGCTGTAGTATTCGCATTTGAGAAATTCAAACCCTTTTTAGAACATAAAGAATTTCTGTTAGAAACGGGTAATCAAGCCTTATCTTGGCTATTAAATCACCCTAAACAGTTAGGTCGTATCGGACGATGGGTATTGAGATTAAATTGTTACAGGTTTAAAGTACAACACATTCGTGGCACCCAAAATGTAGTTGCCGATACACTGTCCCTTATGTTCCAGCCGCCTAATAAAATATCCGAAAATAAGGAAAGTGGTGAAACATCGATTATCAATACGCTAATTACTGAATTCCCCCTTGCATTTGCTGATATAGCTCAGTATCAACGACAAGACCCGTATTTAAATACAATAATAGAACAGCTAGATAAAGGAAATAATTCAGAAAAATATATATTGAGTAAGAGAGTATTATGTTATAGAGTAGCTAATGGAAAATCCTTGAGAATAATTGCCCCGGATATTATTAAACCTATGCTTATGGAATACTACCACTCATCCACCATTGGAGCACATTTGGGAATAAATAAAACGATACATCGCATTCGAAAAGAATACCATTGGGAAAATATGAACAGCAAGATAGCTAAATTCGTAAAACAGTGTAAGTTGTGTGCTCCGAGCAAGCCAGCGAGAAACACCCACATAGGTAAATTAATCTCGGAGACTCCCACGACGCCCTTTTCAAAAATTTACTTAGACTTTTCTGGCCCCTACCCACGTTCAAAATCAGGTAATACCATGCTACTCATTTGTGTAAACTCATTTACCAAATTCGTCTGGATGTATCCCATGCGACGAGCGTTAGCATCTACCACTGTGATGATTTTGCAAGATAGATTATTTAAAGACTTCGGTACACCAGTACATCTAGTGTCAGATAACGGACCCCAGTTTAAGTCCAAAGAATTCAAGGACATGTGTTTCAGACTAGGCATAGACCACATTACCGTTACAGAGTATCGTCCACAAGGTAATATAGCTGAGAGGTATTTGCGAAACCTAAAATCTGCTTTAAGAGCTTACCATGCAAACGACCATACCTCTTGGGACCAGAACCTATCCTGGATCCAATTTGCCTTCAACTCAGCATATCATGAAGGACATAAATCGACACCCTTTGATTTGTTGTATAAATATAAACCGAATCACCCATTATCCACAAAGTGGAAAATACATGAATTACTACCCCACGAAATTAGTGGTAAAAATATAAAAAAGATATGGAACGAAGCTCGCGCTAACTTAAGAGTGAACTTGAGAAAATCGCGAAAATATCACGAGCGGGATAGTAAAGAAGTAAAGTATCAAGTCGGAGACTTAGTGATGTACAAAACTCACCCGACGAGTAGTGCAGTTGATAAGACCACCTCCAAACTATCTTACCGATGGTGTGGCCCTTACAAAATTTACAGATACTTAACTCCCGTAACCGTAGCACTGTATGAACCCACTACGAATAAATATGTACGTAGAAGTCATGTTTCCCAGATAAAATATTATCACGGAAAGGAAAATGCTAGTGAGCAAGAGAATACATGAAGTAGAAAAGGATAGATGTATTAAGACGTATATTTGCTATATTGTAATTGAGTCAATACTTAATTACCAAATCGTATAAATAGGAATGAGGCCTGATCAACCTTAGATCCTGTTCATCGAGAATAAGAAAAGTGAGAAGTCAGCTGACACTGAATATAAGTAACGTTACTTTACAGTTACTTTACAATTACTTTACTAGTATTTTAATAAAATGATTCGTCAACCACGATTCAACGAAACCCTTGAAAGAGAAAAGGAAACACAGTAAGGATGTGAAAGCTACTCTGTGAAGAGTAACTCCATAACAAGAGTAAGAAAAAGCTAAAGAAAAACCCGGTAGTAGTCTTAACTAGTAGAATTAAGATAAATTTTATATATTTTATGAACTTTGAATTTTATGTATTTTAAGTATTAGTTAATAAGGTATTCTATCTCTTGCTAATAGTAAATAGTGAATTGAGAGTGATTCATGTACCTCATGAGGAAATTGTTAAAAGAGAGAAAGAATTTCACACAGAAATTCCGAGCATACTCCCAGTGCAATTCTGATCTATTTCCCCGATGAAAACACATCGGTCCCTGACCCTGTGTCTTCTTTAAGTGGAGGAGTATGTGACGATTTAATAAGCCCAAATCCCACAAAAATAAAAAAAATTTTTATTATACTAATATTGGCTTTAATAAGGTACGAATGAACCCTTCTCCATGCCCCAAACCTGCCGATTTGCCAAATTAGATTTGAGAAACTAAATAAATCCGTAACTACCCCTCGTCACATAAAAGAGTAATAAAAGAGCGATGTCATTAAGTTGTAAGCGAATTAAAGCAATATAATTAATAATAAGTGAGAACTACTTTTCGCGCTGATAAACTACCCGCGCGCGGAAAGCCTCTTCACCCCTATAGTAAATTAGTTCAGTTGTATCTCAGACTCCGCTGCTGATACAGCGTACAAAAGTATGTAGTCAATATAAAACCTGTAAACGAGGAGAAGCTTGTGTGAGATAGCCGGATGGTGTAAAAATGTCGTAAATGACGTGAGCGTATGACAATGACATCTCTGTAACGAACTAACATCACCTAAATGTGATGTTAAACTTTTAACATGTAACTGTTAACCGTAAGTAATATGTGCGGTACAACAATGTGAACACCAGTGAAAGTTACAACCCAAAACCTACCACAAGAATCTACAGACCCGACAGACGACTCATCTTTAGGAATGACAGCAGATTTTACCAAAACACGATAGCCAGAAGATCTCCAAGACACCCTGCACAACCGATAGAAGCGCCGATTCGCCGACGATGTTACACTCAGGTGACACGGAAGTTCAACTTCCGTGGTTCAGAACTTAACTTAAAATAATACATGATAGACACTTAATTAACAAATGAAAGTAAAGTAAAACACGAAAGATTGACTTAATAACCATAAAATTGTAATTTCATGCTTAGTAATAATATGTGTTAAGTTTAATGCTTTTATGAATATAACACGTTAAAGTTAAATAAGCCCATTCTTCAGATGGCACAAAATAAAGATTATAATTTTAATATCATACACTGAAACAAAATACTCGGATCCGAGGGCAGTAAAAGCTATGTTAACTCATTAATTAATCTAATTCTATTTGTATAATAGGTGCAAATGTTTTTACTTTTAATATACTCATTGCTAAATTTCTTCGGAGGTGTTAAAACATTATGTCCATATAATTTGACAACTATGTTTCTAACGTCCATATGATAACCTTCACTGCCAGTAATTACGTAGGAAACTGCCCTAAACCAACAATTTCCGTCACCCACAATTTTCTTCACACCGTGTGGTTTTGCAAGTGCTAATTTATGCCCGATTCTAATACACGTGCATTGTCCTTCAAAGGACAGACCCAACACTTTACACTTTTCCATTTGCCACTCTACGTCAACCGGATCATAAAAAAAAATCACTTCACACCACTCACCAGAAACCTCCACATCAGATTTATCATCATGTAGATTGTAGAAAATTTTCAAGTTTTTCACATGTTCTTTCTTTTTCCTCACTTTGCCACTTTCATCTTGTAATATACAATACTCGTTTCTTAAAACTTTGTTAACTGTAAATGGTCCACTCCATGGAAGTTCAGTAAACATTAATTTATTTTTGAATTTTGTCACATTTTTTACCAAAACTCTACTCCCAGGTTTTATTTCCATTTTCTTTGTTATTGTATGTCTTTCGTCAAATTGCTTTTTCTGTTTAATCTGAGCTCTTCTGATATTTTTTAATGCTGCTTCATCAATTACTTTTTTCACTTCTAATATTTTTTGTAATTTTCTTTTTATTTCTTTATTTTCTTCGACAATATCTTCCTGTACTTCTTGAACATCCGTTGTTTTTTCAGCTACCTGAAGAGACTCCTCGTCTTCATCGGTCAAATTATCTTCATCAACAAGGTCTAATGGTAAAACTGGTTCTCTGTTGTATAACATAAAAAAAGGTGAAAATCCTGTTGTTTTGTGTCTAGATGTTCTGTACGCAAATAATACACTCTCGAGAACATCAGGCCAGTTATTAATGTTTTCCATTAAAGTTCTTTTCAGTTTATCTTTTATTGTCCTATTTTGACGTTCTACTAATCCATTAGCCTGTGGGTGGTAGGGTGATGTTATCTTTGTTTTGTCCCCGTCAGTCTATGCAATTCTTTAGAAACTTCATTTACAAACTCGCGACCATTATCGTTAATTTGTATTTTAGGGCAACCATGTCTACATATAATTTCATAAATAAATTTAGCCACTTCAATGCCAGTCTTATTTTGAAGGGCTTTCGCCTCAGCCCACTTTGAAAAGTAGTCTACTGCCACCACTATGTATTTTTTTCCCTGCACTTCTGGTAACTGCATAACATCTATTCCAATTTGTTCCATGACTCTCTTAGGAACAGGAATTGGCTTCATTTCGGGTACACAGACACCCATGGAGGTGTAACTTTCTGACACACTTCACAATTTTTTACAAAATCTGTCACCTTTAATTTTATATTTTTAAAGTAGTACCGTTGTGAAAGTATGTCCACGGTGCTATTAATTCCTCGATGTGCAGACATACCAATCGCTTGTTTGCTAGTATCAGCACCTTTGTGGGCTACGCCCATCAATTTTTGTATTTTATTATCGTCGTGAACAATTTCTATTAATTTTTCTGTACCTCTTAGCCCGTCACATTTACGATAAAACAGTTTATTGTCACGAATAACATAAAGTTTACATTGTCTCTTAAAGTTTCTACTTTGATACGATTTTGTACACTTTTCAGGAATTGCTCCAGTAATTAAAAACCTTTGTATATCCAGCAGTGTTATTCCTCCTTCGAAAACCCTCATTTTAATTATCCCAACTGAGATCTGAATATGCAAACAAAATACGAACAACTATCGAATATTAAGTAAGATACTTAAAACACTGTAAACACAAATACTAATATAACACAACAACAAAGTAATAATATCGTTGATTTATAACAAAGCGACGATGTTTAAAGACACGATTTAGCCGAACGTCAACCACACTTTAAAAACGTCTCAGAGCGACTGTTTTTTTTTTTTTTTTTTTTGCAATGCAATGCTTTTCCACATGTACCAATTCGTCAACGTACATGTACACAGAGACTTCGGAAACCAGCTACCAGGGCCTCTTTATCTCTGATGTCATAAGCCTGTGACGTCATTTGATCAACTCAGACTGGTGGACCAACTCGGACTGCCACAGTCTGCCGGAAATTTGAATGTTCTAAACTTAGTTTCTGTTCGATTTTTGCAATTTACAGCACAACAACCAGTCATTATGATTATGAGATGTAGTACAACAATCTGCAAAACATACTACATAACATTAATAATATCTCTAACACCAGTATTTATAACCTTGTTTTCACTGACAAGATGAGATGATTATTATAAATATTCGTGTGTAATACATAAATCAAATTAGTACACTAAGGTTATAACCCTGATATGTAAAAATATTAATATTTACATACATAATTTACATTAAATAATGCAACGCACAGCGTGCTTACATTGCTCCCGCCACATTACATTTAAAAGTCTCGGAGCAAAGATGGCGGGTGCGAATACCTATATTATAGAGCTCTAATTTCATATTTCAAACGTTACAAAAATGCTGTGTAATAAACCTGTTTGTAAATTTTAAAAGAGTTACTACTCTATTAGCCCACACAGCGAAAAAAATAATAAATTAGCCTAAAAATTAAGAGATTAACAAAATTTGTTAACTTTTTTCGATCCTCTGGGAGGGGGGTCCGGTTTCGCTCGTCTCCCCCCGTAAATACGCCCCTGCAGACATCTCGTTGCGACACTAACAAAATTTCCATTCATTTCGCACAGGTGCACAACAGTCTTGTACAAAGTTTAATAGTGTGTACATCCCCTGGCGAGAACATCAGAGGCATGCGAGTGTCGTTGAAAAAAGCGATATTATATGACAGAGAGAGATAGCGAATGAGTGAAACAGCAAACGGTTACCGCGTAGTCCCCTCGCCCTTCTCTGTGGTATACATCTAAGTGGGGGGAATTCTTTCCTTGGCTTCGCGCTATCACCGCTCGAGAAAGGCTGTCAGGTTTCTTAACAGAGAATATTATTACAGTTACTCATCTATGTAAGATGTGAAGATATGGGGTCTTTCAAGTAGGCCTACGTCTTGATATATACGGTATTGACCGGAACCGGAAACTTATATCAATAATAAAAACTGATTCACGTACACGCTGTGTACACGGATGCCTTTTATCTTATTCGTTTAATTGCTGTTGAGTTATATTTACTAAAAAAAACATGAACTTTCACGTTTTTTACCTATAAAACTAATATAAAACTAACGTTTACATATAAAACTAATATACATAAAAATTCACGTTTCAGATGATAGTGTGTAACAAAGGTTTTTCACCGAGGGTAACAGTACCTGTTCCCCAAAATGATCACCCTTTACATTAATATGTCATCATTATAAATTTAAAATGATTTATCGCTGAGCGAGCGGCCCGTGGAAGTCCGCCAGGTCGAAAGTAATTTCAATCAGATTATATATGTGTTACATAAAACATTAAAGAACACTTTATTGTACGAAATTAATAAATTTCCCTACCTATTACGCCCTGAGCGTGGTTTATGGAATAAATATGAAATAATTTGCTTTCTACGAAATGAAAACTTTAAATTTATACTAAATGACCACGAGATTGATCTCTCTGATGTGTCACTGTCTGAGGAGCACAAAATTCCTGTTATCGAGATTTAGAATGCTCTGCAAACCGTAAAAAATGGACGGGCACTATGACCAAATGGACTCCGTAAAAGCTCTTTAAAAATGGGTCAGACCTATTTTTGGACCTCTTGCCGTATGTCTGCAAATACTTTTTAAAAAGTGAAGAGCTCCCTCTTGAATAGAAGACTGAGTATATTTCCAACCTCCACAAAAAAGGCAGCAAAGGGATACCATCGAATTACAGCGGAGTAGATGTAATCAATTCTATCTCAAGGTTATACGGAAAACTTATCAAAGCGAGAATTTAAAACAAATATGATGATCTTTAAACCTAACTTTCGATGGTACGTGAACATTATCAGAAGGGTTAGGTCGGACAATAACTATCGTAAACCTAACTTTCGATGGTACGTGAACATTATCAGAAGGGTTAGGTCGGACAGTAACTATCGTAAACCTAACTTTCGATGGTACGTGAACATTATCAGAAGGGTTAGGTCGGACAATAACTATCGTAAACCTAACTTTCGATGGTACGTGAACATTATCAGAAGGGTTAGGTCGGACAATAACTATCGTAAACCTAACTTTCGATGGTACGTGAACATTATCAGAAGGGTTAGGTCGGACAATAACTATCGTAAACCTAACTTTCGATGGTACGTGAACATTATCAGAAGGGTTAGGTCGGACAATAACTATCGTAAAATTTATCACACAACATTCCGACCACTGAACAATCTGTGGTCGTCTTCAGATGTAACTAAAATAGTACATAAACTTAAGCCTATCCGAGATTCGTTCACTAACGAGCTTGAACTCTCAGAAAAAAATTAACAATAAATATAAAACAATAATAAAAAAATTCCACACCACCACAAAGGTAAACACAACAAAAGAAAAACTATATAAAAAAATCGCTACGTAACCTCCAAGTCTCCTCTGGACAGAACAGGGAAACACAACCACACTGACGCAAGATTACCGTTTTGATTGCATATTTTTATAGCGTTTTCTGTTGTATGACTCAAGCTAACAATATACTAGAGGTATTGCAACAAAAGCGTGTGTTTTAACTTATAACTTTGAATAATTCCATATTGGAACTCCCAACGGCCAATTGTTAATTTTTGAATCTAACCGAAGCGTATGTACTACAGCCAAGAAAATAACATCATAACAAATTATAAAACAGCAGCTCTCTTTTCTTTTCACATCTGGCTTAGAGCCGTATACACCTTGTAAAACACCTAGTACCTCGCCTCTGTTTTGTCCAGTGGTTCCAGTGATTTAGATTTGGTTATTTAAAACGTTTATCACTTCAAAGCAAATCTGTACATTCCTTTTATTGATTTATATATCTCGAAGTTAAAAGAACATTTTTTTTTTACACTGGCTGTTATTTGAGAGGCTTCAGCTTCCATTCAAGCCTACCTTAGCTGCCGAATGTAAATAAAAAAAAAAATTCCAGGTGGTCCAGGCGGTTAGTAGAATTATGTTAATTACATCCAGCCCGAAAGTGGTGTTTTCGTGAAACTTAAACTGAAAGTGAACCTAATCCTGTCTGTATTGCTCTGTCCTTTCGTTTAGGTTCTATATTCCAAGAATGTTCCTTATATCATCATTTCTTAGCTGATCTCTTCGTGATACTCCTAGTACTGATCGAAAAAATCTTATATCACTAGCCTGTATCTGGCTTTGGGTTTTTGCGTTCAGTGTCTAAGTCTCACTGCCATAAAGGCCGCATGGCACTGCCATCACTTTATAAAATTTCAAAAGAGTATCTCTTCTGACCATTCCATCAATATTCTTCTTATCGTTTCACACATGTGATTAAACTTCTCTATTTTTGTTTGTGTCCATTGTGTTCATTTTTTGTGGAGATCATTGTAAAAACCGAATCTGGGTAAGTCCTTAATGAAGTGATAAATAAAGAGGCCAAATAAGGGTGTAGCATTTCACTCATACTTTTTAGTTTTTTATTTGGACGGTGCTGTTAGACAGTGGAAGCAGAGGCTAGAAATACTGAACCTCAGTGACTGTAATTTCGTCAAAACTCTGATGTTTGTTGACGATCAGGTCATAATAGCAGACAATGAAAAAGGCCCTCTATGAAATGCAGCAGATAATCAAAATGTATGTTCAGGAAATTTCTGTTATCAAGGCTAAGTCCATAGCTTTCCTGTAAGGTGTAAACTAGTACTGGATGATCAACTAACTGAGCAAGTGCATTCATTCAGGTTTCTTGTATGTGACGTGTCTCTTTGTGTTTCGAGTCGGTAGTGGTATAATTATATTTAGTTCCCTTTTTTTAAACATATTTCTCTTTTAACAGGACGAGCTTAAACCCAGATTCAGTCCAAGTAAATGGGGTACTGCCATTTGTATCCATTCCCCCCCCCTCAAATGATTGGAAATTTGCCTTCCCGAATCTTCCTCAACGTCGCTGGCACTGTGTTTCCCTAGTCGTGGGCAGTGGCACCCCTGGGAGTTTGTGACGTATTAAACGAAACTTTTTGAGAGGTTTTATTGAAATGCAGAAAGAAGCATTGAATTATGCGAGTCATTAATACGTTTAATGTATTAACAAAAAGAGTAAAAAAACATTAAAGGTATTAAACGTGTATAACAACTTTTTATTTTGTAAAAATATACGCTTACAAGGTCTAGCTTAAGAACTACTGAATTCACCAATAACGTTAGAAAAATCCAGCTCTGAAGTAACGTCTTTTCCAGTCTGTTAGACCGCAAGGGAACAAACAGCTTTCCTTGAGACATGGATGAATGAAAACAATTTTTAATCAACTCTGACTTCGAAAACGATCGCTGTGCAGCTACAACAGACTCTGCTTTAGACGAAAGAATTCGCTACTGTCCCAATAACCGTACCCGAACTCATTGTCGATAATTCGATTATGCGATTGTTGGCATCGATATTGTGAATATCGCATATAATTTTAGTTCGAAAATAGAAATCGTGAAAATTTATTTGTGTATATTATGAATAGTTTGTTGACGATTGTAATTGTGTTTCATTGTCATATTTTTTACGAAAAATGTTTTTAGCAATAATATAACTCCGATGTGTGCCTGTGATGCCAGAAGTTGCGTTGTTAGGTTAACATACAAACTAAAATTACACGTGGAAATCAATACCCTATGCCTTTAAAATAATACTCGCTTTTTGTGAAATCCAGTTAAAAAGGAAACCAACATTAAATAATACGGGATGGCCCTTGCCTGTTACTATACATATCTCCTTTTTTTTTGTGACAGAACCCGTTTTCCAAAGTACTCGTTTTTCCAGTAATACTCGGTTTTTGTGCAAATCACAGAAAAAGCATCCAACTCAAAGTATGGCTTTACATGTCTCCAATTTTTTGTGTCTTTCGCACAAAATTTGCTTCTAGTGAAGTTTTCGAAATTTTACTGAATAACAATATTTACTGAATAAAGAATACTGACCACCTACCGAATAACAAATCTTGTTTTCATTTGTTAATACGTTATTTTTTTTGTTTTAATCTTACTACTCAGAAATAAATTGTCTTTTTCACTTTAACATTTTCTTTTGTGGTTTTTGTTAAAAATACGTTATGTTCTTTGTTGTTAATGTTTCTCTTTTTCAAGCATTGCGTAGACTCATTAAACATTATATTTTTCTTACCATATAATGTTTAGCTTTTATGTTTGGCTTTATTTCTTTAAACAGTAACCTAAAAACCAATATTATCTAACCTCACAAAGAAAACAACACCTAATGTACTTTACATAAAGAAATAGAATAATTTACAATTAGTACATTTTTTCTTCTTCACATCGTAGTACATTGTTACGACGTCACAGAACAATCTACGAGTTTATCGAACGTTCCAGAGAGATCCAGAGTGTAAGCGTGTGGTGTACGTGCTTGTACATGCATCTACGAGAAAGTTCTCGATGCCGCCAGCCGTGCGGACTGTGTCAAGGCCGCAGTTAATTACGTAGTTCATACACACGCTACGACACAATTAGGAATCGTCTAGATATTCGACTAGCTATAAATACCGGTACTCAAACGACGTTCAGTTCAGTATGAGGCGAATTTTTGACTGTGCGGCGAGAGTATTAGTGCGATATATTTACAGAGCGGTTCGAGTTATTACTGTGTACGTTCAAGTAGTTATTAGTGAAGTGTTGCGTTTTATAATCAGACGGTATAATTGTAATACAATTGAGTTTTAATATTAGTGGACATTTTATTGCGTGTGATCAATTTTCATTTGATTTGTTGTAAACACTGTGTTAATTACGAACTGTTTAACTGTAAAAAGTAAAGGTGTGATTAGTGACTTAATTGTTGTCTTGTACTTATTTTGTTTCCACTGTACCTACGACGATCGAGTAGACCGTCGCAACAGTGGTGTCAGAACTGGGATAAAACGGTTAACAGTGGAAACAGTGGACACTTTGTACAAGACGAGTGTAATTCGTATTTAATCGGAAAACAATGGATGCCAGTCAGATGATGGAAAATTTCCAGGCGCTGTTGTTGCAGACAGAGGAACGACGACGACAGGATGCAGAGAAAGCAGAAGACAGACAGAAAACTCTCCTGTTGAAGGCAGAGGAAAGACGCAGACAAGAGTTGGAAGAAGCAGAAAGACGACAAAAAGAAGAACGAATACAAGAAAGGGAAGAAACAGAGGAACGACGTAAGCAGGAAGCAGAGGAACGTAAATGTGAAGCAGGTGACATCACAGCGTTAATTCATGAACAAAAGCAGATGCAAGAACATACTACCGCAGAATTGGGTCTCCTACGTGGTGACGTAGGTGAATTACGAGGTGAGCTCAATAATCAGATTACCAGAATATCTGACGTAGAAGAATCCATGTCAAATAAAATAGCTGAAGTAGAAAAATCTGTCTTGAGTGTGGAAGAAGTTATGTCAACAAAAATATCTGCAGTAGAAAATTCAATGGTAAACATAAGAGAACAAATTAAAATTAAAGTTGAACAGTGCATGAAGATTCAACCAAAACAAATTTCTGAACAGACTGTACCAGTGATAAAGACAGAGAAAGACACAGAAAATTAGTTAACAGAGAAAGTCACTTTGCCTGCAGTAGGGACAGTTCATGTCAAAGCTCCAACCTTTGACGGAAGCAGTCACTGGGCAACGTACCTCCGCGAATTTGAAGCTACTGCATGCGCAAATAATTGGACAGAGAAAGACAAGGCTGTTTCACTCATTCTTGCATTAAAAGGACCTGCGGCAGAATTACTACAGAAAGTGCCACCTGACAGCCAGAACATCTATGCCGAGTTGATAAAAGCTCTAGAATTACGGTATGGTGATAAACATTTGCGAGATGTGTACTGCACTCAGTTGAGAGCAAGGCGACAGCATGCCGGGGAGAGCCTTCAAGAGTTTGAAGCAAGTATCGACAGACTAATTAGACTGGCCTATCCTGAAGCGCCAGAAGATTTTCGAATGAGTTTTGCGATGCAGACATTTATTGCCGGTGTCCGAGATAACGAACTACAGCAAGTGTTACGAATGGCAAGACACCTGAACAGAGCGGACGCCCTGGTACATGCTTTGCAATTTGAGGCCGCCAAATCAGCGTCTGGTTGGACAAGTCATAAAGTGCGCGCGCTAAAAGATCGCGACGGGACAGACGATGAGGAAGAAGAACAAGGAACAAGGAACTCGACGGTCGGCGCCACAGAATAAAATAAGAAAAGATGGAAGACCGAAGTGTTATAGATGTGGGAAACCTGGACATCTACAACGAGATTGTCGGGTTAGAATTCAGCAGCAGGGAAACGACCAATAGTCGGTACAACGGGGCGTGTGCTGACTAACTGGAGGAACGAAGCCCCTAGACAATACGCAATTTCTACACTTCAGAAAAAAAGCGGGAGCTTGATAGTTACCGGATTTGTTCAAGAAAGGCCAACCTCGATTACAGTTGACACAGGCGCAACAGTTTCTATTGTGCGCCCCGACGTGGTGAAAGATCTCAAGCCAATCTGGTGCTCTTGCAGCTTGCGAACAGCTACTGGACGGCCTGTAAAAGTTTATGGAAAAGTGGAGATACACTCTACGCCTCGGTAGACTTGAGTTTAATCATCAAGTACTTGTTGCAGACATTGTGGATGAAGCAATTCTTGGTGTGGACGTTATGAACGCATACGGATTTATAGTCGACTTCAAAAACAACGTCTTGAGAATCGGAGGCGAAGAGGTAATGCTATCAACAATGACGACAGCAGAAAAATCGATAGACGTCATAAACCAAGTGGCCGTAACTGTTCCGCCAAACTCCGAAAAGATCATCATGGTTAGAACTGCGGTAGATACTAGGGGCAATCAGTGCTCTATATTCGAACCCCAGGTAGTCAGCACACCGGGCATACTAATTGCCAGAAGTTTAGTAAAACCTGACGAAACCGGAAATGTACCTATTAGAGTGGCGAATATTTTGGATCAAGCTATCACTTTACAAAGCAATACGCTCCTAGGAAAATTGACTCCTGTGGCCTGGGTAGCCGGAATAACGCAACGAAGATCCAGTTCTTCGGATACTTCCAAATTACCAGAGGAACTGCAAGAATTATTAAACAGATCTTCTAACGACCTCTCAAGTGGTGAGGTAAAAGAACTCAGACAGTTTTTACACGAATTCAAAGATTGTTTTGCAGTTCGGGGACAGTCACTGGGAAGAACCTCTCTTGTGCAACATCGCGTCAATACCGGGGACACAACACCGATACGCCAACCTCCTCGAAGGCCTCCCATTATCTAAACAAGAGGAGATGTCTCGGTTAGTACAAGACATGTTGACAGAGGGAGTAATCGAACCTTTGTCAAGTGCTTGGTCTTCCCCTGTAGTGCTGGTAGCGAAGAAGGATGGTGGATTGCGTTTCTGCGTAGACTACCGGAGGTTAAATGACGTTACAAAGAAAGACTCCTATCCATTACCTCGCGTTGACGATACACTCGACACGTTGTCCGGAGCACAGTGGTTTTCCACATTGGACCTGAAGAGTGGATATTGGCAAGTGGGTCTTCATCAAGAAGACAAGGAAAAGACCGCTTTCTCGACCCCAAGTGGCTTATTCCAATTTAACGTCATGCCATTTGGACTCTGTAATGTACCGGCAACATTTGAGAGATTGATGGACCTGATACTCCGAGGCCTGACATGGAAAACTTGCCTTGTTTACTTAGACGATGTCATAGTGATCGGGAAGACTTTCGAAGATCATTTGGAAAACCTTAAGGAAGTTCTAACTAGAATTCATTGTGCACAACTGAAGCTGAGCCCGAAGAAGTGTTCTCTATTCCAGAAGGAAGTACAGTATTTGGGCCATCTGGTTTCGGCAGCGGGTGTTAGCATGGATCCTAATAAAGTAGACACCGTAAGAGACTGGCCAGTTCCGAAGAATAAACACGAAGTTCGGAGTTTCCTGGGATTATGCTCATATTACCGACGTTTTGTGAAAGGCTTCGCTACTATTGCTAAACCACTACATGAGCTAACGGAAAATAAACGAAACTTCCAATGGTCGAAAGAGTGTGACCAAGCATTTAGAACGTTGAAGATTGCATTATGTTCGCAGCCAATTCTCGCTTTTCCAGCTTCCGAAGGGAAGTACATCGTAGACACAGACGCAAGCAATACTGGTCTAGGAGCAGTTTTGTCTTAAGTGCAGAACGAGTAAAAGCGTATTACAGCAAGACGCTTTCTAAATCAGAGAGAAATTATTGTGTTACAAGAAGAGAGTTGTTGGCAATTGTCAGAGCTTTGGAGCACTTCCATAAATACCTCTATGGGAGAGAGTTTTCACTACGTACCGACCATGCTGCACTTGCATGGCTCTTGAGATTTAAAAATCCGGAAGGACAGTTGGCAAGGTGGCTCGAACGTCTGCAAGAGTACAACTTCAAGGTACAACATCGGCGGGGGCGCCTGCACGGTAATGCAGATGGCTTATCACGAAGACCGTGCCCGGAAGACTGCCACAGAAAGGAAGAACAAAACTCAAGCGAACATGTTCAAGCCATCACTGTAGATATTCTGGCTGACGGCTGGACAACACAAGACTGTCGACAAGAACAGACGACTGATGAAGACATTGGACCGATCTTGACAGCAAAAGAGGAAGGTCGCCGCCCGGATTGGCAAGATATCTGCCATGGTTCCGAAGTGCTGAAGGGCTACTGGGCACAATGGGAATCTCTCACCTTAGAAAACGGATTGCTGAAAAGGGCTTGGGAAAGTGCAGATGGATGAGACGTGGTCATGCAGTTGATAGTTCCCCGAAGTAAAGTGCAGTCTGTTTTGAAGGAGATGCATGATGGAACATCTGGAGGCCATCATGGCGTTAACAAAACCCTTGACAAAATACGGAAGCGATTCTATTGGCTTCATCTTCGCCATGACGTAGAGGTTCGGACGTGTGAAATATGTGCTGCAAGCAAGGGCCCACAAACCAGAAGCAGGGGAAAAATGAGACAGTATAACGTTGGACAACCTTTCGAGAGAATTGCCATAGACATTGCTGGACCATTCCTAGTTACTGACGATGGAAACCGGTACATCATGGTTTTAGGTGACTACTTTACTAAGTGGGTGGAAGCCTACGCAATTCCAAATCAGGAGGTTACCACTGTGGCAAAGCAGTTAGTTCACAACTTCTGTTGCCGTTATGGAGCCCCTATGGAAATCCATACGGATCAAGGGAGAAATTTCGAATCAGGAGTGTTTAAAGAATTATGCCGTCTACTCGGAATTCGAAAGACCAGGACAACGGCTCTGCATCCTCACTCGGACGGGATAGTTGAGAGATTCAACAGGACACTTGAGCAGCATCTTTCGAAAGTTGTTGACGAGAACCAAACAGACTGGGACCAACGTATACCACTATTCCTCATGGCGTATAGGTCATCAGTACATGACAAAACCGGCATGACTCCAGCAAAATTGGTGTTTGGGCGGGAGATTCGTCTTCCTGGAGACTTGATGTGTGGATCACCTGAGACTCAGTCCGAAGAGCCGCAGAACTATTCCTCGCAATTAGAAAACCAACTGCAAGAAATGAATCGCTTGGTAAGAGGACGGCTGAAGATTGCCAGTGATAAAATGAAAACTCGGTATGACATTCGCAGCAATAGTGTGGGTTTCCAAGAAGGAGATCAGGTCTGGTTGTTCAATCCAAAGCGCCGTCGTGGTCGCTCACCTAAGCTTCAGTCTAACTGGGAAGGACCCTACACTGTGAAAAAAAGAATTAACGATGTTGTTTATCGGATTCAACAGGAAGGACAGCGAAAGTTCAAGGTCGTCCACTTAGATCGCCTCGCTAAGTACTACTTTAGAGACGGTTTGCCAGTTCGGGACGAACAGGCTTAAGGAGGGGGCAGTGTTACGACATCACAGAACAATCTACGTGTTTGTCGCATGTGGCATAAGAATCTCGCTCTACTGTGTGTGGCGTACGTGCTTGTAGACGCATTTGCGAGAGTCTTCTCGATGCCGCCAGCCGTGTGGACTGTGTCAAGGCCGCAGTTAATTACGTAGTTCATACGGACGCTAAGACGCAATTAGGAATCGTCTAGGATTTTCGGCGGCTATAAATACATGGCGGCAGCGGCCTTAAGTCAGTATAGCAGCGATATATTTACAGTTCGATTCGAGAGTTATTATCGGGCGACATTACTGTGCGCGTTCAAGTGGTTATTAGTTAAGTGTTGTGTTTTATAATCGGACGGTATATTGTAATACAATTGTGTTTTAATATTAGTTGACAGTTATTTGCGCGTGAACAATTTGTATTTGATTTGTTATAAGAGACTTTTGTTAATTACGAACTGTTAACTGTGAAAATTAAAGCTGGTGATTAGTGACTTAATTGGTGTCTTGTACTTATTTTGTTTCCACTGTACCTACGACGATCGAGTAGACCGTCGTAACAGTATCAACGCGTTGTACAGGAAAACCCAATGGCAAATGCTTGTACGATAATTTAACTCTGAAATACGATAATTTTATTCAATCTGGGAGCTACGTCAGAGCAGGGTATAAAAACTTAGAACCGGGAAAACAAGTTTAATTTGCTAACTTCATCAGTTCGACGCTTGCAGATAGTTTGTGTAGGAATTCTTGTCACCATGCGTCTAGTACAAAGTACTTCTTTCTGTATAAATATTGTAACATTGCATTTGGAACAACATAATATCGTACCTGATTTAATGAAGACTTTGGTTAAGAAGCTGACAAGGAGAACAATATCTTCCAAGATGATAGTGAAGAGGAACGACTAACAATTTTAGACTGACTAGTAAGACAACTGACCGTACCCAAATTAATGATTTAGGCTAAGTGATGCAAAACACCTTTAACCCCAACTATGACAATGAACTTTCAGTAATGACCAAACAAAGAATTATAAAGACAAACGGTTTATGAACCAGGACCATAAAGAAACAAATGGTTTCAGTTAATGTATCATTATATCCAGATAATCAAAATACAAAGTGAGGGATAATAGGCCCAAACATGTAAAATCATGTAAAAGAAATATTAGTAAATAATTAAGTTAATTGATGTAACAAAAATATAAATACACCTGGTTATAGATACATGAACCATACAAATAATTGTCACATATAGAGTTCATAGGGTTGTCCAGTAAACAACAAATTATAACATGGTCACAATAACATTTATAACAAGAGTAAAACCCAGATAAACAGTAAATGTAACAAGATTATTAGAACTGTGTGGTGAGGTAGAGCAACAGTGTTCACTTTATTGTAATTTCTGTAAGTCAAACATCAGTAAGTATACGGATGTTGAAACCCATATAAATAGTAAATATGGCATAGACAGTGTCAGGATAATGAGTAAATCAGCTGACAATGGACTAACTAATTAGTATAGAATTTGTTTTGTAAAATGTGCATGTTTTATGTTATAGCACAGTGTTATATAATAGTATTTGTGTTGTGTTTTTTGTATGTAACAGGTGATACAGTTAGTTTAAAGGAATGTCAATTTAATGATATTAATTCCATTTTTTTATGTTGTGTTAACAAATATAACAATAGAGCTGATGTTAAACCATGGTAAATTAATTGACCAAGCAGAATGGACTATACAAAGATGTTTTGTTAAGTGTCAAACACCTATACAGTTTGAGTAGAAAACAGTTATTTGTGCAAGGATTTGGTATAATCATAGCCATGTGGGCATGAATTTAACTATTAGAATAATATATCTTTTGTGTTGTTAAAATAACGTTATATGTTAAACCATTTTGATGAGTGTTAGAAGTTAATTTAATTGTTAAAGATGTTAAAACATGGTGATGAAAGTAATACTATTACATAGGCCAGGTGAAACCAACTTTAGTAAATTTTGAACAATTATATTAGAAATTTTGTAAAGCAAATGTGAAAGGGTAGATGTATTTATAGGTAATAATGTATACAAGGAATATAGAAACAAAATAACACATATCAAGTTATTTAAGAAAATTCCAAATAACAAAATTGTAACATCCATAGTTCTTAAGCAAAAATAGGCACGTTTGGTGTCTAAATATAACAAATGTGAAGATCAAAATAATGCTGATAATGGTTTTAAACTCCCATTCAGTATAGAAAAGTTATGTTAGTTTAAAGATTTTGAACAAATTTTAGACTTCGAAATAATGAAAGTATATGACAATGTATATCCGAATTGGCCAACCAGATTCCAAGTTTACCCTTAGCAACCAGAAATTTCGGATATAAATAAAATGAGACTTCTTTGACAACAATCTTAGCAGATAGACGCGTTTTTAAATCGTCTTACCTTATATGTTATAAAGTGTGAAAAAACTATACAACCAGATAAATACAGTTAGAGGTACACTACACGAACTTTTTGCAATAACAGAAGAACACCCATTATATGGAATAGAAGTTATAATAACCAGGAAGAAGATTTGAAGTGGACGAGGGACGAGAAAGTAGATCTGACGTGTACGTGGGCCCTATCTTCAACCAAGAAGAGTACAAGAAGAGGATTTGGTGATTCTGACATCTCATTATATCGTACTTTAACACACACATTTGTATACACGAATTTTAAGTAATAATCAACTAAACTACAGACACCATATAACACAAACACTAAAAACAATCACTAATAACACCATATAAGGCTAACACCTTTTTAAACACAACAAGAACTTTTAATTTACATAATAACTATCAAAGCCTGAACTGGACATAACCTTAATGAAACTGGTAAACACTATACGATTTCTGTGTGCACGTAACACTCTAACGTTGTAATATCCTGTACTTGTAAACTTGTATTTTGATTAATAGTGTAATATTTTGTATAATTATAATCCCCGAACCATATACGCCCTGAGATAATTGATATATTTTATTTAAAAACGTTAACAAAAAGCATTGTTTTGATCTCGTAGAAATACTGAACAGCTACTGCTGCCAACTGGTAAAGGAAGACTTATAGTTTTCGCTACAATTAACAATTATCCTGTTTAAATTTATTAAAACGATCAACCAGTGTTTTTCCGAATAAAGGATTCCACAAGGATATATGTTTGATAGTATTTGTGTGTCGTTATTATTGCTGTTACATTTAGTAAATAGAATTCACAGATTGCAGCGAACCCGACAGTTGGCATCGTTGAGTGATGTCACGGAAAAGAAGCAGCATAGTGGGAGTAAGCGGCAATTCACAAAATCATCCGCCGTTCAACATAACACATTTATAATTACACATCGACGACTCCAGTGTGAGTTTGTCGCTACATTATTTGTATATATATTACAAGTTCACACTTCCTACGGGCGGTGTAATCCAAGTGCACACGACATATATACAAGTAACTGATTCACAATAACATTGTACGTAACGAAATATTCTTGTCGTCACAAGCTGACGAACCTGAGGTGAGGCTACATTACGTTTCGATAAGATTCAATCATAATAAATACAAATTTATTATCGTTACAAATTGGCGCACCAACGTGTGAGGCGTGTAATTTAATATAAATTAAATTATTATTAATAGACAAATAAACCAAAATAAACAAGATGAGGAAGCGAGAGTTATCGCGAAAACGAGCGGCCGAAACCGAGAAGGCAGACGAGTTAAATATGGAAGATAAAGAAGCGACACCGATTGAGGAAATAGAAATTATAACAAGGAAGGATCCGGAGAAACAACCAGAAGAAACCACACAAACAGAAGGCGAGAAGACGCAAGAAATGATTAGACGTATGATGGAATTAATACGGGAAACTGGGAAGAAACTAACGGAAGATTTGAGTAAGAAAACGGAGGAGAGTAATAAGAAACTAAAGGACGAAATGAAGGAAGACTTCAGCAAAAAAATGGAAGAATTGAGTGAGAAGATGAAGGAATTAAAAACGGACGTTAAGGAAATGAGAAAGGAAATGAAGGAAAACTTCAGTAAGAACTTAGAAAAATTGCAGGAAGACGAGTAAGAAGACGGAAGAAATAATAAATGATAATAAACTGTGGAGGGAAGGATTAAGAAATGAGAGAACCGAAGAAATAAAAAATGATAGCAAACCAGAAACAGAAGAAATACCAAACGCCAAAACAGAGAATCCAGTAGTAGTACTATCTGAAAAGAAAACTAACGGAAACAAAGAAAATACTAAAGATAGTGAAATGGAACCAAAGAAAGTAAGAAGAACGCATCTAAAGAATTTAATAAAAACACCGGAAGAATGGGAGATGAAGAACAATGGGTTAATCAATGTACTGAATATCCCAATTACCAACAATGAAGAAATCATGAATGCCAGAGACTATAGGAGGAGATTAAGAGCAATTTCAATAATGACTTACCATAAAACTATAGTTTACAACTTAGAGAAGATCAGAGATAAATGGGAAATACCAGAAATAGAAATACGTGGGAAAATATCAATGATATCATTAGTCATTGATGGACCAGTAACATATTGTTTTAATCAACAATATGATAGGATGAGTCGAATAAGCTTTGCAGCAAATGAAAGAATAAGATCGGGAAGAATGAAGTACAAGGAAGAAGCGAGAGATGCCGCAAGGAAAGAAATAATTAAAAAGACAATGGTAGTGCGGACAATAAGATCAACTGAGATTATGGACCCGGGATAAATTATATACCACACACCATCAAGAAAAGGGACGGATGCTACGCTAACCGACTACGGCCAAAGAACCATTTTAAGGAGACGAGAAATAAGTTTCATTGAGGAACAATAATATGAATTAAGAATAAAGAAACAGAACCATACAAATGAAGGTATGAGCAACTGACCGACATAACGAAAATTACCAAAAGATCATCAATACTGGGTACAGAAGGACATATGACAATAAGCACTATAATAAGAAGTGTAGAAGTTGTGATAAACCACCAAAATTCTAAACAAAGAGTAAGAACAACTTACAACTAATTATTTATGAGAATTAATTTGGAATTGAAGAATTTATTATTATAAAACCAACAAAATTCCAAACAGAGAGTAAGAACAACTTACAACTAATTATTTATGAGAATTAATATGAAACTGAAGAATTTATTATTACAATACATCAAAATTCAAAAATATAGTAAGCTCATCTTACCAACTTTGATAATTCAGAATATAATTTTAAATGAAGCCCAATAAACAAGGTTGAATATCTCAGAATTTAAATAAATAGTAAGGACAACTTACAGTACAGTTTGATAATGTAATTATGAATCAAGCAGGTAAACAACTGGGAATAAATTTCCAAATCCTAAACAAAATAAGCACCTCTTATTAAACACAGTTATGAACTTATTATAGGAATATAAAAGAAAGATGCAACATCCATAAATTAGAAGAAACCATAGTGCTATAAAATGAATAAGAAAAGACAAATGTAGACAGTCGACGATGAAAATGAGACAAGACTAGAAACGAATTTATTGCAAATAACCTATCATGATTGTGAGAGAATCAACAACAACTGAAGATGCAAATACTTGTTATGTTTTAATTTAAACGAAGATAGTGGATGAAAAATGAAGATTAAGCAGTACTGATAAAGAAGGAAGGAAAATAGTACCAATAGAAAATAAAAAATGTTATTAATATCGCCACAAGAAAATAAACATCTGAAAGAATCAATGGAAAGAAATATTTAGATCTGAGAAGTTAGACTGAGTGAACAATCCCAAGAATATATTATATTATTTTTATTTGATTTAGTCGTGAATAGACTAGTGATTATTAAATGTGATTGACTGACGAGATAGCTCCAGCAATCGATATTATTTATGTATTATGTATTGTAAGGACAGCGGGGTATTAGGTCAAGAGAGCCCCCCGACTGATTCCAGAATATATGGTGATTAATTTGTTAGGGAAGTAACATGTTCCAGGGATAGAACACTTATAATTAAAGGCAAGTATACCAGATCATAATAAGAATAACAAATGACAATGTGGAAGTTAAGATAATTGATAATTTCAACAAAAACAATATTTTATTAAAATGATCAAATTTGGTGGCAGGGTAATATGTAACATTACATTTGGAACAACATAATATCGTACCTGATTTAATGAAGACTTTGGTTAAGAAGCTGACAAGGAGAACAATATCTTCCAAGATGATAGTGAAGAGGAACGACTAACAATTTTAGACTGACTAGTAAGACAACTAACCGTACCCAAATTAATGATTTAGGCTAAGTGATGCAAAACACCTTTAACCCCAACTATGACAATGAACTTTCAGTATTGACCAAACAAAGAATTATAAAGACAAACGGTTTATGAACCAGGACTATAAAGAAACAAATGGTTTCAGTTAATGTATCATTATATCCAGATAATCAAAATACAAAGTGAGGGATAATAGGCCCAAACATGTAAAATCATGTAAAAGAAATATTAGTAAATAATTAAGTTAATTGATGTAACAAAAATATAAATACACCTGGTTATAGATACATGAACCATACAAATAATTGTCACATATAGAGTTCATAGGGTTGTCCAGTAAACAACAAATTATAACATGGTCACAATAACATTTATAACAAGAGTAAAACCCAGATAAACAGTAAATGTAACAAGATTATTAGAACTGTGTGGTGAGGTAGAGCAACAGTGTTCACTTTATTGTAATTTCTGTAAGTCAAACATCAGTAAGTATACGGATGTTGAAACCCATATAAATAGTAAATATGGCATAGACAGTGTCAGGATAATGAGTAAATCAGCTGACAATGGACTAACTAATTAGTATAGAATTTGTTTTGTAAAATGTGCATGTTTTATGTTATAGCACAGTGTTATATAATAGTATTTGTGTTGTGTTTTTTGTATGTAACAGGTGATACAGTTAGTTTAAAGGAATGTCAATTTAATGATATTAATTCCATTTTTTTATGTTGTGTTAACAAATATAACAATAGAGCTGATGTTAAACCATGGTAAATTAATTGACCAAGCAGAATGGACTATACAAAGATGTTTTGTTAAGTGTCAAACACCTATACAGTTTGAGTAGAAAACAGTTATTTGTGCAAGGATTTGGTATAATCATAGCCATGTGGGCATGAATTTAACTATTAGAATAATATATCTTTTGTGTTGTTAAAATAACGTTATATGTTAAACCATTTTGATGAGTGTTAGAAGTTAATTTAATTGTTAAAGATGTTAAAACATGGTGATGAAAGTAATACTATTACATAGGCCAGGTGAAACCAACTTTAGTAAATTTTGAACAATTATATTAGAAATTTTGTAAAGCAAATGTGAAAGGGTAGATGTATTTATAGGTAATAATGTATACAAGGAATATAGAAACAAAATAACACATATCAAGTTATTTAAGAAAATTCCAAATAACAAAATTGTAACATCCATAGTTCTTAAGCAAAAATAGGCACGTTTGGTGTCTAAATATAACAAATGTGAAGATCAAAATAATGCTGATAATGGTTTTAAACTCCCATTCAGTATAGAAAAGTTATGTTAGTTTAAAGATTTTGAACAAATTTTAGACTTCGAAATAATGAAAGTATATGACAATGTATATCCGAATTGGCCAACCAGATTCCAAGTTTACCCTTAGCAACCAGAAATTTCGGATATAAATAAAATGAGACTTCTTTGACAACAATCTTAGCAGATAGACGCGTTTTTAAATCGTCTTACCTTATATGTTATAAAGTGTGAAAAAACTATACAACCAGATAAATACAGTTAGAGGTACACTACACGAACTTTTTGCAATAACAGAAGAACACCCATTATATGGAATAGAAGATATAATAACCAGGAAGAAGATTTGAAGTGGACGAGGGACGAGAAAGTAGATCTGACGTGTACGTGGGCCCTATCTTCAACCAAGAAGAGTACAAGAAGAGGATTTGGTGATTCTGACATCTCATTATATCGTACTTTAACACACACATTTGTATACACGAATTTTAAGTAATAATCAACTAAACTACAGACACCATATAACACAAACACTAAAAACAATCACTAATAACACCATATAAGGCTAACACCTTTTTAAACACAACAAGAACTTTTAATTTACATAATAACTATCAAAGCCTGAACTGGACATAACCTTAATGAAACTGGTAAACACTATACGATTTCTGTGTGCACGTAACACTCTAACGTTGTAATATCCTGTACTTGTAAACTTGTATTTTGATTAATAGTGTAATATTTTGTATAATTATAATCCCCGAACCATATACGCCCTGAGATAATTGATATATTTTATTTAAAAACGTTAACAAAAAGCATTGTTTTGATCTCGTAGAAATACTGAACAGCTACTGCTGCCAACTGGTAAAGGAAGACTTATAGTTTTCGCTACAATTAACAATTATCCTGTTTAAATTTATTAAAACGATCAACCAGTGTTTTTCCGAATAAAGGATTCCACAAGGATATATGTTTGATAGTATTTGTGTGTCGTTATTATTGCTGTTACATTTAGTAAATAGAATTCACAGATTGCAGCGAACCCGACAGTTGGCATCGTTGAGTGACGTCACGGAAAAGAAGCAGCATAGTGGGAGTAAGCGGCAATTTACAAAATCATCCGCCCTTCAACATAACACATTTATAATTACACATCGACGACTCCAGTGTGAGTTTGTCGCTACATTATTTGTATATATATTACAAGTTCACACTTCCTACGGGCGGTGTAATCCAAGTGCACACGACATATATACAAGTAACTGATTCACAATAACATTGTACGTAACGAAATATTCTTGTCGTCACAAGCTGACGAACCTGAGGTGAGGCTACATTACGTTTCGATAAGATTCAATCATAATATATACAAATTTATTATCGTTACAATATTAATGTTATATTTGTCAGTGTGTACAATGTGCTATGGTTTATGATTAGTACCTATACTTGTGATTTTGTAGTCAGTAAATATTACATCAGTGGTTTCTCACTATTTGTATACTGAATCATCAAAATGTTTTTAACGTACAAAATGTATGCTTTCATGTTTGTGTGTGTGTGCCGGCGCACGCGCACGTGATTACATTGGTATGGGCGCGCAGTCAGGAGGGCAAATGTCCAGAAAATTAAATAGATATAATAACAGTTACCGTTAACGTTAGATTTTTGACTGTCTACAATTGTGTTTCTTTGATTAAATTTTCAGTTTCTTTTTCTTCTGTTATGAGTCTTCCGATCTCTCCGCCTCATTAACACTCCATACCGCCTAATCGACATTTCTCTCTCACTCTCTCTCTCTCTCTCTCTCTCTCTCAGTCACACACACGCACACACACACGCTGCTAATTCGCAACCCTTATCGCAGTTTCTTGCGGTTGTATGACAGAATGTATTGTTACTACTTTGTATCAAATAAATGTCTCTGTGAAATATAGGTATATTCTTCATTTCAGCTCCGAGTTTTTCCATTTCATCCCGTAAGTCTTCTTTTAATGTATTCACTTCACCTAAATAGTCTTTTGCTGTTGTTGTAGACTCCACTACTACCGTCTCTACAGTCGTCGTACGTGCTTCGAGTCCCTGCGTTTTAGCTACACGTTTTCACGTAAACGTTCGTTCACTTTTGCTGTTGTAGACTCCACTACTACCGTCTCTACAGTCGTCGTACGTGCTTCGAGTCCCTGCGTTTTAGGTACGTTTTCACGTAAACGTTCGTTCAATTTTGCTGTCGTAGACTCCACTACTACCATCTCTACAGTCGTCGTACGTGCTTCGAGTCCCTGCGTTTTAGCTACGTTTTCACGTAAACGTTCGTTCACTTTTGCTGTTGTAGACTCCACTACAACCGTCTCTACAGTCGTCGTACGTACTTCGAGTCCCTGCGTTTTAGCTACACGTTTTCACGTAAACGTTCGTTCACTTTTGCTGTTGTAGACTCCACTACTACCGTCTCTACAGTCGTCGTACGTGCTTCGAGTCCCTGCGTTTTAGCTATGTTTTCACGTAAAATTTTGCTGTTGTTGTAGACTCCACTACTACCGTCTCTACAGTCGTCGTACGGGCTTCGAGTCCCTGAGTTTTAGCTACGTTTTCACGTAAACGTTCGTTCACTTATGCTATTGTACACTCCACTACTACCGTCTCTACAGTCGTCGTACGAGCTTCGAGTCCCTGCGTTTTAGCTACGTTTCCACGTAAACGTTCGTTCACTTTTGCTGTTGTAGTCTCCACTACTACCGTCTCTACAGTCGTCGTACGTGCTTCGAGTCCCTGCGTTTTAGCTACGTTTTCACGTAAACGTTCGTTCACTTTTGCTGTTGTAGACTCCACTACTACCGTCTCTACAGTCGTCGTACGTGCTTCGAGTCCCTGCGTTTTAGCTACACGTTTTCACGTAAACGTTCGTTCACTTTTGCTGTTGTAGACTCCACTACTACCGTCTCTACAGTCGTCGTACGGGCTTCGAGTCCCTGCATTTTAGCTACGTTTTCACGTAAACGTTCGTTCACTTTTGCTGTTGTAGACTCCACTACTACCGTCTCTGCAGTCGTCGTACGGGCTTCAAGTCCCTGTGTTTTAGCTACACGTTTTCACGTAAACGTTCGTTCACTTTTGCTGTTGTAGACTCCACTACTACCGTCTCTACAGTCGTCGTACGTACTTCGAGTCCCTGCGTTTTAGCTACGTTTTCACGTAAAATTTTGCTGTTGTTGTAGGCTCCACTACTACCGTCTCTACAGTCGTCGTACGGGCTTCGAGTCCCTGCGTTTTAGCTACGTTTTCACGTAAACGTTTGTTCACTTTTGCTGTTGTACACTCCACTACTACCGTCTCTACAGTCGTCGTACGAGCTTCGAGTCCCTGCGTTTTAGCTACGTTTCCACGTAAACGTTCGTTCACTTTTGCTGTTGAACACTCCACTACTACCGTCTCTACAGTCGTCGTACGGGCTTCGAGTCCCTGCGTTTTAGCTACGTTTCCACGTAAACGTTCGTTCACTTTTGCTGTTGTAGACTCCACTACTACCGCCTCTACAGTCGACGTACGTGCTTCGAGTCCCTGCATTTTATCTATGTTTTCACGTAAACGTTCGTTCACTTTTGCTGTTGTAGACTCCACTACTACCGTCTCTACAGTCGTCGTACGGGCTTAGAGTCCCTGCGTTTTAGCTACGTTTTCACGTAAACGTTCGTTCACTTTTGTTGTTGTAGACTCCACTACTACCGTCTCTACAGTCGTCGTACGGGCTTCGAGTCCCTGCGTTTTAGCTACGTTTTCACGTAAACGTTCGTTCACTTTTGCTGTTGTAGACTCCACTACTACCGTCTCTACAGTCGACGTACGTGCTTCGATTCCCTGCGTTTTAGCTATGTTTTCACGTAAACGTTCGTTCACTTTTGCTGTTGTAGACTCCACTACTACCGTCTCTATAGTCGTCAGTAGAGGGAAAATGCCGATCCTGACCCAAGTACCGTTATTCCCCCACCACCACCGCTGGACCTGCAGCATCCGCGAATTTCCACCAATAAAATTTCATGCCGCCTTTCGCGCGCAAGTTCAAATATATGCAGCCTTTCGCGAGCCTAGATCAAAGAGATGCCGCCGTTCCCAATTTTTTTATTTTTTTTTATTTGATATTTTTATTTTTTTAATTAAATTGATTTGCATATCCGTGAATATATGCCGCCTTTCGCGAGCCTAGATCACTTTCACTTTCTACTGGACCACAGCATCCGCGACTTTTTCGCTGATCTGTGTCAAGATCCGCGACTTTTTCGCGTATCTGGACCACAGCATCCGCAATGTATATTAAATCTATATGATCAGGTTTACCAACCTATGTATGGGTTCAAACTTGATATGTGTGTGTATTATAGTGTATATTAAAATATATGATCAGGGTTACCAATCCTGCATTATTGTGTGTATAGAACAGATCTATCAACATTTTTCTTCGGTGGGAAATTCAAACTATATTATTATAGTAAATTGTTGACAACGACTTCGATATCAACTCTCTCTCCCCTCCTCTCTCTTTGTCTCTAGACACAGTTGTCATCAGTTTTACATAAGCGTCGTGCTACTTATGGATTATTGTAATTAGCGATACTAAAATGTAATCACCAGGAAATATATATTTATCACCTATCTCGTGGCGTCCTTTTTTGACATATGACAGTCATTGACTACGATTTAGAAATTAATATACTACCAAGTCTGTGTGTGTGGTAAAGTGTTACATATAAAAAAATCTCCTTGAAATAAGGTATTTTCAAAAGTTTTGTGTACACACACATTGTATAATAATTTTCGTAATTGTAAGATACAACCTGCAAATTATTAAAATGTCTCTCTCACACATTTCTGATTACTATACAAATAATTGGATGCATATTCGAAGATTTCCCTTATTCAAACGATTTGTATGTGTGTACACGAACTTAAATACAGACGATTGTAATTTAAAAAATTTTTTTTGCATTAAATATATATCGTAAACAATGAAATAATAATATTTCGTCATTGTAAGATTTTAATAAAACAATTATCAGTTTAAATAATAATTTTCATGATTGTAAGATACAACCTACAAATTATTAAAATGTCTCTCTCACACACATTTCTGATTACTATACAAATAATTGCATGCATATTCGGAGTACGTTGACAGTGAAACAAGTCTATGCACACACACACACACACACACACACACATACACACAACGATACTGAATTAGATATAGTTATTATTCGCTAAATTAAACCAGAGGTCATTAACCTTGTGTGCGACGTCCCACATTCTAATTTCACACCTGCTAGTCATTAGCAGTAATTGGGATTATAAAGTATTTACTCTAAAAACGGACAACTCTACTTTCTAATTTGACACCTGTCAAGCATTAACACCGCTTACAGTAATTACTCTAAAAACGGACACACACACACACACACACACACGTGCTTTCCCCACTACAGAGTACACTATATATACGCTAAGTAAGTTAGCGGCAATTTCTTATTTGTCGACTTGTACTGCGCGTATTACATGTCTTTCAGTATACACATCTTCTTTTGAAAGACTGTTTGTACGTCTTCAGTGTAGACAACGCACATACTAGTTTGGCTGATACTGTCTTCCAGTATACACATCTTCTTTTGGTAAGTGTATAGATTTTATTTAAACGTAAAAATTATCAAGTGCATTATTTATTGAATTTAATACATGTGTGTGTGTGTACGCGTGTGTGTATGATCAAATTACAATTTCTGAAAATATATTCTTACTGTATTTTTATAGTGGCAATTTCTCACCAACGTGTGTTGATACATCGTGAAATCTCTACATCTTTTTTTTAATAGTTGAAAGACTGTTTGTACGCCTGTAGACAACTAGACTCTAGACTGTAGACAACGCACATACTAGTTTTTTGGTAAGTTGTACAGATTTTATTTAATTTTAATGTATGTGCAGATTTTTATTTAAACGTAAAAATTATTTGCATTATCAAGCGTGTTATTGAATTTAATACATGTGTGTGTGTGTGTGTGTGTATGATCAAATTATTATGTCTGTTACAAATTTTCTGAAAATTGCTTTAAACAAACGTTTTTAATGTAAAAAATTTAGAAAGTAGGTCACAGCGTATGATGACATTTATATCTCTCTCTAATTCTGTTGTGGACATACATAGCTGTAAGCAGTGACTATCTCATTATGAATGCGGAATGTAGACTTTCCTAAAATTATTTGCATTAAAACATTATCAAACGCATTATTGAATTTAATACATGTGTGTGTGCGCGTGTATGTGTATGATCAAATTATTATGGAGTGGGTTATACAAATAATAATAAAGTGTGTGTAATATATATATATATACATTTATTAAAATACATACACATAGCTCCAAGGATTATATTAAACAGTTTTACAATTAAAAATACATACACAGCTCCAAGATTATATTGTTACAAGTATGAAAATATATCTAAACTAATATTTACAATTTAAAAAAAAAAAAAAAACATACACAGTTCCAAGATTATACTGTTACAAGTATTAAAATATATCTAAACTAGTTTTACAATTAAAAATACATACACACACATAGCTCCAATATTATAATGTTACAAATATGATGAAAATATATATATTTAAAACTAGTATTTACAAAATATGTATAAAATAAGACGTGTTTACGTCTATGTACTGTGTTGGACAATGGTGTATATTCTACAAGCGAATCATGTAGTATCATACAGTAGGCGGTTGTCTGTCTAGGAAAATTCATTGACGATTCAAATTCTAAACGTACATCAACTACTGAAGACTTAAGTGTATCGTCTTGCTTGCTACAATCGAAAACAACCAGCGGGGCTTTTGATTTGAATAATTCCGGTGTCAGTACTGGGCTACCGTCTAAACGGTGGTAATACGAACTTTGAAAACTGCTGTACATATTGTACAATAATGCAAAACGGTCTTTCCCAATATCCAAGTTTAAATTATCGTAAGGATAATACTTGTCGTTTAGAAACAGTCTCGCATTGATCACGTTACAGTGATCAAATTCATCAGCGTGTGCTGTCAGTACATTTTTTCTTGCTGTCTGAAACGCTAACACAACAAAGCGTGGTTTTTCCAGCTGACTCGAGGTCTTGACAATCCAATTCTGCCTTTTAGTCTGTGGTAAGGCAGGATACTCGTGCAACTCCCAGGTCCTAAAAGGCATAGTTATCGGGTGGTCTTTCTCTATGAGTCGTAACAGTGGTAATCTGTACACATTAGCTACATGTACATAAGGCATTTTCCAGTAAACTTTATCTAGTTCAAGAACACAATTAGCAGTCGTTTGTCCGCTTACTAAAACCATAGCATTTATGTCGGTAGAAGCGCGTAGGAGTATAAGTTCTTGTTTCACGTTCAGCACGATGCGTGTATAGTCTTCTGCGAATCCCATTAGCATTTTCAGTGGTATACAAAAATTGAATTCGCCGTCATCATTCACTTTTAATATGTTCGTGGTCGGTGCCACCCAACCTGCGTTTTCCATTGCGTTACGTGCGTTGTTGTTGAGTGATAGAAAAGTTTTAATAGTTGACGTAACACCGACGTTTCTGGTATGATCCACTACCACACCGGCCAACTCGTAACGAATCTCTTCAAAGAGAAATGCTATAGCATTGTTCACCAGTTCCACATTCAGTGCAGTATCTGCAGCCGCACTAGGGTTTTTTTTAACCAACTTGCCTTCGATGTAGAGGAAACTTTCTGACGGTAGTGTAAAGACGTCCTGTTGTTGTATTGGCACACGTATTTCATCATTGTTTCCATATCTTGTTGTTGCGTACGGTGCGTGTGAGTGAAATGAAAAGTGTGTGATACTGTCTTCAAAGAACGGTTGCTGCTCCACTGATAATATTCCACTCGCCATGTTACTTGTTTACAACAACAAAACCCAGTGAAATCAGGAAACGGCGGTTAACTGATGTTAATCGTTTCAGTTTCGAACGAGTACTGATGCGTTTCCTAACTGATCTTTCTTCTTCTTTTATTACTGACGACGACTGTGGTAGCAGCGGTGGCGAAGAAACAAAGTACAAGCCCATGTCTATAGTCGTTTTAGATGTAAACGCACAGTGATGACTTCTCCGCGAAAATCTATTACGTCACCGTCCTGATCGTGTAAAGATAATGTTATGTTGTCCAAACGACTCACATTCACAGGTAGGTATATGACGTTTGTAGGCGATTCAATTATTTTGAATCCTGGTTCGACTGACGGATAGAACGAGTGCAGTGTGTGCTCGGTTTTACCGTTCTTGTATGATCCTTGCGCTATATTACACCTTATCAGTATACTGTTCACTTTTATAATGTTAACTGTGGCGTCAGACGTGTGAGTTTTATTCGCTTCAAGCAGACGCTTTCCCTTGAAACCCAACATATCACCGATACCGTACACTGTTTGTTGAAAGTCAATATCCAGTGCACAAGTCAGCTCACATTTCAGTGTATTGTTGTTAGGACGTAGACTAATCTTTGAGTCTCCTAACCGCTTTTTGAGGAAGGCTTCTATGTCACCGATTTCATAAGCACCTGTAGGTAAAGTTATCAAGTCCCACGTTGTTCCGTCTCGTAGTACTGGAAACACGTTGTTTTTTCCTTCAATCACGTTCGGTATACTGTTGTATGTAGTAAAGTCCAATAGACCTACATACCATTCGCCGTTTGTTAGTTCGAGAGGCGGGAAAAAGTCACATACAAGAGCAGCAGCATTCGTACCTGTTAAGGTGACCGACAGCGAAGACATCTTGTCGCTTACTGATCACTCGCGCGTTAAGAAGTCCAAACATAAATGCCCGCAGATGACTGTGTGTGGTGGCTGTTCACGTTCGTAATTGTAGTAAATGTCGGTGTCGGTTCCAAAATACTGTGTCAGCTCAAGAGGTGGCTGCATATTACCATACGCATCATAGTAGTAAACTTGTTTGTTTCGCTTCTTGTAGCAAACCCAGTGCGTACCAGGTCCTTCTGCACTGTCTAGATTAACAACTGCACTCTCATTCTTCCATGGTCGTGTGTGTGGTAAAGTGTTACGCATAAAAACTCCTCTGAAATAAGGTATTTTCAAAAGTTTTGCGTACACATACAAATCACTGTCAGACAATGCACGCACTGGTATGCAAATTAGTTTTTTTGTCTGTAAGGACGTAGGTATAGACCTGACGCTATTTTTTTATTGTTACGTTTATGTCTTGGGACTGTTTTGCGTTTGCAGGTCGTTTTGCGTTTGTTCACGGATTGACGTTTAATTCCTGAACCCTTCTTCTTCTTGTTTTTTCTGCAACCACTACGCGAGCTCCCTCCACCCACTGCCGATTTCGCCTTCATCGCTGCCGCTACGGCCGCCGCGTACGCTCTTTCGCTGATGCCTGAATTCAAAGCTTTCACTCGATCCCACGCCTTGCCGGCTAGCACACGATCCGCTACGCGTCTTCGTTCGTTGTCCTTGTACTTAGCGTAAGCGATATCGTGTTCGCGACAGGCTTCGTCCAACTCGTTGATTCCGCGCTCGCCACGCGCCAATCTCTCTTTGAGTTTTGTTCCAGGTCCACAGAATCGGTAGCCCGGTAGGTGTAATTCTACTGGTAATGCGTCCACCGCTCGATTAATCAAAGTAGGTACTGACGAAACGATAGCGGGCACAGTGTTTTTAAGTATTTTTCCAATTACACCACGCCCCATTCTTCTTTTCTTACGAAGTACGTGCATTCTTGTAAACAGATCTCCAATCCTTGATTTCCGTTTCCGTATCGAGAACGTCTATTAAACGCCCCACCTCTTCAATATATTCAGACAGGACTGAACGCTGTGTCGTGCTGTCTTGATATTTATAGACAAACTTTATTAGATTGATTATATGAGCGTGAAATACCTGAGTGACCTTGTACAATTCGGTCTTTATATGTAATTTTAATTCGTGCATTTGTCGTACAGTGACTGCGTCTTTGTCATTGATACCGTTCGCTATATTCGTAATTTTTCTTCCGGCAGCGTAGAAAGTATCGTTTTGCAAACTGATTGTGTGTGCATGTAAAAATTCCAAATTCACTGCGTCTTTGAAGTCAACAGGCGCTTGCACACGCGTTAGTCGACAGTCATTAACGATTACGTTACCTGCACGATCTTTTTTCAAACTCTTCTCGTCTACGTATCGTTTTGTGGCTGCATCTCTTGATTTAAGCGGATCGTTTAGCCTTATTATTCGATGATCTTTTGCGTCTACGGTAGCGTTATCGTCGTTCTTGTACTGTAAGCATGTGTCCTTTACGTACTGTAAAGAAACAACATCGTGCAACTCTTCAGGATCACCCAAGTTTCATATCTTTTTGTTTTTCACATCAAAGTGACCGTCGTTAGTCACTCCTAAACCGATATCCTCACGCAGACTTCGATGAGTTTCTTTTCGCACTCTTACAGCGCTGTCGTGTCTACCGAACTTGTCTACACTCATATTTATGAAGAAGAACTGATGGTTATAGAACGGTGCGTCTGCTTTTATATGATAATGCCAGTTTCACGTAATTCTTCCAATATCGAAACGATTTCATTCCTATGACCAGTATGGCCGCTATTTTGAGACGCCATTAACAGTCTCAATCTATTAACCAACTCGTTAGGATCATCCCAATGCACGTAATCGATTGCAGTGTTCGGTTTCATCTCCATATAGCCACTCCCTGTACGTTTTCGTGCAAACAATTTAGATATTACTAGTCGGTACTTGACGCCACTGTTACTGTTTATTCGCGTATTGTGTTTATATTTTTGTTTGTGTCCGTTGGTTGCTAGTAGTATAGACTTATATTTCCTCATATCATCCTTGTTGTATTTTTTCGGTAGTTTCATAAACAAAAGTTCATACAGACCAGGTGTACCCTCGTAAATTTTTCCTTTGACATGAAAGTTGTTGTTATCATCGATTTTTACATTTGAATCACCTATCATAAATTTACCACCTTCGTATCGAACACCATACATGCGATCTATAATCCGTTTACAGTCCGCAGATTCACACAAACGCATATATTTGTTTGCTAATGAATCCTCGCTGAAATGTGAAGCGTTAGGGTTCCAGGCGTCCTCTTCACCGAAATGAGAAGCGTTATGACTCTGCATACCACTTTCGTTTTCTGTTATTACGTGTTGTGTAGGCTCTTCTTGTTTTATCTGCTCCTCCTCCTCCTCCTCCTCCTCCTCCTCCTCCTCCATCATGTCACCACTTAACTTTCGTGAAATAGCTTCTAACGGTTCCAGAATCGGTCTGTAATTTTTTCTAAACGCCTCGTCGCTTTCTCTGATACCGTGTTGTAATGCATGATATTTTTTCCTTATGTTGTCGCTTATCGTGTCTATATCATACGCGAGTTGTTCCTCCTTATTCATTGCCATCGTGTGTTAGCAAGAGGACTGATTACATTACTACAGTGCAACCACTTTTATACTTCGTCGGAAACAATTATGAATCGATCAAAGCCGATTCTATATCTACCTTCATTTATTGACGAGTCTTTGTCTATGACTAGAAATCCATAACGATCCTTCCACGCTTCCATGCAGACGTCTTTGAAAGCATCATATTTCATATCTATGTTAACGTGATCATTGTATGCATGTCGTAAATTTAGATCGTCTTGTTTGAACAATATCAACAAGTTAGCGTTGTCACGTACCAATTGTTTCGGTATCTGGCTATATGTCTGGCATAGATAGAATGTGTCCACACCGCTATGTCTCCCCATAGCAAAATACTTTCGAATATTGTTTTGTCTTTCACACGATACGTCATCGAATACGATAACAGAGTCGAGACCAGTGATTTCACTCGGTAGCGGGACTTCTTCGTTCTCGCTGTATGCATGATAACCTAAACCTTCATCAGCGAGTGATTTCATCACTGTTTCTAGCATTCTGTATTTTGGTTGAAATAATGATTTTGAAAACACGTATACGTTGCGGAAACGTAGTCCGTTGGCATCAAACAGTAGGTTGAATAGCACATTTGATTTCCCACAGGAACTTGGGCCTGTAACGATACAGCGAATACTGTTCGGTAATAGCGGGCCATGTTTACGCTTAGCACTACCTTCGTCACCAGCCAAAAAGTCCATATCCTTTATTGGTAATTTGTTTGCTTGCTGTACAATCTTCATCTTTGTGAATACCGAAAGCATACTGTTTTCAGCACGTGCTGTCACCTTTTTTATATTAGATCTTTCTTATGTATCCATGCATCGTGTTTACCATCGAAACCAAGCCAACGAACACGCACTCTATCACCTTTGCGTTGTAACACCTTTTCCACTAGGTATACGTCACCGACTTTGGACTTACTAATCTCGTGCTCGTAAAAACCACCTTTCAACACTTTGTTTAGATGATCTTTTAGCAGATAAGTGACGGGGATAGTAGTGGATTGTACTTTATCCACAGTGAATATTTCGTTAGTCCAATTCGGCGTATAACCTTTGGCGAACGTCATTTTGTGCTTACTTATACGAACACGGTCACCGACTTTAAATTTGGGTGGTTTCGTTGGACTGATTTTAGGTGCTGTGTTCTTCCTTATTCGTTCCAACACTATATGTTCGTTGGCGTCATTCACTTCACTCGGTTTCATACCAATGGTTCTGTGTGTTGTATTGTTGTACGATTTCAGTAATGTAGGTAGTAGATCCAACCAGCGGTAGTGTCCTTGTTCACTGAAAGCTCGATACATGTGTGTCTTCAGTGTGCGATTAAAACGTTCCACTATGGAAGCTTTTTTCTCACTGTAGGTTGAGTAATGTTTCACATTATACTTTTTTAGTAACGCTTGTACTGTGCTGTTGTAATACTCCTTCCCGTTGTCTGTCTGTAAATATTTCATTCGATTAGCAGTTAGTATAGGCTCTAGTGCGTGCTTTACTTCTTTTCCTGTCTTTGTTTTCAATGGTACAGCGTACGCGTACTTGCTAAACGCATTGATCACTGTCATCATGTACTTGTACCCTTTGTTCACTCGAGCGTATGGTATCATCTCCACAAGATCTGCCTGGTACAAGTCGTGTAGACCCTTCAATTCAACCGCGCGCCTAACGAAATTCCTTCTCGCTGCTCTGTGTAGCTCTAGAGCTATAGTCTTGCGTGCGTTGTTCATGGTTTAAGATACACTAACATAATACCGGCGTTAAAAATACTATATATATCTATAACAGTTTCTTTGTTTTTCAGTATTCATTCACACATCTGAATATCACCATGGCTGACCTTCAACAGAATCCAGAACAACATCAGCAGGAACAGGGACATCCTCAACAAGGTAAAACATTTTTTTTAAAATACCAATTGTCTCTCTCTATAATTATGCAACAAACCAAATTTGTTTGATATGAATTAACTCTGTCTAACCTGTACAAGATAGTCTCTTGACGTTGTTTAGAAATTGATATGACGGAGAAAATTTTTTATGTTCTGACATAGGTTTGTCACCTTCTCCCCAATGTATTGTCTCTTGACATCGTTTAGAAATTGACATGACGGAGAAAATTTTTCATGTTCCACCATAGGTATGTCACCTTCTCTCCAATGAACTAATTCAATTCCGCAACAAAAGCATTTAACTCTATCGTCTATGAATGACATACTATGTCCACAAACATCATAATTTAGCGGATAGTAGTAAAACCCAGCAAACGCTAACTCGTCGGGACTGATAAACGTCACTTCCCAATACTTGAACGATTTTCTTCTTTCACTTTCAATGCTAAAATCATGAGTAGCTGCCATCTTCACAGTTTGCAATAAACTAACGTATTACTAACGTGTACTATCTATTTATTTACCACAAACATGAATTTGTGTGTGTTATTCATCATTCCTATTAGCTAATACATGTGTTTCTATTGTTTCAGATATGACACGATTTTATATTGTGCGAAACAATAGTATTAGAGGATGTCTCACAAATTTTAATTACCTGCCTGTGTACACAGAAGAAGAAGATCAAGATATAGTACCGATAATGACCGAGGTGCGACCTTTATTGTGCAAGGATATTCTGGCAGAACAAGCACGTTTACGCAGTATCAAATGGCATATTGCGTGCAGGATACGTTTCACTAAAACTGTGTTAGATGGTGACAGCGGCGAAGAAAAAGTGGTAACCAAAGACGCCGTCTTCCACGGACGTTGTCGTACGTTGCTCACGGACGACAACGACGATTATGTTAGTGTATCTTAAACCATGAACAACGCACGCAAGACTATAGCTCTAGAGCTACACAGAGCAGCGAGAAGGAATTTCGTTAGGCGCGCGGTTGAATTGAAGGGTCTACACGACTTGTACCAGGCAGATCTTGTGGAGATGATACCATACGCTCGAGTGAACAAAGGGTACAAGTACATGATGACAGTGATCAATGCGTTTAGCAAGTACGCGTACGCTGTACCATTGAAAACAAAGACAGGAAAAGAAGTAAAGCACGCACTAGAGCCTATACTAACTGCTAATCGAATGAAATATTTACAGACAGACAACGGGAAGGAGTATTACAACAGCACAGTACAAGCGTTACTAAAAAAGTATAATGTGAAACATTACTCAACCTACAGTGAGAAAAAAGCTTCCATAGTGGAACGTTTTAATCGCACACTGAAGACACACATGTATCGAGCTTTCAGTGAACAAGGACACTACCGCTGGTTGGATCTACTACCTACATTACTGAAATCGTACAACAATACAACACACAGAACCATTGGTATGAAACCGAGTGAAGTGAATGACGCCAACGAACATATAGTGTTGGAACGAATAAGGAAGAACACAGCACCTAAAATCAGTCCAACGAAACCACCCAAATTTAAAGTCGGTGACCGTGTTCGTATAAGTAAGCACAAAATGACGTTCGCCAAAGGTTATACGCCGAATTGGACTAACGAAATATTCACTGTGGATAAAGTACAATCCACTACTATCCCCGTCACTTATCTGCTAAAAGATCATCTAAACAAAGTGTTGAAAGGTGGTTTTTACGAGCACGAGATTAGTAAGTCCAAAGTCGGTGACGTATACCTAGTGGAAAAGGTGTTACAACGCAAAGGTGATAGAGTGCGTGTTCGTTGGCTTGGTTTCGATGGTAAACACGATGCATGGATACATAAGAAAGATCTAATATAAAAAAGGTGACAGCACGTGCTGAAAACAGTATGCTTTCGGTATTCACAAAGATGAAGATTGTACAGCAAGCAAACAAATTACCAATAAAGGATATGGACTTTTTGGCTGGTGACGAAGGTAGTGCTAAGCGTAAACATGGCCCGCTATTACCGAACAGTATTCGCTGTATCGTTACAGGCCCAAGTTCCTGTGGGAAATCAAATGTGCTATTCAACCTACTGTTTGATGCCAACGGACTACGTTTCCGCAACGTATACGTGTTTTCAAAATCATTATTTCAACCAAAATACAGAATGCTAGAAACAGTGATGAAATCACTCGCTGATGAAGGTTTAGGTTATCATGCATACAGCGAGAACGAAGAAGTCCCGCTACCGAGTGAAATCACTGGTCTCGACTCTGTTATCGTATTCGATGACGTATCGTGTGAAAGACAAAACAATATTCGAAAGTATTTTGCTATGGGGAGACATAGCGGTGTGGACACATTCTATCTATGCCAGACATATAGCCAGATACCGAAACAATTGGTACGTGACAACGCTAACTTGTTGATATTGTTCAAACAAGACGATCTAAATTTACGACATGCATACAATGATCACGTTAACATAGATATGAAATATGATGCTTTCAAAGACGTCTGCATGGAAGCGTGGAAGGATCGTTATGGATTTCTAGTCATAGACAAAGACTCGTCAATAAATGAAGGTAGATATAGAATCGGCTTTGATCGATTCATAATTGTTTCCGACGAAGTATAAAAGTGGTTGCACTGTAGTAATGTAATCAGTCCTCTTGCTAACACACGATGGCAATGAATAAGGAGGAACAACTCGCGTATGATATAGACACGATAAGCGACAACATAAGGAAAAAATATCATGCATTACAACACGGTATCAGAGAAAGCGACGAGGCGTTTAGAAAAAATTACAGACCGATTCTGGAACCGTTAGAAGCTATTTCACGAAAGTTAAGTGGTGACATGATGGAGGAGGAGGAGGAGGAGGAGGAGGAGGAGGAGGAGGAGCAGATAAAACAAGAAGAGCCTACACAACACGTAATAACAGAAAACGAAAGTGGTATGCAGAGTCATAACGCTTCTCATTTCGGTGAAGAGGACGCCTGGAACCCTAACGCTTCACATTTCAGCGAGGATTCATTAGCAAACAAATATATGCGTTTGTGTGAATCTGCGGACTGTAAACGGATTATAGATCGCATGTATGGTGTTCGATACGAAGGTGGTAAATTTATGATAGGTGATTCAAATGTAAAAATCGATGATAACAACAACTTTCATGTCAAAGGAAAAATTTACGAGGGTACACCTGGTCTGTATGAACTTTTGTTTATGAAACTACCGAAAAAATACAACAAGGATGATATGAGGAAATATAAGTCTATACTACTAGCAACCAACGGACACAAACAAAAATATAAACACAATACGCGAATAAACAGTAACAGTGGCGTCAAGTACCGACTAGTAATATCTAAATTGTTTGCACGAAAACGTACAGGGAGTGGCTATATGGAGATGAAACCGAACACTGCAATCGATTACGTGCATTGGGATGATCCTAACGAGTTGGTTAATAGATTGAGACTGTTAATGGCGTCTCAAAATAGCGGCCATACTGGTCATAGGAATGAAATCGTTTCGATATTGGAAGAATTACGTGAAACTGGCATTATCATATAAAAGCAGACGCACCGTTCTATAACCATCAGTTCTTCTTCATAAATATGAGTGTAGACAAGTTCGGTAGACACGACAGCGCTGTAAGAGTGCGAAAAGAAACTCATCGAAGTCTGCGTGAGGATATCGGTTTAGGAGTGACTAACGACGGTCACTTTGATGTGAAAAACAAAAAGATATGAAACTTGGGTGATCCTGAAGAGTTGCACAATGTTGTTTCTTTACAGTACGTAAAGGACACATGCTTACAGTACAAGAACGACGATAACGCTACCGTAGACGCAAAAGATCATCGAATAATAAGGCTAAACGATCCGCTTAAATCAAGAGATGCAGCCACAAAACGATACGTAGACGAGAAGAGTTTGAAAAAAGATCGTGCAGGTAACGTAATCGTTAATGACTGTCGACTAACGCGTGTGCAAGCGCCTGTTGACTTCAAAGACGCAGTGAATTTGGAATTTTTACATGCACACACAATCAGTTTGCAAAACGATACTTTCTACGCTGCCGGAAGAAAAATTACGAATATAGCGAACGGTATCAATGACAAAGACGCAGTCACTGTACGACAAATGCACGAATTAAAATTACATATAAAGACCGAATTGTACAAGGTCACTCAGGTATTTCACGCTCATATAATCAATCTAATAAAGTTTGTCTATAAATATCAAGACAGCACGACACAGCGTTCAGTCCTGTCTGAATATATTGAAGAGGTGGGGCGTTTAATAGACGTTCTCGATACGGAAACGGAAATCAAGGATTGGAGATCTGTTTACAAGAATGCACGTACTTCGTAAGAAAAGAAGAATGGGGCGTGGTGTAATTGGAAAAATACTTAAAAACACTGTGCCCGCTATCGTTTCGTCAGTACCTACTTTGATTAATCGAGCGGTGGACGCATTACCAGTAGAATTACACCTACCGGGCTACCGATTCTGTGGACCTGGAACAAAACTCAAAGAGAGATTGGCGCGTGGCGAGCGCGGAATCAACGAGTTGGACGAAGCCTGTCGCGAACACGATATCGCTTACGCTAAGTACAAGGACAACGAACGAAGACGCGTAGCGGATCGTGTGCTAGCCGGCAAGGCGTGGGATCGAGTGAAAGCTTTGAATTCAGGCATCAGCGAAAGAGCGTACGCGGCGGCCGTAGCGGCAGCGATGAAGGCGAAATCGGCAGTGGGTGGAGGGAGCTCGCGTAGTGGTTGCAGAAAAAACAAGAAGAAGAAGGGTTCAGGAATTAAACGTCAATCCGTGAACAAACGCAAAACGACCTGCAAACGCAAAACAGTCCCAAGACATAAACGTAACAATAAAAAAATAGCGTCAGGTCTATACCTACGTCCTTACAGACAAAAAAACTAATTTGCATACCAGTGCGTGCATTGTCTGACAGTGATTTGTATGTGTACGCAAAACTTTTGAAAATACCTTATTTCAGAGGAGTTTTTATGCGTAACACTTTACCACACACACGACCATGGAAGAATGAGAGTGCAGTTGTTAATCTAGACAGTGCAGAAGGACCTGGTACGCACTGGGTTTGCTACAAGAAGCGAAACAAACAAGTTTACTACTATGATGCGTATGGTAATATGCAGCCACCTCTTGAGCTGACACAGTATTTTGGAACCGACACCGACATTTACTACAATTACGAACGTGAACAGCCACCACACACAGTCATCTGCGGGCATTTATGTTTGGACTTCTTAACGCGCGAGTGATCAGTAAGCGACAAGATGTCTTCGCTGTCGGTCACCTTAACAGGTACGAATGCTGCTGCTCTTGTATGTGACTTTTTCCCGCCTCTCGAACTAACAAACGGCGAATGGTATGTAGGTCTATTGGACTTTACTACATACAACAGTATACCGAACGTGATTGAAGGAAAAAACAACGTGTTTCCAGTACTACGAGACGGAACAACGTGGGACTTGATAACTTTACCTACAGGTGCTTATGAAATCGGTGACATAGAAGCCTTCCTCAAAAAGCGGTTAGGAGACTCAAAGATTAGTCTACGTCCTAACAACAATACACTGAAATGTGAGCTGACTTGTGCACTGGATATTGACTTTCAACAAACAGTGTACGGTATCGGTGATATGTTGGGTTTCAAGGGAAAGCGTCTGCTTGAAGCGAATAAAACTCACACGTCTGACGCCACAGTTAACATTATAAAAGTGAACAGTATACTGATAAGGTGTAATATAGCGCAAGGATCATACAAGAACGGTAAAACCGAGCACACACTGCACTCGTTCTATCCGTCAGTCGAACCAGGATTCAAAATAATTGAATCGCCTACAAACGTCATATACCTACCTGTGAATGTGAGTCGTTTGGACAACATAACATTATCTTTACACGATCAGGACGGTGACGTAATAGATTTTCGCGGAGAAGTCATCACTGTGCGTTTACATCTAAAACGACTATAGACATGGGCTTGTACTTTGTTTCTTCGCCACCGCTGCTACCACAGTCGTCGTCAGTAATAAAAGAAGAAGAAAGATCAGTTAGGAAACGCATCAGTACTCGTTCGAAACTGAAACGATTAACATCAGTTAACCGCCGTTTCCTGATTTCACTGGGTTTTGTTGTTGTAAACAAGTAACATGGCGAGTGGAATATTATCAGTGGAGCAGCAACCGTTCTTTGAAGACAGTATCACACACTTTTCATTTCACTCACACGCACCGTACGCAACAACAAGATATGGAAACAATGATGAAATACGTGTGCCAATACAACAACAGGACGTCTTTACACTACCGTCAGAAAGTTTCCTCTACATCGAAGGCAAGTTGGTTAAAAAAAACCCTAGTGCGGCTGCAGATACTGCACTGAATGTGGAACTGGTGAACAATGCTATAGCATTTCTCTTTGAAGAGATTCGTTACGAGTTGGCCGGTGTGGTAGTGGATCATACCAGAAACGTCGGTGTTACGTCAACTATTAAAACTTTTCTATCACTCAACAACAACGCACGTAACGCAATGGAAAACGCAGGTTGGGTGGCACCGACCACGAACATATTAAAAGTGAATGATGACGGCGAATTCAATTTTTGTATACCACTGAAAATGCTAATGGGATTCGCAGAAGACTATACACGCATCGTGCTGAACGTGAAACAAGAACTTATACTCCTACGCGCTTCTACCGACATAAATGCTATGGTTTTAGTAAGCGGACAAACGACTGCTAATTGTGTTCTTGAACTAGATAAAGTTTACTGGAAAATGCCTTATGTACATGTAGCTAATGTGTACAGATTACCACTGTTACGACTCATAGAGAAAGACCACCCGATAACTATGCCTTTTAGGACCTGGGAGTTGCACGAGTATCCTGCCTTACCACAGACTAAAAGGCAGAATTGGATTGTCAAGACCTCGAGTCAGCTGGAAAAACCACGCTTTGTTGTGTTAGCGTTTCAGACAGCAAGAAAAAATGTACTGACAGCACACGCTGATGAATTTGATCACTGTAACGTGATCAATGCGAGACTGTTTCTAAACGACAAGTATTATCCTTACGATAATTTAAACTTGGATATTGGGAAAGACCGTTTTGCATTATTGTACAATATGTACAGCAGTTTTCAAAGTTCGTATTACCACCGTTTAGACGGTAGCCCAGTACTGACACCGGAATTATTCAAATCAAAAGCCCCGCTGGTTGTTTTCGATTGTAGCAAGCAAGACGATACACTTAAGTCTTCAGTAGTTGATGTACGTTTAGAATTTGAATCGTCAATGAATTTTCCTAGACAGACAACCGCCTACTGTATGATACTACATGATTCGCTTGTAGAATATACACCATTGTCCAACACAGTACATAGACGTAAACACGTCTTATTTTATACATATTTTGTAAATACTAGTTTTAAATATATATATTTTCATCATATTTGTAACATTATAATATTGGAGCTATGTGTGTGTATGTATTTTTAATTGTAAAACTAGTTTAGATATATTTTAATACTTGTAACAGTATAATCTTGGAACTGTGTATGTTTTTTTTTTTTTTTTAAATTGTAAATATTAGTTTAGATATATTTTCATACTTGTAACAATATAATCTTGGAGCTGTGTATGTATTTTTAATTGTAAAACTGTTTAATATAATCTTGGAGCTATGTGTATGTATTTTAATAAATGTATATATATATATATTACACACACTTTATTATTATTTGTATAACCCACTCCATAATAATTTGATCATACACATACACGCGCACACACACATGTATTAAATTCAATAATGCGTTTGATAATGTTTTAATGCAAATAATTTTAGGAAAGTCTACATTCCGCATTCATAATGAGATAGTCACTGCTTACAGCTATGTATGTCCACAACAGAATTAGAGAGAGATATAAATGTCATCATACGCTGTGACCTACTTTCTAAATTTTTTACATTAAAAACGTTTGTTTAAAGCAATTTTCAGAAAATTTGTAACAGACATAATAATTTGATCATACACACACACACACACACACATGTATTAAATTCAATAACACGCTTGATAATGCAAATAATTTTTACGTTTAAATAAAAATCTGCACATACATTAAAATTAAATAAAATCTGTACAACTTACCAAAAAACTAGTATGTGCGTTGTCTACAGTCTAGAGTCTAGTTGTCTACAGGCGTACAAACAGTCTTTCAACTATTAAAAAAAAGATGTAGAGATTTCACGATGTATCAACACACGTTGGTGAGAAATTGCCACTATAAAAATACAGTAAGAATATATTTTCAGAAATTGTAATTTGATCATACACACACGCGTACACACACACACATGTATTAAATTCAATAAATAATGCACTTGAAAATTTTTACGTTTAAATAAAATCTATACACTTACCAAAAGAAGATGTGTATACTGGAAGACAGTATCAGCCAAACTAGTATGTGCGTTGTCTACACTGAAGACGTACAAACAGTCTTTCAAAAGAAGATGTGTATACTGAAAGACATGTAATACGCGCAGTACAAGTCGACAAATAAGAAATTGCCGCTAACTTACTTAGCGTATATATAGTGTACTCTGTAGTGGGGAAAGCACGTGTGTGTGTGTGTGTGTGTGTGTGTGTGTGTGTGTGTGTCCGTTTTTAGAGTAATTACTGTAAGCGGTGTTAATGCTTGACAGGTGTCAAATTAGAAAGTAGAGTTGTCCGTTTTTAGAGTAAATACTTTATAATCCCAATTACTGCTAATGACTAGCAGGTGTGAAATTAGAATGTGGGACGTCGCACACAAGGTTAATGACCTCTGGTTTAATTTAGCGAATAATAACTATATCTAATTCAGTATCGTTGTGTGTATGTGTGTGTGTGTGTGTGTGTGTGTGTGTGTGTGCATAGACTTGTTTCACTGTCAACGTACTCCGAATATGCATGCAATTATTTGTATAGTAATCAGAAATGTGTGTGAGAGAGACATTTTAATAATTTGTAGGTTGTATCTTACAATCATGAAAATTATTATTTAAACTGATAATTGTTTTATTAAAATCTTACAATGACGAAATATTATTATTTCATTGTTTACGATATATATTTAATGCAAAAAATGAATTTTTAAAATTACAATCGTCTGTATTTAAGTTCGTGTACACACATACAAATCGTTTGAATAAGGGAAATCTTCGAATATGCATCCAATTATTTGTATAGTAATCAGAAATGTGTGAGAGAGACATTTTAATAATTTGCAGGTTGTATCTTACAATTACGAAAATTATTATACAATGTGTGTGTACACAAAACTTTTGAAAATACCTTATTTCAAGGAGATTTTTTTATATGTAACACTTTACCACACACACAGACTTGGTAGTATATTAATTTCTAAATCGTAGTCAATGACTGTCATATGTCAAAAAAGGACGCCACGAGATAGGTGATAAATATATATTTCCTGGTGATTACATTTTAGTATCGCTAATTACAATAATCCATAAGTAGCACGACGCTTATGTAAAACTGATGACAACTGTGTCTAGAGACAAAGAGAGAGGAGGGGAGAGAGAGTTGATATCGAAGTCGTTGTCAACAATTTACTATAATAATATAGTTTGAATTTCCCACCGCAGAAAAATGTTGATAGATCTGTTCTATACACACAATAATGCAGGATTGGTAACCCTGATCATATATTTTAATATACACTATAATACACACACATATCAAGTTTGAACCCATACATAGGTTGGTAAACCTGATCATATAGATTTAATATACATTGCGGATGCTGTGGTCCAGATACGCGAAAAAGTCGCGGATCTTGACACAGATCAGCGAAAAAGTCGCGGATGCTGTGGTCCAGTAGAAAGTGAAAGTGATCTAGGCTCGCGAAAGGCGGCATATATTCACGGATATGCAAATCAATTTAATTAAAAAAATAAAAATATCAAATAAAAAAAAATAAAAAAATTGGGAACGGCGGCATCTCTTTGATCTAGGCTCGCGAAAGGCTGCATATATTTGAACTTGGCGCGCGAAAGGCGGCATGAAATTTTATTGGTGGAAATTCGCGGATGCTGCAGGTCCAGCGGTGGTGGTGGGGAATAACGGTACTTGGGTCAGGATCGGCATTTTCCCTCTACTGTCGTCGTACGTGCTTCGAGTCCCTGCGTTTTAGCTACGTTTTCACGTAAACGTTCGTTCACTTTTGCTGTTGTAGACTCCACTACTACCGTCTCTACAGTCGTCGTACGTGCTTCGAGTCCCTGCGTTTAGGTACGTTTTCACGTAAACGTTCGTTCACTTTTGCTGTTGTAGACTCCACTACTACCGTCTCTACAGTCGTCGTACGTGCTTCGAGTTCCTGCGTTTTAGCTACGTTTTCACGTAAACGTTCGTTCACTTTTGCTGTTGTAGACTCCACTACTACCGTCTCTACAGTCGTCGTACGTGCTTCGAGTCCCTGCGTTTTAGCTACGTTTTCACGTAAACGTTCGTTCACTTTTGCTGTTGTAGACTCCACTACTACCGTCTCTACAGTCGTCGTACGTGCTTCGAGTCCCTGCGTTTTAGCTACGTTTTCACGTAAACGTTCGTTCACTTTTGCTGTTGTAGACTCCACTACTACCGTCTCTACAGTCGTCGTACGTGCTTCGAGTCCCTGCGTTTTAGCTACGTTTTCACGTAAACGTTCGTTCATATTTGCTGTTGTAGACTCCACTACTACCGTCTCTACAGTCGTCGTACGGGCTTCGAGTCCCTGCGTATTAGCTACGTTTTCACGTAAACGTTCGTTCGCTTTTGCTGTTGTTGTAGACTCCACTACTACCGTCTCTACAGTCGTCGTACGTGCTTCGAGTCCCTGCGTATTAGCTACGTTTTCAGGTAAACTTTTGCTGTTGTTGCAGACTCCACTACTACCGTCTCTACAGTCGTCGTACGGGCTTCGAGTCCCTGCGTATTAGCTACGTTTTCACGTAAACGTTCGTTCACTTTTGCTGTTGTAGACTCCACTACTACCGTCCCTACAGTCGTCGTACGTGTTTCGAGTCCCTGCGTTTTAGCTACGTTTTCACGTAAACGTTTGTTCACTTTTGCTGTTGTTGTAGACTCCACTACTACCGTCTCTACAGTCGTCGTACGTGCTTCGAGTCCCTGCGTTTTAGCTACGTTTTCACGTAAACGTTCGTTCGCTTTTGCTGTTGTAGACTCCACTACTACGGTCTCTACAGTCGTCGTACGTGCTTCGAGTCCCTGCGTTTTAGCTACGTTTTCACGTAAACGTTCGTTCACTTTTACTTTTGTAGACACCGCTACTACCGTCTCTACAGTCGTCGTACGTACCTCGAGTCCCTGAATTTTAGCTACGTTTTCACGTAAACGTTCGTTCACTTTTGCTGTTGTAGACTCCTCTACTACCGTCTCTACAGTCGTCGTACGTGCTTCGAGTCCCTGCGTTTTAGCTACGTTTTCACGTAAACGTACGTTCACTTTTGCTGTTGTAGACTCCACTACTACCGTCTCTACAGTCGTCGTACATGCTTCGAGTCCCTGCGTTTTAGCTACGTTTTCACGTAAACGTTCGTTCACTTTTGCTGTTGTAGACTCCACTACTACCGTCTCTACAGTCGTCGTACGTGCTTCGAGTCCCTGCGTTTTAGCTACGTTTTCACGTAAACGTTCGTTCACTTTTGCTGTTGTAGACTCCACTACTACCGTCTCTACAGTCGTCGTACGTGCTTCGAGTCGCTGCGTTTTAGCTACGTTTTCACGTAAACGTTCGTTCACTTTTGCTGTTGTAGACTCCACTACTACCGTCTCTACAGTCGTCGTACGTGCTTCGAGTCCCTGCGTTTTAGCTACGTTTTCACGTAAACGATCGTTCACTTTTGCTGTTGTAGACTCCATTACTACCGTCTCTACAGTCGTCGTACGTGCTTCGAGTCCCTGCGTTTTACCTACGTTTTCACGTAAACGATCGTTCACTTTTGCTGTTGTAGACTCCATTACTACCGTCTCTACAGTCGTCGTACGTGCTTCGAGTCCCTGCGTTTTAGCTACGTTTTCACGTAAACGTTCGTTCACTTTTGCTGTTGTAGACTCCACTACTACCGTCTCTACAGTCGTCGTACGGGCTTCGAGTCCCTGCGTTTTAGCTACACGTTTTCACGTAAACGTTCGTTCACTTTTGCTGTTGTAGACTCCACTACTACCGTCTCTACAGTCGTCGTACGTGCTTCGAGTCCCTGCGTTTTAGCTACGTTTTCACGTAAACGTTCGTTCACTTCTTTTATTTTCATGTCTTGTTCCTGCTTCGAATCCGTAAGTCTTTCATTCAAGTGTTCAAATAGCTGTTTAAAATTTTCTTTTACCTCTCTCGTCCATCCTACTTTATACTCTTTAAATTTATTCTCAATCTTTTTAGCTTGTTCGTTCAGGGATTGTTGTACCCTATTCTCTAGGGAACGCTTCTACTCTAGTATTTGTTTCATCTAGTTTTGCAGTTAACTTCTCATTGTTTTCTTTCGTTTGTTCACTATTTTCACGTATTTGTTCTTCTATTCGTTAGTGGTCTCTTTTAATTGTTCATTATAATTCTTTAATTCTTCCTGTAGACTTTTAAACATAGCCTCAAGTTCGATCTCTATCGGAATCAGCCATTTTCGTTTCAGTGTAACGCCGTATATTACAAATTTAAATTGTCGTTTTATGTATACTGATGTTTGGTATACAGTGACTCTACTGTTATTTTATTTTATTTATGCTGCAGTATCATAAAGTAATGCCGTATCACTTAGTTAATCTCTAGTCTACCGCAACAGGTATTTGGGTATCCGAAACGTATGCTCCAAGCGTCAAGCATATCACTCCACTTTGCTGAATTAAACGCATTTTTGACGTCCAGCGTGACCAAGAGACATATTGGCCGCGAGAAATGGTTTCCTCGTTCGGTTATCCTTGCGGCTTCCACTGCTATATTAACTGCGTCTACTGTAGACCTGCCCTTCCGAAAACTATACTGGCTGTCTGTCAGATAAATTCCTGGAGTCCCTTATAGCCTGCAAAAGACGAGGTTTTATCCATTTTTCCAGCCCCTTCCCGGTAGTGCACAAAGGCCTGTAGAATGCTGGGGAATTGGCACAGCCTTCAGCTCCTCTGCTGGCATGCCGTCGGGCCCTGGTGCTTGTTTAGTTTATAGCGAGTCCACTGCTAGTATCAATTCGTCTTCGCTGAATATCGGTATCTCTGCGGGCTCTATCGTTCCACTCTCTGTTATCCTCACCGGGTGAGATGTACAAAGGGCATCTACAATGTTTTGCATTCTCTCCACATCCTGTGGCCCTTTCGACGCAAACCCGATCTTGCGCGTTACAATTTTATATCCGAGTCCCCAGGTTCCTTGTTCATTTATTCACGCAACACTTTCCAACAAGGTCCCTGTTGCCGTCTAATAGTCTTGCGTAAGTCCTTTTTTGTTGCCTTATGCTCTGTTGTTCTGAGGTTCGCTTTTCTCCCTCGTCTTCGTGCCCGTTGAACTTTTCGCCTTAGCTGAGGATTTCCGCCTCAGAAAGGCATATCTTTCCGAGAGTAGCTATCTTTTCCTAGTTACTGGGTGCCTGGGCATAGATTCATCACACGCCCGTTGTATCAGCCCCATCACTGCCTCTGCAACATTCTGGTTATTTGATCTTTTCAGAGCCTCCTCAATCTCGCGCTGACCCTATTGTAGTATTGAAGAGAGTTTTCCTAAATCCATTTTTGACGTGTTCCATAGTAATGACAGTAGTAGCGGCAGTAATCACGAAAACAATGACAACGTCAACAAATTTACTACTACTACTAGACTACTACTACTAATACTACTACTACTAATACTACTACTACTACTACCATCATGTTGAAGATGACAATTACTACACTGTTGAAACAGTGTAATATATACAAAACATAATCTTGTAAACAAATATGTTCTTGCAAATAAACAAGTAGGTCTATTATGTATTATTAATATTATATGTGTTAGTATCTTTTTATTTATTCATTAGTGTAACCTTTACATTAATTCAGTTTTTTATCGGTGTCAAAAATTAATCTCCTTTCCCTCTTGACTGTATTTTCACCTCTTTATTAAGGTCACAACTGACAGCTGGAATAACTACAGTAAACAATTAATTGTAAGGCAGCAGAATCCATTTGCTCATTTTATTGAGATTGATTGCATGCATTGTGTCCACAAAATTAGACATCAAAATTTTATTTGTTCATGGAAAATTCCTTAAAAGTTATGTAAACAGAAAAACAAAAATTTCCTCGTTACTTATGCAAACTGCGGCTTGATCTGATATTTATGCGTTATTATTTTTGACTTAACTAGATTCAGTTCATATCATCTTAAATACCATAGTGTTTATAAACTTGTTTTACAAAGCATCGGCGAAAGAATTGTTTAAAATTTACAGAAAGTGTTTATTATGATACTAAGTTGCCACCAGTGCAAGGCAACAGCCATTAAATTTGCATTCAGTAGTTCAGATTTCGCCATCATGACGCTCATTCGCCTTGTTCCAGTCTGTTCCACAGCGGTGTGTGTGTGTGTGTGTGTGTGTGTGTGCAAAATTAAACATTTTAGAGAGACATATTGTCATTACAGGCATTTACAAGTGATACATCTTAAATTGTTCTTGAACAAGGACAATTTGCATATAGGCCTACTTGACAGCAATTAGACTGATTCAAAATTTGTATCACAACTGTGACTTTATGTAATACGTTTATTTTTACTGATGTAGTAGAAACATTAAAACGATAAAGCATTTTCTTAGTTAACAATTAACACTGGGAGATACTACTACAAATAGTCTAATTAATCAGCAACAGGTTTTTGTATTCAAATATACACTCTTGATTCAATTACAGTCAGTGGCGTATCTAGAATTTTTCCTGGGGGTGGTTCGGTTGAATTGGCTTCATACAAAAAAAAAACAAGTTAAGACCAATTACAAACGTATACGCAAATGCAGTGTATTAAACCTGTCTGTAGGCCTATTTTTTAAAAAGCGTTACTACTACAGTAGCGTACAAGGCTGAAAAAATAATAGAACAGCCTAAAAATTAAGAGATTAACAAAAGTCGTCAACTATTTTCGACCCTCTGTTGGGGGGGGGGCTCTTTTTCGTTCCCCCCGTAAATACGTCCTTGATTACAGAAGTATACTGTCAACTTCCAAATGATACATCTTCTGTTCTACTTATTACCAGTAGCACAGCCATGAGTTTTGCATCGAGGTTGCTGACAAAAGTTTTCCCAGTGGGAGGGTATAGAAGGATTTTTCTGGTATACCAGGTTACAGATAATAACAGAGGAAGCAGTGTTAATTGTAGTAACGGATTCACCAGTTATGGCCTCCTGTATGTGTTATATTATGCCCACTAGCGAGCTGGAACTGTCTGTCTGTACATTTTAGATCTTATATGTAGCCTAATACAATCTACAATGCTGATGTGAGTGGTGCAGTGAAGGAATTTCCTGAGTGTTTTTTATACAAGGTGACTTAGACTAATAAATACGAACATTTTCAATTTAGATAAGGCTGTGTCGTCTTAACGAGTACAGAAGAGGTAACCTTCGAGTGTTTGTTCAGACCGCAGTGTATCCCCCCCCCCGCCGTTTACCGTGTTTATAATACAGTACTTTTATTCCTCAGCAACTTAAAACTTTCTACAGTAATACCCCACGTAGCGGTGATTCGTCATAGCGCTTTTGGATGAAAATTCAAGGTCGACTGAGTTATATTTAGTTATCAATACGTACAGTTTATTTATTGTTATTCAGTTAAGTACCACGTATATTATTTTTATCGGTCATTCGTGTTATTTTGAAGTATTCTTATTGCAATTTTCCAACTTCTCAATCTCCAATTATATCGCCTGACCTTGTAAAGACGATGCAAAGAAAAAGCATCAGCTTGGGTGCGAAATTACAAGTGTTAAGATTATTATAATCTGGTGAGCGTCAGGTGGATGTAGCTTGTTCACTAAATTTAGCACCATCGACAACTGTGAAATTTTTTAAAATTCTGTAAAGATAAAAACATTTGCGTCGATGTCATCAAAATTATCTACGTAGGTGGTCTGAAAAGTTCTCGGCCTAACAATGAAAAAACAAATTTATAATTTCAAAATGGTTTTTATTTTTTAACATAATCTCCCTTAAGACTAATACACTTGTTCCAGCGATGCTCTAATGCCATTATCCCATCTCTGTAGTGATTCTCTGGAAGGTCCGCAAAATACCCCTGTACAGCTGCAACCACCTCTTCATTAGAAGAAAATCGCTCTCCTGCGATGAAGTGCTTGAGTTTCAGAAAGAGATGAAAGTCAGGGGGAGCCAGATCTGGAGAATAGTGTGGATGCTTTCATAGTGCAGATCTCACAATTTTCCCATTGCCAAAACAATTTTGTGGGCGGGTGCATTGTCGTGATGAAAGATGATTTTTTTCTTCTCCAAACCGGGTCTTTTCTCGCGAATGTTTTTGTCTAGTTTGGTTAAAAGATTAGAATAATATTCTCCGGTTATTATTCTACTCTTTTCGAGGTAATCGATTAACAAAATGCCTTTAGCATCCCAAAACACCAATGCCCATGACCTTTCCAGCTGATGGGACCGACTTTGCTTTCTTTGGCACTGAACAGTCAGCTTCTGTCCACTGTTTACTGCTGTTTAGATTCTGGTGTGTTATGGTGAATCCACGTTTCATCCATAGTAATAATCCGACGCACAAAATCAGTTTTATTTTTGTAAAAACGCTCCAAGCACTGTTCACAGATTTTCATGCGAACGCGTTTTTGATCTGCTGTGAGCATGCGCGGCACCCACCTTACACAAAGCCTTTTCATATGCAATTCTTCATGCAAAACATAACCTTCACATTCTTTCGAAATGCCCACAGCCTCAGCAATTTCACGCACTTTAATCCGTCGGTCATCCAATACTAAATCGTGTATTGTTCGATGATTTCTGATGTTGTTGCACTTTTTGGGCGTCCCTTACGTGGATCACCTTCAAGGCGCGTACGGACATGTTTAAACTCGGTACCCCATTTTTTAATAGTCGAAAATGAAGGAGAAGATTTCCCATAAACTTTTGTGAACTTCGAATGAATTTCATTTGGCATCAAACCTTCTTTAACAAAAAATTTTATCACTGCACGATATTCAATTTTATCCATTGTACAAAATATACACAATTACGCTACTTCCAATAGCTGTATACAAAAAACTACGTGATAGATTGACTCACAATTTCACATGAATTGTTGTGACAGGCATACCAACCTAAGAAAAAAAAAATCATGCTCATAGAGTTGATGTCTATGACCGAGGCCGAGAACTTTTCAGACCACCCTCGTATTACTAAAATAACTCGGTCGAGAAGAAATATAAAAATGATTAAGCATTTGGATTGACGAGCAAACGCAGCGGAACATGCTGTTAAGTCACCTTACCATCGTGGAGAAAGCGAGAAACATTTTTGCTTACATTCAGGACGATAAAGGAGACAAATCAGAAACACTTGGAGCTAGTAAATGATGGTTTGATAAGTTAAAGCAACATTCAAATCTTTACAACTTTAAATAACACACGTGAAGCAGCTAGCGCGGATTATCAGGCTGCGTTAAATTAAAATATAAATAAAAGTAAAACAATAAAGAAAAAAGAATAAAACAAGTAGTAAACAATGAACAATGAAATAATCGACCCCGTACAGCGCTGTTTCGTATAGCGCTTTGTGATCGCGGAATGTATCTCGAGCGCTAAGCAGGGTATTACTGTAGGCTTATATTAAAACAGCGTTGTGCTTACTATTCGAATCTTACTATTATTAAGTTATGCAAAGTTTCAATCCGAATGTAATCGTTTTTTGTAGTTAATGCTTTATTAGGTTAAAGAAAACATCTTAAAAACTGGACCAAGTACGTAAACATATAAGTGAATGCGGAGTCCGGACAGTACCATGTCTAGAATTTGGCTCTGTGGGAGGGTCCGGGCTCGGGTCGGCTTCAAACTGGACCAAGTACGTAAACATATAAGTGAATGCGGAGTTCGGACAGTACCATGTCTAGAATTTGGCTCTGTGGGAGGGTCCGGGCTCGGGTCGGCTTCAAACTGGACCAAGTACGTAAACATATAAGTGAATGCGGAGTTCGGACAGTACCATGTCTAGAATTTGGCTCTGTGGGAGGGTCCGGGCTCGGGTCGGCTTCAAACTGGACAAGTACGTAAACATATAAGTGAATGCGGAGTTCGGACAGTACCATGTCTAGAATTTGGCTCTGTGGGAGGGTCCGGGCTCGGGTCGGCTTCAAACTGGACCAAGTACGTAAACATATAAGTGAATGCGGAGTTCGGACAGTACCATGTCTAGAATTTGGCTCTGTGGGAGGGTCCGGGCTCGGGTCGGCTTCAAACTGGACCAAGTACGTAAACATATAAGTGAATGCGGAGTTCGGACAGTACCATGTCTAGAATTTGGCTCTGTGGGAGGGTCCGGGCTCGGGTCGGCTTCAAACTGGACAAGTACGTAAACATATAAGTGAATGCGGAGTTCGGACAGTACCATGTCTAGAATTTGGCTCTGTGGGAGGGTCCGGGCTCGGGTCGGCTTCAAACTGGACCAAGTACGTAAACATATAAGTGAATGCGGAGTTCGGACAGTACCATGTCTAAAATTTGGCTCTGTGGGAGGGTCCGGGCTCGGGTCGACTTCAAACTGGACCAAGTACGTAAACATATAAGTGAATGCGGAGTTCGGACAGTACCATGTCTAGAATTTGGCTCTGTGGGAGGGTCCGGGCTCGGGTCGGCTTCAAACTGGACCAAGTACGTAAACATATAAGTGAATGCGGAGTTCGGACAGTACCATGTCTAGAATTTGGCTCTGTGGGAGGGTCCGGGCTCGGGTCGGCTTCAAACTGGACAAGTACGTAAACATATAAGTGAATGCGGAGTTCGGACAGTACCATGTCTAGAATTTGGCTCTGTGGGAGGGTCCGGGCTCGGGTCGACTTCAAACTGGACCAAGTACGTAAACATATAAGTGAATGCGGAGTTCGGACAGTACCATGTCTAGAATTTGGCTCTGTGGGAGGGTCCGGGCTCGGGTCGGCTTCAAACTGGACCAAGTACGTAAACATATAAGTGAATGCGGAGTTCGGACAGTACCATGTCTAGAATTTGGCTCTGGAGGAGGAGGGTCCGGGCTCGGACTCCCCCCACCCGCCAGAGGGTGGAAAAAATTGACGAATTTGATTAATCTCTCAATTTTTAGGCTATTCTATTATTTTTTGTAGCTGTGAACGAACACTAATATAATAGACTCTTTTTAAATATGCAAACAGGCGTATTGCACAGAATTTGCGTATACGTTTGAAAAATGAAATATAGGAAAATCAGTTCAGTCAATAAGTATCTTGTAAACAATGTTTCAATAACATCTATGTTGTGTTAATACCGTTTAGTTTAATGGGATTGATTTTAGTATGCTAGCACATGTTTTTCAACCACTTTAAAGATAATAAAATTTATTAGTCTTAATAGTCTTAACTTACTTTTTTCTTTTGTATGAAGCCGACTCGACCGGAGCCCCCCCCCCCCCAGCCAAATTCTAGATATGCCACTGCGTCCTTCTCCACAGAACCCCCTCAGAAGGAAATCTTGGTAGCCCCTCTGGCTGATATTTTTGAACAGTTCTCTTAGTTCGTGATTTAGCACGATGAGGCATTCATCATTCTCTCTAAGCGGCCTAAACATTTTCCTCAAACGTACTCTGTGCTCAGCATTACTTCGTCTTCGTTATAAGCGCCGAAGTTCCGCATCGTATCATCTACACAAGAGGTCACGTCGTATTGTCGTCTTGTGTAAGTTTGAGTTGCAGTGAACAACTTTCGACGCCATACGCCATACGGAAACTGGAGGAATAAACTGTTCACATACCCTTCAGAATTTTATTGTTATTGGGTCATTTCCTGTTATTGTTTACTTTGCTGCTCGGGCAGCAGAAATCTTGGAGATCTCGATGCTATCAGCATTGATGTTCCAGTTCTGACTACCTCTGTTCTTATTTCTGTATTTCTATATACATCCTGAGAGCGTAAGTATATAAAAGCACTAAGAGGGGTCGGACCTAGGATATCACGGTTGGATGATGTGCTGGAAAATCTCAGAATGGATATGAGGGGTTACGTAGAGATTACAACTGGTAGGAGACATTGGAGAAGCCAAGGTTTACATTGGGCTGTAGTGCTAAAGAAGGAGAAGAAAAGTAGACTACAAGGTAGAGGCCATCAACTGTATGGGCAGTGGCAGCCCTTCAGAATTCTACTGTTACTGAATCATATGATTGTTAACGTTTACTTTTCTGCCCAGACACTTGAGGATTTTAGGCTACTAGACTGCAAGATAGAAGGTCATCAATCATATCGACACCGTCAAGCCCTGACGTCATGCAGACATCAGGCGACAGCAGCCGACTGCATCCACAGAGTTACGAAGTGCGCTTACTTGTGAAACAGTAGTGTAGTTTATAAAATGCCAGTCTCTAACGATGGGTACTGTGGGACTGTTGGTTGTACTAACCACGTAGGGTTTAGGAATTCATTGTCACCGTTTTTCTAAGAACAATTAAACAAAATCAAAGTAGGTAAGTGCTACCAACGGAGCGATTCGTTTGCCGTTGGTATCGCTTGCTTCGGAAAATAAACTGCCTACTAGGGGCACAAAATGTCCAAATCCGCCACTGATAGAGCCAAGAGAAAATAAACGGGCAGTGAACGTAGGAAAACTTTATAAGAAAGTGGTAAATGATTTTATTCCTAAATAAAGACAATCCTTACAAACTTTATTACTAATTGAAATATTAAAAGTATTAAGTGATTACAGTGCACATCTTTCCTGTAACCAGTACTATTTCATGGTTCACACATTTAACCAGGGACGGCCCCAATGCTTCTGCCGCCCTGTGCAGTGTTTATGAGTGCCCTCCCCCTCCCTATTTTAACTCTGAACACATTCACCCACACTAGATCTATTCTAAAGATACAGCGCTTGCCTTCAAATGACGACTAGGAATGTTTGCATTGTTGTGTTTATCAAACAACTAGAATTTTTCTCGTTTACGATGCGGCGAACGGCTACAATAAAAATTGTAGAGACAATACAAGGAATTGTGAGACAATAAAAATGTATGCCTATGTGATGACTTAAAATTAAAATATTAACATAATTCATTATGATTGAAATATAACAAAAGTAATGTATCATATACCTTAATTTTAAATATCGGTATGGAGAACCATACATGACTTCCATATTCTAAGATTTATATTTAAAATCATTTTCGAAATGAAATATTACCATAGAAACTACTTCTTTCTACTTACTGCTTCAGCCTTAACCACAGTACTGTGGTCACTAACGTATACCACCTCACGTTATCGCACTCGATTTTCACTGATGATGGAAGTCGATGGCATTGCCGAAATGTCTGGTTTTGTAGAAAACATTGGACTACGGCCAAATATCCCGGGAAGGAATTTTAACAAAAACTACTTCTTTGTTGCCGATAACGTTGTACACATATATATCAGTGGCGAAGTTACATGGAGGCAATTGAGGCAATGCCTACCCTAAAAAATTCTGTAGAATAAAAATTATAAATACGTATGAACTACATAACGTAAAGATTATACATTGTTACTGTGACTGTCAAATTTATTAAACCGAAACGTGCTTTATTGAGCGACCGCTAGATGGTGACAGGTGAGATTCGGCATAGTTCGTTTAAAGCGAATGAGGCAACCTGAACTTGCCTCAGCGTTTTTTGTATACATCGTATGTAAGCAATGTAGTGGTGTGATAGGGAAGTGTAGGGAGGGGGGGATTGTCCCGCGCTGTACACATAGAGCGTTGAGGCATGCCTCACTTCTGTGGTCCAAACAGTTAAGTTAAAGCGCCTGTGTTGTTTCTAAGTGTTTATTTTATGCGGTTATTAAAAGTGTCACTGTTATTCCGCTGAACTAACAGATGATCAAGATTGTTATTTGAATTATTTGTAACATTAAACATATATATAGAAACTAACCAAGTTTAAAAATTTGAAGTTCAATCAGTTGTATTATTGTGTATGACTAATACAAGGATTGTTCAATAGACACACGTATAGAGCTGTAAAGCATTTTTTATTCAACGATTTTAAAAGAAGTCTCCAATAACATTAAGACATGAGTTCCACTGTTGCGCTAACCTGTAGATTCCCTGCTAGTAAAATTCTTACGGCTGTTTGTGGAACCATTCGGTTACAGCAACTCTACCTCAGCGTCCGATTTGACCCACCGTCCTTTTAGTGATTCCTTAAAAAAAATTTAAGATAAGATTTTTGCCTACCCATTCATTAACTACTAGCTTCGCCAGTAAGCAAATTGATGTCCATTTTTTCGGCTTGCACGCGTTATGTTGGTGTGGGTTTCGGCACTTTCCATTTAAAAAGCGTGCAAACGTAAGAAAATAAACATGAGTGAGGCCAGAAATAACGTGAATTGTGTGTTTGGGTCTTACCTGCCTTTTTATTGCCGTATTAAATGAAAAATATTATATTACATTAAAATTAAAAAATTTTAATTTTATTGCCTGGCAACAAAATTATTTTATTTTTAACAATTACCATTGTTTCAAAAAGTTTAAATAAATTTGCAAGTACTTTACTCTTGTTAAAACGTAAAAGGTTGCAGGTAAACTACCCCTTCCCCTTAACCGATCTTCACCAAAATCGAAAGTCCTTGAGACCTCTACAATTCAGGGATGTATGCAAAAAATTATTTGATTCTGTTTGAATTTGCGGCTGTTATCGTTTGCCATAGAAAATACGCTTGATAAAAAAACGGTGCAGGTAAACTACCCCTTCCCCTTAACCGATCTTCACCAATAACAATAGGTCTTGAGTACTATACAAATCAGGGCTGTATGCAAAACATTATTTGATTCTGTTTGAATTTGCGGCTGTTATCGTTTGCCATAGAAAATACCCTTGTTAAAAAAACGTTGCAAGTAAACTACCCCTTTCCCTCAACCGATCTTCACCAAAAACAATAGGTCTTGAGAACACTACAATTTAGGGCTGTATGCAAATAATCGTTTGATTCTGTTTGAATTTGCGGCTGTTATCGTTTGCCATAGGAAATACCCTTGTTAAAACATAAAACGTTACAGGTAAACTACCCCTTTCCCTTAACCGATCTTCACCAAAAACAATAGGTCGTGAAAACTCTACAATTCAGGGCTGTATACGAAACATTATTTAAGTCTGTTTGAATTTGCGGCTGTTATCGTTTGCCAAAAAAAAAAATTCCCTTGATAAAAAAAACCGTTGCAGGTAAACTACCCCTTCCCCTCAACCGATCTTCACCAAAAACAATAGGTCTTGAGTACTCTACAAATCAGGGCTGTATGCAGAAAATTATTTGATTCTGTTTGAATTTGCGGCTGTTATCGTTTGCCAAAAAAAAAAAATTTCCCTTGATAAAAAAAAACCGTTGCAGGTAAACTACCCCTTTCCCTCAACCGATCTTCACCAAAAACAATAGGTCGCGAGTCCTCTACAAATCAGGGCTGTATGCAAAAAATTATTTGATTCTGTTTGAATTTGCGGCTGTTATCGTTTGCCATAGAAAATACCCTTGTTAAAAAAACGTTGCAGGTAAACTACCCCTTTCCCTCAACCGATCTTCACCAAAAACAATAGGTCTTGAGAACTCTACAATTTAGGGCTGTATGCAAATAATCTTTTGATTCTGTTTGAATTTGCGGCTGTTATCGTTTGCCATAGGAAATACCCTTGTTAAAACATAAAACGTTACAGGTAAACTACCCCTTTCCCTTAACCGATCTTCACCAAAAACAATAGGTCTTGAGTACTCTACAAATCAGGGCTGTATGCAAAACATTATTTGATTCTGTTTGAATTTGCGGCTGTTATCGTTTGCCATAGAAAATACCCTTGTTAAAAAAACGTTGCAGGTAAACTACCCCTTTCCCTTAACCGATCTTTACCAAAATCAACAGATCTTGAGAACTATAATTCAGGGCTGTATGCAGAAAATTATTTGATTCTGTTTGAATTTGCGGCTGTTATCGTTTGCCAAACAAACAAAATTACCCTTGCTAAAAAAAAACCGTTGCAGGTAAACTACCCCTTTCCCTCAACCGATCTTCACCAAAAACAATAGGTCGCGAGTACTCTGCAAATCAGGGCTGCATGCAAAACATTATTTGATTCTGTTTGAATTTGCGGCAGTTATCGTTTGCCATAGAAAAATATCGGTATGGAGAACCATACATGACTTCCATATTCTAAGATTTATATTTAAAATCATTTTCAGCCAAACAGCCAGGCTGTGTCTTACCTGCCTTTTTATTGCTGTATTAAATGAAAAATATTATATTACATTAAAATGAAAAAATTATAATTTTATTGCCTGGCAACAAAATTATTTTATTTTTAACAATTACCATTGTTTCAAAAAGTTTAAATAAATTTTCAAGTACTTTACTCTTGTTAAAACGTAAAAGGTTGCAGGTAAACTACCCCTTCCCCTTAACCGATCTTCACCAAAATCGAAAGTCATTGAGACCTCTACAATTCAGGGACGTATGCAAAACATTATTTGATTCCGTTTGAATTTGCGGCTGTTATCGTTTGCCATAGAAAATACGCTTGATAAAAAAACGTTGCAGGTAAACTACCCCTTCCCCTTAACCGATCTTCACCAACAACAATAGGTCTTGAGTACTCTACAAATCAGGACTGTATGCAAAACATTATTTGATTCTGTTTGAATTTGCGGCTGTTATCGTTTGCCATAGAAAATACCCTTGTTAAAAAAACGTTGCAGGTAAACTACCCCTTTCCCTCAACCGATCTTCACCAAAAACAATAGGTCTTGAGAACTCTACAATTCAGGGCTGTATGCGAAACATTATTTGATTCTGTTTGAATTTGCGGCTGTTATCGTTTGCCAAAAAAAAAAAAAATTTCCCTTGATAAAAAAAACCGTTGCAGGTAAACTACCCCTTCCCCTCAACCGATCTTCACCAGAAACAATAGGTCGCGAGTACTCTACAAATCAGGGCTGTATGCAAAAAATTATTTGATTCTGTTTGAATTTGCGGCAGTTGTCGTTTGCCATAGAAAATACGCATGATAAAAAACGTTGCTGGTAAACTACCCCTTCCCCTCAACCGATCTTCACCAAAAACAATAGGTCTTGAGTACTCTACAAATCAGGGCTGTATGCAGAAAATTATTTGATTCTGTTTGAATTTGCGGCTGTTATCGTTTGCCATAGAAAATACCCTTGTTAAAAAAACGTTGTAGGTAAACTACCCCTTTCCCTTAACCGATCTTCACCAAAAACAAAAGGTATTGAGAACTCTACAATTTAGGGCTGTATGCAAATAATCTTTTCATTCTGTTTGAATTTGCGGCTGTTATCGTTTGCCATAAGAAATACCCTTGTTAAAACATAAAACGTTACAGGTAAACTACCCCTTTCCCTTAACCGATCTTCACCAAAAACAATAGGTCTTGAGAACTCTACAATTCAGGGCTGTATGCGAAACATTATTTGATTCTGTTTGAATTTGCGGCTGTTATCGTTTGCCAAACAAACAAAATTACCCTTGCTAAAAAAAAACCGTTGCAGGTAAACTACCCCTTTCCCTCAACCGATCTTCACCAAAAACAATAGGTCGCGAGAACTCTGCAAAACCGGGCTGTATGCAAAAAATTATTTGATTCTGTTTGAATTTGCGGCAGTTATCGTTTGCCATAGAAAAAAAATCTACAGACAGACAGACAGATAGACAGACAGACAGACAGACAGACACACAGACAGACACACAGACACTTTTCGGAAAACGACTTTTTTTCATGTTTTGAGTGTAGTAGAATCAGAATCTGCAATAATCTCGAACACGATTTTTTTTGCCATCACCATACTTCCATTCCTTAAGGAATATGGAAGTAAAAATCTACAGACACACACACAGACACACAGACAGACACACAGACAGACACACACACACACACACACACACACACACACACACTTTTCGGAAAACGACTTTTTTTCATGTTTTGAGTGTAGTAGAATCAGAATCTGCAATAATCTCGAACACGATTTTTTTACTTCCATATTCCTTAAGGAATGGAAGTATGGTGATGGCAAAAAAAATCGTGTTCGAGATTATTGCAGATTCTTATTCTACTACACTCAAAACATGAAAAAAAGTCGTTTTCCGAAAAGTGTCTGTGTGTCTGTGTGTCTGTGTGTCTGTCTGTCTGTCTGTAGATTTTTTACTTCCATATTCCTTAAGGAATGGAAGTATGGTGATGGCAAAAAAAATCGTGTTCGAGATTATTGCAGATTCTGATTCTACTACACTCAAAACATGAAAAAAAGTCGTTTTCCGAAAAGTGTCTGTGTGTCTGTCTGTCTGTGTGTCTGTCTGTCTGTGTGTCTGTCTGTCTGTGTGTCTGTCTGTCTGTAGATTTTTTTTCTATGGCAAACGATAACTGCCGCAAATTCAAACAGAATCAAATAATTTTTTGCATACAGCCCGGTTTTGCAGAGTTCTCGCGACCTATTGTTTTTGGTGAAGATCGGTTGAGGGAAAGGGGTAGTTTACCTGCAACGGTTTTTTTTTAGCAAGGGTAATTTTGTTTGTTTGGCAAACGATAACAGCCGCAAATTCAAACAGAATCAAATAATGTTTCGCATACAGCCCTGAATTGTAGAGTTCTCAAGACCTATTGTTTTTGGTGAAGATCGGTTAAGGGAAAGGGGTAGTTTACCTGTAACGTTTTATGTTTTAACAAGGGTATTTCCTATGGCAAACGATAACAGCCGCAAATTCAAACAGAATGAAAAGATTATTTGCATACAGCCCTAAATTGTAGAGTTCTCAAGACCTTTTGTTTTTGGTGAAGATCGGTTAAGGGAAAGGGGTAGTTTACCTACAACGTTTTTTTAACAAGGGTATTTTCTATGGCAAACGATAACAGCCGCAAATTCAAACAGAATCAAATAATTTTCTGCATACAGCCCTGATTTGTAGAGTACTCAAGACCTATTGTTTTTGGTGAAGATCGGTTGAGGGGAAGGGGTAGTTTACCAGCAACGTTTTTTAAACAAGGGTATTTTCTATGGCAAACGATAACAGCCGCAAATTCAAACAGAATCAAAAGATTATTTGCATACAGCCCTAAGTTGTAGAGTTCTCAAGACCTATTGTTTTTGGTGAAGTTCGGTTGAGGGAAAGGGGTAGTTTACCTGCAACGGTTTTTGTTTTATCAAGGGTATTTTCTATGGCAAACGATAACAGCCGCAAATTCAAACAGAATCAAATACTGTTCTGTATACAGCCCTGATTTGTAGAGTACTCAAGACCTATTGTTTTTGGTGAAGATCGGTTAAGGGAAAGGGGTAGTTTACCTGTAACGTTTTATGTTTTAACAAGGGTATTTCATATGGCAAACGATAACAGCCGCAAATTCAAACAGACTCAAAAGATTATTTGCATACAGCCCTGAATTGTAGAGTTCTCAAGACCTACTGTTTTTGGTGAAGATCGGTTGAGGGAAAGGGGTAGTTTACCTGCAACGTTTTTTTAACAAGGGTATTTTCTATGGCAAACGATAACAGCCGCAAATTCAAACAGAATCAAATAATGTTTTGCATACAGCCCTGATTTGTAGAGTACTCAAGACCTGTTGTTTTTGGTGAAGATCGGTTAAGGGGAAGGGGTAGTTTACCTGCAACGTTTTTTTATCAAGCGTATTTTCTATGGCAAACGATAACAGCCGCAAATTCAAACAGAATCAAATAATGTTTTGCATACGTCCCTGAATTGTAGAGGTCTCAATGACTTTCGATTTTGGTGAAGATCGGTTAAGGGGAAGGGGTAGTTTACCTGCAACCTTTTACGTTTTAACAAGAGTAAAGTACTTGAAAATATATTTAAACTTTTTGAAACAATGGTAATTGTTAAAAATAAAATAATTTTGTTGCCAGGCAATAAAATTATAATTTTTTCATTTTAATGTAATATAATATTTTTCATTTAATACAGCAATAAAAAGGCAGGTAAGACACAGCCTGGCTGTTTGGCTGAAAATTTATTTATTCATTTATTTTTTTGGCAGTCGTGTTTTTACTTCCATATTCCTTAAGGAATGGAAGTATGGTGATGGCAAAAAAAATCGTGTTCGAGATTATTGCAGATTCTGATTCTACTACACTCAAAACATGAAAAAAAGTCGTTTTCCGAAAAGTGTGTGTGTGTGTGTCTGTGTGTCTGTCTGTCTATCTGTAGATTTTTTTTCTATGGCAAACGATAACTGCCGCAAATTCAAACAGAATCAAATAATTTTTTGCATACAGCCCTGATTTGTAGAGTACTTGCGACCTATTGTTTTTGGTGAAGATTGGTTGAGGGAAAGGGGTAGTTTACCTGCAACGGTTTTTTTTTATCAAGGGAAATTTTTTTTTTGGCAAACGATAACAGCCGCAAATTCAAACAGAATCAAATAATTTTTCGCATACAGCCCTGAATTGTAGAGTTCTCAAGACCTATTGTTTTTGGTGAAGATCGGTTAAGGGAAAGGGGTAGTTTACCTGTAACGTTTTATGTTTTAACAAGGGTATTTCCTATGGCAAACGATAACAGCCGCAAATTCAAACAGAATCAAAAGATTATTTGCATACAGCTCTAAACTGTAGAGTTCTCAAGACCTATTGTTTTTGGTGAAGATCGGTTAAGGGAAAGGGGTAGTTTACCTACAACGTTTTTTTAACAAGGGTATTTTCTATGGCAACGATAACAGCCGCAAGTTCAAACAGAATCAAATAATTTTCTGTATACAGCCCTGATTTGTAGAGTACTCAAGACCTATTGTTTTTGGTGAAGATCGGTTGAGGGGAAGGGGTAGTTTACCTGCAACGTTTTTTTTTTCTATGGCAAACGATAACTGCCGCAAATTCAAACAGAATCAAATAATGTTTTGCAAATATGCCTGAATTGTAGAGGTCTCAAGGACTTTCGATTTTGGTGAAGATCGGTTGAGGGGAAGGGGTAGTTTACCAGCAACCTTTTACGTTTTAACAAGAGTAAAGTACTTGAAAATTTATTTAAACTTTTTGAAACAATGGTAATTGTTGAAAAAAAATAATTTTGTTGCCAGGTAACAAAAATAAAGTCATTTTGATTATAAAATATAAATATTTACAAGAAAAGAATTTTCAGTTTTCAAAATTTAAATATATTTTTATAAAACAATGGGTTCTTCATTGAGGTGGGGACTTGACGACAGTGACAGGGCTTTCCACCAAATTCAGCAGAGTGACAGGTAGGCCCAACTCTGATTGGCTCCTCAGATTTCCCCAGCGTTAGTAGGTTCTATGAAAATATTTTATTTCAAAAATGATTTTAAATATAAATCTTAGATATGTTTTATAAATCTCATGTTTTATGTTTTAACATGGGTAATTTTTTATATGACGAACCATAACTGCCGTAAATTCAAACAGAATCAAATAACTTTTTACATATGTGCCTGAGCTATAGAGAACTCAATGTCTGTTGATTTTGGTGAAGATCGGTTACGGGGAAAGGGCAGTTTACCTGAAACATTTTTTGTTGTAACATGAGTAAAGTACTTAATTTTGATAAAGTATCCTGATAAGATCTTAATAATCCACTGTAGAAACGTAGATGAAATATCTATAAATGAAGAGGCTAGTTGAACGGGCTGGGGGTAATTTTCTATAAATCAAAATTATAGTTGAAGGGGGAGGGGATAATTTTTTTTTATATGTGTACTACGTTATTGGCAACAAAGAAGTATTTTTTTGTTAAAATTCCTTCCCTGGCTGTTTGGCTGAAAATGATTTTAAATATAAATCTTAGAATATGGAAGTCATGTATGGTTCTCCATACCGATATTTTTCTATGGCAAACGATAACTGCCGCAAATTCAAACAGAATCAAATAATTTTTTGCATACAGCCCGGTTTTGCAGAGTTCTCGCGACCTATTGTTTTTGGTGAAGATCGGTTGAGGGAAAGGGGTAGTTTACCTGCAACGGTTTTTTTTTAGCAAGGGTAATTTTGTTTGTTTGGCAAACGATAACAGCCGCAAATTCAAACAGAATCAAATAATGTTTCGCATACAGCCCTGAATTGTAGAGTTCTCAAGACCTATTGTTTTTGGTGAAGATCGGTTAAGGGAAAGGGGTAGTTTACCTGTAACGTTTTATGTTTTAACAAGGGTATTTCCTATGGCAAACGATAACAGCCGCAAATTCAAACAGAATGAAAAGATTATTTGCATACAGCCCTAAATTGTAGAGTTCTCAATACCTTTTGTTTTTGGTGAAGATCGGTTAAAGGAAAGGGGTAGTTTACCTACAACGTTTTTTTAACAAGGGTATTTTCTATGGCAAACGATAACAGCCGCAAATTCAAACAGAATCAAATAATTTTCTGCATACAGCCCTGATTTGTAGAGTACTCAAGACCTATTGTTTTTGGTGAAGATCGGTTGAGGGGAAGGGGTAGTTTACCAGCAACATTTTTTATCATGCGTATTTTCTATGGCAAACGACAACTGCCGCAAATTCAAACAGAATCAAATAATTTTTTGCATACAGCCCTGGTTTGTAGAGTACTCGCGACCTATTGTTTTTGGTGAAATCGGTTGAGGGGAAGGGGTAGTTTACCTGCTACGGTTTTTTTTATCAAGGGAAATTTTTTTTTTTTGGCAAACGATAGCCGCAAATTCAAACAGAATCAAATAATGTTTCGCATACAGCCCTGAATTGTAGATTTCTCAAGACCTATTGTTTTTGGTGAAGATCGGTTGAGGGAAAGGGGTAGTTTACCTGCAACGTTTTTTTAACAAGGGTATTTTCTATGGCAAACGATAACAGCCGCAAATTCAAACAGAATCAAATAATGTTTTGCATACAGTCCTGATTTGTAGAGTACTCAAGACCTATTGTTTTTGGTGAAGATCGGTTAAGGGGAAGGGGTAGTTTACCTGCAACGTTTTTTTATCAAGCGTATTTTCTATGGCAAACGATAACAGCCGCAAATTCAAACAGAATCAAATAATGTTTTGCATACGTCCCTGAATTGTAGAGGTCTCAATGACTTTCGATTTTGGTGAAGATCGGTTAAGGGGAAGGGGTAGTTTACCTGCAACCTTATACGTTTTAACAAGAGTAAAGTACTTGAAAATTTATTTAAACTTGTTGAAACAATGGTAATTGTTAAAAATAAAATAATTTTGTTGCCAGGCAATAAAATTATAATTTTTTCATTTTAATGTAATATAATATTTTTCATTTAATACAGCAATAAAAAGGCAGGTAAGACACAGCCTGGCTGTTTGGCTGAAAATGATTTTAAATATAAATCTTAGAATATGGAAGTCATGTATGGTTCTCCATACCGATATTTTGCCATCACCATACTTCCATTCCTTAAGGAAATATGGAAGTAAAATATCGGTATGGAGAACCATACATGACTTCCATATTCTAAGATTTATATTTAAAATCATTTTCACCCAAACAGCCAGGCTGTGTCTTACCTGCCTTTTTATTGCTGTATTAAATGAAAAATATTATATTACATTAAAATGAAAAAATTATAATTTTATTGCCTGGCAACAAAATTATTTTATTTTTAACAATTACCATTGTTTCAATAAGTTTAAATAAATTTTCAAGTACTTTACTCTTGTTAAAACGTAAAAGGTTGCAGGTAAACTACCCCTTCCCCTTAACCGATGTTCACCAAAATCGAAAGTCATTGAGACCTCTACAATTCAGGGACGTATGCAAAATATTATTTGATTCTGTTCGAATTTGCAGCTGTTATCGTTTGCCATAGAAAATACGCTTGATAAAAAAACGTTGCAGGTAAACTACCCCTTCCCCTTAACCGATCTTCACCAATAACAATAGGTCTTGTGTACTCTACAAATCAGGGCTGTATGCAAAACATTATTTGATTCTATTTGAATTTGCGGCTGTTATCGTTTGCCATAGAAAATACCCTCGTTAAAAAAACGTTGCAGGTAAACTACCCCTTTCCCTCAACCGATCTTCACCAAAAACAATAGGTCTTGAGAACTCTACAATTTAGGGCTGTATGCAAATAATCTTTTGATTCTGTTTGCATTTGCGGCTGTTATAGTTTGCCATAGGAAATACCCTTGTTAAAACATAAAACGTTACTGGTAAACTACCCCTTTCCCTTAACCGATCTTCACCAAAAACAATAGGTCTTGAGTACTCTACAAATCAGGGCTGTATGCAAAACATTATTTGATTCTGTTTGAATTTGCGGCTGTTATCGTTTGCCATAGAAAATACCCTTGTTAAAAAAACGTTGCAGGTAAACTACCCCTTTCCCTCAACCGATCTTCACCAAAAACAATAGGTCTTGAGAACTCTACAATTTAGGGCTGTATGCAAATAATCTTTTGATTCTGTTTGAATTTGCGGCTGTTATCGTTTGCCATAGGAAATACCCTTGTTAAAACATAAAACGTTACAGGTAAACTACCCCTTTCCCTTAACCGATCTTCACTAAAAACAATAGGTCTTGAGTACTCTACAAATCAGGGCTGTATGCAAAACATTATTTGATTCTGTTTGAATTTGCGGCTGTTATCGTTTGCCATAGAAAATACCCTTGTTAAAAAAACGTTGCAGGTAAACTACCCCTTTCCCTCAACCGAACTTCACCAAAAACAATAGGTCGTGAGAACTCTACAATTTAGGGCTGTATGCAAATAATCTTTTGATTCTGTTTGAATTTGCGGCTGTTATCGTTTGCCATAGGAAATACCCTTGTTAAAACATAAAACGTTACAGGTAAACTACCCCTTCCCCTTAACCGATCTTTACCAAAATCAACAGATCTTGAGAACTCTATAATTCAGGGCTGTATGCAGAAAATTATTTGATTCTGTTTGAATTTGCGGCTGTTATCGTTTGCCAAACAAACAAAATTACCCTTGCTAAAAAAAAACCGTTGCAGGTAAACTACCCCTTTCCCTCAACCGATCTTCACCAAAAACAATAGGTCGCGAGTACTCTGCAAATCAGGGCTGCATGCAAAAAATTATTTGATTCTGTTTGAATTTGCGGCAGTTATCGTTTGCCATAGAAAAAAATCTATAGACAGACAGACAGACAGATAGACAGACAGACACACAGACAGACAGACAGACACACACACAGACACTTTTCGGAAAACGACTTTTTTTCATGTTTTGAGTGTAGTAGAATCAGAATCTGCAATAATCTCGAACACGATTTTTTTTGCCATCACCATACTTCCATTCCTTAAGGAATATGGAAGTAAAAACACTCGTCTAACTTTTGCACTGGCACACTCCTTTATCACTTCGTTGTAATCAAGTGATTCAGCTAACTGATGTTGTATAGATGTAGTCGCCAGACCATCATTTCGGAGATACTCGATCTGAGATAAGTTTTAATAAGTTTCAGCTTCGAAAAAGTCCTTTCTCCGCTTGCCACTGTCACAGGTAATGTTAGCAAAATTCTTAGAGCGACATCAACATTTGGCGCGAATAAATTTTAAAGTCTTGACAGACGTAATTTTAGGTTTTACAATTGTTGAAAGAACTTTAAGTTCATCCTGTAAATCAATAGCACTGATGTCTTTTGATTCACCATGAGTTAAGCCATTGCACAGTTTAGTACACTTCTCCGACAAGACTTCAGGTGACATGTCTTTGATTTTACTCACGTCATACAGGAAGCAGTGGCGGCTCGTCAGAGGAGGCAACGGAGGCCTGGCCTCCCCAATAACTGAATAACTCCCAGCAAACTAAAAAATATATAAATAATAATATAATTTAACTTATATTTGCAAAAGGGCACTACAGGTTCACGCATTATCTTAGAAAAAAAAACATTTAAAATAAAGTGTATCACATGCACACATTAGCAGCGGAATGCACCAATAATAAAAAATGTGTCGGAGGCCGAATATTCGCTGGCTGCCCGCCATGGCCATGCAATGCCGTATAAACTTGGTCAGACGCGCGTGGTGGGGGACCGCGCAGTGTTTTATACAGCGCTTGAGGCCAACGAAGCATTGGCCTCTCGCACTCGTTACAGTAGAAAGCGCGCCAGATTTTGTCGCTTCGCGTGCGTTTCAATCGCGCCTGTCCTGTGTTTGTGCCATTTTTGATTACCGCCTGACCTCTGTGACATGGATTTACAGCAGATGAGTAGTAGTTCTTTAACAAACAATGACATTTTAGTATCTTTACTTAATGTCCCGTTTTCAAGACGTAGTGATATTGAAAGGAACGAAATACTGAAACGTGGACGACCCACACCAAAGTTATCTATTTTAAAAAAGTATAAAGACCGCAGTAGATCTTTTCAGTCGTCATGGTATGACCAACATAAATGGCTATGTGGTAATGGGGAAAAGTCAAAATTATTTTGTTGGCCTTGTTTATTGCTGAGCACAAAGAAGACTGTATGGTCTGCTGAAGGGTTTGATGACTTAAAAAATTTATCTAGAGCTTTGGTGAGGCATGCATCCTCTAAGGATCATTTACATGCACACCTATCATTAAATAACCTTTCAAATCAAGTTTTCAAAATATCTGAACTGTTAAATGAACATAGCAGATTGCAAAAAATAAAATATAACGAGGAAGTTAAAAAAAACCGGGAAGTTTTTAAGATTTTAGTTGATGTCACTAGTTTAATATGTAAACAGGAGCTTGCTTTCAGAGGCCACGACGAATCGGAAGATTCACTTAATCGTGGGAATTTTAAAGCTATTTTCAACCTTGTAATAAGCAGGAATCCAGAGTTAAAACAACACTGGGATAACATGGGATTTTTTAGAGGATTGTCTAAAACCATACAAAATGAACTAATTGAATGCTTTCAAGATGAGTTAAAAAAAGTTATTGAAAGTGACATCAATCTAGCTCCATTATTTGGTAGATGAAACTACAGACATTTCTGAGAAAACGCAGTTCTCCATAGTTGTAAGGTTAGTGGATTCTAACGGTGAAATTCAAGAGTACTTTTGGGGATTTTATGGCGTTAATGAAGACAGAACGGCAGATGGTTTGTGTAATGTTTTGTATAAGGCTCTTGAAAAATTCAATATAAAACACAAGTTAGTTGCTCAAACTTATGATGGATGTAGTGTTATGTCAGGTGAATTAAATGGTTTACAGGCAAAAGTTCGGGAAATCGCACCTCAAGCTATATTTACTCATTGCTTTGCACACCGCCTAAATCTTGTTTTACAGCAGAGTTGCTCTAAAATAAAACCTGTTAAGGTGTTTTTTCTGCCCTTCAAGGAATACCTGCATATTTTCATCGTTCGTCGAAGCGAACACCAGTTTTAGATAGAGTTTTGGGCAAACGTGTTCCAACAAATAGTGAGGTTCGTTGGAATTCTAATTCCAAAATTATCAGTGCAGTTCATACAAATAGACTGACATTGAGTGAGGTTTTCAGAGAGTTATTAGAATCATCAGATGCTGTAACTGTTAGAGAGGCACAAGGATACTTAAATAATTTAGATTTCACATTTGTTTTTCTGCTGTCGGTATTTCAAAAGATTTTTGAAAAACCCGATTTACTATTTAAAACCCTTCAAAAAATTTCAAATGACACACAATTCTGTAATAATTCGGTTGTGGAATGTATTTCTTATATGAGAAAACTGAGGGATGATAAGAAATATGACGAGTTCATCCAGCTGACTGAGTCTGCTACTGGCTCCAGATCATCAGTTATGAAACGTCACCAGTTCGTAAATAAGGACGCCGCTTCCTCAAATTACTACAAACAAATTTATTTTGAAGTGTTAGACAACATTATAACACAGCTAGAGGTACGATTTTCAAGATGTGAGGAATTAACATTTCTTAAGTTGGGTGAGACAAAAAACTTTGCACAGTATGATAAAGAATTCCCAAGTGATGCTTTGACTTCCTTAATAAACACATATGGTGAGCATTTCAACAAAGAAAAATTAAGAACAGAACTAGAAACTATTTTTTCCTTTAAACACAGATAAATTTCACAGTTTAAGACTCAATAAATTGATAAAACAGATGACTAATGATGACACAAAAGAAATCCTTCCGGAAGCATTCAAATTATTCCCCCTTATAGCAACAATACCTGCGTCTAGTTCTTCAGTAGAAAGAAGTTGTTCATGTCTTAAAAGAATTAAATCCTACTTAAGGAACACTATGACTCAAGACCGCCTCAGTGCTTTAGCTTTAGTTTCAGTTGAAAAGGAAACCCTGCAAAAATTGGAACGCAGACCTTCGTGGTACGATGATGTAATCGATTGTTTTGCAAAGAAGAAGGAGCGCCGAGTGAATTTATTGTATAAATAACTTCAGACAATCAAACTGTATCGAGTGTGCGTCACTGTTTTGCAGCTGTTCACAAAAACTATAAATACAAGTAAGTTTTAGTTTAAGACGCTATTAGTTATTACCGACACAAGGCCTGTATTTTGAGTTACGTGGACAGACAAGGCGTAGAAGAGAAAGAAAGACAGCGCGAAAATTTTCTATCCCCAGTACTCTTTTACGCCATGTTTACTAACAGTTCGAGCGAGTGAAAGTTTATAACTATTATTTGCTTCATCGCGCGTTCTGTTGATATTTTCTTTGTGCAGGCATTTCTCAAATTTGCGTCGACATCGATGTGTGCCTTGGGGTCTCGCGTAGTTTGTTGTCTCTCGCCTCTACGCCGGAAGGTCTCTACGCTTTGACTCTCACTGTAGATACTTTCCCCGAACAAAACATTCAGCTTCACATCATTATTTTGAAAGTTAAAAATTGGTTTGAAATTTTCAAACAAAAACTACTCGATTCTTTGTTTATTTAATTATACCTAAAATTAATACCATTTCATTTTAAACCAACTTTAACATCAGATCAACAATACAAAACCAATAATTCTGCTAGGAAAAGTAAGCTTCCAAGAAACTGGGCAGCGCGTGCATATTTAAAGGTGAGAGGACGCTTCCGTTCGTCGAACTGATAACATTCTTGGGACAGTCCCTTCCCACCCTCCCCCATGACTCACAAGCCGCCACTGACTGATAACATTCTTGGGACAGTCCCGGCCTCCCCTCCCCCATGACTCACGAGCCGCCACTGACACGAAGTCAAAAAGTTTACTATGACTCTTAATCTGTTGGAATCTTTCACTTAAAGCACAAATGGTAATATCTATGACTTATCGACTTTGTACCGCAACTGTGGATCTTCAATGAATTCGTCATTTTCCTCATAATCAAATTATCTTTTAATCTTTCTCCTTCGTACTCGTGCTGATGACTCATGGAAGGCAGCACTCATTGTCAGGTTTACTTTCTCTCAATCAGTAAAGTAATTCTTTCTGATCTTACATATTGTAATAAAATTAAGTAAATAATTTTATTTTTTCCCTCAATTTTAAAACTTAACATCCCGAAAGCTGCCGCCCTGGGCGGTGCCACGGTTCGTCCCTGGCTGGAGCCGGGCCTACATTTAACATTTGCATATCGTCTTGTACAAGAGTAGGCCTATTCGTAATTTTGTTGCGGCCGTGTTTTTCACCGAGTTTGATAGAGGATTATTATTTTCTTAATTAAATCCGATGTAGCAATGGGCAGATAAATACTGTTCACATCATAGCTGGTTAACAGTGCAAATGTTTCATATACACTGCTTATGTTAAATTTCAATGGCTGATCTATCCTAATGAATAAATTAAAATATTTATAATATAATATATGGATATAATTTATTTATCCATCCAACGCGATATACGCGTAACAAACTGGTCTACATAAAAAAGAATCAGAAATTGAACGGTTACCAGTGTTCATAAATAATTCAGCAAGCGTTCTTTCGAATAAAACCAGAGAATGCAGCGGCTATGGGCCGTGTCAGGGTCAACTCAAGGCACATTAGATTCAGTTGGCCGTGGCCGTGTTATTACGTTGTCACTCACAGTAGATCTGCCTGTCGTTAGTCTACTCACGTTGTTTATTAAACAAGTGAAGCGAACTCTCTGCCGGCCTTATTACAGGTGTCCGTCCTCCTGCACCCAACGATTTTTTCGCATGCAATGACAGACGCGGCATAAGACTTCGGTCATAATGACAGACGCGGCATGTTTGGTGTGATCTCTTTTCGGTCATTGTGAGCGACGAAGCAGAGAACGTGTTTGACTATCTTTCTGTTTGGGGTATATCTCAGGTTAACTTCCGACGGAATCAACCGACTTTCATAAACCTTGGCGCGCATGTCCATACTTTTACCGTACAGAACCCTATTGTTTTTTTGAGATTGACCCCACCAAACAAACAAACAAAAAACAGATTGGCAGGGGACAAGATGTGAGGGATAAAAATTTTGAAAAACTGCAACATCCCCATGTGGAGTCATCAAATTAACCACAATCTGAATACAGTGTTGTTTTGGAAAGTGTAACAAAGTGCCAAAAAGTGTAACAAAAATTTGGAAAAAACGCTAAACTCCAAGTGGGATATCGAATTAAAGACAATTTTAACTACAATCTCAATTAGATTTAAACATTTTTTAATTTTAGGATTAAAAAAAATATTCAACTTGTTAAAAAATTGTAAAACTTCATGCCGAACATCAGAATAATGGAAATTGTGTTAAACCAGATCCGAATGTAGTACTGTATTTGCTTTGAAAAATTTTATCTTTAGGAGCACCACAAGCTAAAAATGGAAACAAAAATTTTGAAAAAATTGTAAAATTCTGTGCGAGTTCTGCAGATCAGGGAGCTTTCTACTAAGTCGCGCGCGCGCGTGTCTGTATCTGGGAGATGTGTTAAATCTCGACACTTTTTCTTAAACTCTTCACTGCTCACATGACCTCGAATTATGTCGACGTCATCTACGGAAATGTGTGTCCGTCTGTCCTTGTTAAATAATAGCTCCTTGCCCAACTACTTTACGATTTTGTTGAAGGTAATGTTACATAGAGTGAAAGTGAGTCCATCAGGTTGCTATAATGTCTGCGTCGTGTTATTTTGACTCTCCCCTTGTGATTTTTCAACCGATAAGCAAGTTAGCCTGTACTTTTATTGCGATGCATATTTATAGCCTTGATGGCTATAAAAAGCACCCATAAATTCACGTTATCAGAAGCTTGCTTAAGTTCGATGAACATTTGGTAAATGCTGACTGCTTACTCCCAAATTTACTCCAAAACCTGGCGGATAGTAAAGAGCTGAAGATATTGTTAGGACGGTTCATTGCTCGTCGTATGGTATAGTGGAAACAAATACAGACACCAATGGAGTACTAATAACCAGCTTTAATTATCACAATTAATAATCTGTAATCAACAAGATAGTCTCTTACAAAAATTCAAGTAAAATTTGTCCACACGCGATAATAATCTCAACTATAAAGATTTACTACTATATAAAAGTAGTAAATAGTACAGATGAAAGGAAGCACTATACACAGAGTTAGAAGTATTGAAAGAAAGAGAAAACTGGTTAGACAATTTAATGAATACTAAAACTAAATTTGAAAATGAAGAAATATTTTATAATATAATTAAAAAGTAAAAGATAGATAACAAGAGGTAGATAAAAGAAATTAAACAGGACGGATAGATAACATTAAGAATTAAATTGCATAGGACCGGGGCCGTTCCTGGGGCTGCAGGCGCCCGGGGCGAGACGTCTCATGGCGCCCCCCCCCCATCAATAATGCAACAATGACTTTGTGCCAAGATTTATGCTAGATAGTACCTTCAGTTTCAGACATTCAACATCTTACCTTAAAAATTTTCCGATAGTCTCTGCTCATTGCTTTGCTGATACTGGAGTTCATAAAAAACAAACAATCACCTACAGAATACGGATTTTTTGGGTTTAATCTTTTTTACGAGTTTTAATAATAGGTATAAAAGCATTAAACCCCATAAAATTCCCACCCTTATGGCTATTCTTTATATGTAAGGAAATAAAACGCCCAACACACATATTATATTACTTTAAAAAAATTCTTTATAGTGCCTTAAAAAACTACATACATTATACGATATTGTTGTTGTTACAGCTACAAAATAATACGTTGAATAATAATATAAATGAATAATTCAAATTTTAATTAATTAGAAAATCGATTACCTTACAGCTCTAAGTAAACTTATTGTTTAACAGAAGAAAATGCGTCATTAATAACGTTATTATTATGTGTGTGGACTGTGTGGATGAAGTATTTTGTAAAATTAATTGTAACAGAAAACATAATTAAAATTATGAAAAACACATTGGAAATCGTTTTAAAAGTTTACTAAATTAACTCTAGGATTTACATTCCCAAAAAGGGATTTTTCTCACTTTTGCATTGGCATACGACCTTACAATGTCTTTGAAGTCCAACTTCTTTGCCTCTTCATTTTCAATTGATAAAATTGCTAATGCAGTTAATCTATCCTGAGTCATCGCAGATCTAAGATACGTCTTGATTAGCTTCAGTTTGCTGAAGCTCCTTTCTGCACTTGCTACGGTAACTGGAATTGTGACTAGGATTCGTAAGGAAATTCATAAGTTCGTGAACAGATCCTTGTGGTCGCCAGATTTAATTTTTCTTAACAGTTTGACTGGGGTTAGTTCTTCATTTGATTCACAAAATACGCTTTTCACTTGTTGAATCTCATTAAAAAGTTCTCTACCATTAATGTCACTTACACCACCAACGGTAAGAAAATCTTCAAGTCCAAGACAACACTTCTTCAGCTCGTCTTTCGTTGGTAGACTGTTCAAGTTGTAAAGGAACCCCCACACATCTTGATGGTGTTTTAGTTGTTTGGTTCTTTCATTTAAAGATATAGTTACACTGTCAACTAGAGGTAAAAACACGTCTCCTGTAAATATCTTCTGCTGATTCCTCTTCATGGTTAGAGTCTTCCTTTGAAACCTGCTTCATTCTACCCCTACGCTTCTTTGGGAAAGATGTCTCCATTTGTAGTTCTTTGGCAATCTCCTTTGCACTGATGATTGCATCAGCTAACCCGTTTTCCCTAAAGGTTTTGAGAAAGTCTTCACATCGTTGAAGCAGCTTCATTGTCGAAGGAAGGTCTGCTGTTTTACTTTGCAATGATTTGCTTACGATGTTTACTTGAAACAAAAGGTCATACCAAAGAATAAGTGAGACGAGGAAAGAAAAATCCTCCATGTGACTGACCAATGAGAGGCCTCTGATGATACTTTTGGGTCAGCGACATTTTCAGACAGTTCTATGAGAGATTCTCTGATCTCAGAATACTGATATCTGACCGCTTGGAGTGAATTTATCCTCGCTTCCCAGCGTGTTTCACATACTTGCTTTAAGGAGAGAGTCGTAACGTGTTCACTGATAACACAATATCGCTTTGTTGATGCTGCAAAAATTGTATATAGGCGCTGGAGTATTCAAAAAGTAAGGTCGATTTAACAGATGATTTTGCACCATCACTTACTACCAAGTTTAAGCTATGGCAACTGCATGGAGTAAAAGACGCTCTTGGATATTCTTTCAAAACCCTTGTCTGTACACCTTTGTGGGCTCCCGCCATATTGGCCCCGTTGTCATAGGCTTGTCCTCGGCAGTCATTCATGTCCAGGTGGCAAGCTTCGATCTCTTCAAATAGCAACGTACCAAGAGCTTCACCTGTGGATTCGTGAGCAGCTTTAAAGCTAATAAAACTCTCCTCTACCTTAATTGCTTCACTAGTCTCGTCTTCTTCAGATACAGATACATATCTGATTGTGAGGGAGATTTGGTCCCTATGACTTATGTCTGGTGTACTGTCCATTATAACAGAAAAGTACTTAGCATTTTTTACTTTCTGAATGATTGACAGTTTTACCTTTTCTCCTAGAAGAGTAATTATCTCATTTTGAGTTTTGGGGCTTAGTAGACTAATTGTAGGGAAGGTAACACTTTCCTCCCGCCTCAAGTGATCCATCATCACATCATCGAACTGTCCTAAAAGCTGTACTAAGCCTAGAAAGTTTCCATTGTGCTGTGTAAAAAGCTTACCTGATGAACCTCTAAACGCAATATTGTGTTCTGCTAGGTACATTGTTATTGCAACAATACGGTTTAGCACCTCCTGCCACCGTTCACTTCCTGTTCGGATTTGATTCAATAATTGTTGTTTTATAGAAACATTTCCTTTCAAGCGCGTTTCAGCTTCAACCCACTGTACCATGTACTTGAAGTGTTCCGGGCTCGTAGCCGCTCTCCTAGATGTTTCCAGTCATTCAGGCCTGATTTTTGACCGAGTTGTGATTTTGATTTGGATTCAAAAATTCGGCAGCAGAAACAAAATACTGCGTCACTTTCATTAGACTATACTAACCAACGACGTTTGACTCTCTCGCCGTTATCTGCGCACCTATAAAAAAATTCATTTGAAAAATGCCTCATCTGGTGGTTTTTTTTTGATATTGTAACGAGAAAATACGTCCGTCTTATTTAAGCCCCGCGATGGAAGCCAATCTGTAACGTCGCTCTGAAGTCGTCTCTGTTATTTATGTATAGGTTGTGTGTTCGCCTCACACTGGTGTCGTTACATCAATGTTTTGCGCTAACGAAGTCCGCAGCGATGTTTCAAATTACCAGTACAACGCGAGTGGAAACCTTACCTGTTATTCCATAGGGGTTTATGAATCCCGGGTGGCGCCAAATAGTTTATTTAAAACAATTAAATTAATAGATAACGTGACAAAAAGTGTTCTAAACTATGACGGCCGGGAGTATTCGAATTTGTTCCCGCCTTCGTACGACCTACTGAATCAAGCAGGTAGTTTGTCGAGTTGCAGCGTGAGCGCTGGCCGTCAATTCTGGAAGTTCGCTAAAATGCACAAATTATACAATACACTTCCCTATGAAATAAAAACAATGGTTACACTCTGTACTAGTTTCTTTAATTATTGATTGGTAATTATTCAGTTTGACAAGAAAATTATATTTGGTTATTATTATATATATAAACTTTCACGTATGAACTTACTTTTCTTTATCACTTCCCCATACGTTTCAAGGTGATGTGCCTCTTCCTCAGTGGGAGTAAATACTGAATGTCGTTTTACAGAATAACCGTTATGGATTATAGATGTGTGTGGTGGGGGTTGATGGCGGGATGGAATTGGCGCTGAGGTTCAAATTGTGTGTTTGGATCAATGTATCGAATAGTGTATGAGATCTATAATATAATTGTTCATTTAATATGTTATTGGGTTGTAGTGTGTGATATCTGTATATTTCAAATTGTTCAGCTGTGTTTAGTTTTCTACTTTTAGGTAAGTAGTGTAATATTTCCATGTTTTGTTCTATGTTTGTGTAACTGTGGTTTTGGTTTTCGTTTTGTAAATGTGTGGCAAATGTGGAATGTATGTAGTTTGTGGAGAGGGCTTTTAAATGTTCTGAAAATCTGGAGGAAAAAGATCTTCCCGTCTGGCCGATGTAGAATTGGTGACAATCATTACAATTCAATTTATAAACCCCTGTTTTGCTGTATGTGTCTGTGTCTTTGTTAGTATTATTTATGTGTTTCCTAATGGTGTTGTTGGTTCTGTAGGGTACTTTATAATTGCGTTTCCTAAATGTGTTTGCAATTATGTGTGTATTGGAATTGTAGTATGTAAGTGTTATGTATTTACTGGGTTGTGTGCTGTTGGTCTGATGTGTTTTACTTTTTGTGTTTAGGATGCGTTTGTGTAGTTTATTTATTAATTCGGGGTTGTATCCATTTTTGACTGCTATATATTTGATTGTGTTTAATTCTTCTTGGTAGTCATGTGTATTTAGGGGTATTGAAGTAAGCCTATGGAGCATGTAGTTGAAAGCTGCATGTTTGTGTTGTGTTGGGTGGTTGGAAGAGTTATGTATGACCGTGTCTGATGTGGTGGGTTTCCTGTATATTTTGTATGTGTGTGTGTTGTTTGTTCTGGTGATTGTAAGGTCTAAGAAGTTTATGCTATTATTTAGTTCTATTTCAAGTGTGAATTTTAATTTATGGTGTATAGTGTTAATGTATTTGTGGAAATTTTCTATTTTCATATTTTATATTTTCTATTACTGTATATCTTCTGAATGCTTTTATTCTTCTGTCTTCCTTCTTATGTATTAAATATTATCACTACTGTTATTATTTCCTTTCAAAGATTGTTTTGATATCCCATAAGTTGGGTTCTATAAAATATTAATGTTTGTACATTTATGTTAATATTTGTTAATTACATTTCTCTTTTAATTTAAGTCCTTATTCTAACATTTTTCTTTTAAAATGATTTACAAATTATCCTTGGCTATTTATTCGCCTTGGATTTGTTAATTTCCTTGATTTTATATAAATTGTAGTTATTTGTTTTTGACAGTTAGGCATTTCCTAGGCCCTAGTAGCCACTGATTATATTTACTTATTTTATACAAATTATCTCATTTTATTCTAATATGTTTTGTTTTGTTATTATCCTATTTTTATGTTTCTATTATTTTCTACATAACTGATTTTCTAGTGTAATTAGAACTGTATTGTTTCAACTTCTTATTTATCTATTTTGCCCTTGTTAACAATATGGCTACTACTTATTATTCTTTATCACATAAAACATAACATTTAGGCCTATGGTCTGTACAATTCCTCCAGCCATATCCTATTTATAACTTTAATTAAACAATTTTTTAACAGTTATTAGGTAAAGTTTGTTTATAATTCATTTCATTCTTTATTATTGTTTGGGTGATAAACATCATCACACCATTTAAACTTCCTTAATCGATTATCCCCTATAACCTGGGGTGTTTATTGATTTCATTTTTAATTTATTTCTTAAATAATATCTACCTTCTATCCATGGTAACACCAACTGTTTACCGTTCATGGGATTCTCCCTTTTAAATACTATTGTATATAATTAAACTTAATTTCTTTAACAATAAGATTCTTTTTTAAATAATACTGTCATCATCACTCTTCAGTGTTCATTTCATATTATTAAGTGTTTACATCTAATACTATCATTAATAACATTCTTAATTATTAATATGGTTCACCATTAATCATTTAGTGTTTATTATAGCTTATTTATTAAACGTTTTTTATTTATCACTTTATTTCCTAATTATTTTGGGGTTTTTACACTTTCACTTTTGCACTTCTTAAATGGTTTATTTTAAGTGTTTATAAATGGGTAATCCCTACAATTACTTTTTCTTTGTCACTTAGTTAATTTTTTTTTCTCACCATCTCATTATCTCTCTCTTTATAAATATTATCTATACTATTAACAAGTTTATGTCTTTATAGAGTTTTTTATCACATCTAACTCTAAGTCTGGGGTTAGTGTACTTTTATTTTTCATATTACTTTATTGGGTTCTATCAAATCATTTACATTTATCTTTTAATCGATAATAATAATAATTATTTTATGCATTGGTTAGTTATTGGTTTCGTTTCCAATATTACACTTGAGTGTACCATTTCTCCTTTTCAAATTCTATATTATTTGTTTGTGTCTTATGATTTGGTTTAACTTTATTTCCTTTACACTTGGTTTGTTTCATGTTCATTTTCCTTCTTCTTCCCTTTCATCTTATTTTGTTTCATTTTATTTTGGTTTTCCCCATCTCATTTGGTTTTATTTCATTTGGTTGTATGGATTCATTCTCTTCCTTCAATTGGTTTCCTTCTTATTTGGTTTCGTCTTTTCCCTACTTCTTTTGGTTCTATTTATTTGGTCAATCAATTTCTTATTTATGCTTCTTTTGCAGCCTCTTCTTCTTGTGCTAATTTGCACCATTGTGCTCCAGAAAGGTTTTTAGACATTGCGGCCTAGCAGCTTCAGTTCACTTCTAGTCTTATACACACAACACACTCATGCTTTCATGCACTGTCTACATAATAACAAGGTCACATCAAGATGCGAAACGCACTTGACAGGTGTAGTGTCTGACAAGATTCTGCGGGGAGGTCCACGGAGCTGTTAACCGACTAATCTGGTGACGTGGTGGGGGAATTGGAGGGGCGAGCGAAGGTGCGTCCCATCACATCTATTAATCATACAGGCAGACGCTGCTTGTGTGATACATTCGCATTCTGGGCTGACAAGCGTCTCCCCGCACGATTAATAGATGGGATGGGATGCGGCTGCGCTCTATCCGAGTCTTTGTAGACTTGACGATAAACCTGTAACTTATTTTCGGTTTGTTTAGCTGTGTGCGGTGTTCCTACGTGTGTTCTCTCGTAAGCAGAAATACTTACAATATTTTATGTAATCGTTCAGCGCTACAGAATGCGAATGTTTCATACTTTTGTCTGATATAACCTCAGTAACAGCGTGTTACTTGAAGTTTGAGGATTACTAATTAACTGTCTTCACACATCTGTTCCAAATTACACACTTATCTAAATCACAAGTTAAATTAATCACACAGAATCTGGCCATGGTTGGATTGTACTTAATTAAGCTCTGTTCAATTGCTATTACAATTATTAGTACGGATAGCGAATAATTATTTGTTTTAAATAAATAACAAATGTGGAGGCCAAATTATGCACATAAGGTGATAAAAATACTTTACTGTATTAAATGTACAATTTATTGGTTTTACAGAAAATACCAATACTTACACATGAATGGAGTTATACTCAGACTGCATTATCAAATATATGAATATATATCATTCTTTATAACATATTTTAAAACTTTTGATATTAATATTTTCAATTATACGTTTTAAGCACCTAAATTTTTTACCTTTTACTGAGTAAAAATTAAACGAATTCATGTAGTAGTCATGTATTCATGTAGAAGGACATAATCCTTCCTTCTTCACTTCGATACACTGTAAATTTCAGTTATACACAAACAGTTTCATGATTTTGTGTTGTCATCACACAGACTCACAGTTAACATGCAAAGTCAGTCTGAATATTACTATATACACATGAATATAGTACACAACACAAGTACTTCATACTATACTTACAATATAAAAAGCGATCATGGGAAAAGAATGGGTTCATCTCTTAAACACTCAAATACCTATAGCTGGTCTTGGCAAGTAGGTAGCACGCATAAGAGAGTAACTCTTCACAGTTATGGAACAGTGGTGATATTTCAGTTTGACACATTCAGCACTCTGCTGTCTGTAACTAAATTGTAAAATAATTGTGCTCTAAGTATAGACAGCATAGTGATTTCTGAAACCACTTATTTCAGACTTATGGTGTGCTATACATGACAAGCAAATTTAGAAACACATTAAAGCTTGAAGGTTTTCATCCTAGTAGTTACACAAATATGTTTTGATGTCTGCTGTTGAATGACATGGTTTCTAAGTCCAGCATTTTTATCGTCATATAACTAAGCAGTGTTACATGTGATAACTGTTATCAAAAGTGTTTATATTGCATTTTTTTTGTTTATTTTTATACTTGTCTATAACTGCAACTGAAATTTAAAATTTTTATGATTTTCCATTTTGAATTAGAGTTATAGCAGATAAATTCAGTATTCCTGCTGACACACTTAACAACTGTTTATAAAAATTGCGAACAATTTTACAAAACAGTATTTTTTCTAACTCGCATGTTATAAAATGATTAAAAACTGTCATGTATCCTGACATTAAATCCTGGATATCAACTATCCTTAAAAAGCAAAATATTTTCTAAGACAATTGCACCCATTGACAGCCAATTAGACTCTCCAAAAGGTGGGAAAATAATTATTTTCTTAATTTAAATTTATATTTGTAACATGTTTAAATATCGGTATGGAGAACCATACATTACTTCCATGTTCTAAGATTTATATTTAAAATCATAATGGAAATAAAATATTTCCATAGAAACTACTTCTTTCTACTTATTGATTCAGCCTTAAGCACAGTACTGTGCATGTGGTCACTAACGTATACCACCTCACATTATCGCACTCGATTTTCACTGATGATGACAGTCGATGGCACTGCCGAAACGTCTGGTTTTGCAGAAAACGTTGTAGGCCTACTGTGCCCAAACAGCCCGGGAAGAAATTTTTACACTAAACTACTTCTTTGTTGCCGATAACGTAGTACACATATAAAAACATGAAACGTTGCAGGTAAACTACCCCTTTCCCTTAACTGATCTTCACCAAAAACAATAATTCGCGACTACTCTGCAAATCAGGCTGCATGCAAAAAATTATTTGATTCTGTTTGAATTTGCGGCTTTTATTGTTTCCCATAGAAAAAAAAATCTTCACACACACACACACTTTTCGAAAAATGACTTTTTCATGTTTTGAAGGTAGTACAATCAAAATCTGCAAAAATCTCGAGCACGATTTTTTTTGCCATCACCAAACTTCCATTTCCTTAAGGAACGTGGAAGTAAAAATCATTAATATTTAGTTTGAAATTAGTCGTAATAATTGTCTTAATTTCTTGCATTATTTTTTTAATAGTTTTAGCAAAACTAAATAAAAGATCAATCTGTTTCACTAACTAAAGGACCTTGTCAAGGGATCACAGAATGAATGAATACTCAAACATTATGTGTTATTTAAAAACCATGTATATTCTTTATTTATACTGTACATTCACTTACAAAACAACTTTGTTTATATCTTCTACATAACAAGCAGTTTATTTTCAACATTTCAGCACCAACCAGTTAACTTACAAATTTCTTAATATAATAATAAATAGATCACAATACACTTTTCTTAACAATTAAGTACAAATTAAGAGGCACGCAAAATTCTGGGTTACCAGTATATGTTGGACTAACGAGTTAAGTTTGGTATTTGTGTATGTAAATCCCCCTTTTAATGGCTAAGTTAAGTGATGGGCTAGAAATTTTATATATATATTTTAATATGTTAATTTTTACAGAAGTCATTTTAAATTTTATATATTTACTCTAAACCTTAGACATTAGACACATATGGAAATATTCTGGCATACGTTTGTGTAGCACGAAGAATGTTTATTAAAGATTAATGACATATGTGTCAAAGTCGAAAAAATAAAAAGTTACATAACTTATAAACAAATAAAAAGTGTGTGTGTGTGTGGGGGGGGTGAGAAATAGGAAGAGGTAAATACAGCATGTTTTACATAATAAATTACTTTTTATAATAACCTACATAATATTTTCTGCTTCCATATACTTAACCAGTACACAAGATGTTAGTAGAATAAATCTTACTAAAATCTATTGTTTCTTAATGCACAAGTTTGATAATAATACTTTGATTACAAAGTGTATAAAGCTCAGTTCAGTTGTCTGCACTGATGGAGTTTACCAAATTATATAAATATAAGTATGAACTTTCAAAAATTGTTTATTGTTTTATACTGATATTTATTAAAGATCTTTGTATGACAAGCACTGACAAAGAATGCTACAGCTAAAGAGTGTTTTACAACTTGCTTGTACTTCACAAGCACATCTGACAGTCTAGTTTATCATATTTACTAAACCTGAATTTAAATTAATTTCTTAAAACTGGTACACATACATAACAGGAACAATGAGTACATTTTGCCTTCAGACCAATGAAATATACTGATTAATCTTTCAGTATTTGCAGTACTCATATACACAAACATAATTGTTAATGAGATCTTGATGAAAAATATGTTGTCAAGAAAATGTTTCCTAGTTGTCAGTTGATTCCATATACTTTGCCTCTCTTTCGGTAATCCTCATTTGCATAAATTTTGTTGTTTTATGTCCTAGTTTTTCAAAATTCTTTATTATTTGCTGTAAAATAAAATTAGGCACATTAATTAGTAAATCACAATAGTAAAATCACAATTAGTAAATTAACAAAAAAAATCACAATTTACAATTAGATACAGTAAAGCCCCGATTATCCGCGGAATTGGGTGGCAAGGGCACCGCGGATAGTAAAAATCGCGGATAACCCGAAAAAAGACTAAAAATGAGGTGTAAACACGAAAAAAAATATTTCAGCATAAAAACTATGTTTTATTGTACAAAAAACATAATATGTAAAACTTTTAAAATATGTACAGTACAGCAGAAACCTTTGCTCTACGTCTAAATCACTAAAATAAAGAACAGTAAACAAAAAACAATACTGTACTGTTAACAAAAAGTGTTCAGTTACGCCTTTTTAAAAAAATCAGTCACTCGTTTTTGCTTCTTGCTTTGGAAACACCTTTTCTTTATTCTAGATTGTACTTTCCTTAACACGGAGTTTTTCTGCCAGAAGTGCGTCGTCGTCTTGTTCCTCTAAATATTGAAGCAATCCGTCTACTTGCTCCAAAGCAGTTTCGTATGTCATCCGCGCAGGCGCCTCATCTTCTTCACTTTCACTTTGTTCTTCTTCGTTCTCGTTCACTCCCATTCCTTTGTTCGTTATCTCTACGTCAGTCAGTCGTTCAAACCCCGGCTCACTTGCGTCGCATTCCAGCCACTCTTCTATGTTCTCTTCGTCTACATTCTCACCTCCCGGAACAGATGTCACTAGGTCAACAAGTGTAGCGGTCGGCATGACTTCATTCTCTTCTTCACAAATGTTTTGGTTGACATTTGTTTCGATACTCGGAACGAGTTTTCTCCATGATTTAACAAGGGTTGAGGGTTTGATGTAATCCCATGCAGACGCAATATCGTAAATGCTATCCAAAATTGTATAATTCTTTCAAAATTCTTTGAGATCGCAGCCTTCTTCGATTTTTGACAGTAACAACTTTGTTCTGTATGCTCTCTTCATGGTTGCAATGACTCCCTGGTCCATAGGTTGTATCAGCGCAGTAACATTTGGGGGCAAAAACTTTGCGAAGATTTGCCTGTCAGAAGATTTAAGCACACATGTAGCTGGGTGTGAAGGCGCGTTGTCAATTAACAAAACAGCCTTCTTTGGCAAATTTTTTGAGTTAAGATGTTTACATACTTGAGGCACAAAAATGTTTTCAAACCATTCTTGAAAAATCTGCTGGTTCATCCAACCTTTTTTTTTGGTTGAAATAATCAACTGGTAAATTTTCTGCTCTTGTCCCCCTTAAAAGACCTCGGTTTCTTAGATTTACCGATTACAAGAAGCCTAAGTTTGTGACTACCCGCAGCGTTGCTGCATGGCAAGATTGTAATTCTTTCCTTGCTATTTTGTGACCTGCCGCTTGATGTTCACTTTCAAATGCTAAAGTACGAGTGGGAAGACACTTCCAAAAAAGCCCTGATTCATCAGCGTTATAAATTTGTTCATATGACAGATCTTCAGACAACACAAACTCTTCAAAATCACGTTGAAAATTATCAGCTGCTTGTTGATCACCACTCAGCTTCTCTCCGTGTAGACCAATCTCTAATTCCATGACGTTTCTTAAAACGATGTAACCACCAGACGACGCATCAAAATTTCCTTCCAGGCCTAACAAATCAAAAAAGATTTTTGCTTTAGCTGCAATGGTAGGACCAGATACGGGGGTGCCCTCACTTCGCACCTGAGTTTACCATTCCGCTAATGCCGAGTTAAAACATTACGAGTTTTATTAAGTTATTGAAATATTGAATTTTGTCCCATTTTTAGGATACCAACTGAGGTTACACATGTTTATTGTTGTTTAAAATAAATGAAATTCCACATCACTTACCTTTACTAAGTATATTCGAATTATTTACCAGGGTGTCGTCTGATGTACTTAGGCAGAGAAAAACGACAGGCAATGCAATGACAAACACCTATTTTGCAAGCACAAATAAATGTTACTTTATTTTTGTAGCATGACAATTTTTTGTTTACCTTTCGGTTTAAATTTACTAAAATATGTCAAAATAACATTCCGAACAATATTTGATTCACCTAGCCATACTATCAAGATTTATTAATTTGAATACATATATAAACTTATGACTAACTAATATAACGGAAACCAGCGCTTTCACACACACACACACACACACACACACACACACACACACACACACACACACACACACACACACACACACACACACACACACACACACACACAGTTACTTAAGCCTTTAGAGATCTCATTTTATGATTTAGAGTATTTTAGTAACTTTTTAAATATTGGATTTCAAATATATGGTAGTATTCAGCAGAATACTTAGCTGTTCGAAGAGTTGATCTGGAATCGTCCCCTCCGTATTGTTGTCTCGCACTTTTTGTTTTACACGGTTCTTATTGCCGAACAGTTATTACATTTTTGTTGGTCACCACACAGTCTATTTATATTATTCGTATGTAAATAATTTTTGACTTTTAAAACACATTTTGAACTGCGGTATTCACATTTTAGGTGCGGGCGCCCGCGATTTACGTTCCAGAACTTTTATTTGTGACCGGCCGGCTCACGGAGTAATTTTATACTGGGCCGAAACAAACGGCACTACTTTGTGTTGTCGCCGTGGTTATATGACCAATTCTTATTGTTTTTAAGTTTGTATCCTTACGCCAGTATACGGTTGTTGCGATCACACCCAACATTTCACAACGGGGATCGTCTCTGACGTAAGATCGTCCGATGCCGTTACATAACTTGTTTACAGTTTATCATTGGTTGACCTTGGCACAGTTTTGCGGTCTGTTGATTTTGTCGTTTCACAATAACAATTTCTGAATAATTTTCACAATCAGTGTTACCACTGTTTTACCAATAAATATACCTTTTTGTTTATGTTTTGTCCCTGTTACCGTAAAAAATATTATTTGCTTTTATTAAAAAATACAAATTTCTTTATTCGACCTAAAGTATGGCAAAATGTCCCGTTACAGAGTCATATTCATTATAGGTGGATTTCTTCATTGTTTTTCGTTTTTTCATCCCAGAAGCACTGTCCAACACTGATGCAAAGGCTAACAGTTTGTCTTTTCGCTTTAAAAGGTCTCACACTGTTGTTTCCCCGATCCTGTAATTCAAACACATCTGCTTCCTTGAAGCGCCATTTTCTATTTTAGAAATCATTTCAAGTTTTTGTGCAATCGTTAACACAACCTTCTTTCGTTTTTCAGCCATTATTAATTTCAAGAACTAACGAACTGATCACTAAGCACGTTTACTGACAACTGACACCATTGGCAGACCGAAAGAATATGTACGTAGAGGGGGAAGGTTAGTGAACTTGACCAAAACAAAAGAGCAAGAGCCAAAACAAAATTCCGAGAAGGCCTATAGGATTACGATGCACAATAAACCTGTCAGAAATTTTCGACCTTCTCATTGTAGGGCCTATTGTATTTTCCCTGTTGTTGGCTTGGATTAAAATTGTTTTTTTTTAGGTTCGTAATTAAAAAAATTTTTCGCGGCACTCACGGATAATCCACACCGCGGATAATCGGGGCTTTACTGTAATTATATTCCATATAATGTAGCAGCGTGAAGAAAGTATCAAATCAGTTTCGTCCACTTCAGGGAGAGACATATTAATAAGGAATAAAAGGAATGTATAAATATATGTGTTGCATATTGTAATATTTATTTTTATTTGTTGATATAGAAATGTTCTAAGTCCCACTAGTTTGGGGGTCAATTATATAAAGTAATACGACAAAAATTAGTTTTGTTTTGTTACTAAATTAATTAGTAAAATAATATCCTTTTATTTCCTGTCTTAAAATTTTAATTATAACAGTAAGTTTATTATAACAGAATCAAACTCCTCACTAATTAATTCAAATTTTCGCCACACCAGTTTGAGCGGCAGGCTCGCCAACTTATGCCTTCTGTGATACTACGGTACTCTGTTATATGAATGAGGAATGACCACTTATATTATTATCTTTGCAGCTAAAATAAAGGAAAACTTGCAATGATATTATTATTAAATAATATACTTTATTTTTCTTGGTTTATATTCAAAATCTTATAAAGTTATATTATTGAATACAATTCGTTAATTATTTCCGGCTGCTCATTTGGTAATGTCAGAGACGATTTGTTGTCAGGGATCGCTAATTATATACTTACAGTAATAAATATAATTATTTATTGTGCATTCGTTTGACCACGGAATAAACACAAAGAAAAAAACCGGAAAAGTACCAAAATACTTTTGTGGAATATAATCACAGAGTGTTTTATAAAATTAGTGCAAAGTGTGTAGGTTATAAAAATACAATGCTTAGGTTAAGACTAAAACTGAGAATGTTAATAGTTTATATCTTTTTACTGTCCACTCTTAAATCGTGGTTTAGATATAATAAAGAATAGAGTTTCTTTTATAATATAGATAGTTCTATAATGTGCTATAATTTTATTTTATGTGCTATAAGGAATGTTGCAACCCCATCTATTTTGGTACTTTTCTATGTTTTACAACATTTACCTTGTTAATTCACAATATACTATAAGTAATAATTTAACATTAAAATGTTAACATAATCAATTCAATATGAACATCCTTGAATTTCATTAACTCTATTAGATATCCTATATCTAATGTAATCATAACATAGTCATTCAAGGTAAGTGAACCATAACACTGGTTTTATTTAACATAGTAATCTTAACAGTGATCAATAATATATTATAGTTTATCTAAGGTCCATTTGGTACTTTTCTCTACAAGTGAGTCATCATTTTTATACATTCTTTGGACTATAATGGGAGGTACAAAAATACAATGTTACAATATACATACTGTATATATTTTCTCCTCTATTGCAGACATCAAACTTATCTGTGAATTTTGTATTACACAGTATTTTATAAATTCGGTAGAATTTATATATTACCAAAAATATGAATCTTAAATTGTTTTGTAACTGTCTTCGTATAATATGAGTTTTAATTTAAACTGCGTTTTTATTTCTCTTCCCTGATGTCTGAGAAATCTGATAATCTAAACCTTCTGACTAATTCATAAATCCACTTACCACTTGGGTTTCTGCCTTTTTTTTTTTTTTAAGAAACACCGCCGTTGCGGACTTATTTTACCTCTTTTGGGCTGAAGACGTTCCTACGTGTGTTCTCTCGTAAGCAGAAATACTTACAATATTTTATGTAATCGTTCAACGCTACAGAATGCGAATGTTTCATAATTTTGTCTGACATAACCTCAGTAACAGCGTGTTACTTGAAGTTTGAGGATTACTAATTAACTGTCTTCACACATCTGTTCCAAATTACACACTTATCTAAATCACAAGTTAAATTAATCACACAGAATCTGGCCATGGTTGGATTGTACTTAATTAAGCTCTGTTCAATTGCTATTACAATTATTAGTACGGATAGCGAATAATTATTTGTTTTAAATAAATAACAAATGTGGAGGCCAAATTATGCACATAAGGTGATAAAAATACTTTACTGTATTAAATGTACAATTTATTGGTTTTACAGAAAATACCAATACTTACACATGAATGGAGTTATACTCAGACTGCATTATCAAATATATGAATGTATATCGTTCTTTATAACATATTTTAAAACTTTTGATATTAATATTTTCAATTATACGTTTTAAGCAAATAAATTTTTTACCTTTTACTGAGTAAAAATTAAACGAATTCATGTAGTAGTCGTGTATTCATGTAGAAGGACATAATCCTTCCTTCTTCACTTCGATACACTGTAAATTTCAGTTATACACACACAGTTTCATGATTTTGTGTTGTCATCACACAGACTCACAGTTAACATGCAAAGTCAGTCTGAATATTACTATATACACATGAATATAGTACACAACACAAGTACTTCATACTATACTTACAATATAAAAAGCGATCATGGGAAAAGAATGGGTTCATCTCTTAAACACTCAAATACCTATAGCTGGTCTTGGCAAGTAGGTAGCACGCATAAGAGAGTAACTCTTCACAGTTATGGAACAGTGGTGATATTTCAGTTTGACACATTCAGCACTCTGCTGTCTGTAACTAAATTGTAAAATAATTGTGCTCTAAGTATAGACAGCATAGTGATTTCTGAAACCACTTATTTCAGACTTATGGTGTGCTATACATGACAAGCAAATTTAGAAACACATTAAAGCTTGAAGGTTTTCATCCTAGTAGTTACACAAATATGTTTTGATGTCTGCTGTTGAATGACATGGTTTCTAAGTCCAGCATTTTTATCGTCATATAACTAAGCAGTGTTACATGTGATAACTGTTATCAAAAGTGTTTATATTGCATTTTTTTTGTTTATTTTTATACTTGTCTATAACTGCAACTGAAATTTAAAATTTTTATGATTTTCCATTTTGAATTAGAGTTATAGCAGATAAATTCAGTATTCCTGCTGACACACTTAACAACTGTTTATAAAAATTGCGAACAATTTTACAAAACAGTATTTTTTCTAACTCGCATGTTATAAAATGATTAAAAACTGTCAGGTATCCTGACATTAAATCCTGGATATCAACTATCCTTAAAAAGCAAAATATTTTCTAAGACAATTGCACCCATTGACAGCCAATTAGACTCTCCAAAAGGTGGGAAAATAATTATTTTCTTAATTTAAATTTATATTTGTAACATGTTTAAATATCGGTATGGAGAACCATACATTACTTCCATGTTCTAAGATTTATATTTAAAATCATAATGGAAATAAAATATTTCCATAGAAACTACTTCTTTCTACTTATTGATTCAGCCTTAAGCACAGTACTGTGCATGTGGTCACTAACGTATACCACCTCACATTATCGCACTCGATTTTCACTGATGATGACAGTCGATGGCACTGCCGAAACGTCTGGTTTTGCAGAAAACGTTGTAGGCCTACTGTGCCCAAACAGCCCGGGAAGAAATTTTTACACTAAACTACTTCTTTGTTGCCGATAACGTAGTACACATATAAAAACATGAAACGTTGCAGGTAAACTACCCCTTTCCCTTAACTGATCTTCACCAAAAACAATAATTCGCGACTACTCTGCAAATCAGGCTGCATGCAAAAAATTATTTGATTCTGTTTGAATTTGCGGCTTTTATTGTTTCCCATAGAAAAAAAAATCTTCACACACACACACACACTTTTCGAAAAATGACTTTTTCATGTTTTGAAGGTAGTACAATCAAAATCTGCAAAAATCTCGAGCACGATTTTTTTTGCCATCACCAAACTTCCATTTCCTTAAGGAACGTGGAAGTAAAAATCATTAATATTTAGTTTGAAATTAGTCGTAATAATTGTCTTAATTTCTTGCATTATTTTTTTAATAGTTTTAGCAAAACTAAATAAAAGATCAATCTGTTTCACTAACTAAAGGACCTTGTCAAGGGATCACAGAATGAATGAATACTCAAACATTATGTGTTATTTAAAAACCATGTATATTCTTTATTTATACTGTACATTCACTTACAAAACAACTTTGTTTATATCTTCTACATAACAAGCAGTTTATTTTCAACATTTCAGCACCAACCAGTTAACTTACAAATTTCTTAATATAATAATAAATAGATCACAATACACTTTTCTTAACAATTAAGTACAAATTAAGAGGCACGCAAAATTCTGGGTTACCAGTATATGTTGGACTAACGAGTTAAGTTTGGTATTTGTGTATGTAAATCCCCCTTTTAATGGCTAAGTTAAGTGATGGGCTAGAAATTTTATATATATATTTTAATATGTTAATTTTTACAGAAGTCATTTTAAATTTTATATATTTACTCTAAACCTTAGACATTAGACACATATGGAAATATTCTGGCATACGTTTGTGTAGCACGAAGAATGTTTATTAAAGATTAATGACATATGTGTCAAAGTCGAAAAAATAAAAAGTTACATAACTTATAAACAAATAAAAAGTGTGTGTGTGTGTGGGGGGGGTGAGAAATAGGAAGAGGTAAATACAGCATGTTTTACATAATAAATTACTTTTTATAATAACCTACATAATATTTTCTGCTTCCATATACTTAACCAGTACACAAGATGTTAGTAGAATAAATCTTACTAAAATCTATTGTTTCTTAATGCACAAGTTTGATAATAATACTTTGATTACAAAGTGTATAAAGCTCAGTTCAGTTGTCTGCACTGATGGAGTTTACCAAATTATATAAATATAAGTATGAACTTTCAAAAATTGTTTATTGTTTTATACTGATATTTATTAAAGATCTTTGTATGACAAGCACTGACAAAGAATGCTACAGCTAAAGAGTGTTTTACAACTTGCTTGTACTTCACAAGCACATCTGACAGTCTAGTTTATCATATTTACTAAACCTGAATTTAAATTAATTTCTTAAAACTGGTACACATACATAACAGGAACAATGAGTACATTTTGCCTTCAGACCAATGAAATATACTGATTAATCTTTCAGTATTTGCAGTACTCATATACACAAACATAATTGTTAATGAGATCTTGATGAAAAATATGTTGTCAAGAAAATGGTTCCTAGTTGTCAGTTGATTCCATATACTTTGCCTCTCTTTCGGTAATCCTCATTTGCATAAATTTTGTTGTTTTATGTCCTAGTTTTTCAAAATTCTTTATTATTTGCTGTAAAATAAAATTAGGCACATTAATTAGTAAATCACAATAGTAAAATCACAATTAGTAAATTAACAAAAAAAATCACAATTTACAATTAGATACAGTAAAGCCCCGATTATCCGCGGAATTGGGTGGCAAGGGCACCGCGGATAGTAAAAATCGCGGATAACCCGAAAAAAGACTAAAAATGAGGTGTAAACACGAAAAAAAATATTTCAGCATAAAAACTATGTTTTATTGTACAAAAAACATAATATGTAAAACTTTTAAAATATGTACAGTACAGCAGAAACCTTTGCTCTACGTCTAAATCACTAAAATAAAGAACAGTAAACAAAAAACAATACTGTACTGTTAACAAAAAGTGTTCAGTTACGCCTTTTTAAAAAAATCAGTCACTCGTTTTTGCTTCTTGCTTTGGAAACACCTTTTCTTTATTCTAGATTGTACTTTCCTTAACACGGAGTTTTTCTGCCAGAAGTGCGTCGTCGTCTTGTTCCTCTAAATATTGAAGCAATCCGTCTACTTGCTCCAAAGCAGTTTCGTATGTCATCCGCGCAGGCGCCTCATCTTCTTCACTTTCACTTTGTTCTTCTTCGTTCTCGTTCACTCCCATTCCTTTGTTCGTTATCTCTACGTCAGTCAGTCGTTCAAACCCCGGCTCACTTGCGTCGCATTCCAGCCACTCTTCTATGTTCTCTTCGTCTACATTCTCACCTCCCGGAACAGATGTCACTAGGTCAACAAGTGTAGCGGTCGGCATGACTTCATTCTCTTCTTCACAAATGTTTTGGTTGACATTTGTTTCGATACTCGGAACGAGTTTTCTCCATGATTTAACAAGGGTTGAGGGTTTGATGTAATCCCATGCAGACGCAATATCGTAAATGCTATCCAAAATTGTATAATTCTTTCAAAATTCTTTGAGATCGCAGCCTTCTTCGATTTTTGACAGTAACAACTTTGTTCTGTATGCTCTCTTCATGGTTGCAATGACTCCCTGGTCCATAGGTTGTATCAGCGCAGTAACATTTGGGGGCAAAAACTTTGCGAAGATTTGCCCGTCAGAAGATTTAAGCACACATGTAGCTGGGTGTGAAGGCGCGTTGTCAATTAACAAAACAGCCTTCTTTGGCAAATTTTTTGAGTTAAGATGTTTACATACTTGAGGCACAAAAATGTTTTCAAACCATTCTTGAAAAATCTGCTGGTTCATCCAACCTTTTTTTTTGGTTGAAATAATCAACTGGTAAATTTTCTGCTCTTGTCCCCCTTAAAAGACCTCGGTTTCTTAGATTTACCGATTACAAGAAGCCTAAGTTTGTGACTACCCGCAGCGTTGCTGCATGGCAAGATTGTAATTCTTTCCTTGCTATTTTGTGACCTGCCGCTTGATGTTCACTTTCAAATGCTAAAGTACGAGTGGGAAGACACTTCCAAAAAAGCCCTGATTCATCAGCGTTATAAATTTGTTCATATGACAGATCTTCAGACAACACAAACTCTTCAAAATCACGTTGAAAATTATCAGCTGCTTGTTGATCACCACTCAGCTTCTCTCCGTGTAGACCAATCTCTAATTCCATGACGTTTCTTAAAACGATGTAACCAACCAGACGACGCATCAAAATTTCCTTCCAGGCCTAACAAATCAAAAAAGATTTTTGCTTTAGCTGCAATGGTAGGACCAGATACGGGGGTGCCCTCACTTCGCACCTGAGTTTACCATTCCGCTAATGCCGAGTTAAAACATTACGAGTTTTATTAAGTTATTGAAATATTGAATTTTGTCCCATTTTTAGGGTACCAACTGAGGTTACACATGTTTATTGTTGTTTAAAATAAATGAAATTCCACATCACTTACCTTTACTAAGTATATTCGAATTATTTACCAGGGTGTCGTCTGATGTACTTAGGCAGAGAAAAACGACAGGCAATGCAATGACAAACACCTATTTTGCAAGCACAAATAAATGTTACTTTATTTTTGTAGCATGACAATTTTTTGTTTACCTTTCGGTTTAAATTTACTAAAATATGTCAAAATAACATTCCGAACAATATTTGATTCACCTAGCCATACTATCAAGATTTATTAATTTGAATACATATATAAACTTATGACTAACTAATATAACGGAAACCAGCGCTTTCACACACACACACACACACACACACACACAGTTACTTAAGCCTTTAGAGATCTCATTTTATGATTTAGAGTATTTTAGTAACTTTTTAAATATTGGATTTCAAATATATGGTAGTATTCAGCAGAATACTTAGCTGTTCGAAGAGTTGATCTGGAATCGTCCCCTCCGTATTGTTGTCTCGCACTTTTTGTTTTACACGGTTCTTATTGCCGAACAGTTATTACATTTTTGTTGGTCACCACACAGTCTATTTATATTATTCGTATGTAAATAATTTTTGACTTTTAAAACACATTTTGAACTGCGGTATTCACATTTTAGGTGCGGGCGCCCGCGATTTACGTTCCAGAACTTTTATTTGTGACCGGCCGGCTCACGGAGTAATTTTATACTGGGCCGAAACAAACGGCACTACTTTGTGTTGTCGCCGTGGTTATATGACCAATTCTTATTGTTTTTAAGTTTGTATCCTTACGCCAGTATACGGTTGTTGCGATCACACCCAACATTTCACAACGGGGATCGTCTCTGACGTAAGATCGTCCGATGCCGTTACATAACTTGTTTACAGTTTATCATTGGTTGACCTTGGCACAGTTTTGCGGTCTGTTGATTTTGTCGTTTCACAATAACAATTTCTGAATAATTTTCACAATCAGTGTTACCACTGTTTTACCAATAAATATACCTTTTTGTTTATGTTTTGTCCCTGTTACCGTAAAAAATATTATTTGCTTTTATTAAAAAATACAAATTTCTTTATTCGACCTAAAGTATGGCAAAATGTCCCGTTACAGAGTCATATTCATTATAGGTGGATTTCTTCATTGTTTTTCGTTTTTTCATCCCAGAAGCACTGTCCAACACTGATGCAAAGGCTAACAGTTTGTCTTTTCGCTTTAAAAGGTCTCACACTGTTGTTTCCCCGATCCCGTAATTCAAACACATCTGCTTCCTTGAAGCGCCATTTTCTATTTTAGAAATCATTTCAAGTTTTTGTGCAATCGTTAACACAACCTTCTTTCGTTTTTCAGCCATTATTAATTTCAAGAACTAACGAACTGATCACTAAGCACGTTTACTGACAACTGACACCATTGGCAGACCGAAAGAATATGTACGTAGAGGGGGAAGGTTAGTGAACTTGACCAAAACAAAAGAGCAAGAGCCAAAACAAAATTCCGAGAAGGCCTATAGGATTACGATGCACAATAAACCTGTCAGAAATTTTCGACCTTCTCATTGTAGGGCCTATTGTATTTTCCCTGTTGTTGGCTTGGATTAAAATTGTTTTTTTTTAGGTTCGTAATTAAAAAAATTTTTCGCGGCACTCACGGATAATCCACACCGCGGATAATCGGGGCTTTACTGTAATTATATTCCATATAATGTAGCAGCGTGAAGAAAGTATCAAATCAGTTTCGTCCACTTCAGGGAGAGACATATTAATAAGGAATAAAAGGAATGTATAAATATATGTGTTGCATATTGTAATATTTATTTTTATTTGTTGATATAGAAATGTTCTAAGTCCCACTAGTTTGGGGGTCAATTATATAAAGTAATACGACAAAAATTAGTTTTGTTTTGTTACTAAATTAATTAGTAAAATAATATCCTTTTATTTCCTGTCTTAAAATTTTAATTATAACAGTAAGTTTATTATAACAGAATCAAACTCCTCACTAATTAATTCAAATTTTCGCCACACCAGTTTGAGCGGCAGGCTCGCCAACTTATGCCTTCTGTGATACTACGGTACTCTGTTATATGAATGAGGAATGACCACTTATATTATTATCTTTGCAGCTAAAATAAAGGAAAACTTGCAATGATATTATTATTAAATAATATACTTTATTTTTCTTGGTTTATATTCAAAATCTTATAAAGTTATATTATTGAATACAATTCGTTAATTATTTCCGGCTGCTCATTTGGTAATGTCAGAGACGATTTGTTGTCAGGGATCGCTAATTATATACTTACAGTAATAAATATAATTATTTATTGTGCATTCGTTTGACCATGGAATAAACACAAAGAAAAAAACCGGAAAAGTACCAAAATACTTTTGTGGAATATAATCACAGAGTGTTTTATAAAATTAGTGCAAAGTGTGTAGGTTATAAAAATACAATGCTTAGGTTAAGACTAAAACTGAGAATGTTAATAGTTTATATCTTTTTACTGTCCACTCTTAAATCGTGGTTTAGATATAATAAAGAATAGAGTTTCTTTTATAATATAGATAGTTCTATAATGTGCTATAATTTTATTTTATGTGCTATAAGGAATGTTGCAACCCCATCTATTTTGGTACTTTTCTATGTTTTACAACATTTACCTTGTTAATTCACAATATACTATAAGTAATAATTTAACATTAAAATGTTAACATAATCAATTCAATATGAACATCCTTGAATTTCATTAACTCTATTAGATATCCTATATCTAATGTAATCATAACATAGTCATTCAAGGTAAGTGAACCATAACACTGGTTTTATTTAACATAGTAATCTTAACAGTGATCAATAATATATTATAGTTTATCTAAGGTCCATTTGGTACTTTTCTCTACAAGTGAGTCATCATTTTTATACATTCTTTGGACTATAATGGGAGGTACAAAAATACAATGTTACAATATACATACTGTATATATTTTCTCCTCTATTGCAGACATCAAACTTATCTGTGAATTTTGTATTACACAGTATTTTATAAATTCGGTAGAATTTATATATTACCAAAAATATGAATCTTAAATTGTTTTGTAACTGTCTTCGTATAATATGAGTTTTAATTTAAACTGCGTTTTTATTTCTCTTCCCTGATGTCTGAGAAATCTGATAATCTAAACCTTCTGACTAATTCATAAATCCACTTACCACTTGGGTTTCTGCCTTTTTTTTTTTTTTAAGAAACACCGCCGTTGCGGACTTATTTTACCTCTTTTGGGCTGAAGACGTTCCTACGTGTGTTCTCTCGTAAGCAGAAATACTTACAATATTTTATGTAATCGTTCAACGCTACAGAATGCGAATGTTTCATAATTTTGTCTGACATAACCTCAGTAACAGCGTGTTACTTGAAGTTTGAGGATTACTAATTAACTGTCTTCACACATCTGTTCCAAATTACACACTTATCTAAATCACAAGTTAAATTAATCACACAGAATCTGGCCATGGTTGGATTGTACTTAATTAAGCTCTGTTCAATTGCTATTACAATTATTAGTACGGATAGCGAATAATTATTTGTTTTAAATAAATAACAAATGTGGAGGCCAAATTATGCACATAAGGTGATAAAAATACTTTACTGTATTAAATGTACAATTTATTGGTTTTACAGAAAATACCAATACTTACACATGAATGGAGTTATACTCAGACTGCATTATCAAATATATGAATGTATATCGTTCTTTATAACATATTTTAAAACTTTTGATATTAATATTTTCAATTATACGTTTTAAGCAAATAAATTTTTTACCTTTTACTGAGTAAAAATTAAACGAATTCATGTAGTAGTCGTGTATTCATGTAGAAGGACATAATCCTTCCTTCTTCACTTCGATACACTGTAAATTTCAGTTATACACACACAGTTTCATGATTTTGTGTTGTCATCACACAGACTCACAGTTAACATGCAAAGTCAGTCTGAATATTACTATATACACATGAATACAGTACACAACACAAGTACTTCATACTATACTTACAATATAAAAAGCGATCATGGGAAAAGAATGGGTTCATCTCTTAAACATTCAAATACCTATAGCTGGTCTTGGCAAGTAGGTAGCACGCATAAGAGAGTAACTCTTCACAGTTATGGAACAGTGGTGATATTTCAGTTTGACACATTCAGCACTCTGCTGTCTGTAACTAAATTGTAAAATAATTGTGCTCTAAGTATAGACAGCATAGTGATTTCTGAAACCACTTATTTCAGACTTATGGTGTGCTATACATGACAGCAAATTTAGAAACACATTAAAGCTTGAAGGTTTTCATCCTAGAAGTTACACAAATATGTTTTGATGTCTGCTGTTGAATGACATGGTTTCTAAGTCCAGCATTTTTATCGTCATATAACTAAGCAGTGTTACATGTGATAACTGTTATCAAAAGTGTTTGTATTACATTTTTTTTTGTTTATTTTTATACTTGTCTATAACTGCAACTAAAATTTAAAATTTTTATGATTTTCCATTTTGAATTAGAGTTATAGCAGATACATTCAGTATTCCTGCTGACACACTTAACAACTGTTTATAAAAATTGCGAACAATTTTACAAAACAGTATTTTTTCTAACTCGCATGTTATAAAATGATTAAAAACTGTCAGGTATCCTGACATTAAATCCTGGATATCAACTATCCTTAAAAAGCAAAATATTTTCTAAGACAATTGCACCCATTGACAGCCAATTAGACTCTCCAAAAGGTGGGAAAATAATTATTTTCTTAATTTAAATTTATATTTGTAACATGTTTAAATATCGGTATGGAGAACCATACATTACTTCCATGTTCTAAGATTTATATTTAAAATCATAATGGAAATAAAATATTTCCATAGAAACTACTTCTTTCTACTTATTGATTCAGCCTTAAGCACAGTACTGTGCATGTGGTCACTAACGTATACCACCTCACATTATCGCACTCGATTTTCACTGATGATGACAGTCGATGGCACTGCCGAAACGTCTGGTTTTGCAGAAAACGTTGTAGGCCTACTGTGCCCAAACAGCCCGGGAAGAAATTTTTACACTAAACTACTTCTTTGTTGCCGATAACGTAGTACACATATAAAAACATGAAACGTTGCAGGTAAACTACCCCTTTCCCTTAACTGATCTTCACCAAAAACAATAATTCGCGACTACTCTGCAAATCAGGCTGCATGCAAAAAATTATTTGATTCTGTTTGAATTTGCGGCTTTTATTGTTTCCCATAGAAAAAAAAATCTTCACACACACACACACTTTTCGAAAAATGACTTTTTCATGTTTTGAAGGTAGTACAATCAAAATCTGCAAAAATCTCGAGCACGATTTTTTTTGCCATCACCAAACTTCCATTTCCTTAAGGAACGTGGAAGTAAAAATCATTAATATTTAGTTTGAAATTAGTCGTAATAATTGTCTTAATTTCTTGCATTATTTTTTTAATAGTTTTAGCAAAACTAAATAAAAGATCAATCTGTTTCACTAACTAAAGGACCTTGTCAAGGGATCACAGAATGAATGAATACTCAAACATTATGTGTTATTTAAAAACCATGTATATTCTTTATTTATACTGTACATTCACTTACAAAACAACTTTGTTTATATCTTCTACATAACAAGCAGTTTATTTTCAACATTTCAGCACCAACCAGTTAACTTACAAATTTCTTAATATAATAATAAATAGATCACAATACACTTTTCTTAACAATTAAGTACAAATTAAGAGGCACGCAAAATTCTGGGTTACCAGTATATGTTGGACTAACGAGTTAAGTTTGGTATTTGTGTATGTAAATCCCCCTTTTAATGGCTAAGTTAAGTGATGGGCTAGAAATTTTATATATATATTTTAATATGTTAATTTTTACAGAAGTCATTTTAAATTTTATATATTTACTCTAAACCTTAGACATTAGACACATATGGAAATATTCTGGCATACGTTTGTGTAGCACGAAGAATGTTTATTAAAGATTAATGACATATGTGTCAAAGTCGAAAAAATAAAAAGTTACATAACTTATAAACAAATAAAAAGTGTGTGTGTGTGTGGGGGGGGGTGAGAAATAGGAAGAGGTAAATACAGCATGTTTTACATAATAAATTACTTTTTATAATAACCTACATAATATTTTCTGCTTCCATATACTTAACCAGTACACAAGATGTTAGTAGAATAAATCTTACTAAAATCTATTGTTTCTTAATGCACAAGTTTGATAATAATACTTTGATTACAAAGTGTATAAAGCTCAGTTCAGTTGTCTGCACTGATGGAGTTTACCAAATTATATAAATATAAGTATGAACTTTCAAAAATTGTTTATTGTTTTATACTGATATTTATTAAAGATCTTTGTATGACAAGCACTGACAAAGAATGCTACAGCTAAAGAGTGTTTTACAACTTGCTTGTACTTCACAAGCACATCTGACAGTCTAGTTTATCATATTTACTAAACCTGAATTTAAATTAATTTCTTAAAACTGGTACACATACATAACAGGAACAATGAGTACATTTTGCCTTCAGACCAATGAAATATACTGATTAATCTTTCAGTATTTGCAGTACTCATATACACAAACATAATTGTTAATGAGATCTTGATGAAAAATATGTTGTCAAGAAAATGTTTCCTAGTTGTCAGTTGATTCCATATACTTTGCCTCTCTTTCGGTAATCCTCATTTGCATAAATTTTGTTGTTTTATGTCCTAGTTTTTCAAAATTCTTTATTATTTGCTGTAAAATAAAATTAGGCACATTAATTAGTAAATCACAATAGTAAAATCACAATTAGTAAATTAACAAAAAAAATCACAATTTACAATTAGATACAGTAAAGCCCCGATTATCCGCGGAATTGGGTGGCAAGGGCACCGCGGATAGTAAAAATCGCGGATAACCCGAAAAAAGACTAAAAATGAGGTGTAAACACGAAAAAAAATATTTCAGCATAAAAACTATGTTTTATTGTACAAAAAACATAATATGTAAAACTTTTAAAATATGTACAGTACAGCAGAAACCTTTGCTCTACGTCTAAATCACTAAAATAAAGAACAGTAAACAAAAAACAATACTGTACTGTTAACAAAAAGTGTTCAGTTACGCCTTTTTAAAAAAATCAGTCACTCGTTTTTGCTTCTTGCTTTGGAAACACCTTTTCTTTATTCTAGATTGTACTTTCCTTAACACGGAGTTTTTCTGCCAGAAGTGCGTCGTCGTCTTGTTCCTCTAAATATTGAAGCAATCCGTCTACTTGCTCCAAAGCAGTTTCGTATGTCATCCGCGCAGGCGCCTCATCTTCTTCACTTTCACTTTGTTCTTCTTCGTTCTCGTTCACTCCCATTCCTTTGTTCGTTATCTCTACGTCAGTCAGTCGTTCAAACCCCGGCTCACTTGCGTCGCATTCCAGCCACTCTTCTATGTTCTCTTCGTCTACATTCTCACCTCCCGGAACAGATGTCACTAGGTCAACAAGTGTAGCGGTCGGCATGACTTCATTCTCTTCTTCACAAATGTTTTGGTTGACATTTGTTTCGATACTCGGAACGAGTTTTCTCCATGATTTAACAAGGGTTGAGGGTTTGATGTAATCCCATGCAGACGCAATATCGTAAATGCTATCCAAAATTGTATAATTCTTTCAAAATTCTTTGAGATCGCAGCCTTCTTCGATTTTTGACAGTAACAACTTTGTTCTGTATGCTCTCTTCATGGTTGCAATGACTCCCTGGTCCATAGGTTGTATCAGCGCAGTAACATTTGGGGGCAAAAACTTTGCGAAGATTTGCCCGTCAGAAGATTTAAGCACACATGTAGCTGGGTGTGAAGGCGCGTTGTCAATTAACAAAACAGCCTTCTTTGGCAAATTTTTTGAGTTAAGATGTTTACATACTTGAGGCACAAAAATGTTTTCAAACCATTCTTGAAAAATCTGCTGGTTCATCCAACCTTTTTTTTTGGTTGAAATAATCAACTGGTAAATTTTCTGCTCTTGTCCCCCTTAAAAGACCTCGGTTTCTTAGATTTACCGATTACAAGAAGCCTAAGTTTGTGACTACCCGCAGCGTTGCTGCATGGCAAGATTGTAATTCTTTCCTTGCTATTTTGTGACCTGCCGCTTGATGTTCACTTTCAAATGCTAAAGTACGAGTGGGAAGACACTTCCAAAAAAGCCCTGATTCATCAGCGTTATAAATTTGTTCATATGACAGATCTTCAGACAACACAAACTCTTCAAAATCACGTTGAAAATTATCAGCTGCTTGTTGATCACCACTCAGCTTCTCTCCGTGTAGACCAATCTCTAATTCCATGACGTTTCTTAAAACGATGTAACCAACCAGACGACGCATCAAAATTTCCTTCCAGGCCTAACAAATCAAAAAAGATTTTTGCTTTAGCTGCAATGGTAGGACCAGATACGGGGGTGCCCTCACTTCGCACCTGAGTTTACCATTCCGCTAATGCCGAGTTAAAACATTACGAGTTTTATTAAGTTATTGAAATATTGAATTTTGTCCCATTTTTAGGGTACCAACTGAGGTTACACATGTTTATTGTTGTTTAAAATAAATGAAATTCCACATCACTTACCTTTACTAAGTATATTCGAATTATTTACCAGGGTGTCGTCTGATGTACTTAGGCAGAGAAAAACGACAGGCAATGCAATGACAAACACCTATTTTGCAAGCACAAATAAATGTTACTTTATTTTTGTAGCATGACAATTTTTTGTTTACCTTTCGGTTTAAATTTACTAAAATATGTCAAAATAACATTCCGAACAATATTTGATTCACCTAGCCATACTATCAAGATTTATTAATTTGAATACATATATAAACTTATGACTAACTAATATAACGGAAACCAGCGCTTTCACACACACACACACACACACACACACACACACACACACACACACACACACACACACACACACACACACACACACACACACACACACAGTTACTTAAGCCTTTAGAGATCTCATTTTATGATTTAGAGTATTTTAGTAACTTTTTAAATATTGGATTTCAAATATATGGTAGTATTCAGCAGAATACTTAGCTGTTCGAAGAGTTGATCTGGAATCGTCCCCTCCGTATTGTTGTCTCGCACTTTTTGTTTTACACGGTTCTTATTGCCGAACAGTTATTACATTTTTGTTGGTCACCACACAGTCTATTTATATTATTCGTATGTAAATAATTTTTGACTTTTAAAACACATTTTGAACTGCGGTATTCACATTTTAGGTGCGGGCGCCCGCGATTTACGTTCCAGAACTTTTATTTGTGACCGGCCGGCTCACGGAGTAATTTTATACTGGGCCGAAACAAACGGCACTACTTTGTGTTGTCGCCGTGGTTATATGACCAATTCTTATTGTTTTTAAGTTTGTATCCTTACGCCAGTATACGGTTGTTGCGATCACACCCAACATTTCACAACGGGGATCGTCTCTGACGTAAGATCGTCCGATGCCGTTACATAACTTGTTTACAGTTTATCATTGGTTGACCTTGGCACAGTTTTGCGGTCTGTTGATTTTGTCGTTTCACAATAACAATTTCTGAATAATTTTCACAATCAGTGTTACCACTGTTTTACCAATAAATATACCTTTTTGTTTATGTTTTGTCCCTGTTACCGTAAAAAATATTATTTGCTTTTATTAAAAAATACAAATTTCTTTATTCGACCTAAAGTATGGCAAAATGTCCCGTTACAGAGTCATATTCATTATAGGTGGATTTCTTCATTGTTTTTCGTTTTTTCATCCCAGAAGCACTGTCCAACACTGATGCAAAGGCTAACAGTTTGTCTTTTCGCTTTAAAAGGTCTCACACTGTTGTTTCCCCGATCCCGTAATTCAAACACATCTGCTTCCTTGAAGCGCCATTTTCTATTTTAGAAATCATTTCAAGTTTTTGTGCAATCGTTAACACAACCTTCTTTCGTTTTTCAGCCATTATTAATTTCAAGAACTAACGAACTGATCACTAAGCACGTTTACTGACAACTGACACCATTGGCAGACCGAAAGAATATGTACGTAGAGGGGGAAGGTTAGTGAACTTGACCAAAACAAAAGAGCAAGAGCCAAAACAAAATTCCGAGAAGGCCTACAGGATTACGATGCACAATAAACCTGTCAGAAATTTTCGACCTTCTCATTGTAGGGCCTATTGTATTTTCCCTGTTGTTGGCTTGGATTAAAATTGTTTTTTTTTAGGTTCGTAATTAAAAAAATTTTTCGCGGCACTCACGGATAATCCACACCGCGGATAATCGGGGCTTTACTGTAATTATATTCCATATAATGTAGCAGCGTGAAGAAAGTATCAAATCAGTTTCGTCCACTTCAGGGAGAGACATATTAATAAGGAATAAAAGGAATGTATAAATATATGTGTTGCATATTGTAATATTTATTTTTATTTGTTGATATAGAAATGTTCTAAGTCCCACTAGTTTGGGGGTCAATTATATAAAGTAATACGACAAAAATTAGTTTTGTTTTGTTACTAAATTAATTAGTAAAATAATATCCTTTTATTTCCTGTCTTAAAATTTTAATTATAACAGTAAGTTTATTATAACAGAATCAAACTCCTCACTAATTAATTCAAATTTTTGCCACACCAGTTTGAGCGGCAGGCTCGCCAACTTATGCCTTCTGTGATACTACGGTACTCTGTTATATGAATGAGGAATGACCACTTATATTATTATCTTTGCAGCTAAAATAAAGGAAAACTTGCAATGATATTATTATTAAATAATATACTTTATTTTTCTTGGTTTATATTCAAAATCTTATAAAGTTATATTATTGAATACAATTCGTTAATTATTTCCGGCTGCTCATTTGGTAATGTCAGAGACGATTTGTTGTCAGGGATCGCTAATTATATACTTACAGTAATAAATATAATTATTTATTGTGCATTCGTTTGACCACGGAATAAACACAAAGAAAAAAACCGGAAAAGTACCAAAATACTTTTGTGGAATATAATCACAGAGTGTTTTATAAAATTAGTGCAAAGTGTGTAGGTTATAAAAATACAATGCTTAGGTTAAGACTAAAACTGAGAATGTTAATAGTTTATATCTTTTTACTGTCCACTCTTAAATCGTGGTTTAGATATAATAAAGAATAGAGTTTCTTTTATAATATAGATAGTTCTATAATGTGCTATAATTTTATTTTATGTGCTATAAGGAATGTTGCAACCCCATCTATTTTGGTACTTTTCTATGTTTTACAACATTTACCTTGTTAATTCACAATATACTATAAGTAATAATTTAACATTAAAATGTTAACATAATCAATTCAATATGAACATCCTTGAATTTCATTAACTCTATTAGATATCCTATATCTAATGTAATCATAACATAGTCATTCAAGGTAAGTGAACCATAACACTGGTTTTATTTAACATAGTAATCTTAACAGTGATCAATAATATATTATAGTTTATCTAAGGTCCATTTGGTACTTTTCTCTACAAGTGAGTCATCATTTTTATACATTCTTTGGACTATAATGGGAGGTACAAAAATACAATGTTACAATATACATACTGTATATATTTTCTCCTCTATTGCAGACATCAAACTTATCTGTGAATTTTGTATTACACAGTATTTTATAAATTCGGTAGAATTTATATATTACCAAAAATATGAATCTTAAATTGTTTTGTAACTGTCTTCGTATAATATGAGTTTTAATTTAAACTGCGTTTTTATTTCTCTTCCCTGATGTCTGAGAAATCTGATAATCTAAACCTTCTGACTAATTCATAAATCCACTTACCACTTGGGTTTCTGCCTTTTTTTTTTTTTTAAGAAACACCGCCGTTGCGGACTTATTTTACCTCTTTTGGGCTGAAGACGTTCCTACGTGTGTTCTCTCGTAAGCAGAAATACTTACAATATTTTATGTAATCGTTCAACGCTACAGAATGCGAATGTTTCATAATTTTGTCTGACATAACCTCAGTAACAGCGTGTTACTTGAAGTTTGAGGATTACTAATTAACTGTCTTCACACATCTGTTCCAAATTACACACTTATCTAAATCACAAGTTAAATTAATCACACAGAACCTGGCCATGGTTGGATTGTACTTAATTAAGCTCTGTTCAATTGCTATTACAATTATTAGTACGGATAGCGAATAATTATTTGTTTTAAATAAATAACAAATGTGGAGGCCAAATTATGCACATAAGGTGATAAAAATACTTTACTGTATTAAATGTACAATTTATTGGTTTTACAGAAAATACCAATACTTACACATGAATGGAGTTATACTCAGACTGCATTATCAAATATATGAATGTATATCGTTCTTTATAACATATTTTAAAACTTTTGATATTAATATTTTCAATTATACGTTTTAAGCAAATAAATTTTTTACCTTTTACTGAGTAAAAATTAAACGAATTCATGTAGTAGTCGTGTATTCATGTAGAAGGACATAATCCTTCCTTCTTCACTTCGATACACTGTAAATTTCAGTTATACACACACAGTTTCATGATTTTGTGTTGTCATCACACAGACTCACAGTTAACATGCAAAGTCAGTCTGAATATTACTATATACACATGAATACAGTACACAACACAAGTACTTCATACTATACTTACAATATAAAAAGCGATCATGGGAAAAGAATGGGTTCATCTCTTAAACATTCAAATACCTATAGCTGGTCTTGGCAAGTAGGTAGCACGCATAAGAGAGTAACTCTTCACAGTTATGGAACAGTGGTGATATTTCAGTTTGACACATTCAGCACTCTGCTGTCTGTAACTAAATTGTAAAATAATTGTGCTCTAAGTATAGACAGCATAGTGATTTCTGAAACCACTTATTTCAGACTTATGGTGTGCTATACATGACAGCAAATTTAGAAACACATTAAAGCTTGAAGGTTTTCATCCTAGTAGTTACACAAATATGTTTTGATGTCTGCTGTTGAATGACATGGTTTCTAAGTCCAGCATTTTTATCGTCATATAACTAAGCAGTGTTACATGTGATAACTGTTATCAAAAGTGTTTGTATTACATTTTTTTTTGTTTATTTTTATACTTGTCTATAACTGCAACTAAAATTTAAAATTTTTATGATTTTCCATTTTGAATTAGAGTTATAGCAGATAAATTCAGTATTCCTGCTGACACACTTAACAACTGTTTATAAAAATTGCGAACAATTTTACAAAACAGTATTTTTTCTAACTCGCATGTTATAAAATGATTAAAAACTGTCAGGTATCCTGACATTAAATCCTGGATATCAACTATCCTTAAAAAGCAAAATATTTTCTAAGACAATTGCACCCATTGACAGCCAATTAGACTCTCCAAAAGGTGGGAAAATAATTATTTTCTTAATTTAAATTTATATTTGTAACATGTTTAAATATCGGTATGGAGAACCATACATTACTTCCATGTTCTAAGATTTATATTTAAAATCATAATGGAAATAAAATATTTCCATAGAAACTACTTCTTTCTACTTATTGATTCAGCCTTAAGCACAGTACTGTGCATGTGGTCACTAACGTATACCACCTCACATTATCGCACTCGATTTTCACTGATGATGACAGTCGATGGCACTGCCGAAACGTCTGGTTTTGCAGAAAACGTTGTAGGCCTACTGTGCCCAAACAGCCCGGGAAGAAATTTTTACACTAAACTACTTCTTTGTTGCCGATAACGTAGTACACATATAAAAACATGAAACGTTGCAGGTAAACTACCCCTTTCCCTTAACTGATCTTCACCAAAAACAATAATTCGCGACTACTCTGCAAATCAGGCTGCATGCAAAAAATTATTTGATTCTGTTTGAATTTGCGGATTTTATTGTTTCCCATAGAAAAAAAATCTTCACACACACACACTTTTCGAAAAATGACTTTTTCATGTTTTGAAGGTAGTACAATCAAAATCTGCAAAAATCTCGAGCACGATTTTTTTTGCCATCACCAAACTTCCATTTCCTTAAGGAACGTGGAAGTAAAAATCATTAATATTTAGTTTGAAATTAGTCGTAATAATTGTCTTAATTTCTTGCATTATTTTTTTAATAGTTTTAGCAAAACTAAATAAAAGATCAATCTGTTTCACTAACTAAAGGACCTTGTCAAGGGATCACAGAATGAATGAATACTCAAACATTATGTGTTATTTAAAAACCATGTATATTCTTTATTTATACTGTACATTCACTTACAAAACAACTTTGTTTATATCTTCTACATAACAAGCAGTTTATTTTCAACATTTCAGCACCAACCAGTTAACTTACAAATTTCTTAATATAATAATAAATAGATCACAATACACTTTTCTTAACAATTAAGTACAAATTAAGAGGCACGCAAAATTCTGGGTTACCAGTATATGTTGGACTAACGAGTTAAGTTTGGTATTTGTGTATGTAAATCCCCCTTTTAATGGCTAAGTTAAGTGATGGGCTAGAAATTTTAAATATATATTTTAATATGTTAATTTTTACAGAAGTCATATTTTACATTTTATATATTTACTCTAAACCTTAGACATTAGACACATATGGAAATATTCTGGCATACGTTTGTGTAGCACGAAGAATGTTTATTAAAGATTAATGACATATGTGTCAAAGTCGAAAAAATAAAAAGTTACATAACTTATAAACAAATAAAAAGTGTGTGTGTGTGTGGGGGGGGGGTGAGAAATAGGAAGAGGTAAATACAGCATGTTTTACATAATAAATTACTTTTTATAATAACCTACATAATATTTTCTGCTTCCATATACTTAACCAGTACACAAGATGTTAGTAGAATAAATCTTACTAAAATCTATTGTTTCTTAATGCACAAGTTTGATAATAATACTTTGATTACAAAGTGTATACAGCTCAGTTCAGTTGTCTGCACTGATGGAGTTTACCAAATTATATAAATATAAGTATGAACTTTCAAAAATTGTTTATTGTTTTATACTGATATTTATTAAAGATCTTTGTATGACAAGCACTGACAAAGAATGCTACAGCTAAAGAGTGTTTTACAACTTGCTTGTACTTCACAAGCACATCTGACAGTCTAGTTTATCATATTTACTAAACCTGAATTTAAATTAATTTCTTAAAACTGGTACACATACATAACAGGAACAATGAGTACATTTTGCCTTCAGACCAATGAAATATACTGATTAGTCTTTCAGTATTTGCAGTACTCATATACACAAACATAATTGTTAATGAGATCTTGATGAAAAATATGTTGTCAAGAAAATGTTTCCTAGTTGTCAGTTGATTCCATATACTTTGCCTCTCTTTCGGTAATCCGCATTTGCATAAATTTTGTTGTTTTATGTCCTAGTTTTTCAAAATTCTTTATTATTTGCTGTAAAATAAAATTAGGCACATTAATTAGTAAATCACAATAGTAAAATCACAATTAGTAAATTAACAAAAAAAATCACAATTTACAATTAGATACAGTAAAGCCCCGATTATCCGCGGAATTGGGTGGCAAGGGCACCGCGGATAGTAAAAATCGCGGATAACCCGAAAAAAGACTAAAAATGAGGTGTAAACACGAAAAAAAATATTTCAGCATAAAAACTATGTTTTATTGTACAAAAAACATAATATGTAAAACTTTTAAAATATGTACAGTACAGCAGAAACCTTTGCTCTACGTCTAAATCACTAAAATAAAGAACAGTAAACAAAAAACAATACTGTACTGTTAACAAAAAGTGTTCAGTTACGCCTTTTTAAAAAAATCAGTCACTCGTTTTTGCTTCTTGCTTTGGAAACACCTTTTCTTTATTCTAGATTGTACTTTCCTTAACACGAGTTTTTCTGCCAGAAGTGCGTCGTCGTCTTGTTCCTCTAAATATTGAAGCAATCCGTCTACGTGCTCCAAAGCAGTTTCGTGTGTCATCCGCGCAGGCGCCTCGTGTTCTTCACTTTCACTTTGTTCTTCTTCGTTCTCGTTCACTCCCATTGCTTTGTTCGTTATCTCTACGTCAGTCAGTCGTTCAAACCCCGGCTCACTTGCGTCGCATTCCAACCACTCTTCTATGTTCTCTTCGTCTACATTCTCACCTCCCGGAACGGATGTCACTAGGTCAACAAGTGTAGCGGTCGGCATGACTTCATTCTCTTCTTCACAAATGTTTTGGTTGACATTTGTTTCGATACTCGGAAAGAGTTTTCTCCATGATTTAACAAGGGTTGAGGGTTTGATGTAATCCCATGCAGACGCAATATCGTAAATGCTATCCAAAATTGTATAATTCTTTCAAAATTCTTTGAGATCGCAGCCTTCTTCGATTTTTGACAGTAACAACTTTGTTCTGTATGCTCTCTTCATGGTTGCAATGACTCCCTGGTCCATAGGTTGTATCAGCGCAGTAACATTTGGGGGCAAAAACTTTGCGAAGATTTGCCCGTCAGAAGATTTAAGCACACATGTAGCTGGGTGTGAAGGCGCGTTGTCAATTAACAAAACAGCCTTCTTTGGCAAATTTTTTGAGTTAAGATGTTTACATACTTGAGGCACAAAAATGTTTTCAAACCATTCTTGAAAAATCTGCTGGTTCATCCAACCTTTTCTTTTGGTTGAAATAATCAACTGGTAAATTTTCTGCTCTTGTCCCCCTTAAAAGACCTCAGTTTCTTAGATTTACCGATTACAAGAAGCCTAAGTTTGTGATTACCCGCAGCGTTGCTGCATGGCAAGATTGTAATTCTTTCCTTGCTATTTTGTGACCTGCCGCTTGATGTTCACTTTCAAATGATAAAGTACGAGTGGGAAGACACTTCCAAAAAAGCCCTGATTCATCAGCGTTATAAATTTGTTCATATGACAGATGTTCAGACAACACAAACTCTTCAAAATCACGTTGAAAATTATCAGCTGCTTGTTGATCACCACTCAGCTTCTCTCCGTGTAGACCAATCTCTAATTCCATGACGTTTCTTAAAACGATGTAACCAACCAGACGACGCATCAAAATTTCCTTCCAGGCCTAACAAATCAAAAAAGATTTTTGCTTTAGCTGCAATGGTAGGACCAGACACGGGGGTGCCCTCACTTCGCACCTGAGTTTACCATTCCGCTAATGCAGAGTCATATTCATTATAGGTGGATTTCTTCATTGTTTTTCGTTTTTTCATCCCAGAAGCACTGTCCGACACTGATGCAAAGGCTAACAGTTTGTCTTTTTGCTTTAAAAGGTCTCGCACTGTTGTTGATCACGACTGATCACTAAGCACGTTTACTGACAACTGACACCATTGGCAGACCGAGAGAATATGTACGTAGAGGGGGAAGGTTAGTGACCTTGACCAAAACAAAAGAGCAAGAGCCAAAACAAAATTCCGAGAAGGCCTATAGGATTACGATGCACAATAAACCTGTCAGAAATTTTCGACCTTCTCACTGTAGGGCCTATTGTATTTTCCCTGTTGTTGGCTTGGATTAAAATTGTTTTTTTTTTAGGTTCGTAATTAAAAAATTTTTCGCGGCACTCGCGGATAATCGGGGCTTTACTGTAATTATATTCCATATAATGTAGCAGCGTGAAGAAAGTATCAAATCAGTTTCGTCCACTTCAGGGAGAGACATATTAATAAGGAATAAAAGGAATGTATAAATATATGTGTTGCATATTGTAATATTTATTTTTGTTTGTTGATGTAGAAATGTTCTAAGTCCCACTAGTTTGGGGGTCAATTATGTAAAGTAATACCAGAAAAATTAGTTTTGTTTTGTTACTAAATTAATTAGTAAAATAATATCCTTTTATTCCCTGTCTTAAAATTTTAATTATAATAGTAAGTTTATTATAATAGAATCAAACTCCTCACTAATTAATTCAAATTTTTGCCACACCAGTTTGAGCGGCAGGCTCGCCAACTTACGCCTTCTGTGATACTACGGTACTCTGTTATATGAATGAGGAATGACCACTTATATTATTATCTTTGCAGCTAAAATAAAGGAAAACTTGCAATGATATTATTATTAAATAATATACTTTATTTTTCTTGGTTTATATTCAAAATCTTATAAAGTTATATTATTGAATACAATTCGTTAATTATTTCCGGCTGCTCATTTGGTAATGTCAGAGACGATTTGTTGTCAGGGATCGCTAATTATATACTTACAGTAATAAATATAATTATTTATTGTGCATTCGTTTGACCACGGAATAAACACAAAGAAAAAAACCGGAAAAGTACCAAAATACTTTTGTGGAATATAATCACAGAGTGTTTTATAAAATTAGTGCAAAGTGTGTAGGTTATAAAAATACAATGCTTAGGTTAAGACTAAAACTGAGAATGTTAATAGTTTATATCTTTTTACTGTCCACTCTTAAATCGTGGTTTAGATATAATAAAGAATAGAGTTTCTTTTATAATATAGATAGTTCTATAATGTGCTATAATTTTATTTTATGTGCTATAAGGAATGTTGCAACCCCATCTATTTTGGTACTTTTCTATGTTTTACAACATTTACCTTGTTAATTCACAATATACTATAAGTAATAATTTAACATTAAAATGTTAACATAATCAATTCAATATGAACATCCTTGAATTTCATTAACTCTATTAGATATCCTATATCTAATGTAATCATAACATAGTCATTCAAGGTAAGTGAACCATAACACTGGTTTTATTTAACATAGTAATCTTAACAGTGATCAATAATATATTATAGTTTATCTAAGGTCCATTTGGTACTTTTCTCTACAAGTGAGTCATCATTTTTATACATTCTTTGGACTATAATGGGAGGTACAAAAATACAATGTTACAATATACATACTGTATACATTTTCTCCTCTATTCCAGACATCAAACTTATCTGTGAATTTTGTATTACACAGTATTTTATAAATTCGGTAGAATTTATATATTACCAAAAATATGAATCTTAAATTGTTTTGTAACTGTCTTCATATAATATGAGTTTTAATTTAAACTGTGTTTTTATTTCTCTTCCCTGATGTCTGAGAAATCTGATAATCTAAACCTTCTGACTAATTCATAAATCCACTTACCACTTGGGTTTCTGCCTTTTTTTTTTTTTAAGAAACACCGCCGTTGCGGACTTATTTTACCTCTTTTGGGCTGAAGACCCTTCATCTAAATGAAAACATACAAAAGTCAACAAATTCTGAAATAATAAAATAAATATTGAACATTTTATAGCCTAAATGTTATCACAAGTTTTTTTTTTACATTGGAAATAGAAGAAAAACATATTTGTGGCACTTCTTAGTTTTATCAGTTACATGAAATACTTTCTAACAGCACTTGTTCTAAATGTCAACCTCTAGTTATAACTACCAAGTATAGAAATATTGAAAACCTCAATATAAGTAAAACTATTACAGCATTTATCTTGCTTGAAACTGTATTTATCGGCACTTCTTGCACAAGCCAAAATTTCTTTGTCATTCAGTGGCTAAAGGTTCTTTCTGCAAAGTCATTTGATGGAGGAAGAGAACACAAGAACTGTATCAGTTTTGAAAAATTACCATTAATTTGTTTTTCTTCAGGTAGCAAGTTTAAAATAACCATCCATCTTTTTAAACAAGAATTTTCTACACATTTGTTTGTTGCAGCAATGTTAATACACTCTTTCAACAGAGAAAATTCTGAATATAATTCATCAACATCAAGTTTCATTTCTAATTTCAAATCATGCACAACTTTCAAAATAATGTTAAAGTCAATTTCTTTCCTCAGAGACACAACACTTATCTTAAATAATATGTTTTTATCTGAGAAATCAAACCTAGAGGTGAGATATTTCAGTGCCACTTCATACCAACCTAGAAACTCATTCTGAACTTGTTGCACTTTTTCTCTAGCCAGATCATTAAGGAGTCATTGTTTTGAAACCAAAAAACTTATCTGATATTCTTCCTTCTAACTGTTTCTTACTAAAACATTGTTTAGCACATTTCTATACTCCAAAAAATATGTTACAGTCCTAAAAAATAGCTTATTTGTTAAATCTGTTGTTTAATATTAATTTACATTACTTTGTGGGTTTCTATTATTAATTTTGCCAATAGTTGGTTGTATTTAGCAGTAGCCTATGTCATGGTTTCACATTGATTACAATGTTACATTTTAGTTCATTAATCTAGAATACAGATGTTGGATTAGATTGTAGTATGAAATAAACTAAATAGCCTAACCTAATTTTTAATTTTACATACCTTTAAGGTTCTCTCTCCACTAGCGTTCATGGCTTGGGCTTGTAGAGTAGTAATTAACTGCTTAACATGTTTTCTGACTGTGTCAATTTGCTGATCTGTGTGTACATATTTGGTGACTTATTGTAGTTCGGCCATAATTTTAATTTTTTGATCACTGAAAGATGGGCCTACTTCCTTTGGAACACTTATCTCATGTAAGATAGTTTCTTCCATAATACCATCTTCCTCCTTTGGGATATCCATAATAAATGGATTTCCTTCGCTATAAGTTTCATCGGAAGTAGACCTTTCATTCTCATTCAGTCTTCGGCAAACAAGATGGATATGCTTACACATATTATTACGTATTGCATTGTCCATACATGAACACATATATTCATGGAAACAAGAATTACAGTGTACACACTGCAGATGGCACAATGTGCACTCCCTAATTTGCATTACTGTGTAAAATTCTCTTTGTGTTGATGACAGAACCTGCCACTTATTATCTGACATTCTAAAAACTGTCAATACATCCAACAGCAAAGTAGCTTTGTGTCGTGTTCGTAACGTTTTTAGTTTACCAACAAGTTTCTCTTTGTGCGTTTTTATTATTAAGTTAAAAAGTTTGTCTTTCAGTAGGTTTAATATGGCGCACAGTGTTGTATCCAATCTCCTCACATGTTTCGCTCTAAGGCAGCAGTGCTTCAATATTTTGTTGAAGTTTTCTACGGACATATTGGTATTTATACCTAAATTGATGCGAAAGCAGTAAGCCCATTGTCTGAATTTTTCTTGACTAATATAATGTTTTTCAAAATACTTATAAAATGTTTGTGTATCCTCATCTGTGGATAGTGTCTTGGAGACTTCAAGGATCATTTTTTGAAAAGTGTCTTTATCGAGTTCATGTAACAATGTCTGTAATGTTTTAAATGCACTGTCACGTTTTTCTTTTATTTTAATTTTTGTGTTTGCATTGGTCCTCCAAGCTTTTAGCACATGCCACGTACAATAAATACGGTTGTCTGAAGGCCCCATTGTTTTACACCATGCAGAATAGAAAGTGTCTTCCATGTCGGACATAAATGTACGAGTTTTAACACAACCCAATATATTCTTTATTTGATCAAAAAAAATCTTTAGAATAGTTAGTAAACTGTTAGTAAACATGAAGGCTGCAGGAAATCCCTCTCTTATTTCATCCATTGTCAGTAGTGTATATAACTGAAAGTTATAATTGTTCAGCCCATGCGTCCCATCAATACATACTATATCATTACTGTACTTTTTAAAAATAACTTTTTGCGCTTCAGACATGTATAGCAATAAGAAGTCTTCTTCTTTCAGTTGAGGAAACTCAAAACTAATTACTCCTTGTGGTTTATAAACCACTAAGGCAGTGTCCTTTGATGTTTTAAGATCTTCAACCCAAGCCTAGATGCTTACAGGATCAAATGGATGTTTTATAGCTTCTTCATTAAGGTTGAAGCTTTTTTCAATATTTATGATGTCTTTTTTGTTCATTAGGTGAATTCTTTGCAGACCACAGTTTGATACAGAACTCCTGATGCCTTTTAAAATTTCCTCGTGGGGTATCTTGGTTGCTAATTGTATTGCAATGCGCTGTCTCTCTTCCTTTGTTAAGTGAATGTACTTTAGTTCATTTTTATGGCCAACATGTGTTGAAAGAAATGAGACATGTACAGTGCCATTTTTTAATTTTTTCATCTTGATCATTGCTGGACAAAACCCATTTATTTTGCAGCTTCCCATAATTTTTAAGTGGCGTTTGTTTAGTCCTCGTTTCCTGTAAAAACCACTTCTGTGGCATTGGTAATCAGATACATTTCCATTTGACGTTTGTTTAAAAAAACATGTTGTTTTATTTTCAATTTCTTGTTTCCACGCATTAAATTCATCGACAGAATCAAAACTGTGATGTTCAAACTTCATAAAAATGCCATGTACATTTTCAAAATGACTGTAAATTTTCTGTTCATTATGTCCCCGTGGTCTCCTTGTTATGAATTTACAAATAGGACATTTTCTTTCAACCAAAAGTGGTTTTCCAATGTTATGATATTTTCTTTCATGGTCTATGAGGTGGTGTTTATGCTTGTATTTTGCATTACATAGAGTACACATGAAAGATCGTGCTAAGGATCCACTGTTATGTATTTTTAAACTTAATATGTGACGTTTTAAACTATACTGGTTAATTGTTGTATAAGTGCACATATCACATTTATAAATTTGTTTTGGCTCCGTAGAATGGGTTGATTTGATGTGTCGCTGCAAATAATTTTTTTGGGAATACTGTTTGTTACACAAAGCGCAAGTAAATGTAGCTGTTTCAATTTGCTCCCCTTTGGCATTTCTTTTGTGAACAATTCTAATATGCCGTTTACAATAAGAACTCTTACTGAACTCTTTGCTGCATAAATCACATTTTACAGCAGTAGTACTCATCTGAAAATAAACATAGCATTGTTTTCATTGAACTTAAATTTAATAACCAAATTTCAGATGAAACGGTAACAACTAAACTTTATTTATTCTTCCCATAATGGTCCTGTATTTTGTTTAATATACTTTCTGAAGTGACAGTTTGGGAATACAGTACTGCTGCATTGTGCTATCCTACCACATGTTCCACTTCTGGCAGCTGGGTTCTAACAGCAGATTATTGTTCAGATTAAAAGTTGTACATGCATGCACGCGTGCGCACACACGCACGCACATACACACAAAGTATTCTTAACTGCCCATTAAACAAAACATTAAATTTTGTTTCTAAAAATAACTAAAAATTACAAATGTCTACAAGATAATTCTTCTTATTCTCTTTTCTTTCAAACATTAGGCCTGCTGCCTGTTATGCTCTTGACCATGGCAGAACCGACATTTCACCACTGCCAGAGAGAAATCAGCTACATAGCAACTGTGTGTGTGTATGCGTGTGTGTGGCCCAGAGACGCCAGACAAGACTGCTGTATTATTACTCAGCAATATGGGTGTGCAGGCAGACTGACTAATTTTTGTTTAGTAAAGTAACAGTATTATAGAGCGATCATACAATAAACAGTATAAATTCCACACAGTTAAATGTGTGTTATAATTTCTTTTAGTCTAACAGCTAGATGGATTCTTACACTTTTTTCAAATTATTGATTCTATTTTTGAGCGATGGGTCAAAGAATTTTGAAATTTCTAAAACTGTACAGTATATTCAGATTTTCGTTAAAATTCTCTTTAATCGATGTCCCACATGGAATTTGTGATTTTGTCAAACTTTTGCCCCACTTTTTGAAATCTGGTGTCCCAAAATTTTGAAATGTACAAAAAATAATACTATATTTGTATACACTAATTTTACTTCTGTTGGCAAACAAACTAGAAGAAGGAATACTCAGATCTTTTGTTAGTCACTTTTTTTTTTAAATAGTGTTTTGAGAAGGAAAGAGTGGTTAGAGTTGTGAATTATATTGTTCATCTTTCTGTATAAGGAAAAGTCAAGAACTACTTTTACAAGAAATTGTGTGGTTGTAACAGGAATTTTACATTTCCCTGGAACGAATCCAATTGTTATCTCACTGAAATGTATTTCAATTGTGAAAGCATTACATATCAAGTAACTGAATGTAATGAGCATGCACCTGTGCACGCACGCACACACACACAGTACTTATTTTTTACTTGTTTGTTCCATAACATTGATTACAATTGCATCAAAATTGATCAAAATGAAATCAAATACATGTACATGTATACATGTACTACCCTCAAAACACGAAAAAAAGTCATTTTTCGAAAAGTGTCTGTGTGTAGATTTTTTTCTATGGCCAACGATAACAGCCGCAAATTCAAACAGAATCAAATAATTTTTTGCATACAGCCCTGAATTGTAGAGTTCTCAGGACCTATTGATTTTGGTGAAGATCAGTTAAGAGAAATGGGTAGTTTACCTGCAACATTTAATGTTTTAATAAGGGTAATTTTTTCTATGACGAACGATAACTGCCGTAAAGTCAAACAGAATCAAATAATTTTTTGCATACGTCCCTAATGTGTAGAGCACTCAAGGTCTTTTGATTTTGGTGAAGATCGGTTAAGAAGAAGGGGTAGTTTACCTGCGTTTTATGTTTTTATATGTGTACTACGTTGTTGGCAACAAAGAAGTAGTTTAGTGTAAAAATTCCTTCCCGGGCTGTTTGAGCAAAGTACAATGTTATCTGCAAAACCAGACATTTCGGCAGTGCCATTGACTGTCATCATGAGTGAAAATCGAGTGCGATAATGTAAGGTGGTATACGTTAGTGACCACATACACAGTACTGTGGTCAGGCTGAATCTATAAGTAGAAAGAAGTAGTTTCTGTGGAAATATTTCATTTCCATTATGATTTTAAATATAAATCTTTGAACATGGAATTAATGTATGGTTCTCCATACCGATATTTTAATTGCTTTTAGTTTTCATTAAATTGTTTGTATTTCAGTTTTACTCGAGTTTTACATTTGATATGTAAACGCATCAAGACAGAAATAATCGCTGCTGACATTGAGTTTAGCAATTTAACATGATAATGTTTGTTATATAGTAAATATATTCGTAATATAGTTATATAGAAAACATGATAGAAGACAATTCTTACCTTTAACTAGGTTACTTAAACACGCATCCAAAATAGATACAAAAGCGCGCGCGGTAAAAACTTGTACCAAAATCAGCTGACCCCGCTAGGTGGCACGGTGTGTCGGTGTCACGGTCGGTCAGGCACTTGCCCCTCCAGTGCCCCCACCATGTCGCCAGATTACTCGGTTAACAGCTCCGTGGACCTCCCCGCAGAATCTTGTTAGTGTCTGCACTGCACTGATCGGTGATTAGAGAGACGGGCGCGGAGAGGGTGGAAGGGCGCACGGCGCACGCGCATCAAGAGAGGGAGGGGACGAAAAGCGTGGCGACTGGCGACGGTTGACTTTATTGCGTACTTTTGGGACGTCTGCGCTGCGACAACAGATATTTGAGTAAACAACGATGGCATGACAGATCAAAAGGATCGCATCCCGGTAGCTAAATATGAATGACACAAGATTACCTGCAACTGCAATGAATGGTTTATAATCTTTAAAATGTCTAAGATAATACTATTACTGAATCTGTGTTAAATTCAATATTATTGTTGAAATTGTGTGTAATTCCAATATTCTTCTTCTGTAAATTGGTTTTACAAGAGTTATAAATGGCAAATATTTTATTTATTTTCTTTGTGGAGGTAAAATAAATAAAAAAATATTTTGTAATTTTAAAAAATCCTACTTCGTGCTGCCCCCCTAGCCGCGGCGCCCGGGGCGACCGCCCCGCCCTCGGAACGGCCCTGCATAGGACTATATGGATGTTTTTAAAATAAGGGTGAGTGACCACGCCCACTAGTGTGAATGAGAAAGGCGGTATGTTTTAAAAAGAATGCACACACACACACACACACACACACACACACACACACACACACACACACACACACACACACACACACACAAGTAATGTGCTAGGAAAATATGTAACTGTACAGACGGGGGTGACAGGGCTCCGTGGTAGGGAAGGGACATTTGAATTATAGCTTGTTGTGTGTGGCCTAAGGGGAGGGATGGGGGTGTGAAGGGTTTGGTTTTTACCTTCTTCTTGTTAATGCCGATCTGACGTTGAGCTGAGAAGCTTGAAAGCGCTAATCGGAATAATTTTTCTATAGTGATGTGCAACAGTAATAATTCTGTTTATAAAAATTTCCGCACTAATTATAACACAACACTTCGCTACAATACTTCTACAACACTCGATCAGCACTAAGGAAATCGCTCACTGTCAAACTGTTTCACAAAGCCAGCCTCTATCCCTTATATACGTAGCGCGTGTGTTCTAGAAACTTCCCATCCTTACTCAGGTGTGTCAGCTAATAATGCGTATTTCAAATATGCTCTTGAAGAATCTGAAACATACTTGAGCGTGGCCTTGACTGAGGCACAGCTGCTTGACATTGGAAGGACATGCTCGGTTGTTCGAGAGGGTTCTCGTTACAATATTTTGAAACCCCGGTTTTATCACCCCTTCGCACGTTGATTCAAGGATGTTGCCACATAAATGTTTTAAGCAACTTATAGTTCCTGTTAAAGTGCGGTACTTTTTATGTAAAATCCTGGAATAAAATCTTCTCATTTTTCCAAATTAAAGTCAAGAAACTGCTAATTTACCTGTGCAAAGACTATGGTTCAAACTATAGAAATATTAGATTAGACAAGTCATGACATAGACAGCCCTGTGTGCCTGGGCAAAAAAGATAAAGGTAGGCTTTGCTTTGGTTTACTGGTGCGTGCGTAATTTTTTTTTTAAGACTGCAGAGACATAACGTATTTAGTAAATGTTGAGTGTCTGCATTATTAAACAAAATTGTAACTTGATTTGATTAATTTACAAACATTCTAATTCCTTTGATTTCTACAAAATTACTTATAAGCCTTATTTTAACACACGCAACTCGCTTAGAAATAGATCTACGTTAAGTGTTTACGAAATTCTGCTGAAATTTTTAAGAGCTCTGGAGGGTATTGATCCCCTGATTCCCCCTGTTTTATTGTTCATTGTCCGCACTTCGACGTTTGTGTCTGTTGCCATATCTAGCAGTGAAATATTTGAATTGTAATTACATTTATTCATTTAAATACACTAATAATTGCTTACTTAAACTTTGTTCTCATATATCGGTCTCCGAAAACCAATAACATTTTTACAGCATATGGCATCGAACAGATCCTCTTTTCAGACGAGCTGGCGCCAAATAAACTCGGCAAAATAACTTTCACTATGATGTTGAGCAGTAACACTGTGGTTTATACTACGCTATGAAGCAGATCCCACAACCGTTCGGTGGCCTCTGTATGAACTCCGGATAACCAGGGTCGACGAAGTTGTATCTGTGACCGAATGTCAAATGACAAGAACGTTGGTAGGTGCGTCAGTTTGGTAGACACGGCCTTCTACATGGCGTCCAGCAGTTTAGGGAATAGGCCCGTTCCAACAGGCAATGTACCAAACATTTTGCCGTCCTAATGTGTTTTTTCTTTTAACTTCTCTGTCAGTTTCGATTCACGATATTTATTTTTAAAAATCTCATTGAATTTAAAAAAATAACAGCAAATTGCAAAAAACCTTAAATTACAAATCTTGTTGATTTAGGTAGCGAAATAAAACGTTTTTGCTATGTGAACTTGTGAGGCCTCTAGTGTTAGATCATGAAGTGCATTACGATACTATAGGCATCGTTTTAAACGTGGATTTGCTGTTATTCTGTTTATAGAATGAAGAAAATGAATAGTGTTAGTTCTGTTTTATGTGCAGTTTTTGTTATTAGTTTTGTGAGTGAATGTGATATCGGGCGATTGGGAAGTTGGAATAACTTTTAAATGTGTACCTCCATTCACCAGGTGTAGAAAGAATTTTTGGAATTGTCCCAATACCCGTACCCGCACTACATTTGCGATGTTTTGAATATGCGATTGTGCACTACCTACGAGAAGACAAAGCCTAAGCGCTTGGCCGTGACGTCATCACAAGTCGACGAACGCTAGTCAGCTGTCTACACACAGCCTAACGCACTATAAACTAATAAATGTTTCGATACATTTAATCTGTTTATTTTGAACGCACACGTAAAACCTTGCAAGCATTTTTTTTTGCTTTAATTATATTCATCAAACCTATTTTAATACATCGATAGCAAACACGGGTATTATTATTTTTCCGTCAATTTAAAATGTTAATCTCCATGAGAAATTTTACGTTAAATATGAAAATCAATTTTCACAAAACGATCGAAAAAAACAATGGATACATTTGTAAAAATAGCCTATTAATTTTTGTTTATAAAGAATGTTTTTAAAAAATGACTGCTATGGTTTGTCAGCAATTGAGCATCAATAATCTTCCATATATTACACATTAGAGTGTACAAAAATTAATCTTTTTCAAGTATAAATTTTTTGTCTCAAAATTAAGATATTAGGAATTTATAAAAACTGATAGGCATTTCATGAATATTTTTTTATAAATTTCATCTAACCTAAATATATTATTCTAAACTAACACAATCATATTCATGATATAATTAATAGTCATACTGGATTTGGTAGTGGTTATAAAATTATTACGATTTAGGTCTACAGACAATTTAGGCTGTTTTAATGTAATCAGTTTTTGACATGATAGTGTCTTTTAGCTGGACATCATTTGAAACTTTCTGTAACATTTTATTTACCGTCACGCTGTATGATGTCATCATTTTTTCCACACTTTCGATTCCCCACAAACTGATTTCTCACAGTTTCAAAAGCCTAAAAACATTATCATGCTTCGATGTTTCGGTTTCGTCGAAATTCTTTCTTTTTTATCACATAGGAAATTATGTGGTCTACTTCACATCTTTCACATTGGTAACACATGGCAAGATTCATATCTGCAACATGATGACGTAATACTGCAACTATTACACTGTTGTATTTTATTTGAAATATAAATGATCATATCTACTACAAAACACAAATCTGCGTGTTATCAAACGAACATAAATTTTTAAACATAACGTTTTATTTAAAAAAATAAAATTTTTCATATTACAGGAATGTGCTAAATTACAGATTGGAATGATGAAATTACTATGTACTGTCTTCTCGTAGGTAGCGGATTGTGTCGCCATACGTACTACGATGTGAAAAAGAAGAAGTGTACTAACTGTAAATTATTATAAAGCGAAATACGTGTTTCTTTTTTATTTGTGAGGTTAGGTAAAAATGGTTTTGGTTTTTAGCTTACCGTTTAAAGAAATAAAAACCATGTTTAGGAAAACTACGACGTTTAATGTGTATACACAATGCTTGAAGAAAGTAACATTAACAACAAAGAACATAACATATTTTTAACAAAAAACAACAGAAAAAAGTGAAAAATACCATTATTTCTGAATAGTAGCCTAAGATTAAAACTAAAAAAAAAGAACGTATTAACAAATGAAAAGAAGAACTGTTATTCGTTAGGTGGTTGATATTCTTTTATGTTATTCAGTAAAATCTCGGAAACTTCACTGGAAGGAAATTTTGCGCGAAACACGACACAAATGGAGACATAGGATATAGCACCCTGACTTCCTTCGAGTTGGTTGCTTTTCCAGTGATCTGTACAAAAACCGAGTATTAGTGGGAATCGAGTTCTGCCATAAAAAGGGAGACATGTATAGGCTAGTAATTAGACAAGGAGTGGGCCCCTGGGCCACTCCGCCTTACTTCGAGTTGGTTGCTTTGTCTGTGATGCGCATAAAAAAAAACGAGAATTATTGAATAAATAAGTACTGTCGGTAAACGAGTTCTGTCACAAAAAAAGGAGACGTGTACAGTAACAGGCAGGTTACTTCGAGTTTTTTTTTATATGGATTTCACAAAAAGCGAAAGCGAGTATTATTTTAAAGGCATATTGGTTCCATTGTCATTTTGGAGTTATATTATTGCTAGAAATATTTTTCATAAAAAATCTGACAATGAAACACGATTGCTGTCTTCAACAAACTGTTTTATAACATACACAAATAAATGTTCATGACTTCTATTACCCAACTAAAATTATATGCGATATCCACTACATATCGATGCCAATAATCGCATAATCGAAACATCGTAAACGAGTGCGGGTACGGTTATTGGGACAGTACCGTCTGTTTTATCGTTTTGATACAATTGAAATTTATTGAAAATTTTTTGGTTTTTCTTTTTACTTGTTTCTACTTTTATCTTCAAGTGAGTATAATTCTTCAGTATTTTGGTCAAATTGTGTTGCTACGTCTGACATTTTTTTTAGTATTTACCTTGAATCTGATTGCTTCGTGTCTTAGATTTTTTGACTTCTTTTGATGTTTTATATCCTTTGTTGAGTAGTGCCACCCTTGCAGCTTTAGTGTTATAAAAAATATAGGCAGCTGTCAGCTGTCTGTATCAGCTATCAGCTAGCAACTGTCTGTATCAGCTGTCAGCCAGCAGCTGCCTGTAAACATAAGATCTTAATTACTAATTATGTTTTATAGAAAATTGGAAAAAATTAAATTTCCCAAAAGCAAATATATTTACCTGCACTAATTATCCTGGTGACATATGTGAATATTTTATATAGAAATTGATGTTGTCCTATCCCTTGATAAATTGATTGTATTGTCTTCAGGCTAGCAACAGTATGTCTCTAACATTAGACAGACAGACAGAAGATGCACGGGGCGTCTCGTGCCATGGTTTCTTTGTGTCTACGACTCCAGTATTCATATAAGCCTACACTGCGAAGACATTAGTATTCTCTATTGCACGTTTCCTGTTGAGTTGTCAAATGATTATCATACGCATTATTATTCAAGACCATATTCTTCCTCTTAAACAAAGGTTAGAATTCGAAGACGGTAGTCTTGCATCTTGTTATCTAAAGTAACTACGGTACTTTCCCCGACCGTGGAAGACTGGGAACATCATTATGATTCCGAAACTCATAAACCTGCAGCGCTTCCTGGAAGCTATCGCCCTATATCGCTCTTGCCACCTATTTCGACAATATTCGAGCGACGCTTGTCTGGCCCGTGGTGAATGACATCAGGCTCGGGTTTCAACAGGGTCATTCGTCTGCTGTTCAGCGAGTCAGGATCGTTACACAGTTAGCAAACGCCACTAATAGGCAACAGTGCGCGGGCGCTGTCAGCTGGATATGAGCAAAGCCTTCGATAAAGTCTGGTACGAAAAAAAGGCCCACTCTATAAAATAGCCCACACACCAGAACCACAGACCATTCTCATACGGTCATATAAGCATCGACGGGACGTGCTCTCGGGTCCGCCTCAAGGATCTGTTCTCGGCTCTGTTCTGTACCTCGTGTGCACGAACTACCAGCCGGTGTATCCTGGAGCGACATTGTCACTAACGCTGTGCTCCCTTGACAATCTCTCCTGATAGTCACCAACAAGCGTGGGCTGGCAGCATTCCGAAACCATACGCTCCGCTTCGTCTCGCGGACTTCGTAGTAAAGTCAGAAATTATTTTGTACATCGGGGCCTTCGTATTCCTTCCCTGGATTCCATATTTCACCCGTTTCCTGGCAACGAATTTGTTCGCAAATGTCGGTGAATCCTCCTTACTATAAATCCGTCAGCTAAACAGTTGGACAACACTCCTCTGGTAAGTGTCAAAAGCCCTCAGGCACTCATGGTACACCATAGGCCATTCGTCACATAAACGCCAAATAAATCCGTTGCCTGGCTAAAGGCAGAAGATATACTTTGGCGGCGGCTTCCCTATTCTTGCTTAGTTCAGCGTCTCCATCAAGGCACATCAAAAGACAACAGAAACAACTCGATTAGGTTGCGCTGTCGTCCTAACTATGGAAATCGCGAGGTGTGCAAGTGTCTACTTGCGGGAATCACAGAGCTGTACCCTAGTGCGTGGAATTAGGCCGCAACAATCCACTCATGCGAGTGGCGTATCTAGAATTTGTCTTTGAGGGGGGGTTCGGGATCGGGTAGGGGGGTTCGGGATCGGGTAGGCTTCATAAAAAATACAAAACAAATGAAGACTAATCAACACTACTGTCTTTAAAGTGGCTGGAAAAACACGTGATAACATCGTGAAATCAATCCCATTAAAGTGAAAGGTAATAACACAATAAAAATACGCGTCATTGAAACAATGTTAAAAGATACTTATTGACTGAACTGATTTTTCTACGTATACCCGATGCTGCGTAATAAACCTGTTTGTATATTTAAAAAAGAGCTACTACAATATTAGCGTACACAACTGACAAAAATAATAATAAAACAGCTAAAAATTACGAGATTAACAAAAATCGTCAACTTTTTTGACCCTCTGTGGGGGGGGGGGCCTGTCCCATTCGTCACCCCCTTAAATACGCCCCTTCTTATATACCATGTCGTGAAAGCGACCCGAATCCTAATACCCTTCGACGCCAGCACTTGACCACGCTGGATCACAAGAAACTGGCCGTTTATCGAGCTGGGACCTAGACAACACACACACACACACATTAGAGCGATAAGGACGAGGGATTGCTACTTCTGTCTATCTGTCTGCCCCTCTCTCTCCCCCCCCATAAAAAAACATTAAGACATGTACATAAGCCCACCACACACTTATCGTAAATACAGATAAATTCATAGACGGTTCTTTACATTACCTTCTCACAACCTGTTGTACTGCTCCACTCACCCATTCACATTAGAGTTGACAGAATCCATAAATTATTCAGAGCATTGCAGAAGGGTACAGAAGCACAGACTACAGAAGCAAGGATATTATGAGAATTAAGAGATTTAGCATTAAAATGAATATATAAAAAGTTGAAGGTAGAGGGATAGGAATGAGTGGAGGAGGGCAAGAGGGATGGAAAACTGATGAGTGAGATTCAAGTGACTTATCACCCTCCTCCCCCAATTGAGGTTTAATGGCTCAAAATAGTGGCTGTAAGAAACAAACATAAGGCCTCGATTATGAGGACTCAGTGAGTCCTCTCATTACTTGCTGTCAAGTTCAGGGACATATTTACAGGAGGGGGGGACAAAAGAAACCAAACCCCCTCAGAAGGCCAAAAAAGTTGAATTCTGTTAATCTCTTAATTCTAAGGCTCTTAATTTTTTCAGCTGTGAATGCTAATATAGTAATGACTAGTTTTAAAATGTACAAACAGGTTCATTACACAGCATTAGCATATATATTTGAAATACAAAATATAGGAAAAAGCAATTCAGTCAATAAGCATCTTGTGAAAGATGTTTCAATAGCATATCTTTATTGTGTAATCACCGTTTACTTTAATGGGACTGATTTTGCCACTTTACATACTGTAATGTTCATTAGTCTTAATTTGTTTTGTCTTTTGTATGAAGCAGACCCGACCCCAGACACCCCATGGCCAAATTCTAAATATCCCACTGATCAAGTTCAATATATGGGGATAAGGGGAATACTGTAGTCATAATAGACAGAGACGAACACACATCAAAGGTTAATGATTTCATATTAAATAATAATATTGTAATGATACAAACAGACCCAACTACAGAGTACGTCAAAGTTTTGAATAACAAAATTAATCAATGTAAACAGTTGTTTGATAACGCCACACGCCGGTCACTAAAACCCATTAACGCAGAGGCACCACAGTTTATTGACCTACCAAAAATCCATAAGATCAATGTACCGATCAGGCCATTGATAAATTTCACAACTGCGCCGAGCTACAATGTCAGCAAAAACTTGCAGTAAAAATAAAAAACAGTATAAAGATATCCTTAAATTTTTAGTGACCGTTGTGCCGGTCACCGGCAGTCGAAGGTTTTAGAAAAGTAATTTTAAAATAACGCGAACGCAAGGGTCAGTTAAAGCGACGAGATTTGTACGGCTCCGTTGAAGCTGCGCGCGCACTCTGTGGGGAGGTTTGGCTGTTTGTTAGATTATGTGACCTGATTCAGTCACCGACCGGCACTCAAAGAAACAGCTGACTCCTCATCCGAAGAGATTGTACTACGCAGTTTTTTCTTCTACTCTGATGGCAGGCTGAATTTACGAGACTTCCCGGTAAGTGATCATAGCATCTTATTGTATGCGTCAAAAATAATTAAATTTGATTAACGAAATGTATGCAGCCGTATGAGAGATACGAATGTATGTGGGGCGACCCGGCAGTGTGTATATTAACAGATTTATTTAATGTTCAGTATGTACAGCTTAGGTTCCTTTTATTATTATTATAATATTGTAAGAGTCACTGTAATCGTTTCATAGAATGTTATATAAATTATAAGCTAAAGTCAGTGCGTAGGCATGAAGTGAATTGTGCCTGTACATGCACCAGATTGCTCACGGGTTCTCTTTAATTAACTATGGCAGTAAAAATAACTTGTGAGACCACCCTTAGAGGAAACACTATTGGTATTTTGGTTGTGTGCAACTGTGAGTGCCTTGAATGTGATCATTTTTTGGGAAATTGCAATAATTGTGCCGCCACGTGGCAATCTAACCTGTTGGATTCTGTCGGAGCATGTTAAGAGCTCGTGCAAATGACTTTACTCTACGCCTTTTAATAAAATCTTTTTTATTTTTGAATTAATCATCCCATGGTAGACTTTATTACTCCTTAAGCAATTTGCAAAGAAATTATAACCGAAACTTTGTGCATTTATCTTGAGTTGGTTGAAGGCCCGTTCTGAGGTTATTGACCTGGGAACTTGGGTGTACATTTTTTTATGAACAGCATTTCTAATTTTTATGAATTACCAGGGTTCTCGCCTAAGCCGGAGATGCTGGTCTCACTGATAGAACTCCATCTTCATCAGCCATGAACCATCATACACGCACCTGTTCGGAGAAAGGAGTCGGGTGAACCAATTCAAGATGTATCACATGCTCATCATAATTAAGGTGATATGAACTCATTTATTTTTTGTTGGCCGGGCCTGCCGTGCTCCTGATTCACAGTTTAAATTTCTTTTGAAACCATGTGCCCATGTGGCCAGACAGTCTGCTATAGGGTGTGTCAGCTGAACATTATGTGACTTTAATAATTTAACTTCATTAAACTAAGTACATCTTACAACGTTAACATCTTATAGGATAATTTACTTTTCTTTGAGCAATACCACAATAGAAAATACAAACCATTACGTTTACTTATATTGTATAGATATATTTTTTAAAACGAAACAAAACAAAACAGCCCAGTATTTGCATACATACATTCATTCATTCAATCTTTAAAATTTCCCTTATTCAGAGCTCTGTACAAAAAATAGAAGTCAATTATTGTCTGGTATTTGATTTACTCATGGCGTCTGTGCACATGTTTGTATATTTATATTATTAATAACTTTCGGCCCGCCACCCCATTATGTTCCACACGGCCGCTGCCGCCTCGCAACCACGCCACTACCGATTTACATTTTGTTATATAGCGAATACGAAAATTTGTGTCCAGTCAGAGGACGCACTACTGTCAGCATCCGGCGGGTTAAGATGTTATTCTCCGACTGACGTTACATGCGGCCGGACATCACTGCCTTGCCTGCCAACAATTTCGTCGCTGCACACAGCCTTCGTTGTCCAAGTCTCATCAGTTGCACACACGACACATGGGATTTTCATGTGTTGGATGTTGACGATATTTAGTGTTCACTGGTCGACGTCACAAATGTGGCAGGACTTAATTTCGTTTCCGTCGTGTTGAGACCACGTGCTGGACAAAATTCATCTTCAAGCCATGTTGTTTTACCAACTTGGCGTCGGTTGCGCGATTGCTGGTGGTGGCGCGTTTGTGGGTGTGTGTCACACAGTCGCAAAGTTCTAAGAATCTTCAACCCGCACATTCCATTGCAATTGTTTCATCACCGTTTCTTTGTTCGCTACGAGTTAGATTCAACCGGGGACTGGCCACGCATATGAAATAAATTGTTGCAAAAAGTTTAATAAAATAAAACCCCTCCCTTTTGCCCCGTTACAATACCCCCCCCCAATGAGAGATCTTCTGTCGAAACAGAAGACATCTCATAAGAGGATCGGTGAGGATATGGTGCCAACAACCCCCCATTAGTTCTTATTCATCATGGGTACACTACCCCCCTGGCTTGGCGACTATGGCCGCACCTGAACGATATGACTGGACTTCTCTATTCGAGATCCCAACACCATAAAATCGAACAGACACGCACCACAGCACACCTAACCTTTTACCATGCTACCCCCCAAACTCCAAATCCCTGGCCTTATTCCATGCCAGATCCTCAATCGATATGTTCCCCCTTGTCATGCACACTGGGCTGCCTTTAGCAGTTACTGGGCTCATACACACACTTATAAATACTCATTAAACAAAATTTTATTCTCACATTCAAAAAGTTCATTAAGTTGAAAGCAAACTGCTCTATCTCCATTACTTGCTTCAAAATCGAAAAATAAAAATCTTTTATCTGAATTGATTAATTCTCTTCGTTACTATTAATAATCAGAAAAACAAATAAATTGAACATGTAATTAAACATGAACTCCCTTATCCTAACATTTGATTATACATACATACTAAACAATACAATTCAATACAAAAAACATTAGTAACACATATAAACAATAATACACTCAAAACTCAAAAAACATCAATTAGATGGCAGGAACAAAAATAAAAAAAAAATTGTAATTTATTAAAATATACTTTTCTCAATATTCAGAAAATTTAAAATTATTTAAATCAATCGAACAACAAAATTGGCATCACTTCATTGCCAAAACTGGTCTAGTTTACATCACCCATCAGCTGATCAAACTGGGTCAAGTCCACAACCTTGACCTACATAGGTTATACATAGGCTACATCATAAAATACATTAAACATCTTTAAAATTCTATCTTCAAACACAACAACATAATAAAATGTGACCTTTAAAATTAACATAGTATTATTATAATTAACAATAAAATTGACATTTAAATTACTCAAAATTACACATTTTACAACTTTACTTTATTCTCAAATTCTATTAAAGTTTGTCACTTGTTTCCATTAAGTTTATATTTTTACTATGACTCTCTTTCTTTTCATTCTCAATCTCCATTAGTTTGGGTGATCTAATTATTCATAATAACTTGATTGTATCCACTTGGCATTTATATATATTCATAACCCCCTTCTGACTCTAACACTCATTAACAGCTTTAACTAATATGACACCCAACTCTATCAAAACATCTATCAAACATTCTCTAAACCCAACTTACTACTCAACTCAATTCGCATCGTTCTACTCTTATAAAAAAAATACTCTCTACCCCTTTGTACTCGGGATGTGTGTTCCCCCCCCCCAAAAGCTCATTCCCTTATCTGGTTCCTGGACTTTCCTAGGCAACCATTTCCGGCATTAATCAGTCCCTTCCCACCCCAACCCTTTTGTTGCAGACTCCTTACCACACCAACCCCCTTACAAAATTCCCATCAACTAATTTACCCTTCCAATACATTACTCTCAACTATAAAATATTTCCACTTATTTATTAACTCAATATATCAACCAATACTCTACATATTTTCCCCATAGCTACTGTGTCACTATTACTTCTCAAATTCTACATCACATTAATTCACAACAATATTATTCTCTCTGGTACCCCTTTTATCTCAACTTGGACTGATCTACCTGTCCTAACAAAATATTAATCACCCAAAATCTCCCATCTACTATCTTTTACACATCATTTAAAATTCTTAACTATATCAAATTACTTCCATCATTTAAATCAAAATCTTTTAACACATTAAAATCATTATATTCAAACATTAGTTACATTGGAAATTTGCAAACAATTTATCAGTGACATTCTACAGCGGATCAGCTGATTTTCTAGGCAAGGTGAATGACCTTACTATAAACACAAATTATATCAAGTTTTACTTTACATATTGTATTAGGAAATTTATACTTACAGAATATCACTCATACACAGTCCTAAATATACAAATATAAACACCAAACACCCTGTACCTTCTGAAACAATTTTAACAACAATGTTATTCCATACTAAACAATTTAACATTTATTTATTTATTAATTATTGTCAAATTCACATCTCATAAAATAATTCAAGTTCATTAGAAAAATCCAATTATATAACATTTTAAACCAATCAAAATATTTAATCATCTCAAATTATTTTAATTAAATTAATTATTGAAAACACAACATATTTAATTACTCTCACCAATTACAATTCGTTAATTACTGTCTTCAAAATTATTTTGTTATTTATTTAAACTGCTCAAAATATTATTACTATCAAAATCAATTTCTATTACGTACACATTGTTTACATAAAACATTTTACAATACACACAATCAATTTCACTAAACATTTATTTACAAATTATTCGTCATTATTATTCCATTTTACCACACTTCATTTCCAAATCAGCCAGGTCATAACTACAACTTAAACTATTTAGAATGTCCTTTTATTACGTGTATGTTCAACTTCCATCGTCGTGTATATACCTAACATATTTATAGCATAAACCATTTTTATTTACATCCAATTTCTTATTATTATTCTTATTATAAACCATTACCTCTATGTCATTCATCTTCCCTTTTATTATTTCATAAAACTTGTCACGATTATTTATTTTTATCCAGTCTCCGTAAGTATTTGTTGTTACACCCAGGTAAGTTATTTTCTCATCATATTCCTCCACTACAAGTACACTAATTCTTCCTACAGGTACATATTTATCATCAATATAATCATTGTCTACTACTGCACAAGGTATGTCTACGTTATTTATCATAATTCTCTTAATATTCATCTTCTCTATCAGCTCTCCATAACCTCTATTTATCTTGAACCACTCTAACTCTTTCTCTCTCTCATAATCACTTTCATCACCACACCCTTTCTCATTCTCTCTCTCACTCCATGCAGAGGGCAATACCACAAAATTCTTTTAAACACCAACTGGCCCTACCAGATAAACACAAAAAACTTATTTGACCATTTGCCGACCCATCGTCACCCAAATGTCCTAGTGAGGATCTTTTTATCCCCATAAACCACTTGTGAAAACTCTGTTTCACATTTAACCCCATAAAAATTTGCCCCCTGTTCACCCTTTAAATTATCTCTACATTCTTTCTCCAACTCATCAATGCTAATCATTACTCCGTTAATAACACCAACTAACTTTCTACTCTTATTTTCACCATTACTTACCGTATCATTCTTAGATACTCCATTTTCCGCTATACAATCATTATTCTTATTTAACGTTATTTCACCATTATAATTACTTATATTACTACCACCACTTACCTCGTCTACTATTCCTCCATTATTTTTCGTTATATTACTACCACCACAAACACTTACCTGTTTTAATTCAACTTCTGAGTTCTCCTTTAATCTGTCTGCCTCTCGTTTCCACTTCTTGTCCATCTCGTCAAAATGTTTATTCATCATGTCAAAACCCTTATCCATTATTTCCTTTCTTTCATCTAATACTGTTTTTAACCCGTCAAAACCCTTATTCATCATATCAAAATGTTTATCCCACTTTTTCTCCCTCTCGTCAAACCGTTTATTCATATTATCAAAATGTTTGTTCATTTTATCATACATTGTTTTCAAAAGATTCATCACATCATTTGTTGAACACCCGACTTCTTCAGTTTCTCTTACATTAGCCATGTTTATGCAATTTTTTATATAATACCCTTTATAAAACTACTATTATTATAAAACCAAAACACCTAACACAACTGTAAACCATAAGAACCCAAACATAACCTATTCACACATACGTAATTATATATACGATAAATTTTACATACATACGCCGTTACCAATTCCTATTTTCTGTGCTTTGAAACAGGTCTAGTTCCTATAAATTTTATACGAACATCCTGGCAGCGAGTCGCCATTGTGAAGATACTTGCCTTTTACCTATTTTAAAATACTACACTCATCATAATACTCACCGCTGCCAGAATTTTACTTACCGTCATTGTCCCCGTTAAACTTACCTTATTAAACTGCCCAGGTCGCCACGATATTTTTCTAAGGTTATATATCGAAACCTTTACACTTTTGCCCTTATAAAAATCCCGCCATCTGACTGCATTTTAAAATTCAGAAAACCCCCGATTACGTTAAACAAGTTGTCAGCACAGAATACTAGGAAATGGTTATGGCGTAATAACTACACTAACACATGGTTATGCTACAAAACAAATATTTTTACTGTTATCTTTATCTTTAACTTTAACTCAGTTAACATCTTACAACTTTGACATCTTATAGGATAATTTACTTTTCTTCGAGCAATACCACAATAGAAAATACAAACCATTACGTTTACTTATATTGTATAGATATATTTTTTAAAACGAAACAAAATAAAACAGCCCAGTATTTGCATACACACATTCATTCATTCAATCTTTAAAATTTCCCTTATTCAGAGCTCTGTACAAAAAACAGAAGTCAATTATTGTCTGGTATTTGATTTACTCACGGCGCCTCCCTGGCTACGTCGCACTGTGCACATGTTTGTATATTTACATTATTAATAACTTTCGGCCCGCCAGCCCGTTATGTTCCAAACGGCCGCTGCCGCCTCGCAACCACGCCACTACCGATTTACATTTTGTTATATAGTGAATACGAAAATTTGTGTCCAGTCGGAGGACGCACTACTGTTAGTGTCCGGCGGTTTAAGATGTTATTCTCCGACTGACGTTACATGGGGCCGGATATCACTGCCTTGCCTGCCAACAATTTCGTCGCTGCACACAGCCTTCGTTGTCCAAGTCTCATCAGTTGCACACACGACACATGGGATTTTCGTGTGTTGGATGTTGACGATATTTAGTGTTCACTGGTCGACGTCACAAATGTGGGCAGGACTTAATTTCGTTTCCGTCGTGTTGAGACCACGTGCTGGACAAAATTCATCTTCAAGCCATGTTGTTTTACCAACTTGGCGTCGGTTGCGCGATTGCTGGTGGTGGCGCGTTTGTGGGTGTGTGTCACACAGTCGCAAAGTTCTAAGAATCTTCAACCCGCACATTCCATTGCAATTGTTTCATCACCGTTTCTTTGTTCACTACGAGTTAGATTCAACCGGGGACTGGCCATGCATATAAAATAAATTGTTGCAAAAAATTTAATAAAATAAAACCCCTCCCTTTTGCCCCGTTACAAAAATCATGGTAACAAAAACAAAGATCATACGACTTGCATTAAAGGCTAAAGTACAGAATATAGAATACTTCAATATGTTGATGATACAAATTTTAAAGTGTAACGTGTCAATTTTGGGTCCTTTTATTTTTTACAGTATGGGGTATGTACATTTTTGTTTATTTCGTGTTTGTGCGGGATTTCTAAAATTATTGTGCAACGTTATTTTCATTGTAACAGACCACGTGTTGACTGAACAGTTTGGAACAAAGGCGAGACGCAATTAATATTGTGTAACGCGACAAAGGAATTTGCAACACCCCAGATTCTAAGAACTTTGTATATGTGTGATCACGCCCGTATGTAACATTGCCGGGCGGGGCGCTGGAGTGACGCCGTGAAAACTCAACCGAAGCTGTGAACATGGTGCCGGAGCAAACAGTTTGTCGCAGCTACCAAATAAATACAGGAAACGCCGTTAAACCACGCCCACTGCTACTGACGTCAATATAACAGATGCCAATATTGTCCTCTGGTATCACGCATATAACTCCTGTATTCCCTGTATAAAGTGATTATGCATCAACAATGAGGCATGGACGGTGACGAAAATCTGTTGGCCGTGTATACGCATTTCCTCCCTCGCAGACAAGGAAGCTGCCCAGTCAGTCGTTGATTGTGTCGGCCGACACAGCGCCAAGTGCGCTCTGCTAACCTCTTATCAGTTTTTTTTTAATGAAATAACAGTGAGACTCATGTGACCGCGGTCGGAACAAAAAACGGAGAACACGTATATCGATTTTTCGGACACTAACAACAAAAAGTTTAAAAAGGGGAGTAATAATGACTAACCGAAAACCACGTTGCCGACGGGGGGAGGGACATTATTAAAAATGTTAAGGGTTTTATAATTATGTGTGTCCGTGTGTGTGTGCAAAATTGCAGGCTGGGCAGTCTGAATGAAATAGATTAAGGTAAGCTAGTAGAATAAGATTGAATATGTAACGAATCACCAGACAAAGAAGAAATTATTTCCAAGTTATTTTATATACAAAAGCATGGTAAAAATTTGTTGAAATTTAAATGATTTACAAATAAAATTAAAAGGTAAATTCTCTTCATTCAAAATGTGTCAGAATAATTATTTCGTAACCTCACACTGTTTCTGATCTCACTTATAGAACTCGGGGGGACCCTTAGGAATAACGGTAAGTACAATAAAGTGAAATAAATGTATAAATAAGCGTGTATTTATACAAAAGTTAACTGATAACAGTAAACCGGAAGACTTTCAAAATACGTGAAACAAACATGCTAGAGAAACAATAATTACTAGAAGGTTATTTTATGCAACTAGTTAATTGCTGCAGCAGTTGGCGAACGGATGATTTGTAAGATAACAAAAATATACTGTAATAAACAATTTAAACAAATATTTATTAACAAAAGATGAACATTAACTACCGTAGTTACGTCAGATTTTGGTCACACAAAATGAAAGAAACAGTAAAAATAAATTAACAGACATTTTTTATATATATTTTAAATGTTTAGTTACATCTTCCACATTATTTATGTATCTTAGTATTTTATTCCAATCGTACTAGTACGTAGATTTTCCTTTTGTGTAACCTAGTAGGTTCAAAGTATATGGTTTTGCACGAAAATACAGTTTGCACTGTGCACATGAACATCAAATTTGATCGTCATCAATTGCCTATTTTGTGGGGCTTAATATTCACAGGGATGAAATTTGGACCATACAGATTAAAGATACAAAGGATCACGTTTTCACTTTTATAAGATTGTATTTACAAAACATTTGAAGGTCTTCAATACGGTTGAAGCATAAATGCCCACCTAACAGACGATCCTTTACCCCAGTAATAGTGATCGATCTTTTGGTAATGTGTTTTACATTCCAGAAACAGGAACAATTCTTGATTTAACACTAGTTCTAAAAACAATTAAAAGAATTGTACTTTTTAGAGAGTACCGATTGCATAATGTTGATAATGTTTACAGAGGGCCCGCCCAGAGACAGTGCTAACAAGAAAAGGAAGAAGCAAGAAGGCGTTGAAATCCCGGCAGAGGAACGGCCCGGGGTTGAGGAAAACGTTTCCAGTAAGTTAACAACATGATTTATTTCCATATCTTACTTATGTTATTGCATAATTAACAGCTTACTAAAAGATTATTCGTAGCTGTAAAGTGTTTTACGAAAGTGTCCCAGAAAGTAACTGGTCGACCGAGAAACCGTCAGTGAAACATTCAATATGTAACCTCATGAAGAACATAAACAAAGAAACAGTCACAACAACCAAACCAACAGGCAATGTCCTCGACTGTCTGTCACTCTTGGCAAACACATAAGCAAAGTTTGCTCTCTTTTCTCTTGCTTGGCTAAGTGTACGTACACAATGTCTCAGATGATGAGAAGATAAATGTAGGGGTAAAGCTTGACAAAGTACGAAGAAGAAAGTTTAGTGCCGAATATATAAAAGCCGATTCTAAATATAAATACTAGCAGGGTAAAATACATAAGACATAACTGGTAGACATAAAATTTAAAGACAGAATAAAATAAAGAATATTAATGAAGGCCTAATAATTATTAATGATAAAATAATTATTAACTGTTTGGTGTGATTAATAATTGCAAGCTATAAGAATGTCTCAAACATACCTAAGAAAACAAAAATAATTCAAAGTGTACTTTGAATGTTTTATACGTGATTCTAACAAGCAAATGAAAGAAACTTAAAACTATGATAATGACGACGTCTGTACAAGTGTAGAAAGTAACACCGGGAAAAGAGAATAAGGAAGAAAGAACGTAGAAATTGAATAATCGCAAAAAAAAGGATCACAAAATGGTATTAAAAAAAAACTTTAATATCTTAAGGACTAAAGCGCGTAATATAGTTGTTTGTTCTTTGGGTGGTTTGTTCCTACCTTAGCAACAAGATTTAAGCAGGTTGTGTGTTAAATTTTGTTCATGTGACTTGGCTTGAATTCACAAACAATTAGGTTGTTCCTTATTTCTTGACTTTTATACTTATTTTAGTTACTTTATTTTTCGTACAATTACTATATATCAAAGGGTATTCTTCTATCGTCTTCTTCTATGGCGTCACAGTTCGGAGTCGAACTTTAGCCTTCATAATCATCCTTTCCATTTTTCCCTGTCTTGGCGATTGATGTCCATTGTTTTATTTTAAGTAAAGTATCAGCATCCCTCGCCACTGCGTCAATACAGCGTTGCTTTAGTTTTCCGACAGGCCTTCTACCCTCAATTTGACTAAATAATACCTTCCTAGGTATTCGGTTGCCTTCCATCCTAATCACGTGTCCTGCCAATTGCAATCTATGCAGTCGGATGGCGGTGGTCAGATCCATTATCTTTACTAATATATAGAATATTGAAACTTTCACTTGTGAAACTTGTCTTTTCTTCCCGTGAAAGACAAGTAAGTTTCACAAGTGAAAGTTTTAATATTCTATATTAGTTTAGTGCTGTGAAAAAAGATGAACAATCAAAACAACCATTATCTTTATATAGCTTGTATAGTTTCTCATTGTGACGCATTCTCCATATCCCATCGACTTCGATTGGTCCAGACATTCTCCTCAAAATTCTTCTTTCAAAGGTATTGACTATGTTAGCGGCTTGTTTGTTCCGAGTCCAAGTCTCGCTGCCATATGTTATCACCGGTCTAATCATAACTTTATATAATGTGACCTTGGACTGATGGTGGATATTCCTTGTCTTGTATACAGTTGTAAGCATATGCGGCCTGTATCCTTTTGCTTATTTCTTCATTATCTTCTGCAATCCAACGTCCCAAATATTTAAACCGATTAACTATTTACATGTTAGTGGTTCGATATCAAACTGTTCAGGTTTTCCTTCGGGTGGTAATCATAACGTTTGTTTTATCTCTATTCACCTGTAATCCTAACTCTTCTGTTTCACCTTTGAGTTCCTGGAAGGTCTCTTTTGCTCTTCCTTGGGATCTTACCATTATATTAATATCGTCTGCATACCTGCGATTTGGACCATTTTATGTTCTTATGTTGCATTCCTATCAACTGACAATTTTCTAATCACATATTCGAGTGCTAGGTTAAACAGGGTTGGTGCCAGAACATAGCCCTGTTCCAACCCTTTCGTGACATTAAAAGTTTCAGTCGTACCCGTTTGCAGATTGACTTTGGCTGTCGTTTGTATCATTGTCAAACTTGTCAAATTGTACTAATTTAATGAGTATTTGAAAGTACAGAATACTGAAGAGTATTCAGTGTTGGTAAATATTGTTCTTCATAACAATTTTGTTGTGAATACAGTTTCAAACTAACCAGTTGTAGGGTACTGATGGAAAGAACACTGAAGTCCTTGCCTTCACACGTGACTCGTAAATTTAGTTACTTTTGATTAAGTGTATAGAAATCCCCCCCCGCAATAGAACGCAAGGTGATGTTGTACATGTGTTTTCGGTTTGGCATTGTATGACAACATAATATCGTCATTCAATACAGTGAAATTCTTCTTCTTCTTTAGTACTAGAGCTCAACGTGAGCTCAGGTTCAGGCTTCCACCACCATTCTTCTCCAACGTCTCCTATCCGCTGCCATCTCAGCATAACACCTCATATCCACTGCCCTGTGATCTCCCAGCACATCATCCTACCATCGTATCCTAGGTCAACTCCTTTTACCGCTTATACACCTTTCTTGCTCTCTATTCATCATCTTTCTTAACTGGGACATAGACAAGGAACGATCATTCTTTCGAACCTTCCGAATGTGTCTTGTTCCTTTTTTGCTAATGACCAAGAGGATATGTCACATATCCTCACCAAGTATGTGAGATAAGTCACCAAGTATCCTATATCACATAATCCTCAGGATACTCATTATAATATGAGTTCAACGTTGTAATACAAGACATTTTTACGCGGTCCGTACCGAAAAGGATTTTAAAATTATAGTTATTAAATGTTTACTAAATTGCTACATTAATGAATCAAAAACATTAATTTGATTGATGAGTAAATATGCACAGCCATGTTCCTGCAAGATCGCGTTTGATGCTTAATACTAATAGCTCCTAGAAAACTTAAGAATTTCTAATAGAACTTTTAGAAATTAATGTTTCCATTATCCAAGCCACAATTGATTTAGTTATTAAATTACCTTTTTCAGTTCCGTCTTGTGACTTCTAGTAGCTATGTGGCGCTACTAGGTCGTCAATCATAAAACTTAATTATCAGATTCGAACACAACTAATAAAAACAGAATTTCTTACACGTGTACACAATAATAATCAATTTTAATGTTTTACGACCTCTTATGAAAAATTTGTGTCTGATAATGGAACGATGTTCCGAAACGTCGCCTCACATAGCTATTAGAAGTCACATGACGGAACTATAGTAGTGCGTTTTTGATAGTGTAACGTGACATTTTGGCCTACCTGGGATAAAATAAATAAATTTGTATTTGACATAAAAGCAAAAAACATTTTTTACGATAATTGGGACAAAACATAAACAGAGAGGTAAAATTCATTGGTAGCGAAAGTGGCAGCAGTGATTGAAAATATTGTTCGAGAATTTATATAACGCAGAAAACAACCAGCAGAATTGCGTCAAGGTCAGACAATGACCTACAAAAACAGTATAAACAAATTATGTAACTGAGCATCGGACGATCTTACGTCAGAGCCTAGCCTAACTGTGGAATTCGGTTATGAAACAAAAACAGTATGCTGGCGTAAGGATACAAACTTAAGAACAATAAGAATTGGTCATATAACCACGGCCACTACACAAAACAACCGAAAAGTGCCGTTTGTTTCGCCCAGTATAAAATTACTCCGTGAGCCGGCCGGTCACAAATAAAAGTTCCGGAACATAAATCGCGGGCGCCCGCACCTAAAATGTGAATACCGCAGTTCAAAATGTGTTTTAAAACTCAAAAATTATTTACATACGAATAATATAAATAGACTGTGTTGTGACAAACAAAAATGTAATAACTGTTCGGCAATAAGAACCGTGTAAAACAAAAAGTGCGAGATGACAATAAGGAGGGGACGATTCCAGATCAACTCTTCGAACAGCTAAGTATTCTGCGGAATACTACCATATATTTGAAATCCAATATTTAAAAAATTACTAAAATACTCTAAATCATAAAATGAGATCTCTAAAGGCTTAAGTAACTGTATGTGTGTGTGTGTGTGAAAGCGCTGGTTTTCGTTATATTATAGTTAGTCGTAAGTTTATATATATGTTCAAATTAATAAATCTTGATAGTATGGCTAGGTGAATCAAATATTGTTCGGAATGTTATGTTGGCATATTTTAGTAAATTTAAACCGAAAGGTAAATAGAAAAATTGTCATGCTACAAAAAATAAAGTACCATTTATTTGTGCTTGCAAAATAGGTGTTTGTCATTGCATTGCCTGTCGTTTTTCTCTGCCTAAGTACATCAGACGACACCCTGGTAAATAATTCGAATATACTTAGTAAAGGTAAGTGATTTGGAATTTCATAATTTTAAACAACAATAAACATGTGTAACCGCAGTTGGTACCCTAAATATTTCAATAACTTAATGAAACTCGTAACGTTTTAATGGCGCCCGAACAGGGACTTTGTAAATTAAGTTAAATTAATTTACAAACTGATCGAAAATGGCAGAGAAAAATAAGAATGCAGATTTAGGTGGAAGTAAGGTAGAAGAATCTTTGTTAAACGTTACTCAAGACAATTTAATTTCAACAAACGAAGGTAGTGATGAGAATGTACAATTAGAAATAACAAATGTAACTGAAACGGTAAATGTTGAATGTTGTAATAAGAGCGATAACGTAAATATATTTAACCAATTAGCGTTAATAATGGAGATGATGTCAGGAGTGAAAACTGAAATCAAATCAGAAATAAATGCTAGTAACATAGAATTGAAAACAGAAATAAACAAACAAGACCAAAAATTAAGAGAAATAGACAATAAGTTAGAAGAACAGAATAAGACTATTGTTGGAGTGAGAGATGAACTGACTAGTGTTATAAATAAGATACAAAACGAAATGAAAAACGATATAAGAATAATTAACGAAAAACAAAAAGAGAAAATGTTAGAGACAAATAAAAAATTTGACACATTGACAAGTAAATTTAATGATAAAATTAAAAAGCAAAATGACAAAATTGACTGTAATGTTCAATGTATAATTAATGAGTGTGAGCAAATCAAAAGAGCAAGTGAAATACAAGAAAATATAAATGATGAATTCAGAAGTAACTTTGAACAAGTTGATGCAATTAAAATTAATGTAACTAGTTTAAAAAATAAACAAGCAGAACATGAGCGTGAAATAATTAAAGTCAGAGAAGACTTGAGTGTAACCATTAACCAGAAATTAAGTAATGTGAGTGAGAGAGTGAATGTGGAAGTAGAATTAGGATATTTTAGTAATGAAAGTAGGGGAGTGAACCCCATACAATTTTTGAACTCTATAAAAAGTTTTAATAAATATAACCAAGAAAGTTGGGAGATTAAATTAGTACGAATTTTAAAGTACTTTAAAGGTGATGCTAAAATATGGGCGGATGCTCATAACGATAACTGGGTAGATTTTAATGAGTTTGAGCTAGCATTTAGAAATAAGTACTGGTCGGAAGAGAAACAAGAGGGGTTACGTAGTACCATAATGGGATGGGGCAATTTTAATATTAAGCACATGAGTATTACATCGTATGTGACGAGACTATATAGTCAGGTTAAATATTTAGAACCACCAATGCCTCTTTCATCTTTTATAAGATACATTAGTAAACATTTACCCAAGGACATACGGTCCACAATCAGAACCCAGGATTTTGCTAATATTGCAGAATTAGAAAAAATACTAGAAGCATACCAGAGTATGAAAGAGGAAGAAGATAATAAATACCAGTTTAGAATTAGTGAATCGAATCAAATAAATACGGAAATAAGACAACCAGACCATTTTATTAGTAATGTGAGTAGATCAGGGGAGGGGGCGTGGTTGTGTCCAAACCCTAGTTGTGGGGCTAGTAATTATAATGGGTCGCGGAATCAATGTTACCGGTGTCAGGGTCCAAGGGAGAGTGCTCGAGGGAGAGTGGAGACTTATAATAGAGGTGTCGATCAGTTTACAGGGAATCATAGAGGGAGAGGTTTCACCAGTAATCGGGGAGCGTCAGGAAATTTTAGTCATAGAGGGAGAGGAGGATATGTTAGTAACCCAAACGAAACTCGGGGCGTGGAAGCACCAGCTCATAATCAAAACAGTAGGGGGGTTTACAGTGAACCACCACCTCCAATACGTTAAACTAATAAGGGCGGTTGAAAAAGAAAGCCCCCAGCCGTCTAGTAATCACATGACAATAGGGTCACTAATTACCAATATACATAATGGTCTATCCGACGAAGAAGCGGGAGAGAGTAGTAATGCTTTTGGGATGGCAGAATTTGAAGCCGAAGTGTTTAATTCTAAATACATTTTTCTAGTAGATTCAGGGAGTGAACTGACTGCTATAGACGATAGAATGTTTGAAAAAATAAAAAATCAGACTACAGAGACAATTCCATAATTACCAGTACTGGGAATTAGTGTTATAGGTAACGGGTGATCGCAGTAAAAAAGTAACTAAACAAATAATGCTACAATTAAAGGTAAATAAGAACACAATAAATGTACCTTTCTTAGTTATTCCAGGACTAAATATGGGAGCTATAATAGGTAATGATTTTTTAAATAATTTCAAGGTAGAGAAACTATTACACAGAGACTATGAAATTAAACAATAATAATAATATAATTGAAATACCATTCATACAAAAGAAAACTGTAAGAATGAAAGCATTAAGAATAATTAGTAAAGGAATGTTAATTTCTGACAATGATATAAACGAGTGTAGGCCCTTAATGATAAATTATTGTAACTTGAGAGTAAATAATGATGAATTATTTGAAAATGAAATTAATTGGGAGGAAAAAATGAATAAAATCCTATATCAAGAGGGGGAATTTAGCTATCAAGACAGGGAAAAAATAGTACTAATAATAAACAAAAATAAATCAGTTTTTTCAGATGAACCCGGTTTAGTAAAGAATTTTAAAGGTAAATTAGTCGTTACAGAAAAAACACCCTTTGCACCTAAAACCTATCCAGTACCATACTCCAAGAGGGGTTTAGTACAGGAAGAAATAAATAAAATGTTGAGGGAAGGTATAATAGAAAAATCTACGTCACCATATTCCAACCCTTTAGTTGTGGTGACAAAGAAAGATTTATCGATAAGATTATGTTTAGACGCAAGACAAGTAAACAGAATAATTGTTCCAGACAGATAATCACCGGAACCAGTAAGCGAAATTCTGCAACGTTTTAGTGGGACCAAATATATCACCACCTTAGACTTGACTGCAGGTTACTGGCAGATAGAACTGGAAGAGGAGTCTCGACAGTATGTGGCATTTTTATACAACGGTAGGAATTACCAATTTCGCCGACTACCTTTTGGACTAAATGTAAGTGTTTCAATTTTTATCAAATGCTTGGATTATGTATTAGGGAGAGAAATTTTAGAATTCACAACCGTTTATATAGACGATATAGTAATTACGTCACCAGACATTGATACACACTGTGAAAGGTTGGATAGGGTACTAAGTAGACTGCATGAATATGGCATAACAGTTAAATTTAAGAAGTCAGAATTTTTGAAAGAACAAGTTAATTTTTTAGGACATATAATTTCAGCAAGGGGTATCAGTACAGACCCTAAAAAAGTAGAAATAATACAAAATTTTCCGATACCAAAAAATGTGAAACAGTTGCAAAGTTTCCTAGGTTTGTGCAATTATTATAGGCAATTTGTAGACAAATATTCATATTTAACAGTACAATTGGGACATTTATTAAATAAAGACAATCGATGGCGGTGGAATCTAAAAGAGCAAAATATATTCGAGCTGATAAAAAATAAATTCTTAAACACAGTTATATTAGCTCATCCTAAATTTCAGAACCATTTTATATACACACAGACGCGTCAGACATTGCCTTGGGAGTAGAGTTGTTTCAGTTAGATGGGAGTGATAACCACAAAGTAGTAGCTTTTGCAAGTAGATCTCTATTAACTAGTGAAAAGAACTATACTACGACGGAGAAGGAGGCGTTATCAATAGTTTTCGCCTGTAGAAAGTTCAGAACGTACTTGTTAGGAAATAAGGTAATCATAAGATCCGACCATCAAGCTTTAACGTTTTTAAAGAACTGTAAATTAACACATGGTAGATTAGTGCGGTGGATGCTAATATTACAAGAATATGACTTAACGATTGAGTATTGTAAGGGTAAAGAAAATGTAGTAGCTGATGTCCTGTCCAGAACAGATTTTGATAATAATACCGAAGTAGACATAGCAAATACATATAAAATATTTATAGTAAAAGAAGTGGGGGAAGTAAATATGAAAAAATTAATAAGTAACTTAACAACAGAACAAGAAAGAGACACCGAACTTAATAAAATAATATTAGCTTTGAGTCAAATACCCAACGTACCTCACAAGTGGGAGAAACATTTTAGTTTGTTTAATAAACACTTATTTCATCGGGCACATGAACAGGGAGATGATTGGAAAGTGTGCATCCCTAGAGTTATAATACCTGAAGTAGTGAGAGATTGCCATCTAAGGTATGGTCATATAGGCCCCAAGAAATGTAGTGACAAATTAAAAGAGTCATGTAAATTCAACAATATGGAAAGAACGGTGCGTAAAATATTACAAACATGCGAAATTTGTCAGAAAGCTAAAGTAAACAATCGTAAACAGGAGGGTTTAATGCAGCATGTAATGCCAGACAGTCCTTTAGCATTAGTTGCCGTTGATTTATATGGCCCCTTACCCAAAGGTCGAGGAGGGGTAAATTATCTATTTGTTGTGTTAATGTTTTTACTAAATTTGTAAAATTGTACCCGATTAAAAAGGCAACCTCATCAGTTTTGGCTAGGAAGATAGTAAATGAATACCTTGTTGAAGTAGGTAAGCCTAAAATAGTATTATCAGATCATGGTTCGCAGTTCACCAGCAATACCTGGCGGGAAACTTTAGGTTGGGAAAATATTTTAGTTAAACATACATCAGTGTATCATCCGCAGTCAAATCCAACTGAACGTGTTATGCGGGAGTTAGGGAGAATGTCAGAACCTTTTGCCATAAAAAACATTCTTTGTGGGCTACTTTTGTGTGCAAGATGGAGTGGTATATTAACAATAGTTTACATGAATCCACTAGTTACAGCCCATGTGAGTTAATGTTTCAGAGAAGGCCGTCACGCATATTAGAAGAGTTAGTAAAATTTCCAACCCGGACGGATATACCACATGATAGGAAATTGGTAATCGCTAGGGAGCGCATGCTGAGTAAGGCCGAACAGCGGAAACGGAGGCATGACCGGAATTTAACACCCATACAATATGAGGTAGGACAACTAGTATTAATAAAAAATCACGATCAATCATCAGCGTTGGACAAAGAAATTAAAAAATTCTTCCTATTGTATGACGGTCCCTATGAGGTTAGCCAAGTGAAAATGGAGAATGCTTATGTTTTAGTAGATTTGCAAACTCGGGAAATAAAAGGAACTTATAATGTGACCCAATTAAAAAAGTATTATCTAGCTGAGTGATGATAGATATATTTGTAAATATTAAAGTTTTCATACATAAACAGACATTTTTATATCCTATTATTATAATAAATAATTTTAGTGAAGCAGTGTGTTCAAACAAAATTTACTCTTATGTAATAAAATCTATTATGCAGTAATAGAATGTAACAAGGTCACGAGTAAATAGAATTTGAAAATGAAATTAAAAGTGTAAGTTATGTAATTTTGGTAAATCTAAAAAGTGAATTGTTTATTTTCATGTAATGACAACATCATTAAGTGACTAAGTAAATATTTTGTTGTACTTATTATTTTATGTTAATGAAGATCAAGGTAGGGAAAATTAAGAAAGAAATGTATGAGGTTAAAACACCACCAAGACTAGAAATGTCATGTAATGTAAATTGTTAATTTTAATTTAAAAAAAAATATATATATATATATATACTTGTGATTCCCCAACTTTTCGGGCGGTCACGGCCTCACCGAACCCTGACCGTGGAATTGGTTTAGCTTTAACAACTATGGTTGGGGCTCATTGTGTCACGTTCTGCCTTAGCTAGCCATAGCTGTTATCGTTGTAAAGGTGAATTTTGAAATTGACAGGGGGGTAATTTAGGGGAATCACCAAACTATGAAACAGCGGCTGCCACTCTGTCCGAGGAGGGATAGCAAAGCCAGGTGGTAGACCCGCATTAGGGGCGTGTAATATGTACGTTTAGGTATTAGGATATCTAGTTTTATTAAAATGTAACGCAGAAGCAAGGACACGGAGATGTCAAATTCCTCCAAAACTTCAGTCTTTGTGGACGCAACTGGACGCCACAGTCCAGGGGGGGGTCATAGTGTGTGTGGCAGGGAGGTTACCCCGGGGGGTAACGAATTAAAAAATTTTTGTTGTATTTCAATAATGATGACTCGCTACTGAGATAACTAAATAATTTTGTTTTAATTTGAAAAATAGATGCACTAGATGTTTCCTATTTTGTGTTTATTATGTCTTATTGTGTTAATTGCATGTAGTATGTTAGAATTAAGGATTATAAAAATATAATAATATTTTATAGAATAAGTTTTCAGTGTGTTTAAAGATTTTAAATAAAAATGAAATAAATTGGTGATAGTTAAAATTTTCAATGGGTTGTAAGAGATAGAAGTTGGGTGAGAGTAATTGTTTAAGTAAGACATTTGAGTCAGTCCAAGTTGAATATAGAGGGGTGTCATGCTAGTTAAAGAATTTGCAAGGGAGCGGTAGAGTCATAAAAGGGGTAAGATTATGGGTAAATGCCAAGTTGATAAAGTGAATTATAATGAATAACTTGATACTATTCAAAATCTTGATATTATAAAATATATCAAAACATGGTTGAACTGATTCTACGGTTACTGTATTCACTGTTTACTGTCGGGCGCCATCTTTGTTACCAACTACGTACAAAGAAAAAATATATGTTCTTACCATGTTGAGGGTTCTTTTTTAGGCGAACAGGAGATCAGAATCGGTTGTTCAAAATTAAAGAAAACTTTATTTATTTCCCATGAATGGAGTTTTATTGACATTTTTTACTATAATTTTTTATTGTTAACAAACTACCTCCTGCCATCCTCTCTCTCTCTCTATAAATTCACATTTACGAAAGTTATTGATTATATAATCATTCTGCTACAATGAGAATTAAAACATGGTATATAAATTCCAAACAAACTTCAAGACATTAAATATGAATTAAAATACAAACAACACAAACCAGCCTTCTTTGTCTACATACTTTCTCACGCACACACACACACACAATTATTTTATGATTTAAGAGCTCTTATTTTATATTTTATTAAAAATTTATTTCCCCATTCTGCCAGTAATTTTGAAAAACCCTTGTTAAAATCTTATGGATACGTGGCTACTTAGCTGAATTTGAAGCCGATTATTATTCCTGAAGCCGTCACATGGTTTTACGTGCGCACTTTACTTCACTCCATGATTATCGAACTGTTATTATATATAAACTGTTAATTACACTTTTAATACGAAATTTTGATTTTAGTTCATGTTTTAAAATATAGTATTCACATTTTATGGTTTTGCGGGCCCGCACTTACTGCCGAAACTTTTTATAGATACCACTCGCGAGTGGTACTGAGATGAGACTGGGGAGATTTACAGGCGCTATTTTGTGAAGCGGCTGTTGTTCGCCCAACTCTCATTGGTTTACAGTTTGTATTCGTTCGCCAGTGGACTGTTTTTTGGCTTGTTGACGAAACTGGTGACACACATCGTTATATAAGTTGCTGACGCAACACATCGCCTGATGTCTGGTTGCATAATTGGTTTACAGATTTTGTTACATAACGTGTTTACGTTTTTCGTGTTCGTCATTGTCCTTGAACTGACTTTGGTACATTTGCAGTTATTAAAACGGTCCACACAATTATTAAACAATTCATACAGTCAACAGCAGTGCAGCCACGTTGCGATCGCTTCCACATAACAAATTTACCTCTCGGTCATAAAATTTTTCTATCCCTCAATTAGTTAATTATTATTTATGAAAAAATACAAATTATGTCATTACCCCAGGTATGCCCAAAAATGCCCCGCTACAAACTGAGAATCACCCAAGTTAATGAAATGGAAAAATAAATGAAATGTGTAAACAAAAAAAAAAAGTTTTTTGGGGGAAATGAATTAATAAAAGTTAAATTGAGATTAAAAGGGAAATTTTATAATTTTATATTCGAAGTTAATGATGTAAAGTGTGTAGATTATGTTCAAACTTAAATGTGAATTGTTTATTTTAATGTAATAATAACAGTATGAATTATGAATGTACTATGTTTTCTTATGTATTATTGTGTTTGTTAGTATTTAAGAGAATTTCATGAATTAAAAAAAAATATATATTTTTTGGTGCAAATTGGGTATAAGAGAAATGTGTAATATGGTAATGGGAAATGTTTATTTAAATTCTGATGGGAATCAGGGCAATAATTTTGAATTTTGGAATCAAAATTAACAAGAGAAAGTACACAGAATGAGATTATGAGATTATGGAATTTTAAATATGTTATGATATGTCTTCATATATGTTAGAAGTAAGCGAAAAACAAAACCAGTGCTTCTTAGCGCAAACCAGCACCGCTGAGGGGAAACAGATCAGTTGGGGATATGGTGTTATATAAGGCCACTAGTTGATATTTGATTTGTTGTTTCAGTGTTTGGTGATGCTGTGGCGGCGGACCTGAGCTGGCCAGCGCGTCAGAGCAGGGGCGCTAAGTATCTGTCTGACTTTATGGTGTTGGGATCTCGAGAGAGAAGTCCAGTAATGTCATTCAGGTGCGGTCACAGTCACCGGACCAAGGGTGAGTTAATTATATAATTTTTTTGGTAAACCATCAAGGGGGTTGTGGCAACATATCCTGGCTGATCCCTTTAGCAAGTATGAATGTGTCAATGAGATTTTTTATGCTTCGGCATAAAATATCTCATTGAGGGGGTATTGTAACGTGACATTTTGGCCTACCTGGTATAAAATAAATAAATTTGTATTTGACATAAAAGCAAATAACATTTTTTACGATAATTGGGACAAAACATAAACAGAGAGGTAAAATTCATTGGTAGCGAAAGTGGCAGCAGTGATTGAAAATACTGTTCGAGAATTTATATAACGCAGAAAACAACCAGCAGAATTGCGTCAAGGTCAGACAATAACCTACAAAAACAGTATAAACAAATTATGTAACTGAGCATCGGACGATCTTACGTCAGAGCCTAGCCTAACTGTGGAATTCGGTTATGAAACAAAAACAGTATGCTGGCGTAAGGATACAAACTTAAGAACAATAAGAATTGGTCATATAACCACGGCCACTACACAAAACAACCGAAAAGTGCCGTTTGTTTCGCCCAGTATAAAATTACTCCGTGAGCCGGCCGGTCACAAATAAAAGTTCCGGAATGTAAATCGCGGGCGCCCGCACCTAAAATGTGAATACGGCAGTTCAAAATGTGTTTTAAAACTCAAAAATTATTTACATACGAATAATATAAATAGACTGTGTTGTGACAAACAAAAATGTAATAACTGTTCGGCAATAAGAACCGTGTAAAACAAAAAGTGCGAGATGACAATAAGGAGGGGACGATTCCAGATCAACTCTTCGAACAGCTAAGTATTCTGCGGAATACTACCATATATTTGAAATCCAATATTTAAAAAATTACTAAAATACTCTAAAATGAGATCTCTAAAGGCTTAAGTAACTGTGTGTGTGTGCGCGCGCGCGCGCGCGCGCGCGCTGTGTGTGTGAAAGTGCTGGTTTTCGTTATATTATAGTTAGTCGTAAGTTTATATATATGTTCAAATTAATAAATCTTGATAGTATGGCTAGGTGAATCAAATATTGTTCGGAATGTTATGTTGGCATATTTTAGTAAATTTAAACCGAAAGGTAAATAGAAAAATTGTCATGCTACAAAAAATAAAGTACCATTTATTTGTGGTTGCAAAATAGGTGTTTGTCATTGCATTGCCTGTCGTTTTTCTCTGCCTAAGTACATCAGACGACACCCTGGTAAATAATTCGAATATACTTAGTAAAGGTAAGTGATTTGGAATTTCATAATTTTAAACAACAATAAACATGTGTAACCGCAGTTGGTACCCTAAATATTTCAATAACTTAATGAAACTCGTAACGTTTTAATAGAAAATCAGTGGAAATGTTGATCGATTTTATGTTTCTATTAACAATTTTCTCTTCTATGAAATGAATTGTACACTATTTTCTTAGAGATTATGGTGTAAAGCCTTAGAATGAAATAAACACAAAGTTTTTATTTAGATTGCTGTTTTTATATTGAATATTTGCTGTCTGCTACGTAACCACAAACCAGTCGAAATTTGTTTACTCCAATAAAACAGTACGTTTTGTGAACACAACATTCTTTGTTGTTTGTAAAATTGCAGACCCAAATAATATGACGACAACAAATGATATGTCTTATGCAGGATTTATGTAACCAGGCATATACAGATTGTTTGATCACAAAATGTGAATTATGTTTTTTATAATGTTCCAGTAATAATTATAGTGTTGTAATTTTAAATAATAATACTAATAGAGTTATAGGGAGTAGTTTTGATGGTAGTTGCATAGTTAATAGGTGTTACAATAACAGAAAATAGAAATTTAACATGTCAAGACCTAGGCCTTTAAAAACTTTGGAATTTTGTAAATTTTAGGAAATAGATTTAGAATTTTATAAAACAAATGTTGTAATATGGATAGGTTTATAATTAACAGTATACACAGTAAATATGGAATCGAAATAATCAGTTTTAAATTATTTAAGAAAATTCAAATAGCAAAAATGTAACATCAGAATTTCTTAAGCAAAAATAGGCATGTTTGGTGTCTATGTGTCACAAATGTTAAGACCAAAATAATGACGCTATTAGTTTTAAATTCCCAATTAGTATAACAAAGTTATACTAATTTAAAAGTTTTGGCCAAGTTCATGCAATAAAATAATGAATTTGTATGACAATGTATATCTGAATCAACCAACCAGATTTCAAGTTTTACCTTAGCAACCGAAAATTCAGATACATAAAATAGGGACTTCTTTAACAACCATCATTGAAAACAGACGTGTTTTTATAACGTCTTAGCTAATTATATTTTAATAAGAGGAAACCTATACCAAACATAGTAAAACGAATCAGGACAGTTATTGAAGAACATTAGAGGAACCCAAGACCAACACGACCCCAATTCGGAAGAATTTAAATCCTGGAAGAAGAATTAAGGAAGATTTGGACTCCATCTTCGTCCTGAACGAATAAAAGAAGAGGATCTGGGTGAATCTGTATAATTTTATAAACTTATTTAACAACAACACCCACATCTGAGCACACGAACCACTTAGAAAACTAAACAATAAAAAACCACATACACTATAATATACACCAACACTAAAGAACACTTGAAGATAACACAAATTGATTATTACACCTTTTGAATACCAAAAAACTGAACAACTAATAAATATCTAAAACTTTTCATAACCTAGAACTGTGGACAACACAACCACGACTACTAGTTTGCACTATAAAACCACCAAAACCTTTTTATATCCTTATCTTGTAAAGTTTGTATTTTGATTTTAAGAGTTGTATTAATTGTTTAACCATAACATTCGAACCGAATACGCCCTGAGATTATTTTATTTAATAGAATAAAAACAACGAGCATCATTATCGAGGTTGATCCCAGCATAGTTATTAGTAACTACCAACTTATGAACGAAGACGACATAATTTTGTCACAATTTGTATTAAAATAAAGAAAAAAAACGTAATTGATCAATTTGTTTCAATAAAGATTGATTAAAGGAGTACATCTGTTTGGTTTTTTTTTTGCATTATTATTACTGATAAAATTAAAAGATACGATAGCACAGCAAAGCGGACGGAGCGACAGTTGGCAGCTCCAAATTACGTCACTGGTTTTGAGCGCCGAGGAGGGAGCAAACGGCGGAAATAGTGGAATACAACAGTAAATGAATTTACTTACATCTTATTATTCAACACTATGGAGAGTAGTTGGGTTATAGATGTTATTAAAATTTCACAAGGTTGTCCATTCCAAGCTGTCTGACCAGTGAATGACATGACGAGGGAATATAGACACAAATGATTTGATCATGTATTAAGAATACCACACATAAGTGTAAAGATAGAAGAAGTCTAGGTTGGCCAATGAAAAGTTGGAGATATCAGTTGTAACGACAGATGATGTAATAGGCTTTCAACCTTATACTTGCAAAGTAGAAGAAGATTATTATATAGTAGAACTTGGCTAATTCGAACGTGCATAATTCGAATTCATGGATAATCCGAACTTTTACCGTGGTCCCTTGAATATCCTATTTAAAACCGTGCAAAAACATAGCCTGTAATTCGAACTTTTTTTGGTTAATTCGAAATAAAAAATTTTGCTCAAACTACAAAACATCGCCTGCAGTATGGGGTAGACCATGTTACAATAGAGACAGGACTGGAAACAGACAAGCAGGCATCGCCCTTTGTGAACAGACGCTTGTCCTTTGTGTCAAATTCATGGAATTGGCGTCAGTATCTCGCGATGACACGTGACTGGCTTGTGTAACGGTACCGTCCGCCATTGTCCCTTGTTCCACGCCTCGTCAGTCAGCCACCCTCACTGTTGCTTTCAGTTCAGTCTGCCTGCATTCGTGGAAGGGTTGTTTTTTTTAGTTTCTACTGTGCGAGCTGTGTCCTGTAGCGAGAGACCGTTCCTTTCTTTATACAGTACTGTACATACAGACTGGTGTGTTTTAGTGACACTTATTGAGCAGTTTTATTGTGTTGTGTGTTCATCATGGCCCTTTCAACACTAACACGGACCCAATACAAATCATTGACATTTGCCGAAAAAGTTGCCGTTAGTTGGGAAGTGGAAAAGGGACAAAAAAGAAATATGAAATTGCTAAGGAATTCGGGATACCGCCAAATACACTGTCAATGTATCTAAAAAATAAAGAGAAGATTTTGAATAGTGTGTGTAAATAAAGCCAGCGACAAAGATAGGAAAAGAGCGCGAGGACCAGAAAATCCTGACGTGGATGAATGTGTAGTGAAGTGGTTTAAGCAAGCAAGGGACAAAAAAATTCCAGTCAGTGGGCCCCCCGTCAAGAGCCAAAGCTGAGGAATTCGCATGTAGCTTAGGGAAAAATGATTTTAAGGCCAGCACTGGTTGGCTCGATGGTTTTAAAAAAAGGAATCACATTTTAAATAAAGTAAAATTACATCAAATCATACAGTGTTACGGAAATACCACCTGTAGCCTGACGGATGACTGTGGATTGTATTTTATCATGTTCAACGTCAAGTTGTAACTAGCATATTAAGTTTTCAATAAGGCTAACCTACGAAGACCACGCTCATGTCCCATGTTCGCTTCTCACATATTTCAAAACTGAGCCAAAATATATTTTTGAGAATTTGCCTCTCTAAGTACATGCACAAAGGGTATTGTGAGCCTAATTAAATACGAATACGTATTTTGATAAAAGACTAATAATTATGGTGATTTTCAAACACGCTTTGTATAAAATATAGGCTATAATGTTTATATTTTTGAAAACATCCTAAATATTCCCATTAGATTTCAGTCTCGATTTAGTAAGCTATAAGCAATATTACGAAACAAACACAATAAACAAACTAAGTGTGTAAAACGCTGCAGCACAAAGTTGTATGTAGGCCTACCTGAATATAAAAAATTACGTCTAAAAAAAATCTCGTTTACAGTTTTAAATTTTTTCAGGTGCACTTGTATACAATTCTTTTTTAATACTACTTCTTTTTCACCGCCTTTCCTTCACTCTTCATAGGTTTTTTAAAACTTTCCCCTCCTCTTCACAAAGAAAACCCTCTCTAAGTAGAAAATAATAAATAAGTACTCGGATTTCGATGGAGTCTTTCAAAACTGTTTGTGGCGAAAGTGGATCTGTTGACGATGAAGCTGCAAATACATGGAAAGACGATTTGTTGCAAATGATTTCTGATAGAGACACTAAAGACATTTTTTAACGTAGACGAGACGGGCTTATTCTTCAAATGCACCCCCGACAAAACACTTGCTTTTAAAGGAGAAAGTTGTAGTGGCGGCAAACACAGCAAGGAGCGCATAACACTTTTAGTCGGAGCAAACATGGATGGCTTGGAAAAACTGCCTTTGCTAATGATAGGGAAGTCAGCCAACCCACGTTGTTTCAAAAATGTAAAAACAAAACCAGTTGAATATGAATCAAACAATAAAGCTTGGATGACAGGTGAAATTTTCGAAAGATGGCTTTTGAAAATCAACAGGAAATTTTGGAATCGAAACAGAAGAATCGTCTTGTTTACTGACAACTATACAGCGCACAACACTATTCCTGTGATGGAAAATGTAAAGGTTGTGTTTTTCCCCCCAAACATGACTTCAGTAGTTCAACCTATGGACCAAGGTGTAACAAAAATTTTTAAGCATTTTTACAGATGGCTTGTGGTCCAAAACATTTTGTCAGGTGCTTATTTAGATGAGCATGAAAATACTATCAAGATTAACATCCTTCAAGCTGCCCACATGTCCAAAAGTGCTTAGGACCAAGTTACGCAAAAAACAATTGCTAATTGCTTTCGTAAAGGTGGTTTCTGCCACATTGAAGGTGAAGAGGAGAATAAAGCTCCTAGAGAAGTCGTACCCACTGCGGATAACTGGGAAGATGTTGGACATGACGCAGGCATTCGTTACAAAGAGTTTTAAACATGGATGATGACTTGGCGGTGTGCGGTGAACAGACAGATGCGGAGATCAAGGCTGATGTTATGAACAAAAGAAATGATGGTGCATCTTCAGATGAAGAAGGGGACCAGCTAGAACTTCCAGAGATACCGATTCCAACGGCTTCACAGGCATCAAATTACATTCAAGACTTGAGACGGTTTGTTGAAGGACAGCAGAACGTAAGTGACACTATTTTCCAAGCACTTAATAAACTTGAAGAGTTTACTACAACTCAGTGTATTAACTGCAAAATGCAATCAAAAGTTTCTAGCTTTTTTAAAAAACTGTAAATGTCATATTTTGTACTAAAACGTGCTTATACGTTTGTAATACATATGTATAAGGAAATTGTTTAATAAAATAACATATTGCTTTACTGAATTTCGGTTTTTGATTTGATTTTTCTACCCTTATTAAAACTTTCCTAATTCGAATTTTTGGATAATTCGAATTTTTTACTGGTCCCTTCAGCTTCGAATTAGCCAAGTTCGACTGTATTACAGTTTAATATTAACAAAAATCATTATAATAAGAAATAGTTTATACTGTATTAGCAGCACTGACGCATCTGACTGCACCTGTGCCAAACAACCAAATTTTTTACAAAACCAGCAGTATCTCAAAAACAAAAAACAGCATCTCATTGAAACAAAAACCACAATAAAATTTGGAATGTTCTCTAAATTTCACTTGCTGACACCATCTAGCTATGGTCTCATAAAACGAATGTTTTTTCGCATGACAAAAATTTCACTATACGCAAATTAACAAATTTCATGATATGTGATCGTTTTGAGGCTTGAACATTCCAATCTTATAATGGTGAGAACGTTTTTACTTTCTGTATTTTGGACAAAAAAAAAACAATATAATAATTCGATGAAATAATAACTGTGATCTTGCTCGCAAGAATTTCTTATTGTAGCATGGATGCCGTTATACAGGTACGCAGTAACCTCAACAGAGTGGTAAAAGACTAAAATGAAAAAGTTTTGAGTGACACTTTCAAAAAACGTTAAAATGGAAATTGTTTGTTACATTTCATGAAAAAATATTTTGGAAGAAAATGGATTCAGCTTACAGGCATTAACCCTTACGTCCGCTTAATTTATAGGATATGTACAAAAACAAAACATATTAAGTTTAAGGATTTAATAAGCAAATTGTATAAAGGTATAACCTCAACCGTATACAGTAGAATATAATAGATAACGAATATGTGTAAACAGAGTTTGACCCAAGCAAGCTGTCCACACTGACTGCTTATCAGGATCCCCTCCCCTGGTGTCCTATGCAGGCAAATCCCCACCACCAAGCCCACACTAACACTCAACAACGTCATTGGGCTGATGTAATTCTACAATTCCTACTACAACAGAATGAGGAGAGGAAGTAGTACACAATGCCTCCATTGTAAAAATATTTCTTCTAAAAGATGAGATAGGCGAAAATGTGAGCATTACTATTATCATTAATATAAAGGCCTTAATTGGATGCAATTTTTGTTCAAAATTAGTGTGTGAGTGGATAACTGTGGATAAAAGAGATAAGAAAAAATAGATTAAAAACACAATCAGGCACAATATACCTCATCTTTTGTCAATTGTTCAGAAGGTTCTTCCTTGATGACAACATCTGTTTCATGTGGTTCATGTAGAATATGCTCTTCCTTCATGCAAACTTCTGATACTGATACAGCAACCTAGAAATTATGACATAAGTTAGCTGTTTAAGTTCTGGCTATTATGTAGTGGTAAAATGATTTGTAATTTACAATTGTTATATTTATTTAAGATTTGTCATCATTGTCATCTGCTCCAAGCATTTGGCTCCACTGCCCGTCACTTGTCCTGTTCGATAAACCTTGTTCTTGGCCGTCCCAAAGTACACCACCCTCATGCAACGTAATGCAGCACCTTGCTATGTCAGCTGATGATGGTTGTCGCTGCACATGGCCTATCCACTTCTGCCTATATTCTTTTACTTTAATATAAAGACTAAAGATACTCAGTTCAGTGCTGATATCTACATTCATCTGCTGACTGATTAGTTTATACCCAGTGGCAGCTCAGAGGAATCTCATTTCTGTGGCCTGTGTACATTGGTAGTTGTTCATAGTTAGAGTCCACATTTCACACCAGAGTACAGCAGGTAGTGCCATCACTTTATAAAACTTAAGCAGCATATCTCTGCAAGTTTATTTTTTAGAGTGCTTATAACTGTGCTGCACATGTTTTGAAATATGGATATTTTCTTCTCCAAATCATAATTGATATCAAAATTTACCAGGCACCCTAGATAATTAAAAACGTGTACTTGTTCCATTGATTTGTTAACACACAATATTTTCCCTTTTATTGCTTATTACTTTAGTCAAGACAAACATATTTTACTAAATAATGTTCAAAATTTCATTCATACATAATACATTACATACTTTTTCAGAATGTTAGGACATACAGTACACCAAGTTAATACACAAAACTGGCCTCAACAGACTACAAGGAGTATACACATATTACTATAGCTTGACCAGAGACAACAAATAGTTACAGTGGGGACTGCCGCCACTACAGCATCACAACAATGGGAGAACGTTACCACCTCCATTGTCATCAGTCACACTTATTACTGCAATATTTTACACGTGTTATTTATATACTGGCAATGAACTGTTCTTCGTGTGCGAAAACGTATGCAAGTTATTAATTTGTAAGAGACAATTCAAAGTAACAGATCATAAAATAATCATGCACGTTTCTTTAAAATTCACAACAAATTCTAAAATCCTTAAATTTGTATAGATTCTACTTAATTTGAGTAGAGCAGAACTCTACTTAATTTGAAAATAATATCTGCAGAAACTAACCCCAACATCTGTGAAAGGCATGCTTTAAAAACATTTCTTATGCTACATAAAGCAACTGCCTGTGTACCGCTGTAGTAAAATTTAATGTTAGCCTATTAAACATTTTTAACAATAAATAATGATAATTATTATAATTAATTATTAATAATAAAAAATGGTAAATATTTATGCTGTTAATTTTCCTTACCTATTCGTCTTCTGAATCTTCACTTGTACTGAATCTGAATCTTCCCCCACAGAAATAATTAATTTGTTTACTTCTTCGTCCATAATATGATCCATAATCCAGTACTGTTCAATTTTTTTTGTATGTTCACAACACTTTTCCCACTTTTCAACTGTAAAATTATCAACTATTTTTTCGCAACCATTTTTCTTTTCATCTAAAGATAATTCACTAAAATTTTGCAAGTTCTCCTTTAACATCTCCCCAGACAAGTTCTATAGGATTCAGATCGGGATGGTATGGTGGCAGACGAAGTGGAATATGTCCTTTTGCACGAGTTATTTCGTTGATAATAATTGTTTTTTCACAGTTAACTGAGTTCACTTTTTCCAGCAGCTGAGATTTTGTTAATGTAAAATCTATTGTAACACCATGATTCACAAGCCAGTCAATTATAAAATTTTCTAGTGTCACATATTATAAGTAATATACTCACAGTAACCTTTAAGTACGATAATAATCATAATTAATAACAATTTAGATTTACTGTAATTCATTTATATTGTAACGTTACATATCATCACCATACTTTTGAACCAAATTTTCAACATAACATAACATAAAAATGATACCAGAACCTATCAAGGATTAAGAATTGTGTACCAAGTATTGAAATCAGTTAAAGAATTAACAACCCAAAAGATAACAACAAGATTGTATCTTATCTACTATTTATGTACGTGATATAGACACAGGGATATCAGGAAAACTGATAATCAAAAATAATGTTGTAATTATAATATAAAAGAAACTGGAAAATAAATACCAAGCAATAAATAGCAATTAATAGAATTAGTACATTAAAATAATAATATGAGGAAAATGTATAGAAACGAACCACCAAATGAACCCATTGTTGTAAACCAGAGTAGGGAAAACACATAACCTAACTCAACAAGCAGTTTGCACTTATAATGACAAGAATTATCATAATAATACAATAATACAAATACATCATAATAATAAAAATGTTATCAAACCATATTCTACGATACTGTACTTAAACTAGATGTTATCAGGACCATACCAGTAACAAGATTAATTACCAAAGGAAGATTTGTATTGTGATTAGTGTAAATTAACATACTGAAATAGACAGCTTAGAATTTACCTAAAGAACCAATCTAAAAAACCTTTAGAAATACTAATAAAAGAGAAAGAGGTTGATATCAGTATAATCAATGATGTGTAATACAACTAATATGATGTAAACCAATAACTATTATCATGAAATTGAGTCATAATAATGTAAATTAAAAATACTTGTCATGTAGCACTAGATGCAAGAACTATTGATGAATTACCAGCACATGAGAATATCCTGATGTAAATCAAAAGATTGTAAAACGTTATAGTAACTATAATGAGTATGTTTGTCAAAGATGATGACTTAAAAACAACTATATAATTTATAATGAAGGTAATTCATGTAACACCCTATAGTGCAAAACTATGGGTGATTATAAAGACTAAAATCAACAAAATAAAGGTGTAATAACAGAAACTGAAGTGATCAGAAGTTGTAATGGTCATCTCAGAGTAATTTGGGACATAATAGAAGTTGTTCAGAAACCACTATTGAGATATAATAAGTGAATCTAGTTCTTAGTGTCATAGGCCTAGTAAAGCATAGGCATAGCTTAGGCATTTTATGAATAATTGTAAATAAATAATACTGTGTAAAGAGGACACAAAAGGACTTGGAAAGCATCATCTCGATGAGATATGATAGCCATATGTTAATTTAAGTTAAATAATGTATAATTTTATTAAAAATTGTATTACTTGTAAGTTCAAAAAGCTATATTTATTAATAGTGAATGAAAGTATTTCATGTGAGGACTCTATATAATGAGCCAGACAATTGCCATACCATGGTAAGGCTACATCAGTAATTAAAAGTAACAAGTTTTATATCAGTTGGAATGTATTTGCATTAATTTTGACAAAATATTGAGCATCACTTTTTTTAATCTTCACCCCAAAAACCCAAGCGTTCTTGTAAAATTAAATAATTTAGAAATGGGGGTAGCCACGCTCAAAGGAAATGTCATCAACCTTTCCACCAATCAGAAGAGTTAAATTGAGATTTGGTCAGAAATTTCACTTTTGAGATTTGAATTCACTTTTACACTGTCGACGAAGCAAGACAGACGACAGCTCCATATGCCAAAATGTCGCGAATTAACCTATAACCAGTGTGGGCATCGAAATGTAGACATCAGTCAACATAACCAAATTTTTATAAAGTGTTACAAAAATTTTAATTAACGAAGTTTAATGAAAGCGTGGTAGTGCAACAACATTTGCAAAGTGTACAATAAATTGCGACTGCGTGAAATAAAGGGAGTATAGTGACATTTAATCACACTTATGGAATTTATAAACTTATACGATAAAAATGTATCGAGTATAATTAATAAAATGATTTAATCTGAATACAAAAAGGGGTTTGGACCTTGTTATATCAATTAATTTATTTAAAGTTAAAGAGATTTAACGACAGCTGATTATACTTTTAAGAGTTGTCAATTGACCTGATGTATCTTTACCAGAATTAGTAAATAAGATGATTTAAAATGAACATTAAGAAAGCTGTGGACAGTATTACATTAATTAATTTGTTTCTCATTAAAAATATTTAATAACAAGCTAACCATGCTTACAAGAGTTATCAATTTACCTGATTAAATTTATCCAATATAACGAATCAGATGACTTTTTGTGAACACTAAAGGAACTTATAACCTTATTATACTTGTATTTTGTATGTTGTTAAAGAGTTATTATTAATTTAAAGGTAACTGGTTTCTATTCAGATACGCCAGGTTAACCTATAATGCTGACGCCAGATGTCTTTTGAATTTTTATGTTAGTAAGATTTATTTTTTATGTAATCACTATCCTCTACTACACAATTATTATGGTAGTATAATTCTTCAAGTTTTTGTATTTTGCAGTCTCGAAGAACCTACATTTTAGATAAAACATTTTAAACAAAAAAAATTAAATAAATAAACAATGTGTAATGTTATGGTTACTGAGAATCAGAATAACAAACCCTGAGACAAGAGATTTTATAAAATTTAACCATTATTGTAAAAATGAACGATTAGTAATCTAATTATTATTTAACCTAATTTCATGAGTATTATCGAAGAATAAACCATATTTTTTACCAGATAAAAGAGTTAACCAAATTATTTCATTAGACTAGACGATTACAGGTTAGGTGAACCGCTCCCAACAGTTGACACCACTCGCAGCGGCAATTGAGATAATTTAAATAATTTTAAATTGTCATCTCAACTCTGCCTTGTTAACAGAACGATTAACAACTGAGACCTCCATTCAAAGTAAGTGCTGAATTAATAAATAAAATCTAATTTCAGTGAGAAGTCAACTTATAAACTATTAACCAAAATTTAGACGGCTGACAAAATCAACATGTGTCAATGGCAGGGTCAACTTAGCCGATTCGTCTCAACAACGACTGAAAGAAACCAAAATATTAAAACTACGAATTCAACTAAACTAACAATTAAACCACGATGAAAAAACATTCAAGATAATAATAAAATAAAATAACAAATAACAATAATAATCGAAATTTAAAATTTTAATTCAAACAAGGTAAAATTAATTAATTCCGAGAGGGAGAATCTCGGTTTGCTACAATATTCCATCGTGTCTTATTAACCCTTATTGCTCCTTGGGCAGGGCGGCCCCAAATTCCATTTGCAAATGAATTTACATTGATTGATGGGTATATACAGGGGCGGATTAACCATTAGGCTGACTAGGATTTTACCTAGGGCGCGGAACTTTGAAGGGCGCAAATTTTAGCTAAAAAATAATAAAATTTTACAGATAAATGTAAAATTGGTAATAAATTACAAGGATAAAAATTTGAGTTCATTTGAACACAGGCGCCTGTTTGCGAGAAATTATGGTAAAACTGTACATAAATAATAGAAGTGCTTTCCAAACTGTTTCTTCGGTTATGAGTCATCGGTGGCCGGCGCTTATAGAACTATGCCGCCACCCGACTTTCGTGGAATTCCCGACTACGTTATCTATTCCATACACCTCCACCCACCACCCCTTCACATTCCCCTCCGCCCCTTTTCATTGCAGACCAAGTTGGGTATCGCTCATGACTGAGTGAATTATTGTGTGATAAAGTTTTGTTTAAAAGTGTTGTTTTCACGATGAGCAATCAAAGTGCTAACATTTTTAAGAAACCTAGTTGAGCGCAATACAGGAAACACTCACAGGAAAAATCTCATAGGAATGAGTCTCTTATGAAAAAAATTCCAAAATTAGACACATTCTTCAACCGCCCACCAGAAAGTTCGAACTGTACTATAAGTGATAATAACTCGCCCTTGCCTCCCCCAATACCGACCTCCAGAGCCGTGGACTTGGACTCTGGCAGCAACGGCAACCTCGTGGAGACGCCACCGACACCACAGCCACCTGAATCGCCCAATACTTTCATTTCCATTCACCCCTTGGAAATAATCTTTAAGAGTAGCCTAAGGGAAGTGAGGGGGCGCTAAAATATAATTAGCTTAGGGCGCCAAGATACCTTAATCCAGCCCTGGGTATATACCAACATTCTGTTTATTGCTGCACTCTCTGGAGACTTTAAGAAACTATTTGCACGAAAGTAAAAAATACATCAGCCGATGTCCGTTTGTTTACAAACATCTTAAAAATCCAGCTGCACTAACTTCCAAACTGACATTGTTTCTGCTGTCTGTTTTATCATGAATTACGTGTTTACTCTTAATAATGTGAGATTTAAATAAAATTCTGGTACATGAACATCAATACTCCAATTTTTAGAAGATTCAGACTGTGATATTTTTATGAGTTATTTTCTCTATGTTAGCAGTCATCATAACAACTTTGTCAAATTTTGTTGCTTCTCTGCTATATACAATTTTCCCTCGAACGAGACCTTTCGGTTTCGCAACCATTATCAAGTTCTTCCTACATTGGGTAGGACAGCAACAAAATTCGACAAAGTTGTGATATTTTTAGTGATGATGAATTGTTTACATCAAATCCAAATGTATCTGACTCAGTAGAAAATACTTCAGTGAGGGCAGAAAATAGCATTATAGGCAATAACAAATTAATTATAGGCCTAAATCTATTCCGAAGGCTGTCACCACTGGAGTCAACATAATTACAATTAACAACTACCAGGCTGTTGAGCCATGGTTGATTTCTCACAACTTGGGTTATTTTTTGAACGTTTCAGCCACCCAACATTGCAGTGGGTTTTTTAGGAACATTTTAGAAAGCTGTAAGCAATCGACCTCGGACCACAGTCTGTTAGTTTTTAATTTTAATAAAACCCTAAATTTTAAGATTTATCTGATTTTTTATAATGATACCACACAATGATCAACTATACATTTTTGGAACGAAGTAATTTTAAAATTATTTTTTATTTATAGATACGCTATAGCAGTGGTGCAACCAGGGGGGTTTTGGGGGTTAACCCCCCCCAAAATCTGGAAAAAATTTTGTTATCAACGTATGTACAAACAGTAAGAACATAATAAATAAAGTATCTTCTTTATATGTTAATTACTATGTTCTTACAAAGTAACTTTTTACTATTACTAAATGATAAAGTAAAATTCAGCATTGGTCAGTTTACCAGACGTGAATAAATTGTTCTTTTGCCAACGGCCCATGATATGTAATTGTGTTCGTATTTGTCAAAAAACACCAGTTTTCATCAAAAGTGTAGCGTTTAGTTTACTGCGCTATTTTCCGGTTTTGGAGAATGAACTAGATTAATCTGGATGGCCTGTCAATTTCAGTGCAAAGGAAAGTCATGCACAGTTAGAGTCGAAAAATAATGTATAACGTGTACAAGTTTATTTAATCGGAAGATAAGGGAATATCAGAAAGAAAGTCACAGGAAAGTTTAGCTCAGGCGTGCGGTGTGTCTCTAAGTAGTGTTTTTAGAATTATTAAGAAGCACCCGCGTATACGGCTGACATTAAATCTTTCAGTACTTCCCATAAAAAATGCTCAACAAAGGAAATAAAAACTGATTTAGATGATTTTGGCAAGTGTACTATTCGATTAATTATTTACGAATATCAATTCATAGAACGGGAAACACCAACATTCAAAGTAATTTAAACAATTTTTAAGAGATAAATTAATTATAATGGTAATGCATCTAGTCTGAGCCACATTATTCGTTAAATGAGATTTCGATGAAAACGTGCCAAAAGCAATAGGAAACTTTTAATAAAATAACTCATTAGAAAGTTACGAGAAAATATATAAGAAAATTATGGCAATTCAGAGAAGAACGGTGGCCTATAGTTTACACAGACGAAACTGAATTCAACGTCAGTTAAAAAAACGTGGGTAGACGCCGTTCTTCTCTGAATTACTGTAATTTTCTTATATATTTTCTCTTAACTTTCTATTGTGTTATTCTATTAAAAGTTTCCTATTGCTTTTGGCACGTTTTCATCGACAAATGTGGCTCAAAATTTCAACGAATAAATAAATCCACCTGCAACATCATTAACAAAAAGACAAACACGATTAACTGGTTAGTGAATAATGTGATTTCTTTAGTCCATTTATCTTAACCTGAGTTCTATTCACTAATTAAACAAAGTAAACCAACATACAGAACTCTTATAATAACCACTGTTTTGGCAAACCATTGACATTACATTTTACGACTTCCACTCTATCATCCTGACTTCCTGAGCTTAATCCTAGAACTGATTTAGGCAATCGTGAAGAAGCGTGCTAAAAAAACGTTCATTTTCCATTGACAGTGTTAGAAACTTAGCAAAAAAAGAAATTTAAGTGTATTTGTTTAATAGATTGCACATCAAGATGTGACCATGTCATGAAAATTGAAAAGATCACGTGAGATCAGACCAAAGAGTGTATAATGTAACAGTTCGTTTCAAAATGAATAAATAACGGGATAGCAGCAGTGAAGACGATTTGAGTTATAATAACAGTGAAGGAAACATTAGTGGGATGGAAGAAAAAAGCTAAATGTTTGTAATTGCTTGTAAGTAATTAAAATCCTATATTACTTAAACAGTTTTGGTATGATTTTTTTTATTAATATTGTCTCTCCTGTTCTTTATGGACAATTTATATCTGTTGTTTTTTTTTAAACACACAGTCATTTCACATTCGAGCCTGTTATTGATGTTACTTATTCAAACAAATTAAGTTGCCAGGGTAATGTCGACTATATTCCTGGATTTTGTTGTCCATGACGTCTCCGTTGATTAACTAATTATAAATATATAACTACTAACTCGGAACACTATTTTTTTATTGGTAAAAATTAAAAATGTTAAACTTTCATTTTGTAGCTGGAACTAGTTTTCGTAAGCTTCGTCAGAAGCTCATTTTTACCGATATTACTATGTTTTTTCCTGAATCGTAACATGTACACAAACTATTATGTACTCCACAATATACAATGTTTGTTAATGTCTAGGCTCGACTAGAAGATCTTGAGAAAGACACCAATATACACAATATGCCAAATCACTGTTTACAAAATAATTGCAGTAGGCCTACTAAATGTTAAAACATTTTCTAACTCGGTGAAATCTTTGTATGGTACCTCTGTTGTATCTATTGCTTGTTTCGTCTTACAAAACGTCCATATTTTATGTACTGTTTAGTAGTGTCGAAATAGAAATAGAAATCAAAACCTCCATACGTAGACTCGTCATTCAGGGAGAAGGCTAATATTTTCAAAAGCCCTTTTTCTACTCACGTTTATAACATTCTTCCCGCCTTATCCCCACTACAAAGTGCGCAACAGCTTTATGACTGATTATTTTAACTATATTATTGTATTATTATTTCAATAAAGTCGGCTTCTACTGATTAAGTAATTTACATTATTTAATAAGCATATGCAAATTAGTAAGCCTGTGCTTAACACGATTTTACCTCATAATTATTACAGTACAAACATTGTATGTATGATTCTTACACGTGCAGTATGCCTTTGCAGCATTATAGGTGGGACGTACATGAGTGAAATTCTATGAAGCAAAGTTAATTTTTAACTGTTCTTGCGACATTGGCTACGTATAAGTTACGTATTTTCGTTTCTCCAGGAAAAAGCCCTCCTTGTAAAGAAAAGAATGAGGAAAACCAAAATTGTGCACCTTGTTTCTAAATTTTCAACCCCCCCCCCCCCGAAAAAAAATCCTGGGTGCGCCACTGCTCTATAGTACATTATAGTACTCAATAACAAGAGATCAAGAGATATAGGTGTTGTAAAAATGCCACACATAACACAGCACACATTGTCAGCTCGCATTGTAGGCAAAAATGCTGAAATTAAAGTGGATGGGTAAGTAAAGCAAAATTAAAAGGAGATGTAAGGGTTAAGATGCAATTTTTACAGGGTTAGATATTGTTCAATCCAGTATTTTTTTTATTTAGAGGAACAATTGACATTAGTCTAATTGCATACCTTTTAATTTTATTCTAAAGCAGTTCACATTTGGAAATATGTTAAGTCTAAGATAGTACTACCATCTTAGACATAATGTGTCTAATAGTCGGTTATGCAAACTACGATTGGTTATTGATTACAATGCTGATGATAATATGCTCAATAATAGTTTCATGAATATCAGCCTAAGGCTGTAAGGTAAATCTTTACGATTTTACTTATAAAAAACTTAAGTGTTCCGAGTCGTCAAACAATAGTGATATTTAGTTAAGTAACGGAGACGTCATGGACAACGAAATCCAAGAACTTTCATGAAATCATACTACCCTAGTTAATGGGTACAGTAAATTGTTGTGCTACTAATTTTTTTCCGTAGGATTAGCCCCAAACAGAAAATGTGTATTGAAAAGGATTAGATGTGGCTAATATGGTTAAGTATCCAAATTACTATGTTACAAAAAATGACGTGCAAAAACAAGAAATGTTGGTTAGGTAAACCTACAACCAGTTACACTGAAGGGCAATCCAGCTGACACAATACTTACAAAATACCGTCATATACATATATATATAACATAACCGTACTTATTGTAACGTGTATTTAATTACCTGTTTGTTATCTTCCTCCATAGTTTACACTATACACGCAAACCGCGATGACTTGATACGTAGTTTTAAACAAATATTGATAGCCTAAATAATGGGAATAACGACCTGTAACTAATATACAGACGGAAACCTATGGTCATTAAACCTAAAACAAGTAACGGTTACCCAAGTTAGTAACTACCAACACAGTTAATTAACTAGCAAATTATCCATGCAAGTCTGTACTAATGTACGTTTTCCTATCCAGATAGAGGTAGGGATGGCAACGATATATCGATAGTTGCAATTTATCGATATATTTCTAAATATATTGATACATGTCTAAAAACGCGATATATATCGATTTTTGTTATTGATTTAAAAAATGTAAAACATTAAATTCATTTCTCTTAAAATGATGTTTTAATAAGGTTGTAACAAATTGTGTTTTAGTACTTCAACCCTCTAACGGTAAGGTGGACTTTTACGCATGCAAGGTAAGGTCTCGAAACGCCGCAAATTTATCCTTCCTTGGATCTCTCGTAGTTTTGTCGTCAAATCGTAAGTTCTGGATTAGAAAAGAGAATCTTTTCTGTGACATTGAACAGCGAAATACAGCCGGTCCATAGATTACAGAAAACATATCAATAAGACATAAACCAGAGTTCTTCAAAACACCGCTCATATACAACAACCCAATAAGAGCGCTTATCTCTATCAGGTTTGTGGGAGATGTAAACCACTGTACAGATTGGTATTTGATCTTCGATCTTTCTATTTCACTGTTAGTGTGGAGAACAATTTTTTCCAGCATCTCATCGGTTACAAATAAAGAAAACAATTGTACCTCATCAACGATCCCTCGAGCAACGCCTTTTTGTCCGGGCAGGTGTGTGATAACATTTAAAGATGAGGTTCGTGAAAATTTGGAGCGTACAGGTTTTTCGTCCAGATGGTTTCTTCGTCTTTCCCCCAATTCAAACATCCTGTCATCATCAGTGTTTTCATAGGCAGTGTTGCCAGGTCAATCAGCAATCGTTCTTAATGCAGTGATGGACAACAGTCGGATGTTGTCATGTTGACCATCTTTGTTGGTAAAATTCTACATACAGAGATAGTCAACTTTAGGTAAAGTAAACACTACGTACTAAGGAGGGGAGTGTGGTTGTCCATCTCTGTAGAAAAGCCCGCCAATGAATTTTGTCCAAGCCGTCTGCGGTGAGCAGAGGCGTAGTTCCAAAAAAATATTTCGCTATGAAAATAATAACTGTATGAAACAGATTTTAATTTAGTACATTTTTAAAGGCAAAAATAAAAATCTGATGCTTAAGGCCTTTTATAGACTATATATTAACTAGTTATTTTCAAAACTTCGTGGGGGTTATGTGTAAGATGTACAAATGTCGTAAATGTTTTTGTATGGTTGTAATGGAATTAAAAAATAAATGATTAGTTGGTACTAGAAGAAACCTACGTTTTAACAAAAATTTCCGTAATTAGTGTACAAAAAACGGCTGTACTTTTGAACCTGAGACCATGCTGAATCATGATTCCCTATTACCATTCTCTTCCGGTATAATTCTTATGCAGTTTCCATTATTTTGTAAGAAAGAAAGTTGATATGTTCAATGCGAGGCGATTTGCCTGTTCACCTTTTTTTTAAAAGCATAATTGTTATTTAGTTTCCTTTCTTGTTCTGAATTTATTGGACCGAAATTATAACCTAGTTCCCATTTACAGCACATTATTACCTTACAAAGACGAATTTAAGTAAATCTAATTTATAACGAAAGAAGTAGGGCCTACATTAAAATCCTCACTTCAACCTAATGCAATAAAAACCAATGTGCAAGTTTCTATCAATATGCAAATGATTAATTATTAGTAGCCTAATTGGTTATTGTGGAATTTTATGTTGGTCTAAGTTAACAAAAAAAAAATTGGAAGAACCACTTGAAACTGATATAAAATGACTAGCCTATATTGTATTAAAAGATGTCAAAGAGTGTATTTTGCATAAAACTGATTACAGTAAGGACCTTTGTTTATGAATAGAAACAAATAAAGACTCCATACTTAGTTTGTACCATTTACAGACTTTGTACCGTTGTCTATTGTTATTAAAAAGATAGAAATAACAAATGTATAAACAAAGTTTTGTATATTCTTGAATACAAAAATTAAATATTTGACATTTATAGCCTTTTACAAAGTGTATAGAAACTTGTTTTACGTGGTGTAATGATTTGTTTTATATAGCGACTTCTCAGGTTTGAATAAAAATAGACATTCACGACCCACAGTTCTATGATCATTTTCACACATCATATTAAAAAACATGTTTTCATACTCTTAACAAACAAAAATCAATAGCAACATACGTTTATTATGAGAAAATATGATTAAAAATTGTAACCTGCCATTACTTGTATGTGAAGAAAACTGGTATAACATTTGCAAACAAGAAATCTTCAATTCTCTTCCTATTTGTTTTATAATAAACTAAAGTCTCTACTGCAGGTTTAAGTCCATTGCCTATTTAATTTATTATAATTAAATAATTATAATTATTCCTGTATTTTGTTAAGTGATAATATTTTATTAAATATAAAATATTATCAAAGGTGCAGGAACGAATGATAGCAACTAGATTGAACTATTACTTGGAAAGAGAAGGACTGCTTGCCCCAGAACAGGCAGGCTTCAGAACAAATCGATCAACATCACACCAAATAGCCCGTTTAACACAAGACATTAAAAGTGCATTCAACAGAAAGGAAAGTGTCCTAGCGGTCTTCGTAGACTTTAAGGGCGCATATGATACGGTATGGAGGGAGAAACTGATAAATAAAATAAGGCACCTTAACATCACAGAAAACATGTTTAATTGGTTGAAGAGATTTTTGAAACAGCGCTGGATTTCAACAAGATACAACGACAGCCATTCCAAGTACAAACAAGTAAAAATCGGCCTACCACAAGGAGCTGTGAATAGTACAATCCTCTTTAATATCTATATAAATGACTTGGTCAAACGAGTGAAAGTGGTTGAAGGAATACAGATGTGCATGTTTGCCGATGACGTGCTCATCTGGGCCAGGGGATCAAACAAGAAAGGACAGGACATCACTCTACAAAAGAACATGAACAAAGCCCTCCTCGGCCTGCAAAGGTGGGCAGAAGAAAACAACATGCAGATTAATGCAGAGAAGTCCGTTTACCAGTACTTCTCATTGAAACATAGAAACCCTGACTTTTCACTAAAAGTAGGCGAGAACTTCCTACAGAAATCTGAAAATACTCGTTACCTGGGTGTTAACCTGGATAATAAGCTTAACTGGACACACTACATTGACAGCATAATTAAGAAGGTAAACAAACGAACAAACCTTATAAAACGTCTCACCGGAGTATCATGGGGATGTTCACAAGAAGTTCTAAACATGACGTATAGAACATACATCAAGCCAGTAATAACTTATGGCAGTGAAGGAACCATCACAAGCACTACTGCAAATGAAGGCAGACTAGAACGTTTGCAGACCAACATCCTAAGACTCATCACAGGTGGCGTCAAATCAACTCCAGTTACAGCATTACAACTATATACAGGCAACAAACCAATAACAGAGGAAATTAAGCAACAGGCAGCACTGCTAAACCTCAGAATTAAATCACTACCTGAGAAGTCATGGGTTCATGAGAGGATGGAACCACAGAGACTCAAAACGCAAAAGATCTGGCTAAACCAAAGTAGCAACTACCTTCAATACCACAGCATACCAACAGCAGTTAATAAAGTGATCCCCTTGGAAAATCCACTAGACTTTCATAGGTATGAAGTACATCTCAGTCTGATAGAAGATGTTGAGAAGAAGACAAGATCTCCAGAAGAACTAAAACAGATAACACTAACAACCATCAATGAGAGATTTCCGGAGGAGATCTGGCTACGTGTATACACTGATGGATCCTTGCTGGATAAAGTGGGTTGTGCTGGAGCAGGAGTATTCTCCTCATTGTTTTCTCACTATATTGCAGTGGGACAAAATAAATCAAGTTATGATGCTGAGGTGGAGGCTATCAAAGTGGCATTGCAAAACCTCATTTGGAGGCCAAATTCCTTTTCAAAAGCTGTCCTTTTAGTGGACTCTAAGTCTGCCATCCAGGCAACATTCTCTAATACAGGAGCAGCATCCAGGAGCATACTGGAAGCAAGATGACTCACCAGGCAACTTACAGCACTTAACAAGGAGATAGTTATTCAGTGGATCCCATCTCACATAGGCATCTCAGGAAATGAGATAGCGGACACCTTGGCAAAGCGAGGGACAATGCTCTACCACCGAGAAAGTACCCATGACTTCAGCACCCTAAAAAGACTAATGACAAGGAAAACAAACTCTCGCTTCCTGGAAGAAGCAAGAAACATATCAAAAAGAAAAACATGGTCAGGGATTGAACAGTTATGGAATAACAACTGTAGAAAACCCAGGAAGGAAGCAGTCGCCAACTTTAGACTGGAAACTGGCCATGACTGTCTCTCAGCGCATCTCTACAAATTAAAAATTTCCACCACAGAAGAATGTGTATTGTGCAGGAGAGAATACTCAAAAATGAACAAAAATCATCTATTGGAGTGTGAGAAGCTGAACCGGGAAATGCAAGAACTCAGAAATTACAGTGGTCTTTATTGGGAAGCTCGGTACCAAATGGGTTAAATGTACCAAGGGGGAGCCATTGGAAAACAACAACAACAACATATTTTATTAATACATCTGCTTCCTGCTCATGTCCAATGTAACTAGAGTAGGAATGGCCCCCTGGCTCATATGTACAAATAATTTTTTTAAGTGTAGGACTAAACGTCTTTATGAGCACTTTGTATCATTGAAATTTAGTCAGAGTCTAATGAGCAATTTGGCCTAACCTAACTTACTACATCTAAGAATAACTTAATACTGTCAGTTACCTTTATTTTAACATTAAATACATCTTAATTAGTGCAGTAGCAGTATTTTTGTGACTCACATTACACTAACTCAAAGGAATTTCTCGTTACAGTTTAAACAAATGTTGAAATTGTGTACCGGTATTTCTTTTCTTTCAATTCACTTTTTATGAAAACAAGCTTTACATTAATGCTTCTAGGCTTACTGGTATTCTATATTTTCAATCAAATGTTCAATATCCATTAGTTAAAATTTCATGGAATTGTGAAATTAACAATGCTATGACTAATGTGTGGTTATCAATCTATATTTAATTTGTCTTAAATAGAAATAATTTGGTGCAATTAAATTTCTGAGTTCATTTGTTTTATTAATAATTTTAGTAATTTGTTTTTTTGTTTATTGAATGATTCCTTATCAGTTTTTCATCTTTGTGCTGTCAGTTTTCATTTCAAAACATTGGATTTTATTATTCTACATTCTATTCATCTATAGCGCTGTAAACACTATAGTCTTATTATAATTTTGGAGGTAGGTGTCCTTCTCTAGAAAGCTTTGTTTCAGAAACTGTCAAAGCAATTCACTCTGTAACACTCCATAGAATTCAGTTAATTTTATTTTTGAAAAGTGCTCAAGTATGTATGATTTTATTTATGTAGGCCTTTTGCCTGAGTATTTCCATTTGCTTGAATATTTTCTACCAGAAAATGGATGAACATGGCTGATGAGATTAGTGACCAACCAGCACAGTGATTGTAACATGTCACACTATGACTATAGAAAAGACTACCAATATATGGTGTGTTTCAATATCCAGTTAACACTATTATCAGTTGCTAAGAAAATAAGTTGAAATAACAAGTGCATGAAACAAGCTGTAATTTTAATATATTCTTAGAGACTTAATATGAGTAATCTACTAAAGTCATTTGTTTTAAATGGTTTTTATTAGAGCTCTTGAATTTTGCTTAGATTAGTCAAATACCCAATAAGTTCTTTTTACGGTTCTCTAATTTCTTGGATTTCGTTGTCCATGACATGTCCGTTAGTTAACTAAATATAAGTACTACTTCTCCCTTTTACAGTTCATCAATTTGCTTTCTCACAGTCTTTTGAATTGTTCATAAAATTTCCATCTAGGATTATACACTTACCTGTAACACTTTATTAAGATACAGATTTATCCCTTGTAGAGTCATCTTCCAATCCCTTGAAAAACTAAAAGTATCATATGTTTCTGGAATAGGAAGTCAAAGAAAAACAGAATTCAGGTAGCAAGTTTCCATTATTTCATGAGATATATCCTAGAAGCAAACTGTAGCTTCCAGTTATTGTTCCTGAGAAACCTTATTAAGGGGTTTATCAAAACAAACAAGCTCACACTTCTCAGCATTTGATAAAAAAGTTTTGAAAAGTGTACCTAACCTAAAAATATATAGTTGAGTTATTGGAAATGAAATATGAAGGCTTGGAGAATGTTTATTGATTCTTGGATTTCGTTGTCCATGACGTGTCCGTTACTTAACTAAATACAACTATTATATTAACGACTCGGAACACAAAGTTTTTTATAAGTTTCTCTTATAAGTACCTCCCTCAGGTACCTCTGAAGAAGCCTTTTAAAGGTGAAAACCGGTTCAGGTTGTAAGGTAAAACTTTATGTTTTTACTTATAAAATATGATCAAAATACAATCTTCTTCTTAGATTTGTTTTTCTGTTAACATTGTTTCTGCTAGATATTTCTTCTTGGTCTTTTACTCGATATTGTCTTCAGTTCTTAAAACTTATCTCTATCTTTAATTTCAAGCAAGGTATCTTTCTTTCTTTTTGTATAGTGGGATCTGTAGACATTAAAGACTTTTGAGTTTTTCTAATTTCTGATGTAAATATTTCTACGAATCTAGTTGATGTTTCTAGAGTTGAATTTTGTTGTGGCATTTTAATAGGTGTCTTCTCAACCCCAGTTTAGTGTAATAAGGCTAGGTGAATCTTTGAAATTTTTGTAGTGTCACCAGGTCATAATGGAACTTCAGCTTGCTGTTGAAAACAAGCAGATTTCAGTAGTTACTTGATAAAGGATGTTTTAAGAGCAATAATTCTTTCAGAATTGTTTTAATAGCCCACCATTCTGCAAATAACTATTGCTTCTTTAGACATTCAGCTGATTTGAACTTTTTTTAATCATATTGCAAAAGTTTCATATACAATTGTTTCAAATCACATAAAACCTCTGGAAGTATGAAACACACAAGGACAAGTTGAATTATGTTGTAGGGTTAGGTGGGATAATTGTAAATGGTAGAGAGGTTTTAGTTTTCAGACAATCAGTATTGTCATTACATCATCTGTTATAGTTCCCTTCAAAACTGCAGTGCTTCTAATATAAGGGTACTATATGTGCTAATATTTATAACCAAAGTTTTCACGTTAAAATATACTGTGAAACAGTTTTGTATGACTTTCAAAGTATACTGATTTTTTGACAGAAATTGCACCAAAAAACATAAATGTAAATCTAACAGTCTTTATTAACTTTTTGTGATGTTCTGTAAAGGTTTTTTAAAAGTTTCAAGCTAAACTGCATTTACAATTACCCCACAAAAATTGCCGAGTGTGGTAAATCTAAATGTGATTTTGGGGTAATTGTAAATGCTGTTATTCAAATACTCTTTTTTGTTTGGTACTATTAAATATCAGAATTTACCAAGTCTAGATACTATTATGAGTTCACCACTCTTAAAACATATTCTACAAAAGATAAAATTAATTAAATTATTCAAAAACCTATGTAAAAAGATTTCCAGATATTTTGTTAGGCCTATGTTAGTGTAGAACAGATGTGAAAAAAATATTTCTTTCTGCATCTGATAAATAGTCAGGTTTATTGTTAAATTCTTGGATTTCGTTGTCCATGACGTGTCCGTTACTTAACTAAATATCACTATAGTATTGACGACTCGGATCACTAAGTTTTTTATAAGTAAAAACGTAAAGTTTTACCTTACAGCCTAAACCGGCTTTCACCTTTAGAAGGCTTCATCAGAGGCTGCCATAGGTAGCGTTGTCCGTCTTGTTGTTGGCGACAGAATAGTTTTTCGAAAGATCAAAACTGTGTGTGTGTGGTGAGATGTGTTCGAATAATGCGTGCGATTTGAATTGTGTCTGTTCGTTTAGGATGTACATTCTACACGTACACACAAAAGGCCGAAAACTAGACACTCTAGAACAATTAGAAATATACAAACACACAAAAACAAATAAAAACGACATCCTAAACGAACAGACACAATTCAAATCGCATGCATTATTCGAACACATCTCACCACACACACACAGCTTCGATCTTTCAAAAAACTATCCCGTCGCCAACAACAAGACGGACAACGCTACCTATGGCAGCCTCTGATGAAGCCTTCTAAAGGTGAAAGCCGGTTTAGGCTGTAAGGTAAAACTTTACGTTTTTACTTATAAAAAACTTAGTGATCCGAGTCGTCAATACTATAGTGATATTTAGTGTATTGTTATGTTAGTGCTCATCACTAATTCACATAACTGATAAAATTCAACCAATTCATAAATGTGTTTGACTCAGTAAAATATTTCTTGGGAGAAAAAATTGATAAGCTTGACTGAGAAAAAAAAAAGACTGAGACAAGAAGTTTGTCCACCAACAAAATGTGAATTTTCTACACTATTAGGCCAAGTGTGGAGAGAAGGTATGATTAGTAAAAAAGTCATAGCTGGTTTTAACAACAGGAATTTTTCAAGTCGATGGAAGAAAGTTTTCAGAATCTGCTTTCAGTCCAAAAGAATGCAATGAGTATAAGAAGAGTAGGGCTATTATACATATTAAATGTTCAGTTCATCTGCAAGCAACTCTACTGATGGGGCACGTCTGCTTCTCAGATAAGTACTCCACTTGATAGGCAGGATTAATGTTAAAATTACTTTGAGATGCCTGTGAAGGGCCAATCATGTTGCAGATGACTTGTAAATAAAAAAAATCCAACATCTTTCAAAAAGAACTAACCTTCCAAATGTTGACATAAAGACCCATGTTTTACGCTTTCCTTACATATTTTATGTCTATCTCTTGAGGAGTTTTTGAGAAAATGTGAACACATAATTTGATCCAGATAGGACACTTATGAAATAATAATACTAGTTGATTCAAAAAATTACAAAACAATATCTTTCTTTTTATGTATACATTGCACTTTTCTAGTATGCAACAATAATTATTAAACTAATTCACCACATTAGCAAATAATTATACTTCTTAAAGTGCAATTAATTAATATATTTTTTTAATATTTAATGTTATTTATCATAATTATTGGCACAGTACATTTGACAGATGAAGTATTGTTACCAACAGATTACACACTTGGTACCATAATGTATTCCTGTAAACTCATTGGATGATACAAGGCAAATAACTTTTTATCATAAATCATTTTAACTGAGTTTTTTACAGTTCAGAGACTATGGGGAAAAGAATAGAGGAGAACAAAATATTGGTATGGAGAACCATACATGACTTCCATGTTCTAAGATTTATATTTAAAATCATATTCGAAATGAAATATTTCCATAGAAACTACGTCTTTCTACTTATTGCTTCAGCATTAACCACAGTACTGTGGTCACTAACGTATACCACCTCACGTTTTCGCACTCGATTATCACTGATGATGGCAGTCGATGCCACTGCCGAAAAGTCTGGTTTTGCAGAAAACATTGGACTACGGCTAAACAGCCCGGGAAGCAATTTTAACAAAAAAAAACTATTTCTTTGTTACCGATAACGTAGTACACATGTAACGTATTTCCACGTTACAAATCCAGGGAACCCATCTTAACTGACCTCTGCCAATTACATGGGCTGCCTACGTTATAACGAACTGTATTTAAAGTCAAATTTATTGAATAAATTAAGGAAGCAAGGGAAGGTATTTTACTGATTTATGCACTCATTTTCAGGTGTAACAAGACGACTTCTCTTTATTAACAACAGTTACTAAAAGATCCCATGACATCATTAATTAAACTAAAATATTTAAATGCTTTTCATAAAACTTTGGGATCAAATTGATTATGTATTCTAATACCTCGGATCCGAGTTTACTTTATGTATATTTAGTAAAGACTTCTAATTATTTTCAGTTCATCTAGACGCTTGCAAGACTTCTTTTACCATTTGAAGAATGGTATTATTACTTGAAGTGATAATAAATTACTTTTACATTTAAGGCGTTACAACGTATGATAATTGAATTTTACAGTAAACTCTTAGATTGTCTCATTTTAATTTTTAAATAAAATTAATCGTCTTTGAAAAGTCTCTTTTAGAAGTGAGTTGTGTATCAAATATGATTAACTCTCGATAGCCAAGCTATCGAGTCACCTTTACAATTGGACGTAGTAACCTCGTCTTGGGGTGTCCGTCTTGGGAATCCTTGTAGTCGGCGTCGTCATCTGGGTCGTGTCTTCGGTAAGAATTAGGTCGGATGTTCACTGCGGAGATTGAAGTTGCTTTGGTGTAAGTAGATGTAGATTCACGGATGTCCTAGGCAGAGTCTTATTCATCGTATACGTGTCTTTATGAAGTTCCTGCAGATCACATCTTCAGGAGTGATGTTGTAATTGGAGTTACCTCTTGAGGGGAGACGTCATCTTGCTTACCACTAGTTCTGTTTTTGTATTACATTTTACATCTTCTTCTTAACACATATTTATGTTCTTGATACATGACACAATGCTTTCCACGTTTAGCAGTGGTAGCTAATATACTACAGTTAAATAAAACAAACAAATCAAATACATTTTGGTAGAGCTCTCGCTCTTACGTCTGTACGGCGTGAAGGCAACATAGCGAGTCTTTTGCTCGATTCAACTGGTACATAATAAAGGAGAGGGGCAATTACTCCACGACAATATAGTTCCTATTTTTATTTAAGTTAACATTCTTATTACCAAAAACCATACCTTAATTATAAATATATAAATTTAAGTGAGTTATTTTAACTACTATTTGTGTCTTCAAAATTCTAATTATAAACATTATGATTTTTATATCTTCCTAAATTACAGACGACTCGATAAACACTTTGAGTCCGGAATTAACAGGTCACCGCATGATGACTAGCAAAGGGTTAATTATGATAATAATAACTTTTTTACAATTCGGCCTTTTTTATTAGTGTTTCTTTGGATTTTCAATCACTTCTCATTCTCAGTAGGAGAATACGGGGGTTTAGGTTTTATAGTGCGATTTAAAAATCTTAATCGCTCGCAAACTTAATTTTTATTTATTTACGATTACAGTTAGAATTAAATCGTCACACACATATAAAAAATACTCCTCTCCACCTTCAACTATAAATTTTTATAATAGACAATTACCCCCACCCCATTCACCTAACCTCTTCATTTATAGATATTTCATCTACGTTTCTACAGTGGATTATTATGAGCTTCTTATCAGGATACTTTATTTATAAAAATTAAGTACTTTACTCTTGTTAAATCATAAAATGTTTCAGGTAAACTACCCCTTTCTCTTAACCGATCTTCTCCAAAATCAACAACCTTCAGTCCTCTACAATTCAGGGATGCATGCAAAAAAATATTTGATTCTGTTTGAATGTGTGGCAGTTATCGTTCGTCATGGAAACATTTCTCTTGTTACAATATAAAATGTTGCAGGTAAACTACCCCTTTCCCTTAACCGATCTTCAACAAAATCAACAGACCTTGAGTTCTCTTTAGTTCAAAAAGGTATGCAAAAACATAGTCGATTCTGTTTGAATTTACGGCAGTTATCGTTCGTCATATAAAAAATTACCCTTGTTAAAACATAAAATGTTGCAGGTAAACTACCCCTTTCCCTTAACCGATCTTCACCAAAACCAATAGGTCTTGAGAACTCTGCAATTCAGGGCTGTATCCAAAACATTATTTTATTCTGTTTGAATTTGCGGCTGTTATCGTTTGCCATAAAAAAATATTACTGTTGATAAAAAAAAAATGTTGCCGGCAAACTACCCCTTGCCCTTAACCGATCTTCACCAAAAACAATAGGTCTTGAGAACTCTATAATTTAGGGCTGTATGCAAATAATCATTTGATTCTGTTTGAATTTGCGGCTGTTATCGTTTGCCATAGAAAATACCCTTGTTAAAACATAAAATGATGCAGGTAAACTACCCCTTTCCCTTAACCGATCTTCTCCAAAATCAATAGACTTTCAGTCCTCTACAATTCAGGGATGCATGCAACAAAATATTTGATTTTGTTTGAATGTGCGGCAGTTATCGTTCGTCATGGAAACATTTCTCTTGTTACAACATAAAATGTTGCAGGTAAACTACCCCTTTCCCTAGGTAACGATCTATACTAGTGGATCGCGCTGTGCGTGCTAACAAAACGGTCCTGCTCGTTCAGCTCTCCCCACCACCTGGCTGTCGTCGCTCGCTGCTGGAACCTGAGCAGCACATGACAACACTGAATTGTTTTATCATTGCGCTTTCCTTATTAAAGGAAAAGTACTAAAAGAATAAATTTCTTAAGGAATAAGGATAAGAAATTTTACCAACGGGATGATGAAAAATACAACAGAACAATTCCTAATTATTAATTTAAATGTGTTTTTAATTTTTATTATGTAGATGTTATTGACCATCATAATGTTTGCATTTCGACATTTCATTATAATTACATTACTACAGTACATAATTTTTGTATATTACATTCTTAACAACTTACAATTAATTATTTACAACTTACAATTAACTCAAATACACTTAAAACTATATGGGCTTATGCTAGATTATCTACAAAATTATTTGCACAAATTAATATTTATAAACTGAATTCTCAAATTGTGCGCCGCGTATGTAATCTGTCTGATCTTTTTAACAATAGAATAGGGATTCTAATTTCGCTTTTGTGATACATATGATATGCCGGTAACTGGTAATTACGTTACTACAGTACATAATTTTTGTATATTACATTCTTAACAACTTACAATTAATTATTTACAACTTACAATTAAATAAACTTACAAGTAAATGCGCTGATGCTAGATCATCTACAAAATTATTTGCACAAACTAATATTTATAAAGAGAATTCTCAAATTGTGCGCCGCGTATGTAATCTATCTGATCTTTTTAACAGTGCAATAGGGATTCTAATTTCGCTTTTGTGATACATATGATAGGCCTACATATGCCGGTAACTGTCATATTCATATCTTCTATTTTGAGCATTTATTATAAAGAATTCTTAAATTATCAGAAAATTCCATTTAAAAGAAAAACACGCGATTAACATGTTTCTTTCTCAGTTACATATTGCAAAAAAGAACGAGTTTATTATACTTTTGACGAACACCTAATTTAGAAATATTTGCTGCCAAAGTTTTTTCTTTGGCAGAAGCATGACATATAACTTTAAAAAACATTTGACCTATAAGTTTAATGAGTTTAATTTCATGACTGTCTGCAAACTCACTACAAAATTTATGATTTTTAAACACAGAACCTGTGAACTGGCGACAAGTTTGTGCTAATAAATTATAAGCACTTCTTTATTATTTACTTCTTTGTTGTTATTAGACAAATATAAATTATACATGTATTTAATCAGTTTTAGAACATCATGAGATGCCCTCACCAGTTTGCCCTTTGAAATAAAATCTGTAAACTGAGTGTACGCACTAAGATCTGAAACGTCGGCCAACAGTACATTACTGCAGTCCAAACACTTGATTTTGCTGTCAATTTTTCTTACAATAAATCCACTTATATAAAATAAAATATTATCTTTGTAATATGTAGAACTCTGATTCCCTATCAAGTCACAAAGCACCTTTTCAAAGTTGCAAGTCTCTGAAATATCTTCCTCTTCTAAAGTTAAAAGATACATTTTCATCGCTGCTTTTCTGATGTCTCTTCGTACAATTGTAGACTGCACAATGGATGGGCATGTTGGTTAAATATTTTAACAGTCTACTGAAAATATATTTTTAGTGAGATCACAGAACAAGAAGTAGTATGTCGAAGCAAAACACACGTAATTGCATGGGTGCGTAATTGTGACACTATGGTATGCGGTATGCACACTTGTTGCAGTGGACAGCCAGATGGTGGGGATAGCAGGTAGACCGTTTGCTCCGCACCTCCACTCCACACAAGCGCGATCCAGTAGTATAGATTGTTGAAATCAACAGACCTTGAGTTCTGTATAATTAAGAAAGTATGCAGAACAGTAGTTGATTGTTTTAATGTACGGCAGTTATCGTTCGTCAAAAAAAAAATTACCCTCGTTAAAACATAAAATGTTGCAGGTAAACTACCCTATTCCCTTAACCGATCTTCACCAAAACCAACAGGTCTTGAGAACTACAATTCAGGGCTGTATGCAAAAAATTATTTGATTATGTTTGAATTTGCGGCTTTTATCGTTTGCCATAGAAAGAAATTACCCTTGATTAAAAAAAAAAGTTGCAGGTAAACTACCCCTTTCCCTTAACCGATCTTCACCAAAACAATAGGTCTTGAGTACTCTACAAATCAGGGCTGTATGCAAAAAAGTATTTGATTCTGTTTGAATTTGCGGCTGTTATCGTTTGCCATAGAAAAAAATCTACAGACACACAGACAGACACTTTTCGAAAAATGACTTTTTTTCATGTTTTGAGTGTACAATCAGAATCTGCAATAATCTCGAACACGATTTTTTTTGCCATCACCATACTTCCATTTCCTTAAGGAACATGGAAGTAAAATTAGTTTCTGTAGTTACTTATCATTTATGTCTCCCTCTTTCAATACAAGCCAGTCACTTGTTTGATGCTCCGCATTGCTGGCTAGCCTAATCAACTCTTGTATGAGTCCTCTTTGGAAGATATATCTTCAATACTTACCTTTTGTTAGACATGTTAATTACTATTTGTATTTGAGTAAATAAATATAAATTGTGCAACCAATTAAAAAAAGTTGAAGAAATAAAATAAAAACAATTTTAAATAAGAATTTTGTTTCTACACTTTTTCTCAGTTTTGTTTTGAGTGAGCTCAGTGACCATACCTGTCAGTCACAGCTACAGACACTTTGCCTCATCTTCTTCATGGTTGGATATAAATTTGCTGCTGGCATTTTTTAATGTAACTATTTCAGTTTGGAACACTTTTTTTTTAATACTTATTTTACATATTGAAAAGCTTATTACTGTAGCACTGCACCAGCATTAGCAACGGTGTAGTATGGGTTACTTTATAATTATTGTTGGTATTTGGGTATAATTTAAATTTCAATTATGAATTTGTATATGCAAAGAAGTTATTTATTTGTTCAGTTCAATTTTCTACTGCACCTATGCTCTGACATTGTGATAGTTGCCATTTTTATACACAATTTGTTACGTTGGTAGATGGAGCTTTATAAACCATTTTCTGTTTCTTAACCTTGATGGTGATAACCTATAATGTACACATTAAAATTTTCTATTAAGGACAGTGTCAAATTTGAACACTGAAATAAACAGACTAAAAAAGTTTGGTGATTACTATGATACACAGAAATTATGACTATTATTAGTCAATGACAAACAAAATTATATGAATAAAATATAACAAACAGATTGCATATGCCAAAAAGGGCCAATAGGAAATGTGCCCAAAGGTGACTAGGTTAGTGAAATAAAATTCTTATTAGATGCATATATTTTTATTCACTTGTATTGCCCTGAGATATTTCCAAAGGAACTAGTTCATGACGTGGCATCCACGATGTGGATGATAATCTTTTCCTGACTGGACTCTTTCTTACCAGAATAACTCAAGGAAAGCTAAAATTTGATTTAGCACTAAGATTATGTGGTTTCTGGAGTACATTCTGTAAGACGTTTAGTCAGAAAACCTATTATACTGGTTATAAAATATCCTGTGGTTACTTGTACCCATGATTGGTGCAAATGAAAGTTGTAATTGAGTAATTTTTTTCATAAATTCAGTTACTGAGGATGTGTGAAGCAATTATCAACCTCCTAAGAATTAGTTTCTGAATAAACATTCACTTAAAAAAAATGTGATTCTTTTTGGAATAAAGTGAAATTATTCTCAAGCATTTCTTTTTACTTCATCTTTATTTAAGTACTTACCAAATACATAAATGAGATACAATTCCTTTATATTTTAAATTATATTTAAATGAGATACAAGCCATCTCATCAATCTGTACATGTTAAAGCATAGTATATATTAAAACATCTTATTTCAAGTTACATTCAACACTTCCGCATACATTTGACAAGTGCAGATATAATGCCAGAGGTGTACTCATCGTCAACAAGTCTGTCTAGTGACCTGTCAACATATTATTCTGTATAACGCTACGTAACTTTTTGTGTGCCAGCATCATAGCTTAATTGTTATGTAATTAATTATATAACTGTAAGAAATCACACACACACACACACACACACACACACACACACACACACACACACCATATACAAATAGTTTGGTTTCCATTTAATAAAGTTACTTGATTATGTTAAATAGTTAGTCCCCTTTTGAATGAAACCTGTTTCTTCAATTGACAGTAAGAAACAATGTCACCTTCTTACCACTCAGGACTGCTTACTTGTGGCTAGCTAGTGTTTCTCCCAAAATACAATATCTGATGTTTACAATATTTTAGATAAGGAATGAATATGCATTATGATTAATAAGGTTAGTCTTATTAAAATGCTTACAATGTACATAACTGTTTATTAAAAAAATTATATACAGTAACAAAACAATAATTACATTAATAATACATGAACAATAATTACATGAATTATAGATACGTTGCATGAATAATTGTTGGAAAAAACTGAGAATGAACAGAGTTACAGTGGGATCGAAAGATATATAGGATGGAGGACTACAGAGAGATACGAGACTTGTCAAATAGGTTTTAAAGAAAGAATTCAAATACAGAAATGAGAAGACTTAAGGGTAAAGAACAAGTGAGTGTTACTATCGTAAACATATCATTGTAGATACAGTACAATCCCATTAAAACACGCCAGCTTATTACAATATCTCTTGTAAGACACGCTTTTTGTCTAGTCCCTACACGTCTTGTATATCGACATTATGAAAAATCCTGTTATCTTTCCAACATGTACTTGAAATTATTTTAAACTCAGAATTTAATGCAAATTCTTTGTTCCATCATTTCTAAAACATACAGTATAATGGTACATTTCAATGGAATTTTCACGGGTTAGAGAGAGATGTGAACTGCATATGTGACCTTGGCCTGGGAAGAGATTTGTGCGTAATTATGTATATGCATTCAAGAATCAGTTCGCAAGGTCGAGAAGTATTTCATCAGACAAAACAAAGCCTTGCTTGGTGTAGCTGGATAAAACCAGGAACAAAGGAACCTCATTAGACACACAAACAGATAAGTACAAAAGTGGGGAAAATTTTGGCCAAATAAAATATAACAAAAAAGAACATCAAAACAGAGAGAGAGAGAGAGAGAGAGAGAGAGAGAGAGAGAGAGAGAGAGAGAGAGAGAGAGAGAGAGAGAGAGAGAGAGAGAGAGAGAGAGGAGAGGAGAGGGAGAGGGAGAGGGAGAGGGAGAGGGAGAGGGAGATGGAGAGGGAGAGGGAGAGGGGGAGAGAGAGTGAGAGGGAGAGAGAGAGAGAGAGAGAGAGAGAGAGAGAGAGAGAGAGAGAGAGAGAGAGTATTGATTTCATTTTTGTTATATTTCATTGATAATTAAATGATCTAATTACAGTACGGTAAAGTTTTTTCTAAGTTTTCATCACATATTGATGGTGATTGCACCACATAGGGTAGTAACAGTTCCACTAGGTTACCTTATAAAAGATGATATCTTTTAAACAAAAACATATTATTTTTTGTGAAATATTTTATAGTAATAATAGCAATTAATAAACTTTTGTAATTAATGATGAATATGAGTTAAGTTATTTTAACGTGACCCATCTTAACCTAACCTGTGCTCAATGAGTTCGTCTAACGGCCTTTGGAATTTTCTGATAAGGGAAAGTTTGATATTTTTAAACTGGTTTCATGGGGACATTGATGCGGCTTCCACCTGTAAAAATACGGTGGTGACTAGGTTTTTTTTAGGAATCTTCTGAATTAAGGTAAGTGATAGTATCGGGGTCTCCTTCTTATTTGTACAATTACAACAGCTCACCAAGCATGCTAAAATGTGTTGTCAATGTTCACTTGTTAAACACAAACAAGGGTCTAATAACTGACATGTGCATCAGAGAGAGTGGTATGACATGAGAAAAATGTTGTCAACTGAAAATGTATAGACGTGAAATTAAGAAATTCTCATTACTTTTTTTTGTTCTCATCACTTTGTATGTGACAATGTTGTGTGAACTAATGTGTACACCTTGGTAAGCGGCGAGAAATTCTCTGTGGGAATTTTGTGTATAATACAAATGTAAGCAAGGGAAATCAAACTACACAGGATGTTGTAACATAACAAGATTATGCCCATAATCATGTCATAGCCAAGAGCATTACTAATTGAATCGGGAGTTTTTTAAAAGAAAGGGTATTGTTGAAATATATTTGAAATAGGTCAGAGCAGATTAATTTGAACCTGGAAATTTTATACAAAAAAATTAATGTTACACAATGAATTAATGAAGAAAAACTTAAAAAAATAATGAGAAGCATAATGGGTTAATATAATACACGGAAAACTGAAGCCCAGAAGATAAATATCAAGAAATAATCTGTAGACTAAACTACAAATTTGGTGAGATTGTTCCATCATGTTAAAACATACCTTTGATCAAACATTATTCAATTCAAAGCACATGAACAGTGAAATGAAATAACAAAAACACTATAAACATTATGATTATTAATTTTATTTGTTCATTGTAATTTTTTTTATTTTATTAGTTGTTCCTATTAAGGTTGTTTCTTTTGTATGATCCAAAGAACCCCTAACACATATACAACATCACTTTACTAACACAGATTTATAATTATTATATTTTATTTCATATGTATGACTTTAACTGTACATAGACTTTAATTAATTTTTTATTAACCTTGAGAAAGAGTTTTCATGTTATCGAACCTAAAGAAGCTACTAACTGAAGAGAAGGGCATTGTATGTTAGTGAATCTCAATATATGTTAAAGAGAAAAGAATAATAACTTTATTGAAATTAAGACAAGACAGAATAAGAGTTCAAATTTTTTAATTCACATTGTTAGAAAATAATTAATTTAACATAATTTGGCACCAACAACCTGAGGCTACAGGATATAGTTACATTGATGAAGGGTAAGATTAAGATTTAAGACTTATTATAATACTATAAAACAAAAGTAACAATAACTAATAAAAACAAATCTAACAATGTACACAAAATTATACGGAAATTTAATACAAAAAACTATTAAAACTATAAACAACTTATACTGCACAAAGTATAAAAACTATAAAACATGCAGACAATGAATGCATATAAATAAGAATGTGAATAAATGCGCATAAAATAAAAATCAGTTAAAAGACAATACTTTCTTAAATAAAATACGTGTAGTATTTTTCTAATTATTTTATATATACACTATTTACACAACAATTTTCTAATTAGTTTCCTTGCGTTCCAAGACCTGATGTGTGTGTTAATACCTGCAACAAGTGACAAAAATATGGGAGTATCTTTGTATAACAGAAATACACATAACTGCAATAATGCAGTCAATGTATCAAAGTGAAATTTTTCTTGTATGTACCCAACTGGAGAAAGTAGAAAAAAATTGAGCAGTTTATCATATTTACTTAATAGTACATATTTTTCTTACTGGTTGCCTAAAAGAATACAATAGTACAAGAGAACTGTTAATTTTCAAAAAACCTTAAAATGCCTGTTTACTGGTAGTAATAGTTTTGTATCAGGTTGGTACTGAAAGTGCTAAGTCTCATTGAAGACTTTGTACATAAATTTTTCATATTTACTGAGATGAATAATGAAATGGATTTAAATTTTCATATTAAAAAAGAGTTTAGTACTCAATGTAATTTCAGATATAAATTTGATTACAATATACAAAGTATTATTATTTTTTAAGACTAAGAATTTATATAAGTATGAAGGTCCAGAACTCCATGATAGCTGATAAAATTTCAACAAATCGCGGACCTTCTGTGACAACAAAAAGTTATTTTACATCATATTTTCTTACCAGTTATAACACTGTATATATACTTTCTATATTCATCTGAATTAAAATTCTCATCTATTGCCTGGCCCAATAAAATTTTTTCTGCATACCAACAAACAAACACACCGCAGCTTGAACTATCATTCTGACGAACATGTTTAGGACAGTTCACTTGCCAATCCTCAAGTGTTCCCCCCAAGATCTTAACTAACATTTGTCTCCAATTACAGATTGATTTTTCATATACGGGTTTTACAGATTCTGACACCGGGTCATAAAATGACAACTGTTTTTTAAGAACATCAGCTACTAAAAGGACCCAATGATTACTGTCTGGATTAAGGGGTATAATTAATTTTGAATACCCATGCAACTCCATGTGGCACACAGACTCAAGTGCATAATCTAATGGAAATGTTAGAATCATTTGGGATACTGCACTACCTACTGGAAAGATAGGAAATTTGTTACCGGTACATATCTTATTTAAAAAAACATTTATTACATTATCATAGAGCCAACCAGTATGAAAATGTGGATCTGCGAGGTCAGCATATTCAGTTCGTTATTATTTATATATGTATCCAAAGATTTCAAATGAAGAGCACTGATGCTGTATCCGCAAACATTGTAAAGGGTACGGTGTATATCTTGTTCACTGGAAATAGGGTCAGTGAAACTTTTTCCACGTAGTAGCAAAGACTCCTTTATACAATTATACCGAGCAAAGTCTGTATTTTTAGTGTCTGTTTTTATAGGCTTCTTTTCTTTGGCAGTTTGATAAAATCTCTTTTGAGGAGAAATTTTGATGTTTGGTGGAACAAAATCATGTGCCATTGAAGGAGATTTACTATGTACACAGTCTTGATCGTTGTTCAACATTTCACATTTTTGAACTAATAATTGTAAAGTGTTTTGCACATATGGCAGTAAAGATTGAGAATTTTTATTATATATAATGTTTTTCAATTTATCTGCCAATTGACACACGGACTGAATTAATATGTCTGTATTTGCTGTTGTAGCGGGTCAATTTTGGGTAATTTTATTTTTCTTTCAGTAAGGGGCATTTATGTTTTTGTTTATTTCGTTTTTGTGCGGGCTTTTCTAAAAAATTATTGTGCAACGTTATGTCCATTACTACAGAAATCATGGCCAGTAGAACAGTTTGAAACAAAGCAGTAAGACGCAGTTGTTGTCGAGGAATGCGGCAAAGAATTCGCGCCACCCTAAAAATTCGCAGAACTCTGTACATGTGTGGCAATGCACACACGCCACTACTGACGCAGGCGCGCCAAGTGACGCTCTTGACAAAAAACCAAGAAGGCTAGAACGAAGAATTATTCAACATCTCTTCATCGGTCATCCGGAAATACTGTTAAAGCCCCGCCTACTATTAATGACATCAGCGGAGCCGAAGTCAATGTTGTCCTCTGGTCACACACATAAACCAGCTATATGCCATGCATAAAGTGGTTACCACACAACAACTAAGCATGAACGGCGACGAAAACCTGGTGGCCGTGAACCGCCGTTCCCGCCCGCGGAAGCAAGATGTACCTGTTACGTTACCGTTCCCAGTCGACTAGTTGAGTTCCCCGGTACCGGGCGGCCAAAGTTGGCTCGTCACCAAAGTTTTAATTTAACAAGGCAAAAAGTTGTAGGAACCGAAAAATAATATGTGACCGCGATCAAGAAAAGTAACGAGCAGCATCAAAATTTTTTTGAACAGTAATTAATCGGGAATCGACAGAAACGATGAGTGCGCACACGAAGACCGCGTGGCCGGCGTTTGGGGTCTGGGATTTATATTGTTAAAATGTTTAAGGGGTAATTTTCTGTGTGTTTGTGAGAGTGAAAAAAATCGCAGGCTGCGCTCTGTCTGTATATATATGTGTTAAAATGTGATCAGTAAGGTAAGATGGTAGAATAAGTTAATATGTAGTAGCTGATAAACCGAACAAAGAAAACTGTAGTGGAATCTATAAAACAATGAGTAAAATTTTGGAACAAAGATTTAAATAATTCTAAATCATTAAAATCATTCATTCTCTTCATTCAAAATGTGTATTCGTATTTATTTCGTAACCTCACACTGTTTCTGATCTCGCTTATAGAACTCTGGGGGGACCCTTAGGCGTAATGGTAAGTACAACAAGTGAATTAAATATATAAATAAGTGTGTTTTTATACAAATGGCGGCCCGAACAACGACATTATATAAAATAATTATATAAATAAGCCAGATTTCAGAAACAGAGTGGGTATCGAAAGAGTATAAAATACGTAAAATAAGGTTATGTTGTAACTATACGTGGTAGAAAAAATTTTACAATAATTTTAAATATAATATGGATATGTAATATTTAATATACGAAAACATTTTGAAAGAAATAGAAATATTTAAACGAAAGTTAAAATGGCAGAAATAATGAAAATGATGCAAGCACTTTTTAATGAACAGAAAAATGATTTGAATGAATTGATAAAAGAAATTAAAGAACAAGGCTGTATTTACGATAAGAAATTGAGTGAAATAGAGACGCGGTTAGGCGAAATAGAATTAGAAAATGAGAAAGTAATAAACAATTTAAAATCGAACAAAGATAACAGGGTAAGTAGTAGGGGAAAGGATAATTTAAATAATGGGGTTACAAGTGATAATAATGACAATACGAATAAAAATATGGTGTTAGAAAATGATGGTGTAGATGTTGAGAGTGATAACGTAATTGTAGAAAGAGTAGAAGTTAATAAGTTTGTGTGTGATAAATCAGAGAAAGAGGGTAGAAAGAATTTACAGGTAGAGTGGATGCAGGGGGTTGATTTTTCCCTTAATGTTGTAGTGGGGGGTGAAGAAATGGCTTCACGTGAATATTTGGAAGAGTATAGGTTTGCAGATAAATTTCCCTTGGTTTTTTGTGCACTTCATAGGTGGTGCCGTAATGATAAGTTAGTATCCCCTGCATATGTTGAGAGAGAGTGTGTAGCTTGGTATGATGGTGAGAAATGTTTTGAGAGAGAGAGAGAAAGAGAGAAATAGAGATATTTAAAGTAAAGAGAAATTATGAAGAATTCGTAGAAAAGTTAGACATAGAGAGAAATAATAAAAAGAATGAGTACTTACCGTATAGTGAAACTGAGATAGCAGTAGATGAGGTGAATGGTGATAATATAACTTACCTAATGTTAACAGATAATACCAACGGAGACTGGACAAAATTGACCAATATTGAACAGGTATATGAACCAATAAAAGGGATAAGGAATGACGTAGAAGTAGTGGTTTATTATAATAATATTAATAAATTTGATATAAATAAGAATGATCTATGTTACAAATATGTTAGACTATTATTTGACGATATGGGGTAATTGTGTATTGTTTATTGTTCATGAACATTTAATGATATGAATAATATGGTTTTGAAGTGCATTATCTTATGGAACGATTTGTGGTTAATGATAAGAAATAATGAGTTGGACTGTATATTTTTTTTATGTGTTACTGTCATTATGTTAAGTGTATTTGTGTATTACATTATGGTATATTATGTGTTATGTAAACCTTGTGTATGTATAGTAGAAAGTGATAACATTAATTATCAATTAAATTGAATTTGCAATTAACCAGTATAAATTAATAATAATTACAAAATTTGACAGACTAATTAAGCGATGAAAATAATTGTGAACTGTTAAATAATTGAAAAAATAATTACTTAATTAAGGTCATATAAAAGAAAGTTTGAGAATGAAGTTAAATGATTTTATGAAATTAAGATTCTAGGATGATTGGTAGATGATTAAACAGATAATACGTTCGAATTGAGGTATGTTATTATAAGGGGAGAAGTGGTGAATTTTCTAGTGTTATATCAAGGTGAAATGTTGTACAAAGATAGATTTTGGGTGATAATGAAATCAGACAGGTGAGTTAAGTAGAATTAAAGTTAAAGGGAATTAGTGAAAATAAGAATGTGGAGATACAGGTAACACACAGAGATAGTGTTAGATATTTTTGGGACAACAGTGGTAGCGAGTATATGTAGATATGAGTAATGTGAATGAGATATAAACATATTTGTTGATGATATTTTGTAGTAGGGATGAGGTGGTAAGGTGTGAGCAGCGTGCGGCGTGGCGAGAACCCAGCGTGCGGCGTTGTGGCGGGAATAGAGTAGTTTGAGTGAGTGTTTGCCGATATTTTGGAGGGGCATTGGCTCGTATGGGTATAGCCAGGTAGGGAACACACATCCTAGTACAAAGATGAGCGGTGCCAGAGGTAAGTGGAATTAGTGAAAGGTATTTATAATTGAGAGATTGGTGTCATAAGTGGTTCAGTGGTTGTTAGTAAGAAAGGGAGTAATATTAAAATGTTTATTCGGTTGAAAGTATAGAGAATACAGGTGTCACCCAGATTAAGCAATGATTGAAATGTGAAGAGTTAGATAGAAAATTCATAGTAGAAAGGCACTCAGAGATATAATGTAACAGGAAGGTAATAATAACTTGAAATTTTGCATAGAATCAAATGATAAATAATTGATGGTTAATTAATAACAGTTCAGTTGAAATTAAAAGGAAATGTTTATAATTTTATCAAGATGTAGGGTATGTAGATTTTACCAAGGTTAAATGTGCTGGGGTTATTTTGAGGTAATAATAGCTATGTTAATTATATATGCATACAGATCAAGTAGTACATTAAATGAGAATAAATAATTTACATCACCCACAGTAAGGGAAAATCAGATTATTAAATAAAGAGAGTGATTGATAATAAAGATATAAAACTTTTATTTTTTAAACCAGTGACAGAATCTTGATAGAATTGAAAATAATGTAAAGTCAAGAATTGTTTGTTTTAAATAATTTAAATGTCAATTTGATTATTATTTGAAATAATATTTTGTTTATTTTAAATGTTTTATTTTATTGTTTTGTGTTTCAAATTAGGTTGTTACAGATGTATGTATTTTCAGAAAGTATACATAACATATGTAGGTCAAGGGTTTTGGACTTGACCTAGTTTCGATCAGCTGATGAGGTCATATACCTACTAAGCTTGTATAGTAGGAAGTCAATTTTAATTTGTTTATTTAATCAATTTAAACCAATTTTCAAATAATGTTTAAATATGAAGGAAACATTTAAATAGATTTAACTTTTTTTGAATTTTAAAATTTTTTGGAAATTTTAATGTTTTTTTTGAAAAAAAAAAACCTGGATTTTTCGCCTGCCAACGAATGAATATTTTAGGGAATGATTATTTTATTATGTGTGTACTTAACATGTGTTTAGGTTAGGAGAAAGGTTTAAATTAAGTCATTTGAAATAAAAAACAGAAAAACAAGGAAGAGAATATTTTTTGAGTATATTATTTTGAACTTTTTGTCAATCTTAAGGAATTTTATAATTTTCAATTTTACAATTTGTCAAAGTGTAATATGTAATGTGAGTGTGTGTGAGCCCAGTATCTGCTAAAGGCAGCCCAGCTTGCATACAAGGGGAAACATATCGGTAGAGGATCTGGAATAATTTAAGCCAGGGATTGAGGATTTTGGGGGTAGCATGTTAGAAGGTGAGGTGCGCTGTGGTACGAGTCTGCTCGATTTCTCGGTGTTGGGATCTCTTACGGAGAAGTCCAGTGATCTCGTTCAGATGAGTCCATAGTCGCTGAACCAGGGGGGTCGTGTACCCATGTAGATTAAGAACAAGGGGGTTGTTGGCACCAGTTCCTCACCGGTCCTCTTCGGGGTTTATCGATAAGATGTCTTCTGTCATGAACAGCAGAATTCTCATCGAGGGGGTATTGTAGCGGGTCTATTTTGGGTCATTTTATTTTTCTTTCAGTAAGGGGCATTTATGTTTTTGTTTATTTCATTTTTGTGCGGGCTTTTCTAAAAAATTATTGTGCAACGTTATGTCCATTACTACAGAAATCATGGCCAGTAGAACAGTTTGAAACAAAGCAGTAAGACGCAGTTGTTATCGAGGAATGCGGCAAAGAATTCGCGCCACCCTAAAAATTCGCAGGACTCTGTACATGTGTGGCAATGCACACACGCCACTACTGACGCAGGCGCGCCAAGTGACGCTCTTGACAAAAACCAAGATGGCTAGAACGAAGAATTATTCAACATCTCTTCATCGGTCATCCGGAAATACTGTTAAAGCCCCGCCTACTATTAATGACATCAGCGGAGCCGGAGTCAATGTTGTCCTCTGGTCACACACATAAACCAGCTCCATGCCATGCATAAAGTGGTTACCATACAACAACTAAGCATGAACGGCGACGAAAACCTGGTGGCCATGAACCGCCGTTCCCGCCCGCGGAAGCAAAATGTACCTGTTACGTTACCGTTCCCAGTCGACTAGTTGAGTTCCCCGGTACCGGGCGGCCAAAGTTGGCTCGTCACCAAAGTTTTAATTTAACAAGGCAAAAAGTTGTAGGAACCGAAAAATAATATGTGACCGCGATCAAGAAAAGTAACGAGCAGCATCAAAATTTTTTTGAACAGTAATTAATCGGGAATCGACAGAAACGATGAGTGCGCACACGAAGACCGCGTGGCCGGCGTTTGGGGTCTGGGATTTATATTGTTAAAATGTTTAAGGGGTAATTTTCTGTGTGTTTGTGAGAGTGAAAAAAATCGCAGGCTGCGCTCTGTCTGTATATATATGTGTTAAAATGTGATCAGTAAGGTAAGATGGTAGAATAAGTTAATATGTAGTAGCTGATAAACCGAACAAAGAAAACTGTAGTGGAATCTATAAAACAATGAGTAAAATTTTGGAACAAAGATTTAAATAATTCTAAATCATTAAAATCATTCATTCTCTTCATTCAAAATGTGTATTCGTATTTATTTCGTAACCTCACACTGTTTCTGATCTCGCTTATAGAACTCTGGGGGGACCCTTAGGCGTAATGGTAAGTACAACAAGTGAATTAAATGTATAAATAAGTGTGTTTTTATACACTGTTGCATTATCTAGGTTAACTGATTTACTATTTGTAGTTACCAACGTTTCATCTGTAGCTAAATCTGTACAATCAGAACTTATACACGATGGTAAAGTTAGCTTATGGACAAGATAAGAATGAAGCTTGTGTATATGTTTGCACAATGAATTACTGTCCGCACATGAGCATGTATACATGTGTGAACACAAGCTGAAATGTATATTGTTACAACACAAATAAGCCAACCCAATACCAGGGATGAACAAGATAATATTGAATTTAAAATAATACTTCATATTAAATAAAATGATTAATTTAAATAAAATATAAAAACTATGACTCGACAAATGACGACATGACCTAACCCAAGTGACTGACCCAACAAAAGGAAACAAAAGAAGAAGGGAACCACTAAAAACAAACGAGAATAAAACCAAAGAAGAGAAGAAAGTGATTAACCAAACCAAAGGAAGAAGGGAAAAAACCAAAACCCAAACAAAAATGAAACAAGTTCAGGGAATTAAATGACTCAATGTAACACGTTAAAATGAACCCTAAGGAGAAGGTGGAAAAACCAAGCTATTAACCAAATACAATGAAAATGAAGAAGGAGGGAAATAGATAAAAATGAAAACCAATAATGATACACAAACAAGTAATAAAGCATAGGAGAAGGAGAAATAATGCACTCAAAAGTAATATTGGAACCAAGACCAATAATTTAACCTATGAGAAAGGAAAAAGTAAATGTCATTATCCATTAATGGACAATCATAATCTAGGGAAGAAACCCTATTAAAATATGTTAAAGATAAAAATATAAAAAAGCAAACTAACCCACAATTTAGAATTAGATGTAAGAATAGAAATGTAAGGACATAAAATTGTTAATAGTATTAAGGAAATATTGTAATGAAAGAGATAGTACGGTAGTGAGATACTAATTATTGGGATTTCGCATTCAGAAACACCTAAAAAACAAAAACATGTGTGAAGTGCAAAATGAAAGTGTAAAAACCCCAAAGTGTAGTGATAAAGAAAGTACACTAATTAAATTATAATAAACTATAAATAATTTAACAGTGAAGGTGATGATTGAATGAAAATAGTGTAAAATATAGAATGGAAATATAGTGAAAAATAGTGAATGATAAAATCATTAACAATTAATAAATCCTAAAGAACCCTAAAGGTTTAACAGTGAAAAATAATAGTGAGTAAGTATGTTGTGAAAAATAGTATTAAGTATAAACTATAAAGTAAGAGGTATTGAACACTGGAAAGTGATGATCACAATAGTAATCAAAACAAAAAATATAATTAATAAGTTTAAAAACATGTAATCATATTTAAAAGGGAGAATCCCAGGAAAGAGTAAATTGAAAGTGTTAACAAGGAGGGAAAGTAAAGATTGTTTAAAGTTAAGGAGTTAGAAACAAATCAAAAAACACCCATGTTATAAGGGATCATTATAAGTTCATAAAAGTGATGTTGTTTGTCACACTAAAAAATAATATAAAATAAGATGTATTGTGAACAAAGATTAGCAAATAATAAGTTAGTTAAATAATTATTCAATCAAGCTTATGAATTGGATATGGCTGTAAGAATCATACAGACCATAGGCCTACATGTTATATTTAAATAAGATCAAAAAAGTAGTAAATAATAGCCAACTTGTTATTATTGGCAAAGGAAATAAATAAAACGTTACGAAGTATGACTAGAAAACATGGAAACCAAAGAGTAAATAATTGTGTATAAAATAATAGTGACATAATAATAACACATAAACAGACTCAAAAAACAACACAACCAACTATAATAACAAAATGAAGCCCATTAGGCTGAAGTGAAATGTAATTTAAATGAAACAAGTCAAATACCATAATGGCTACTTAGGCCTATGAAAATGCCTAACTGTCAGAAACAAACAAATACAAATTATAACAAATTAACAAAGAAATTAGCAAATCCGAGGTGAAGGATTCACCAAGAATAAATTGTAAATCATTTGTAAAACAAAATATTATAATAAGCATTTGTATACAAAAAGAAATGTAATTAACAAGTATTAACATAATTGTAAAAACATAAAATTTAAAATTACCCAAACTTGTGGGGTATCAAAATAATCTATGAAAGGAAATACATACTATAGTGACAAATTTAATAACCAGGAAGGAAGATAGAGGAATGACAGCAGTCAGAAGATATACGAAGAATTCGAATTTTGATAACAATACATCATATCAAAATCAGCCAATCAAAATCATTCAGTTACCATAGAAACGACAGTTGAAGGCGAAAATTACCGTTGAATACCGTTACACTCATAAAGCGTCAGTCAAGCAATACAGAAGCTAATGTTTGGAAGACCGATTTTCTAATAAAATAATGTAAAACAGTAATCGAAGTTCATAACCATGATGGTATAAGAAGCAGACGACCCATTTATAGCAGTCCACTCAAGATCCAGGATAATTAAACTGAAAATTAACCGAAAAGTATGACCAGATACTCTATGAAAAGGACGCCCGACCTATTGAAGTCCAAAAATTAATGAAAAAAGAACTTATTGCAGCCAAATCCTACCCGATCAAATGAACGAAGACACAAAGTCATGCTGAGGTGTTAAGTACAATTAAATTACCTATTTCCAAAAACCTAATCACTCTAAATTTTACTAAAGGTAAATTTATCTCACTATAAACAGAATATTTCTCTTTCACAGATTATTTAAGTAAAATAAAACTCACTGAAAATTTGTTAACATAAAACATAACCTATTATTTAAACACGAACTTTCAAAACACATTTAACGACACTACAGAACAGATTTATTAGAACACTTTACAGAACACTTTATTATTTATGTACACTTAGAATAAGGTAAAATATTTTTGTTGTAACCATAGGAATTCTTTAGCTCATAATCACAAGAATCCCACGATTTTGGAAAGAATTTAATTGTAATAACAAAACTTTCCGTAGCCATACGGATGTGAGCACAACGTTCCATAATCGATTTTTCGCCAACCTTGAGAAAGAAGTGTTTCATGTAAAAAGTCGGTGCAGATTTATTATAAAATAATTGTCAAATTGAATATTTTAATTATCACCCATTAAAAAATAACTAGTACAGGGAGTAACCGTTGTTATTATTTCATAGGGAGTGCATTACATTATTTGTGTTTATTTATGAAGAATAGGTTTGACGAACAAGTCGTCATTTGCACAGCAGTATAGACAATCCAGACAGCCGTACGAGCGGGAATTATTTGAACGCCCCGACCGACACCGCTGAAAACTCATTATCCAGTAGTTTTAATTGTTTTAATAAACAATTTGGCGCCACCCGGGATTAACACACCCCTATAAGTAAAAAGGTAAGGTTACTGCCGTGTTATACTGGTGATTACCGCAATGCTACGAACATCGTTAGCCGCGACCATTGATGTAACAACCCCGGTGCGAGACGAACGCACTAACACTTAATACACATACAAAATTGGTGTACATTTTACAGATACGTACCAGTTATTAACGTTACAGATTGACGCATACAACGTGAGGCTTAAAATAAGACGGACGACACCAGTTATTAACGTTACAGATTGGCGACCAACCGGTGAGGCTTTAAAAGAAGGCCAGCGGCGACTATGAAGAGACATTCCATGGTTACCAGAAAAGACGCTAAGAAAGGAACTGAAGGTGAAGGTCAACAAGAAGAGATGGAAGAAATCGAAGAAATGATCGGGGAGCTGTTCGAAGAGGATCCTCAAGAAAACCAACCAGAAAATCCAACTCAACCAGAACCGGAAATAGGAATAGTAGTCGGCGACCAACCAGACAAAACAACCGAAGGGGCAAGGATGGAGAACATGATGAGGATGATGATGGAACAATTGAACAGAAACCAGGAGAAAACCGATGAAAAGAAGCAAGAGGACAAAATAGACCAAATGAAAGAAGAAACAAGGGAACAAAGAAAGGAAGACAAGGAAGAATTGAACGAAAAATTAGAATCATTAAGAAGGGAAGACAGGGAGTTCTTAAATGAAAAACTGGACAGAAACAGTGAAGAACTAAAGAAATAAATCAAGGAGGACATAGAGCTCCTGAATAATAAATTGGAAAGCAACCATGAGGCCTTGAAGAGAAGCCGGGAGATGGTAGAAAAGAAGAGTGAGGAGCTGAAGAGGCAGATAAAAAAGGATCTTGAAGTATTAAATAACAAGATTGAAAATAATTGTGAAACTCCAAAGACAGTTGAAGGAAGAAGGCGAGAAGACAAAGGATGAATGGAGGCAACAGTTGGCGGAATGCACAGATGAAATCAAACAGACTATAACCGAGACGAACGAAATGGTAATACACGTCCAGGAAGAGCTGACTGATAAAACAAATCACGTCAAGGAGGAAGGAATTATCAGAGTCCAAGAACTGCAGAAAACCACCACCGAAGAGTGCATAAAAAATAAACAGGAGGTGCTTCAGAAGCTGAAGGAGAGGCACAAGGAAATCCAGACTGATGTCAGCGAACGCGTCGAAAGAGTGTATACCACTATCAATAATATCGACGAAAAAACGCAAGAAAATAAAGAAAAAATCATAGAAATCAGTCAGAGGGAGAAACAGATGCAGGAGGAACTAGACGCGTTGAGGGAGAAGCCCTGCAATAACACCCACATCATTACAAGTGAAAATAGGGTGGTAATAAATTTTAAGAGTTACCAAAGAAACCCCATAGAATTCCTGAAGAGGGTGGAGGAGCTAATAGAGAAGAACAGAGATACCAGATGGACGACAGTGAGGAGCCTTATCGATGAGATGTTTCGAGATACGAATGACAATTGGTGGACAGCCACACAACCAGAAATCAGCTGTACACAAGAATTCAAAGAATTGTTCCGCGAAAAATACTGGTCAGAATCGACTCAAAATGTGGTGAGAAATGACATCAGTAACGGAAGATATGAGCCACAGGCAGGACATACATTAACTTCGTACTTCTTAGGAAAGGTCTGCCTAGCTCGAAACCTCGAACCAAAGATACCCGAAGAATCCCTAGTCATACAACTAGGATACCATTATGAAGACGCTATTCAGAGGGCCAGGAGACAGAGACAAATTAAGACCATACAGGGAGTGGCCAATTTATTAGAGGACCACGAAAACGATAGGCAGTATCGTCGTAATCGAATGGTCAATTTGAGATATAACCGTGGGGACGAAAACCAAAACCCACCTAATTACAATCCGTCCTATAATAAACCCCAGTACAACGACCTGAGTAACCAAAACCGGAATGATAATAACTATCAATATAGGGGTAACCGCCCAAATTATAATCAGGGCAATCCACCGTTCAGCGGAACTAATCCGAACAATAACATTACAGGGGCAATGGACCAAACCAGCGTCCCAACAACTACCCAAACAATAATAATAATTATGGGAATAATAACAATCCAAATTATCAAAATAATAATAGAAGAGGAAACGGAGATAACCGTAATAATAACAATCAGCCAAGGGTACACTTTATAAGAGGGAACACTCGAAATAATCAAGGGAGGCGTTACCCAAGACCACCATCCAATGAACAAAACAATGATAACGATCGGAGTGATAACCAAAACCCCAGAGAAGAGAATGCAGAAAATGTACAACAGGTGAACAATGTTGTAGGAGTGAGATCCGGAAGCGGTAACCAGAGAAGGGACGCACCATCTGGAAGTAACCAGCCAGAAGAAGAAAACTATGACTGGATACCTTTCAGCAATGATCCAGCAGAGAATTTCCGCATAGTGTATAATAAACGCAACCCGCCAGAACTTTGGATTCCATCAAGAAGTAATGGAAACCAATCAAACACACCTCAGGGAGGAAGACAAGTCACTGATGAAGAAGAAGAAACGGCCGATCGATGGAACACATAATAAACCATAATAAATAAATTTAAAAATTATCCAAAATAAATGTTAACCATCTAACATTTGAAGGAGTAGAGGAGAAAGCCAACAAAGAGTGAAATGTACAAGAGAAGGCAATAACAAGGAAAGAAAAGGAGAAGATCAACTTACAAAAAAGTATAAATAACAAGGTCCAATTGTAACAGTACATAAAGGCCCAATACCTTAATTATGGGATCTGAGGATGTTTTATAATGTTTTATTGTATCACAGTTGAATAAAGTATGGTTAGGTCCATTGTCCCTGTGTAAAAAAGGAACAACGCATATTCAGTAAGAGGAGCATAATACCAAGGTGGACGAGCAAAAGCAAGCAGAGATGATGGGCGTTGGCTGAGCAAACAAAAGACGGTGACGTCAAATGCACTAACACATACGAAAATTTGCATATTACTCGTTCTCAGTTCCACACAGCACACCAAAGGGTCAGCAGCAATGTATCGCTGTCGACTTAGTTTTCAGCAGAAGTCTTAAGAAAATTATTATTCAGCATTAAAAATGTAACAGTGACGTTTTAAAACAGTCAATTAATAGTAAACAGTTAAATATCAGATGTAGAGTCAGTGCAAACCAACAGATAGACTAGAAACATGAAGCGACCACCTGCCATCCAAATGCGTAACATCTAACACCAGCGAGGGAGCCATTCTGGTCCACTTACAGAGAAGTCAAACAATTATCATATTTCTTACATATCAATGAGCTCAAATAAAAGACAAATCAGATGAAATGTATTTGTGATAGTGTGTGTGAGTGAGGGAACGCATGGCCATGATCATGACTAAATAGGGCATTGGTTTGTGTAACGTACCAGTATACAATTAATTACATGTTATTAACACACACATGTGTTTTTTTACATGTTATGTGTGTTGTGTTGTGTGTGGCTGCAGCCAGAAGTAAATATAAAAATATTAACAAGATTCACCATAATATAAAGTAACAATGACTGAATAGGGCTTAAGAAAATGTAGACGCCATTTTGTTTTTGGCAATTGTATGTGACGCCATTTTGGGTTATTATTCAATATATATGTTTTAATTCTGGCAATTAAAAAAGCAAGTGATTACATTCAAATGAAAATTAGTGTTGTCATTTCTATTACCTCTTTGTATCTGAATCTCACCGAGAGTGAACCCTGGCCCCTTAAAGAGAGATTTATATTGGAAAGGAACCACATGCTCACACATACATTGAAATGGTAAGTACACGTGTTTACCTTAGATCAGTAAAAGTAAATATATATAAAAATAAATGTGTGTATGAGTGTGTCGGTTAACAATTGGCCCCCGAACAGCGGACTTTATATAAAACTATTTTATATAAAATATAAGCCAGATTCAGAGACAAAGAGAGTGATAAAATAGTGCATAACCTAATACGCAAGAGGTTATGTAGGTTATATTGACAAAAACATAGCAAAGATAAATGTAATTAAATAGTTATTTTAATATTAAAGAAAAAAAAAAGAAAAGCTTGTCAAAATGGCAGAAAATAATGACAGCATAGAAATAAATAACACAGCTACAGAATCAATTATATTAAACGAAATAAGTGCCAATTCAACACCTAGGGCAATCGATAATAAGGTGTCATTAGAAGATTTATTTATATTAATTAAAACACAAAATAGTGTATTAAGAGAACAAATTGATAAAAAATTTGAACAGCAGAATATTAAATTCGATGACAAATTTGAACAGCAGAATATTAAAGTCAATGACAAATTTAACCAGATGAATAGTAAATTTAATGTAAAGTTTGACAGTTTTGAGAACGAACTAAAGAAACAAAGTAGCTTGCAAAATGTAAAATTGAATCAATTAGAGGAGAAATTAGAAGAATTAAAAAATGAAATGCACAAACGAAATTTTAATGTTGACAAGAGAATTAATGAGATAGAGTTAGAAAATAAGAGTAGAGAAATAGACAAATTAGATATAAACAAAGACAAGGTAAGTAGTAGTGGAAATTATGATAAAATAAATAAAAATATGGTAATAGGAGATAATAGTGTGGATGTTGGTAGTGATAGTGAGATTTTAAGGAGAGTAGAGGTTAATGGTGAGGTGACAGTTGTAGATGAGAGTGAAAGTGGGGGTAAGGAAAGTTTAAGTGAGTATAGTGAGCAGAGGGCAAATTTTCCCAGTGGTATAGTTGGAGTAAAGACTCCGAAATTATTATTTGAGGATGAAGGTTCCTCTAGAGTTTATGTGGGAGACGTGTGGTCTCCAAATGATCCCTTAGTTTTTTGTGTTAGTGTACCTGGTGAGGCCAGGGGGTGTTTTTATGAAATAGTAGTGCCCTATGCAAATATAGAGAGAGAGAATGTAGCTTGGTGTGATAGAGAGAGATGTTTTAAAAGTGAGAGGTATTGTGAGAGAAAAAGAGAAGTAGAGATTTTTAAGATAAGTAGAGATTATGAAGAATTTATGGAAAGGTTAGGAGGAGAGATGATATATAATAAATATAGTAAGTACTTACCTTGTAATAAAACTGAAGTAGTAGGAGGTAAAGAGAATAATGACTTGGCAAATTACCGAATTATGACTAATTATACAGAAGGTGACTGGACCATGCCGAATGTTGACAAGTTTTATGCTATAGTAATGTGGAGTAATCCTGCAGAGTATTACTATGGTATAATGGACAAAATAAATTTAAATAGTTATTATATTACAAAAGATGATATAATGTACTTAATTAAAAATGAGTTATGTATACATAAGATAAGATTATTATTTGACGATGGAGGTTAATTATTTTATTGTATTATGAACATTTAATTATGTGGACAGTGTTTTAAAATGGACTGTTTATGACTGATTTACGGTAAACGATTAATTGATAATTTGGATTGTATAGTTTGTGTATTGATATCAGTGTATTTGTGTATTTTTGCTGTTGTGTATTTTATGTATTTTTTTGTGTAAACCATGTACGGTAGAATTTTAAATAATTTAAGGAAGTTTGATGAGGAATTTGATATTATGGAATTTAGATTCTAATGGATAATAAATGAAACATGATATATTTGGATATTGAGTTGTTTTAGGATTGTAAGATGAGTGATGAATTTTCTAGTGGTATATTAAGGTGAAATGTTGTAAAAGAGTTTGGGGATAGTGATAAATAAGGGCCTTGGAGTTAGTTATGCAGAGTTAATGGGAGTTAGTGAAAATAAGTGTTGAGATACAGATAATATATAAAGAGGGTGTTAGATATTTTAGGGACACAGTAGTTAGTGATTATAATTATGTAGAAGTGAGTAATGTGAATGGTAATTATATTTGTTGATGGTGATATTTTGTAGTAAGGGTAGTGGTGTAGGGAGTCCGCAACGAAAGGTGTTGGGACAGGAAGGGACCGTTTAGCGCCGGAAAGGGTTACCTGAAAGGGTCAGGAACTGATAAGGGAATGAGTTGGTTAGAGGTAGGGTACACACATCCCAGTACAAAAAAAATGAGCGGTGCCAAAGGTTTTAAATGGGATTAGTGAAGGAGGTTATTGAGATATTGGTGTCATAATATGTTAATGGTTAGAAGCGGTTAGTAGTAAAAAAGAAGTGAGTAAGGTTAGACTGACAAATGCCAAAATAAGATATAGAGAATAATGAATAATAGAGAGTCACCCAAACTAGTAAGGATAAAAGGGTTAGAAAAAGAAAATTCATGGTAGGAAGGTAATTGTAACTGAAAGGTAATGATAAATTGGAAATTGTTTTATAGAATCTAATATAACAAATGTTAAATTTAAAAGTGAATAGAGAATTGATGATAAAAATGTTATAAAGTTTGATACCAGTTATTTAAATGTAAATTGTTTAGTGTAAATGTAACAATGTTAATGTGTAGTGTTCAATGTTTTATTATATTTTTATTATGTTGATGGTCATAGAGTGTGTGGTTAGGAGGTCGCTACAGGGGTAACGACGGTAACAAATGTTAAAAGATAGCAAATCTTGAATATTAAAAAGATAAAGTTAGAAATGGTGTTGAACAAAATACAGTATGATGTCATTGCAAAAAATATAAAATGATTATAAAGTTGAGTAATAAAATTTGAACAATAAACTTGTCTGCCATAGTAGTTGTAGGTTGAATTTTATAGAAATAAGTAGGTGATGGTGTTTTGGGAATATTAAAAGAAATGTTTACGTGTTATGTTATTTGTAGGAATATATATATATTGTTCTTTTATAAGGAAGAGATTGAATTTGGTGTTGGTGGAAAAATCAGTCTATGTTGAATTCTTGTTGTTGTTGTTGTTGTTGTTGTTGTTGTTTTGGAAAAATTAATTGAACAAACCAATGCCCAGACACAAACCAATGCATCTAAAAGGAAACATATCAGTTGTAGATATGGAAGTATATTAGACCAATATTTTAAAATTTTGTATTCGATGTTTCAGAGTTTTGTGGTGTTGTGACCGCGGTCCTGAGCTGGCCGGTGCGTCACAGCAGGAACATTAAGTGCCTCATGGCCTTATGGTGTTGGGATCTCGCCTGAGAAGTCCAGTAAGGTCAGACAGGTACGATCAGTATCATTGGACCAAGGGTAAGTGATTATAATTTTTGTTATATTGACATTACAGGGGGTTGTGGCAACATATCTAGGCTGATCCTTTTAGAACCGTATGAATAGTCAATGAAAGTTTTTGTCTCGACACAAAATCTTTCATTGAGGGGGTTTGTAACATACATAAAGGCCCAATACCTTAATTATGGGATTTGAGGATGTTTTATTGTATCACAGTTGAATAAAGTATGGTTAGGTCCATTGTCCCTGTGTAAAAAGGAACAACGCATATTCAGTAAGAGGAGCATAATACCAAGGTCACCGGTGGACGAGCAAAAGCAAGCAGAGATGATGGCGGGGTATGTGATGACGAACTCTTTAATAATAATTGTGATTGGTTTACAAAGCTGTGTCGTCATGAATAAAAGACAATGACGCAGGAACAATAGCGTACGAAACGAGGCGTTGGCCGAGCAAACAAAAGACGGTGACGTCAAATGCACTAACACATACAAAAATTTGCATATTACTCGTTCTCAGTTCCGCACAGCACACCAAAGGGTCAGCAGCGATGTATCGCTGTTGACTTAGTTTTCAGCAGAAGTCTTAAGAAAATTATTATTCAGCAATAAAAATGTAACAGTGAAGTTTTAAAAGAGTCAATTAATAGTAAACAGTTAAATATCAGATGTAGAGTCAGTGCAAACTAACAGATAGACTAGAAACATGAAGCGACCACCTGCCATCCAAATGCGTAACATCTAACACCTGCGAGGGAGCCACTCTGGTCCACTTACAGAGAAGTCAAACAATTATCATATTTCTTACATATCAGTGAGCTCAAATAAAAGATAAATCAGATGAAATGTATTTGTGATAGTGTGTGTGTGAGTGAGGGAACGCATGGCCATGATCATGACTAAATAGGGCATTGGTTTGTGTAACGTACCAGTATACAATTAATTACATGTTATTAGAGCTGCAGCCAGAAGTAAATATAAAAATATTAACAAGATTCACTATAATATAAAGTAACAATGACTGAATAGGGCTTAAGAAAATGTAGACGCCATTTTGTTTTTGGCAATTGTATGTGACGCCATTTTGGGTTATTATTCAATATACATGTTTTAATTCTGGCAATTAAAAAAGCAAGTGATTACATTCAAATGAAAATTAGTGTTGTCATTTCTATTACCTCTTTGTATCTGAATCTTGCCGAGAGTGAACCCTGGCCCCTTAAAGAGAGATTTATATTGGAAAGGAACCACGTGCTCACACATACATTGAAATGGTAAGTACACGTGTTTACCTTAGATCAGTAAAAGTAAATATATATAAAAATAAATGTGTGTATGAGTGTGTCGGTTAACACAATATAGAGTAATACGTATAAACTTATGTATAATAATATGTATAACCATATGTCATCACAAAGGATAATGGAAACAATACTTATGAGATAATATAACCACCAGAAAAGTAAAAGGAGTTTACAATCAAGCTTCAATAAAAAAGTTTTATGAAGAAAAATAAATTACATTAAATAAAATAAGCAAATACCAAAATTCAAAAAGTTGGTAAGAGCAACTTACTACCCTATTTAGATGACATATGCGAAATAGAAAAAATAAAATAAATGAATAAAAATATAAAAACAAAGGAATAAGTTACAAAAATTCCTACCAAGTAAAATCAACTTACAGTCAAATAAAGTTGATGTATGAAGTATAAAATAAAAAATTAAAATAAGGAATAAGTTACACAAATTCCTATAAAAAAGTAAGAATCACAAACTTACGATAATATTTGAATAAAAAGTACCAAGAAAGGAGTACGTTACAAAAATTCCTATAAGTAAGAAAAACTAACAAAAATTAATAAATATTATGTCTAATACAAAATAAAATAAACAAAAATAAAATCAAGCTAAAAACTGCTAAGATAAATACCTGAAATAATAATGAGTTTAAGGTATTCAAAGAGAGAAAAAAAAATCTGAACTGGTACAAGGAAAAAGAGAAGTTATGTATAAAACAAATATACAAAAAATGGCTAAAGCAGAATATTGCTAAAGAACCAAGAAAAGAATAAAAATGTCTAAGATAACTAATATGATCACAACAAGAATAGAAAAGCAAACTAATGAAAAGTTAGATATGATGAAATTAACATATGAATAAATAAAAAACAATCAACTGTATGAGTAAATGACAGTATATAGCAAAGGTACAGCGGAAGGAAGAATGAGTAAAAGGCCAAAGTGATCTAAAACAAACCACACGGTGAACAATCCCAAAATATATTATTATTATTAATTTAAGTCACAAGTTGACAAAAAAGGTATTTAAGATTGACTGTTGAAAAGTCCAGCAATCAAAATAAACTGAGCAGAGATGACGTTCCTCTGGTCTCAGAAAAAATGAGTAGTAATGGGAGAAACCAGCTACTAAAAAGTTAAAGAAAAAGTGTATAAGGGAGAACACACCAATGGAAATAAATAATAACAGATCCAAATAAAATGGAATGAACTAAGTAAGAAGAGAAATAAAGAATGGAGAAACAAACAAGAAAGAAAAGGAAAAAGGTTGTGTATAACTGATAATTTCATAAAAAACTATGCTAGTGTTTTATCAAAATGATCAATTTTGAAGGAGAGGCATTATGTTACAACACAAATAAGCCAACCCAATACCAGGGATGAACAAGATAATATTGAATTTAAAATAATACTTCATATTAAATAAAATGATTAATTTAAATAAAATATAAAAACTATGACTCGACAAACGACAACATGACCTAACCCAAGTGATTGACCCAACAAAAGGAAACAAAAGAAGGGAACCACGAAAAACAAACGTGAATAAAACCAAAGAAGAGAAGAAAGTGATTAACCAAACCAAAGGAAGAAGGGAAAAACCAAAACCCAAACAAAAATGAAACAAGTTCAGGGAATTAAATGACTCAATGTAACAAGTTAAAATGAACCCAAAGGAGAAGGTGGAAAAACTAAGGTATTAACCAAATACAATGAAAATGAAGAAGGAGGGAAATAGATAAAATAGAAAACCAATAATGATACACAAACAAGTAATAAAGCATAGGAGAAGGAGAAATAATGCACTCAAAAGTAATATTGGAACCAAGACCAATAATTTAACCTATGAGAAAGGAAAAAGTAAATGTCATTATCCATTAATGGACAATCATAATCTAGGGAAGAAACCCTATTAAAATATGTTAAAGATAAAAATATAAAAAAGCAAACTAACCCACAATTTAGAATTAGATGTAAGAATAGAAATGTAAGGACATAAAATTGTTAATAGTATTAAGGAAATATTGTAATGAAAGAGATAGTACGGTAGTGAGATAATAATTAGAGAGATTACGCATTCAGAAACACCTAAAACACAAAAACATGTGTGAAGTGTAAAATGAAAGTGTAAAAACCCCAAAGTGTAGTGATAAAGATGTAACGGTACAGAATTGTGAGCCACCCCAGTTTAATTTTATATTAATTTAAATCATCATTTTAAGCACTTTCCAAATTGCCAGACTTTCACCTGTGGGGAGCCTCCAGTACAGCAATGCAACATTCATACAGTCAGCCAAAACAATTGCCAGACGCATTGCGTAACCGCCAGCAGCAGCCTTGTGACACAGTCTACAGTCTGCAGTGTGTCATTAGAGAGTGCACAACAGACAGCCAGCATCAGACAGTAAAGTGCGTAAATTAAAACCAGTGGCCTTGGGCATAAGATAGGCCTAGATTAAATGGGCCTATCTATTTAAACAACTCAAAAACAGTTCCGCGCGGCCAGTCTACAAAAAATTAGTCCGAATAAAATTAAGTCGGCCGACTTCGTCATATTGTATAATGTGGAACCAATAAAACAGAAAAAACCTTTGAACACAAACAGTAAACGTATTAAACGAGTACCGGAGTGCGTGAGATCGAAGCAAGTATTCAACAACAGTTCGCGCAACTAACCCTAGGAGTACGCTGCGTATGGGTAACTAGAACATTTAATATGCATATTAGAACCAATGCCAAATAACTGGTGATTGTTCGTTATAAAAGGAAAATATAAAACACCAATACTTTGTACGATAGAGTTCTCTCAGGGCCGGAGTTTATTCAAAGATCAATGTAACAGAATGAGTGTGTGTGTGCTAATATAGAGGTTATACACTGGTTCATTTTCAATGTTTTATTTATTTAACAAGATTACTTATAATAGTTTGTGTTTTAGACAGTATCAAATGTGTTTACATAAGATGTAGATTTCAACTTTGTTGATATAAGATGTTTTGCCAAAAAAATGTAAGGAAATTTTAATTTGTCTTGATTTTTTTATTGGAAAAGAATAACAATACAAAACTGAAATAAGTACATATTAAAAATTTTAATTCCCTTCAAAAAATGAGTTGCGTAAGTTTTTGCGATAACCTATAATCATGCTTGCATTTTTAACGTTCGTGTTGCGGACTCTGGCAGAAGGTGGAAGGCGAAACAGGTAGGTGGAAAATAAAATAAACTTTTGTGCATTTGTATGTGAATAGAAAGTCACATTTGGCGCCCGAACAGGGACTTGAATTTGAATAATTAAAATTCCACACCTACGATAAATGCAAGTTCGATTTGAGGGTTGAGTAACAATACGTAAAAAATTACACAGCACATACAAACTAGTACATCAATGTTTAGAGTTTAAGAGTTAAGTGGTAGATGGTTTTATGTAAGTAAATCTAGATTAAAAAATTTAGAAAAATGGCAGGAAAGAATGAGAGCAATATACATGAAACGACTAGTGTCGAAAACTATAATGAATCAAATAGCATGAGCGATTTTGAAATCCACTCGACTCCAAACGTGAGTCAGGAAAATAAAACAAAAAACAATGCAAATGAAACAAAGAGTGCAGACGATTCGGGGATACAAATAACCCCAAAATCGAGTAGGGAAAGTGAAATGAATAATGAAGTCAGCTTCACTGACAAAAATGTAGCAGCACAATTTACTCCAACGACAACACGAGTCAAAGAGTTGTCGATGGACGATATATTTACTTTAATGAAAACAATGTCTGAGAGTTTGAGTAGTGATATCAATAAAATGAATAGCAGTATCAATGTAAAATTCGATGTTCAAAAGAATAGTTTTGATAGCAAATTTGATGAACAGAAAAACGAGATGCAAGAATTTAAAAGTAGTGTAAAAGAACAGAATATTCAGTTTCAACAGAGTATTAGCGTAAAATTTGATGAACTTAAAACTGAAATTAATAAAGTAAAAATCAATTGTGAGAGTAACTGTAACAAATTGAAATATGAAGTAAATGAAACGTTGAGTCATTCATTAAAAAATATGAATAACAGAATTGACAAAATAGAGAGTAGTGTGGTAGAAAAAACCAATAAACAAATACAAAAGGTAATGGAAAATTTTGAATGTAAAACAGATGATAATTATAATGATATGTGTAAAAACGTGGTAGTAGAGAGCAAGATAACAAATGTTAACAATGATATTGAAAGTGGTAATGTGATTGAAAGGGTGGTATCAGAGAATAATACATTGGAAGTAGATAGTGAAATAGTGAGTGAGAGAGAGAACGCTATATGTAGTAACGAAGTTGTAATTAGTGTTGATGAATTAGAAAAAGAATGGAAAGAAAGAGTAGATGAATGTGTAGGGCAGAGGGTAAATTTTCCCCTTATTTGTGATGAACCAGAGTGTTCAAAAATGTTATTATTGGAGGGCAAGAGACCCTATTTAGTGAAAGATTTGAGTTGTTTATTTTTGTTGAATAATTTTGTACCCTCTGCATGGAATGAGAGAGAGAGTATGATATGGTGTTATGATGAGAGAGATTTAGATGGAGAGTTGTGTGTTGATCGAGTGACAGAATTATATAAATTAAAGAGAGACTATAATGAGTTGAAAGAGATGCTAAATGATTTGAAGTACTTACCTGTTAAAATAGAGAGTGAAGATTATTTTGTTGATACAGTTTTAAATAATAATAATTTACCTTATGATGAAAAAGTAACTGACTTGATAATGAATGTAATTACTGATGGAGACTTAACCGATGTACCTAATGTTGACCTGGTATATGATTATTTTGGTAAAATGAATGAATTTAGGTTTTATGGTGACGACACACAAAACAGTAATTTGTGTGGTAATGAAATTGAACAATGCTATATAAAACAAAGACTTATCTATGACGATGGAGGTTGAGCCTTAAATTCACAAATGAACACTTTTAGATAGTTTGTTTATTGGTTCAGACCTCGCAACCTTGGACAATGAAGTGTGAAATAACTGAATAATTATTGCTGAAGAATTGTAAATACATGTGTAGTGAAATTAATTGTATGTATTATAAAATGCTAGATAAACAATGTATGTATGTAGCAGAAATTGTTGTGATGACAAAAAATAATATTATTATTTTGAAGCTTAAATAAATAACAGAAATAATTTGCAAGAGGATAACTAATGAGTTGTAATGGGTGAAAGTAATTAAGAATGTTGTTTTCAATAATTAATTTAATTAAAATAATTTGAATTGTTTACATATTTGTGATTGATTTAATTGTTTCATGAGATTTGATATTAATTAATAAATAAATGTTAAATTGTTTGGTATGAAATAACATTGTTGTTAAATGTTTCAGAGGTTACACGGAGATATTGGCGTGTGTGTGGTGTGTATTTTGTATTCATGTCAATAGGTGGATAATGTATTGTAAGTATAAAGCTCATAATACTAATCAGATAGAATGCATACATGATAAATGCTTACAGGTGTGAAAAAAATTGATTCAATAATATGAATTGAGACAACAGTAGTAAATAGAAACTGTAATTAAAAAAAAAAAGTAATAATAATTGAAAGGTGAATTAAAATTATATTTGGGTTTGAATTGTAATAACTAGACTTTGACAAATATGTTAACAAGAAGATTTATAGAAACCAAAAATTTGTAGGAAGTATGTGTGTCAGTATATGATGTAACCAGAATGTTTAGACTATGTGAGTATTGAGACAGGGTGTTTACAGCACGTCTGGCACACACGTGTTTATGTAAACAGGTGTGTTATGTTGAGACTAATGTATACAGTCATGCTGAATTGACAATAACAAAAATGTTGTAGTCTGCTGAATCATTACCAGCAGCAGCATAACCCTATTGTGACATAAAAGAATTGAAGTTAATTTTTTCTTTACAGACCAAATAATACTGAGGCCATTACTGTAACTTTTGAGATTAATTTAATTAATTCAAGGAAATTAAATAGAATTAAATTAATTTGGTAATTAAAGTAATTGAGAAGATGATTTTTAATAATGAACTTAACTATATTTTCACTATATTTTCATTTGAATGTAAACTGGAATTATAAATTAAATGCTAATCGATGATTAAAACATGATTAAAATATTCACTTAAAACTGGAAACTGAAGGAAATTTTGGGTAAATGCTGTAAAAGGGATTAAAAGGGGGGTAGTAAAAGAAAAAAAAAAAAATTTTAGTTTATTCTACATAAATATGAGTAGGCAAGTAAGGATAATTTGTACTTCAGGTACTATTACTGTGAGTTAATGTAATCATGTATAATTAATGTGTTATTTTCGATGGGCAATATTGTACGGGGAATATTATTCAATTTAACTGGAATTTAGGTGTACCATTGTAAACCAATATTGTTTTATTAATACTATTGTTTAGGGTCTATAATATAAAATGAGCCAGTACGTTGTCAATGAACCAGTACGGCTAAGAGGAAACAAATCAGTTGTGGGATATGGAGTGATGGAAGGCCGTTGTTGATTTTTAAATTGAATGTTTTAAAGTTAGGCGATACTGGGGCAGGTATCTGTCCGAGCTTATGGTGGTGTGATCTCGAGCAGAGAAGTCCCGTAGGATCGGATGGGTGCTGTCACAGTCGCCAGACTAGGGGGGTAAGAACCCATGATTTAGTAGAGTGTTCAGGGGGGTTGCGGCGCCGTATCCTCACTGATCCTCTTAGGTTTAGGCAATAAGAGTTTGAACGCCTCGGCTTTCAACCTCTTATTGAGGGGGTATTGTAACGGTACAGAATTGTGAGCCACCCCAGTTTAATTTTATATTAATTTAAATCATCATTTTAAGCACTTTCCAAATTGCCAGACTTTCACCTGTGGGGAGCCTCCAGTACAGCAATGCAACATACACACAGTCAGCCAAAACAATTGCCAGACGCATTGCGTAACCGCCAGCAGCAGCCTTGTGACACAGTCTACAGTCTGCAGTGTGTCATTAGAGAGTGCACAACAGACAGCCAGCATCAGACAGTAAAGTGCGTAAATTAAAACCAGTGGCCTTGGGCATAAGATAGGCCTAGATTAAATGGGCCTATCTATTTAAACAACTCAAAAACAGTTCCGCGCGGCCAGTCTACAAAAAATTAGTCCGAATAAAATTAAGTCGGCCGACTTCGTCATATTGTATAATGTGGAACCAATAAAACAGAAAAAACCTTTGAACACAAACAGTAAACGTATTAAACGAGTACCGGAGTGCGTGAGATCGAAGCAAGTATTCAACAACAGTTCGCGCAACTAACCCTAGGAGTACGCTGCGTATGGGTAACTAGAACATTTAATATGCATATTAGAACCAATGCCAAATAACTGGTGATTGTTCGTTATAAAAGGAAAATATAAAACACCAATACTTTGTACGATAGAGTTCTCTCAGGGCCGGAGTTTATTCAAAGATCAATGTAACAGAATGAGTGTGTGTGTGCTAATATAGAGGTTATACACTGGTTCATTTTCAATGTTTTATTTATTTAACAAGATTACTTATAATAGTTTGTGTTTTAGACAGTATCAAATGTGTTTACATAAGATGTAGATTTCAACTTTGTTGATATAAGATGTTTTGCCAAAAAAATGTAAGGAAATTTTAATTTGTCTTGATTTTTTTATTGGAAAAGAATAACAATACAAAACTGAAATAAGTACATATTAAAAATTTTAATTCCCTTCAAAAAATGAGTTGCGTAAGTTTTTGCGATAACCTATAATCATGCTTGCATTTTTAACGTTCGTGTTGCGGACTGTGGCAGAAGGTGGAAGGCGAAACAGGTAGCTGGAAAATAAAATAAACTTTTGTGTATTTGTATGTGAATAGAAAGTCACATTTGGCGCCCGAACAGGGACTTGAATTTGAATAATTAAAATTACACACCTACGATAAATGCAAGTTCGATTTGAGGGTTGAGTAACAATACGTAAAAAATTACACAGCACATACAAACTAGTACATCAATGTTTAGAGTTTAAGAGTTAAGTGGTAGATGGTTTTATGTAAGTAAATCTAGATTAAAAAATTTAGAAAAATGGCAGGAAAGAATGAGAGCAATATACATGAAACGACTAGTGTCGAAAACTATAATGAATCAAATAGCATGAGCGATTTTGAAATCCACTCGACTCCAAACGTGAGTCAGGAAAATAAAACAAAAAACAATGCAAATGAAACAAAGAGTGCAGACGATTCGGGGATACAAATAACCCCAAAATCGAGTAGGGAAAGTGAAATGAATAATGAAGTCAGCTTCACTGACAAAAATGTAGCAGCACAATTTACTCCAACGACAACACGAGTCAAAGAGTTGTCGATGGACGATATATTTACTTTAATGAAAACAATGTCTGAGAGTTTGAGTAGTGATATCAATAAAATGAATAGCAGTATCAATGTAAAATTCGATGTTCAAAAGAATAGTTTTGATAGCAAATTTGATGAACAGAAAAACGAGATGCAAGAATTTAAAAGTAGTGTAAAAGAACAGAATATTCAGTTTCAACAGAGTATTAGCGTAAAATTTGATGAACTTAAAACTGAAATTAATAAAGTAAAAATCAATTGTGAGAGTAACTGTAACAAATTGAAATATGAATTAAATGAAACGTTGAGTCATTCATTAAAAAATATGAATAACAGAATTGACAAAATAGAGAGTAGTGTGGTAGAAAAAACCAATAAACAAATACAAAAGGTAATGGAAAATTTTGAATGTAAAACAGATGATAATTATAATGATATGTGTAAAAACGTGGTAGTAGAGAGCAAGATAACAAATGTTAACAATGATATTGAAAGTGGTAATGTGATTGAAAGGGTGGTATCAGAGAATAATACATTGGAAGTAGATAGTGAAATAGTGAGTGAGAGAGAGAACGCTATATGTAGTAACGAAGTTGTAATTAGTGTTGATGAATTAGAAAAAGAATGGAAAGAAAGAGTAGATGAATGTGTAGGGCAGAGGGTAAATTTTCCCCTTATTTGTGATGAACCAGAGTGTTCAAAAATGTTATTATTGGAGGGCAAGAGACCCTATTTAGTGAAAGATTTGAGTTGTTTATTTTTGTTGAATAATTTTGTACCCTCTGCATGGAATGAGAGAGAGAGTATGATATGGTGTTATGATGAGAGAGATTTAGATGGAGAGTTGTGTGTTGATCGAGTGACAGAATTATATAAATTAAAGAGAGACTATAATGAGTTGAAAGAGATGCTAAATGATTTGAAGTACTTACCTGTTAAAATAGAGAGTGAAGATTATTTTGTTGATACAGTTTTAAATAATAATAATTTACCTTATGATGAAAAAGTAACTGACTTGATAATGAATGTAATTACTGATGGAGACTTAACCGATGTACCTAATGTTGACCTGGTATATGATTATTTTGGTAAAATGAATGAATTTAGGTTTTATGGTGACGACACACAAAACAGTAATTTGTGTGGTAATGAAATTGAACAATGCTATATAAAACAAAGACTTATCTATGACGATGGAGGTTGAGCCTTAAATTCACAAATGAACACTTTTAGATAGTTTGTTTATTGGTTCAGACCTCGCAACCTTGGACAATGAAGTGTGAAATAACTGAATAATTATTGCTGAAGAATTGTAAATACATGTGTAGTGAAATTAATTGTATGTATTATAAAATGCTAGATAAACAATGTATGTATGTAGCAGAAATTGTTGTGATGACAAAAAATAATATTATTATTTTGAAGCTTAAATAAATAACAGAAATAATTTGCAAGAGGATAACTAATGAGTTGTAATGGGTGAAAGTAATTAAGAATGTTGTTTTCAATAATTAATTTAATTAAAATAATTTGAATTGTTTACATATTTGTGATTGATTTAATTGTTTCATGAGATTTGATATTAATTAATAAATAAATGTTAAATTGTTTGGTATGAAATAACATTGTTGTTAAATGTTTCAGAGGTTACACGGAGATATTGGCGTGTGTGTGGTGTGTATTTTGTATTCATGTCAATAGGTGGATAATGTATTGTAAGTATAAAGCTCATAATACTAATCAGATAGAATGCATACATGATAAATGCTTACAGGTGTGAAAAAAATTGATTCAATAATATGAATTGAGACAACAGTAGTAAATAGAAACTGTAATTAAAAAAAAAAAGTAATAATAATTGAAAGGTGAATTAAAATTATATTTGGGTTTGAATTGTAATAACTAGACTTTGACAAATATGTTAACAAGAAGATTTATAGAAACCAAAAATTTGTAGGAAGTATGTGTGTCAGTATATGATGTAACCAGAATGTTTAGACTATGTGAGTATTGAGACAGGGTGTTTACAGCACGTCTGGCACACACGTGTTTATGTAAACAGGTGTGTTATGTTGAGACTAATGTATACAGTCATGCTGAATTGACAATAACAAAAATGTTGTAGTCTGCTGAATCATTACCAGCAGCAGCATAACCCTATTGTGACATAAAAGAATTGAAGTTAATTTTTTCTTTACAGACCAAATAATACTGAGGCCATTACTGTAACTTTTGAGATTAATTTAATTAATTCAAGGAAATTAAATAGAATTAAATTAATTTGGTAATTAAAGTAATTGAGAAGATGATTTTTAATAATGAACTTAACTATATTTTCACTATATTTTCATTTGAATGTAAACTGGAATTATAAATTAAATGCTAATCGATGATTAAAACATGATTAAAATATTCACTTAAAACTGGAAACTGAAGGAAATTTTGGGTAAATGCTGTAAAAGGGATTAAAAGGGGGGTAGTAAAAGAAAAAAAAAAAAAATTTTAGTTTATTCTACATAAATATGAGTAGGCAAGTAAGGATAATTTGTATTTCAGGTACTATTACTGTGAGTTAATGTAATCATGTATAATTAATGTGTTATTTTCGATGGGCAATATTGTACGGGGAATATTATTCAATTTAACTGGAATTTAGGTGTACCATTGTAAACCAATATTGTTTTATTAATACTATTGTTTAGGGTCTATAATATAAAATGAGCCAGTACGTTGTCAATGAACCAGTACGGCTAAGAGGAAACAAATCAGTTGTGGGATATGGAGTGATGGAAGGCCGTTGTTGATTTTTAAATTGAATGTTTTAAAGTTAGGCGATACTGGGGCAGGTATCTGTCCGAGCTTATGGTGGTGGGATCTCGAGCAGAGAAGTCCCGTAGGATCGGATGGGTGCTGTCACAGTCGCCAGACTAGGGGGGTAAGAACCCATGATTTAGTAGAGTGTTCAGGGGGGTTGCGGCGCCGTATCCTCACTGATCCTCTTAGGTTTAGGCAATAAGAGTTTGAACGCCTCGGCTTTCAACCTCTTATTGAGGGGGTATTGTAACGGTACAGAATTGTGAGCCACCCCAGTTTAATTTTATATTAATTTAAATCATCATTTTAAGCACTTTCCAAATTGCCAGACTTTCACCTGTGGGGAGCCTCCAGTACAGCAATGCAACATACATACAGTCAGCCAAAACAATTGCCAGACGCATTGCGTAACCGCCAGCAGCAGCCTTGTGACACAGTCTACAGTCTGCAGTGTGTCATTAGAGAGTGCACAACAGACAGCCAGCATCAGACAGTAAAGTGCGTAAATTAAAACCAGTGGCCTTGGGCATAAGATAGGCCTAGATTAAATGGGCCTATCTATTTAAACAACTCAAAAACAGTTCCGCGCGGCCAGTCTACAAAAAATTAGTCCGAATAAAATTAAGTCGGCCGACTTCGTCATATTGTATAATGTGGAACCAATAAAACAGAAAAAACCTTTGAACACAAACAGTAAACGTATTAAACGAGTACCGGAGTGCGTGAGATCGAAGCAAGTATTCAACAACAGTTCGCGCAACTAACCCTAGGAGTACGCTGCGTATGGGTAACTAGAACATTTAATATGCATATTAGAACCAATGCCAAATAACTGGTGATTGTTCGTTATAAAAGGAAAATATAAAACACCAATACTTTGTACGATAGAGTTCTCTCAGGGCCGGAGTTTATTCAAAGATCAATGTAACAGAATGAGTGTGTGTGTGCTAATATAGAGGTTATACACTGGTTCATTTTCAATGTTTTATTTATTTAACAAGATTACTTATAATAGTTTGTGTTTTAGACAGTATCAAATGTGTTTACATAAGATGTAGATTTCAACTTTGTTGATATAAGATGTTTTGCCAAAAAAATGTAAGGAAATTTTAATTTGTCTTGATTTTTTTATTGGAAAAGAATAACAATACAAAACTGAAATAAGTACATATTAAAAATTTTAATTCCCTTCAAAAAATGAGTTGCGTAAGTTTTTGCGATAACCTATAATCATGCTTGCATTTTTAACGTTCGTGTTGCGGACTGTGGCAGAAGGTGGAAGGCGAAACAGGTAGGTGGAAAATAAAATAAACTTTTGTGTATTTGTATGTGAATAGAAAGTCACATTTGGCGCCCGAACAGGGACTTGAATTTGAATAATGAAAATTACACACCTACGATAAATGCAAGTTCGATTTGAGGGTTGAGTAACAATACGTAAAAAATTACACAGCACATACAAACTAGTACATCAATGTTTAGAGTTTAAGAGTTAAGTGGTAGATGGTTTTATGTAAGTAAATCTAGATTAAAAAATTTAGAAAAATGGCAGGAAAGAATGAGAGCAATATACATGAAACGACTAGTGTCGAAAACTATAATGAATCAAATAGCATGAGCGATTTTGAAATCCACTCGACTCCAAACGTGAGTCAGGAAAATAAAACAAAAAACAATGCAAATGAAACAAAGAGTGCAGACGATTCGGGGATACAAATAACCCCAAAATCGAGTAGGGAAAGTGAAATGAATAATGAAGTCAGCTTCACTGACAAAAATGTAGCAGCACAATTTACTCCAACGACAACACGAGTCAAAGAGTTGTCGATGGACGATATATTTACTTTAATGAAAACAATGTCTGAGTGTTTGAGTAGTGATATCAATAAAATGAATAGCAGTATCAATGTAAAATTCGATGTTCAAAAGAATAGTTTTGATAGCAAATTTGATGAACAGAAAAACGAGATGCAAGAATTTAAAAGTAGTGTAAAAGAACAGAATATTCAGTTTCAACAGAGTATTAGCGTAAAATTTGATGAACTTAAAACTGAAATTAATAAAGTAAAAATCAATTGTGAGAGTAACTGTAACAAATTGAAATATGAATTAAATGAAACGTTGAGTCATTCATTAAAAAATATGAATAACAGAATTGACAAAATAGAGAGTAGTGTGGTAGAAAAAACCAATAAACAAATACAAAAGGTAATGGAAAATTTTGAATGTAAAACAGATGATAATTATAATGATATGTGTAAAAACGTGGTAGTAGAGAGCAAGATAACAAATGTTAACAATGATATTGAAAGTGGTAATGTGATTGAAAGGGTGGTATCAGAGAATAATACATTGGAAGTAGATAGTGAAATAGTGAGTGAGAGAGAGAACGCTATATGTAGTAACGAAGTTGTAATTAGTGTTGATGAATTAGAAAAAGAATGGAAAGAAAGAGTAGATGAATGTGTAGGGCAGAGGGTAAATTTTCCCCTTATTTGTGATGAACCAGAGTGTTCAAAAATGTTATTATTGGAGGGCAAGAGACCCTATTTAGTGAAAGATTTGAGTTGTTTATTTTTGTTGAATAATTTTGTACCCTCTGCATGGAATGAGAGAGAGAGTATGATATGGTGTTATGATGAGAGAGATTTAGATGGAGAGTTGTGTGTTGATCGAGTGACAGAATTATATAAATTAAAGAGAGACTATAATGAGTTGAAAGAGATGCTAAATGATTTGAAGTACTTACCTGTTAAAATAGAGAGTGAAGATTATTTTGTTGATACAGTTTTAAATAATAATAATTTACCTTATGATGAAAAAGTAACTGACTTGATAATGAATGTAATTACTGATGGAGACTTAACCGATGTACCTAATGTTGACCTGGTATATGATTATTTTGGTAAAATGAATGAATTTGGGTTTTATGGTGACGACACACAAAACAGTAATTTGTGTGTTAATGAAATTGAACAATGCTATATAAAACAAAGACTTATCTATGACGATGGAGGTTGAGCCTTAAATTCACAAATGAACACTTTTAGATAGTTTGTTTATTGGTTCAGACCTCGCAACCTTGGACAATGAAGTGTGAAATAACTGAATAATTATTGCTGAAGAATTGTAAATACATGTGTAGTGAAATTAATTGTATGTATTATAAAATGCTAGATAAACAATGTATGTATGTAGCAGAAATTGTTGTGATGACAAAAAATAATATTATTATTTTGAAGCTTAAATAAATAACAGAAATAATTTGCAAGAGGATAACTAATGAGTTGTAATGGGTGAAAGTAATTAAGAATGTTGTTTTCAATAATTAATTTAATTAAAATAATTTGAATTGTTTACATATTTGTGATTGATTTAATTGTTTCATGAGATTTGATATTAATTAATAAATAAATGTTAAATTGTTTGGTATGAAATAACATTGTTGTTAAATGTTTCAGAGGTTACACGGAGATATTGGCGTGTGTGTGGTGTGTATTTTGTATTCATGTCAATAGGTGGATAATGTATTGTAAGTATAAAGCTCATAATACTAATCAGATAGAATGCATACATGATAAATGCTTACAGGTGTGAAAAAAATTGATTCAATAATATGAATTGAGACAACAGTAGTAAATAGAAACTGTAATTAAAAAAAAAGTAATAATAATTGAAAGGTGAATTAAAATTATATTTGGGTTTGAATTGTAATAACTAGACTTTGACAAATATGTTAACAAGAAGATTTATAGAAACCAAAAATTTGTAGGAAGTATGTGTGTCAGTATATGATGTAACCAGAATGTTTAGACTATGTGAGTATTGAGACAGGGTGTTTACAGCACGTCTGGCACACACGTGTTTATGTAAACAGGTGTGTTATGTTGAGACTAATGTATACAGTCATGCTGAATTGACAATAACAAAAATGTTGTAGTCTGCTGAATCATTACCAGCAGCAGCATAACCCTATTGTGACATAAAAGAATTGAAGTTAATTTTTTCTTTACAGACCAAATAATACTGAGGCCATTACTGTAACTTTTGAGATTAATTTAATTAATTCAAGGAAATTAAATAGAATTAAATTAATTTGGTAATTAAAGTAATTGAGAAGATGATTTTTAATAATGAACTTAACTATATTTTCACTATATTTTCATTTGAATGTAAACTGGAATTATAAATTAAATGCTAATCGATGATTAAAACATGATTAAAATATTCACTTAAAACTGGAAACTGAAGGAAATTTTGGGTAAATGCTGTAAAAGGGATTAAAAGGGGGGTAGTAAAAGAAAAAAAAAAAAAAATTTTAGTTTATTCTACATAAATATGAGTAGGCAAGTAAGGATAATTTGTATTTCAGGTACTATTACTGTGAGTTAATGTAATCATGTATAATTAATGTGTTATTTTCGATGGGCAATATTGTACGGGGAATATTATTCAATTTAACTGGAATTTAGGTGTACCATTGTAAACCAATATTGTTTTATTAATACTATTGTTTAGGGTCTATAATATAAAATGAGCCAGTACGTTGTCAATGAACCAGTACGGCTAAGAGGAAACAAATCAGTTGTGGGATATGGAGTGATGGAAGGCCGTTGTTGATTTTTAAATTGAATGTTTTAAAGTTAGGTGATACTGGGGCAGGTATCTGTCCGAGCTTATGGTGGTGGGATCTCGAGCAGAGAAGTCCCGTAGGATCGGATGGGTGCTGTCACAGTCGCCAGACTAGGGGGGTAAGAACCCATGATTTAGTAGAGTGTTCAGGGGGGTTGCGGCGCCGTATCCTCACTGATCCTCTTAGGTTTAGGCAATAAGAGTTTGAACGCCTCGGCTTTCAACCTCTTATTGAGGGGGTATTGTAACGGTACAGAATTGTGAGCCACCCCAGTTTAATTTTATATTAATTTAAATCATCATTTTAAGCACTTTCCAAATTGCCAGACTTTCACCTGTGGGGAGCCTCCAGTACAGCAATGCAACATACATACAGTCAGCCAAAACAATTGCCAGACGCATTGCGTAACCGCCAGCAGCAGCCTTGTGACACAGTCTACAGTCTGCAGTGTGTCATTAGAGAGTGCACAACAGACAGCCAGCATCAGACAGTAAAGTGCGTAAATTAAAACCAGTGGACTTGGGCATAAGATAGGCCTAGATTAAATGGGCCTATCTATTTAAACAACTCAAAAACAGTTCCGCGCGGCCAGTCTACAAAAAATTAGTCCGAATAAAATTAAGTCGGCCGACTTCGTCATATTGTATAATGTGGAACCAATAAAACAGAAAAAACCTTTGAACACAAACAGTAAACGTATTAAACGAGTACCGGAGTGCGTGAGATCGAAGCAAGTATTCAACAACAGTTCGCGCAACTAACCCTAGGAGTACGCTGCGTATGGGTAACTAGAACATTTAATATGCATATTAGAACCAATGCCAAATAACTGGTGATTGTTCGTTATAAAAGGAAAATATAAAACACCAATACTTTGTACGATAGAGTTCTCTCAGGGCCGGAGTTTATTCAAAGATCAATGTAACAGAATGAGTGTGTGTGTGCTAATATAGAGGTTATACACTGGTTCATTTTCAATGTTTTATTTATTTAACAAGATTACTTATAATAGTTTGTGTTTTAGACAGTATCAAATTTGTTTACATAAGATGTAGATTTCAACTTTGTTGATATAAGATGTTTTGCCAAAAAAATGTAAGGAAATTTTAATTTGTCTTGATTTTTTTATTGGAAAAGAATAACAATACAAAACTGAAATAAGTACATATTAAAAATTTTAATTCCCTTCAAAAAATGAGCTGCGTAAGTTTTTGCGATAACCTATAATCATGCTTGCATTTTTAACGTTCGTGTTGCGGACTGTGGCAGAAGGTGGAAGGCGAAACAGGTAGGTGGAAAATAAAATAAACTTTTGTGTATTTGTATGTGAATAGAAAGTCACATTTGGCGCCCGAACAGGGACTTGAATTTGAATAATTAAAATTCCACACCTACGATAAATGCAAGTTCGATTTGAGGGTTGAGTAACAATACGTAAAAAATTACACAGCACATACAAACTAGTACATCAATGTTTAGAGTTTAAGAGTTAAGTGGTAGATGGTTTTATGTAAGTAAATCTAGATTAAAAAATTTAGAAAAATGGCAGGAAAGAATGAGAGCAATATACATGAAATGACTAGTGTCGAAAACTATAATGAATCAAATAGCATGAGCGATTTTGAAATCCACTCGACTCCAAACGTGAGTCAGGAAAATAAAACAAAAAACAATGCAAATGAAACAAAGAGTGCAGACGATTCGGGGATACAAATAACCCCAAAATCGAGTAGGGAAAGTGAAATGAATAATGAAGTCAGCTTCACTGACAAAAATGTAGCAGCACAATTTACTCCAACGACAACACGAGTCAAAGAGTTGTCGATGGACGATATATTTACTTTAATGAAAACAATGTCTGAGAGTTTGAGTAGTGATATCAATAAAATGAATAGCAGTATCAATGTAAAATTCGATGTTCAAAAGAATAGTTTTGATAGCAAATTTGATGAACAGAAAAACGAGATGCAAGAATTTAAAAGTAGTGTAAAAGAACAGAATATTCAGTTTCAACAGAGTATTAGCGTAAAATTTGATGAACTTAAAACTGAAATTAATAAAGTAAAAATCAATTGTGAGAGTAACTGTAACAAATTGAAATATGAATTAAATGAAACGTTGAGTCATTCATTAAAAAATATGAATAACAGAATTGACAAAATAGAGAGTAGTGTGGTAGAAAAAACCAATAAACAAATACAAAAGGTAATGGAAAATTTTGAATGTAAAACAGATGATAATTATAATGATATGTGTAAAAACGTGGTAGTAGAGAGCAAGATAACAAATGTTAACAATGATATTGAAAGTGGTAATGTGATTGAAAGGGTGGTATCAGAGAATAATACATTGGAAGTAGATAGTGAAATAGTGAGTGAGAGAGAGAACGCTATATGTAGTAACGAAGTTGTAATTAGTGTTGATGAATTAGAAAAAGAATGGAAAGAAAGAGTAGATGAATGTGTAGGGCAGAGGGTAAATTTTCCCCTTATTTGTGATGAACCAGAGTGTTCAAAAATGTTATTATTGGAGGGCAAGAGACCCTATTTAGTGAAAGATTTGAGTTGTTTATTTTTGTTGAATAATTTTGTACCCTCTGCATGGAATGAGAGAGAGAGTATGATATGGTGTTATGATGAGAGAGATTTAGATGGAGAGTTGTGTGTTGATCGAGTGACAGAATTATATAAATTAAAGAGAGACTATAATGAGTTGAAAGAGATGCTAAATGATTTGAAGTACTTACCTGTTAAAATAGAGAGTGAAGATTATTTTGTTGATACAGTTTTAAATAATAATAATTTACCTTATGATGAAAAAGTAACTGACTTGATAATGAATGTAATTACTGATGGAGACTTAACCGATGTACCTAATGTTGACCTGGTATATGATTATTTTGGTAAAATGAATGAATTTGGGTTTTATGGTGACGACACACAAAACAGTAATTTGTGTGTTAATGAAATTGAACAATGCTATATAAAACAAAGACTTATCTATGACGATGGAGGTTGAGCCTTAAATTCACAAATGAACACTTTTAGATAGTTTGTTTATTGGTTCAGACCTCGCAACCTTGGACAATGAAGTGTGAAATAACTGAATAATTATTGGTGAAGAATTGTAAATACATGTGTAGTGAAATTAATTGTATGTATTATAAAATGCTAGATAAACAATGTATGTATGTAGCAGAAATTGTTGTGATGACAAAAAATAATATTATTATTTTGAAGCTTAAATAAATAACAGAAATAATTTGCAAGAGGATAACTAATGAGTTGTAATGGGTGAAAGTAATTAAGAATGTTGTTTTCAATAATTAATTTAATTAAAATAATTTGAATTGTTTACATATTTGTGATTGATTTAATTGTTTCATGAGATTTGATATTAATTAATAAATAAATGTTAAATTGTTTGGTATGACATAACATTGTTGTTAAATGTTTCAGAGGTTACACGGAGATATTGGCGTGTGTGTGGTGTGTATTTTGTATTCATGTCAATAGGTGGATAATGTATTGTAAGTATAAAGCTCATAATACTAATCAGATAGAATGCATACATGATAAATGCTTACAGGTGTGAAAAAAATTGATTCAATAATATGAATTGAGACAACAGTAGTAAATAGAAACTGTAATTAAAAAAAAAAAGTAATAATAATTGAAAGGTGAATTAAAATTATATTTGGGTTTGAATTGTAATAACTAGACTTTGACAAATATGTTAACAAGAAGATTTATAGAAACCAAAAATTTGTAGGAAGTATGTGTGTCAGTATATGATGTAACCAGAATGTTTAGACTATGTGAGTATTGAGACAGGGTGTTTACAGCACGTCTGGCACACACGTGTTTATGTAAACAGGTGTGTTATGTTGAGACTAATGTATACAGTCATGCTGAATTTACAATAACAAAAATGTTGTAGTCTGCTGAATCATTACCAGCAGCAGCATAACCCTATTGTGACATAAAAGAATTGAAGTTAATTTTTTCTTTACAGACCAAATAATACTGAGGCCATTACTGTAACTTTTGAGATTAATTTAATTAATTCAAGGAAATTAAATAGAATTAAATTAATTTGGTAATTAAAGTAATTGAGAAGATGATTTTTAATAATGAACTTAACTATATTTTCACTATATTTTCATTTGAATGTAAACTGGAATTATAAATTAAATGCTAATCGATGATTAAAACATGATTAAAATATTCACTTAAAACTGGAAACTGAAGGAAATTTTGGGTAAATGCTGTAAAAGGGATTAAAAGGGGGGTAGTAAAAGAAAAAAAAAAAAAAATTTTAGTTTATTCTACATAAATATGAGTAGGCAAGTAAGGATAATTTGTATTTCAGGTACTATTACTGTGAGTTAATGTAATCATGTATAATTAATGTGTTATTTTCGATGGGCAATATTGTACGGGGAATATTATTCAATTTAACTGGAATTTAGGTGTACCATTGTAAACCAATATTGTTTTATTAATACTATTGTTTAGGGTCTATAATATAAAATGAGCCAGTACGTTGTCAATGAACCAGTACGGCTAAGAGGAAACAAATCAGTTGTGGGATATGGAGTGATGGAAGGCCGTTGTTGATTTTTAAATTGAATGTTTTAAAGTTAGGCGATACTGGGGCAGGTATCTGTCCGAGCTTATGGTGGTGGGATCTCGAGCAGAGAAGTCCCGTAGGATCGGATGGGTGCTGTCACAGTCGCCAGACTAGGGGGGTAAGAACCCATGATTTAGTAGAGTGTTCAGGGGGGTTGCGGCGCCGTATCCTCACTGATCCTCTTAGGTTTAGGCAATAAGAGTTTGAACGCCTCGGCTTTCAACCTCTTATTGAGGGGGTATTGTAACGGTACAGAATTGTGAGCCACCCCAGTTTAATTTTATATTAATTTAAATCATCATTTTAAGCACTTTCCAAATTGCCAGACTTTCACCTGTGGGGAGCCTCCAGTACAGCAATGCAACATACATACAGTCAGCCAAAACAATTGCCAGACGCATTGCGTAACCGCCAGCAGCAGCCTTGTGACACAGTCTACAGTCTGCAGTGTGTCATTAGAGAGTGCACAACAGACAGCCAGCATCAGACAGTAAAGTGCGTAAATTAAAACCAGTGGCCTTGGGCATAAGATAGGCCTAGATTAAATGGGCCTATCTATTTAAACAACTCAAAAACAGTTCCGCGCGGCCAGTCTACAAAAAATTAGTCCGAATAAAATTAAGTCGGCCGACTTCGTCATATTGTATAATGTGGAACCAATAAAACAGAAAAAACCTTTGAACACAAACAGTAAACGTATTAAACGAGTACCGGAGTGCGTGAGATCGAAGCAAGTATTCAACAACAGTTCGCGCAACTAACCCTAGGAGTACGCTGCGTATGGGTAACTAGAACATTTAATATGCATATTAGAACCAATGCCAAATAACTGGTGATTGTTCGTTATAAAAGGAAAATATAAAACACCAATACTTTGTACGATAGAGTTCTCTCAGGGCCGGAGTTTATTCAAAGATCAATGTAACAGAATGAGTGTGTGTGTGCTAATATAGAGGTTATACACTGGTTCATTTTCAATGTTTTATTTATTTAACAAGATTACTTATAATAGTTTGTGTTTTAGACAGTATCAAATGTGTTTACATAAGATGTAGATTTCAACTTTGTTGATATAAGATGTTTTGCCAAAAAAATGTAAGGAAATTTTAATTTGTCTTGATTTTTTTATTGGAAAAGAATAACAATACAAAACTGAAATAAGTACATATTAAAAATTTTAATTCCCTTCAAAAAATGAGTTGCGTAAGTTTTTGCGATAACCTATAATCATGCTTGCATTTTTAACGTTCGTGTTGCGGACTGTGGCAGAAGGTGGAAGGCGAAACAGGTAGGTGGAAAATAAAATAAACTTTTGTGTATTTGTATGTGAATAGAAAGTCACATTTGGCGCCCGAACAGGGACTTGAATTTGAATAATTAAAATTCCACACCTACGATAAATGCAAGTTCGATTTGAGGGTTGAGTAACAATACGTAAAAAATTACACAGCACATACAAACTAGTACATCAATGTTTAGAGTTTAAGAGTTAAGTGGTAGATGGTTTTATGTAAGTAAATCTAGATTAAAAAATTTAGAAAAATGGCAGGAAAGAATGAGAGCAATATACATGAAACGACTAGTGTCGAAAACTATAATGAATCAAATAGCATGAGCGATTTTGAAATCCACTCGACTCCAAACGTGAGTCAGGAAAATAAAACAAAAAACAATGCAAATGAAACAAAGAGTGCAGACGATTCGGGGATACAAATAACCCCAAAATCGAGTAGGGAAAGTGAAATGAATAATGAAGTCAGCTTCACTGACAAAAATGTAGCAGCACAATTTACTCCAACGACAACACGAGTCAAAGAGTTGTCGATGGACGATATATTTACTTTAATGAAAACAATGTCTGAGAGTTTGAGTAGTGATATCAATAAAATGAATAGCAGTATCAATGTAAAATTCGATGTTCAAAAGAATAGTTTTGATAGCAAATTTGATGAACAGAAAAACGAGATGCAAGAATTTAAAAGTAGTGTAAAAGAACAGAATATTCAGTTTCAACAGAGTATTAGCGTAAAATTTGATGAACTTAAAACTGAAATTAATAAAGTAAAAATCAATTGTGAGAGTAACTGTAACAAATTGAAATATGAATTAAATGAAACGTTGAGTCATTCATTAAAAAATATGAATAACAGAATTGACAAAATAGAGAGTAGTGTGGTAGAAAAAACCAATAAACAAATACAAAAGGTAATGGAAAATTTTGAATGTAAAACAGATGATAATTATAATGATATGTGTAAAAACGTGGTAGTAGAGAGCAAGATAACAAATGTTAACAATGATATTGAAAGTGGTAATGTGATTGAAAGGGTGGTATCAGAGAATAATACATTGGAAGTAGATAGTGAAATAGTGAGTGAGAGAGAGAACGCTATATGTAGTAACGAAGTTGTAATTAGTGTTGATGAATTAGAAAAAGAATGGAAAGAAAGAGTAGATGAATGTGTAGGGCAGAGGGTAAATTTTCCCCTTATTTGTGATGAACCAGAGTGTTCAAAAATGTTATTATTGGAGGGCAAGAGACCCTATTTAGTGAAAGATTTGAGTTGTTTATTTTTGTTGAATAATTTTGTACCCTCTGCATGGAATGAGAGAGAGAGTATGATATGGTGTTATGATGAGAGAGATTTAGATGGAGAGTTGTGTGTTGATCGAGTGACAGAATTATATAAATTAAAGAGAGACTATAATGAGTTGAAAGAGATGCTAAATGATTTGAAGTACTTACCTGTTAAAATAGAGAGTGAAGATTATTTTGTTGATACAGTTTTAAATAATAATAATTTACCTTATGATGAAAAAGTAACTGACTTGATAATGAATGTAATTACTGATGGAGACTTAACCGATGTACCTAATGTTGACCTGGTATATGATTATTTTGGTAAAATGAATGAATTTGGGTTTTATGGTGACGACACACAAAACAGTAATTTGTGTGTTAATGAAATTGAACAATGCTATATAAAACAAAGACTTATCTATGACGATGGAGGTTGAGCCTTAAATTCACAAATGAACACTTTTAGATAGTTTGTTTATTGGTTCAGACCTCGCAACCTTGGACAATGAAGTGTGAAATAACTGAATAATTATTGCTGAAGAATTGTAAATACATGTGTAGTGAAATTAATTGTATGTATTATAAAATGCTAGATAAACAATGTATGTATGTAGCAGAAATTGTTGTGATGACAAAAAATAATATTATTATTTTGAAGCTTAAATAAATAACAGAAATAATTTGCAAGAGGATAACTAATGAGTTGTAATGGGTGAAAGTAATTAAGAATGTTGTTTTCAATAATTAATTTAATTAAAATAATTTGAATTGTTTACATATTTGTGATTGATTTAATTGTTTCATGAGATTTGATATTAATTAATAAATAAATGTTAAATTGTTTGGTATGAAATAACATTGTTGTTAAATGTTTCAGAGGTTACACGGAGATATTGGCGTGTGTGTGGTGTGTATTTTGTATTCATGTCAATAGGTGGATAATGTATTGTAAGTATAAAGCTCATAATACTAATCAGATAGAATGCATACATGATAAATGCTTACAGGTGTGAAAAAAATTGATTCAATAATATGAATTGAGACAACAGTAGTAAATAGAAACTGTAATTAAAAAAAAAAGTAATAATAATTGAAAGGTGAATTAAAATTATATTTGGGTTTGAATTGTAATAACTAGACTTTGACAAATATGTTAACAAGAAGATTTATAGAAACCAAAAATTTGTAGGAAGTATGTGTGTCAGTATATGATGTAACCAGAATGTTTAGACTATGTGAGTATTGAGACAGGGTGTTTACAGCACGTCTGGCACACACGTGTTTATGTAAACAGGTGTGTTATGTTGAGACTAATGTATACAGTCATGCTGAATTGACAATAACAAAAATGTTGTAGTCTGCTGAATCATTACCAGCAGCAGCATAACCCTATTGTGACATAAAAGAATTGAAGTTAATTTTTTCTTTACAGACCAAATAATACTGAGGCCATTACTGTAACTTTTGAGATTAATTTAATTAATTCAAGGAAATTAAATAGAATTAAATTAATTTGGTAATTAAAGTAATTGAGAAGATGATTTTTAATAATGAACTTAACTATATTTTCACTATATTTTCATTTGAATGTAAACTGGAATTATAAATTAAATGCTAATCGATGATTAAAACATGATTAAAATATTCACTTAAAACTGGAAACTGAAGGAAATTTTGGGTAAATGCTGTAAAAGGGATTAAAAGGGGGGTAGTAAAAGAAAAAAAAAAAAAATTTTAGTTTATTCTACATAAATATGAGTAGGCAAGTAAGGATAATTTGTATTTCAGGTACTATTACTGTGAGTTAATGTAATCATGTATAATTAATGTGTTATTTTCGATGGGCAATATTGTACGGGGAATATTATTCAATTTAACTGGAATTTAGGTGTACCATTGTAAACCAATATTGTTTTATTAATACTATTGTTTAGGGTCTATAATATAAAATGAGCCAGTACGTTGTCAATGAACCAGTACGGCTAAGAGGAAACAAATCAGTTGTGGGATATGGAGTGATGGAAGGCCATTGTTGATTTTTAAATTGAATGTTTTAAAGTTAGGCGATACTGGGGCAGGTATCTGTCCGAGCTTATGGTGGTGGGATCTCGAGCAGAGAAGTCCCGTAGGATCGGATGGGTGCTGTCACAGTCGCCAGACTAGGGGGGTAAGAACCCATGATTTAGTAGAGTGTTCAGGGGGGTTGCGGCACCGTATCCTCACTGATCCTCTTAGGTTTAGGCAATAAGAGTTTGAACGCCTCGGCTTTCAACCTCTTATTGAGGGGGTATTGTAACGGTACAGAATTGTGAGCCACCCCAGTTTAATTTTATATTAATTTAAATCATCATTTTAAGCACTTTCCAAATTGCCAGACTTTCACCTGTGGGGAGCCTCCAGTACAGCAATGCAACATACATACAGTCAGCCAAAACAATTGCCAGACGCATTGCGTAACCGCCAGCAGCAGCCTTGTGACACAGTCTACAGTCTGCAGTGTGTCATTAGAGAGTGCACAACAGACAGCCAGCATCAGACAGTAAAGTGCGTAAATTAAAACCAGTGGCCTTGGGCATAAGATAGGCCTAGATTAAATGGGCCTATCTATTTAAACAACTCAAAAACAGTTCCGCGCGGCCAGTCTACAAAAAATTAGTCCGAATAAAATTAAGTCGGCCGACTTCGTCATATTGTATAATGTGGAACCAATAAAACAGAAAAAACCTTTGAACACAAACAGTAAACGTATTAAACGAGTACCGGAGTGCGTGAGATCGAAGCAAGTATTCAACAACAGTTCGCGCAACTAACCCTAGGAGTACGCTGCGTATGGGTAACTAGAACATTTAATATGCATATTAGAACCAATGCCAAATAACTGGTGATTGTTCGTTATAAAAGGAAAATATAAAACACCAATACTTTGTACGATAGAGTTCTCTCAGGGCCGGAGTTTATTCAAAGATCAATGTAACAGAATGAGTGTGTGTGTGCTAATATAGAGGTTATACACTGGTTCATTTTCAATGTTTTATTTATTTAACAAGATTACTTATAATAGTTTGTGTTTTAGACAGTATCAAATGTGTTTACATAAGATGTAGATTTCAACTTTGTTGATATAAGATGTTTTGCCAAAAAAATGTAAGGAAATTTTAATTTGTCTTGATTTTTTTATTGGAAAAGAATAACAATACAAAACTGAAATAAGTACATATTAAAAATTTTAATTCCCTTCAAAAAATGAGTTGCGTAAGTTTTTGCGATAACCTATAATCATGCTTGCATTTTTAACGTTCGTGTTGCGGACTGTGGCAGAAGGTGGAAGGCGAAACAGGTAGGTGGAAAATAAAATAAACTTTTGTGTATTTGTATGTGAATAGAAAGTCACATTTGGCGCCCGAACAGGGACTTGAATTTGAATAATTAAAATTCCACACCTACGATAAATGCAAGTTCGATTTGAGGGTTGAGTAACAATACGTAAAAAATTACACAGCACATACAAACTAGTACATCAATGTTTAGAGTTTAAGAGTTAAGTGGTAGATGGTTTTATGTAAGTAAATCTAGATTAAAAAATTTAGAAAAATGGCAGGAAAGAATGAGAGCAATATACATGAAACGACTAGTGTCGAAAACTATAATGAATCAAATAGCATGAGCGATTTTGAAATCCACTCGACTCCAAACGTGAGTCAGGAAAATAAAACAAAAAACAATGCAAATGAAACAAAGAGTGCAGACGATTCGGGGATACAAATAACCCCAAAATCGAGTAGGGAAAGTGAAATGAATAATGAAGTCAGCTTCACTGACAAAAATGTAGCAGCACAATTTACTCCAACGACAACACGAGTCAAAGAGTTGTCGATGGACAATATATTTACTTTAATGAAAACAATGTCTGAGAGTTTGAGTAGTGATATCAATAAAATGAATAGCAGTATCAATGTAAAATTCGATGTTCAAAAGAATAGTTTTGATAGCAAATTTGATGAACAGAAAAACGAGATGCAAGAATTTAAAAGTAGTGTAAAAGAACAGAATATTCAGTTTCAACAGAGTATTAGCGTAAAATTTGATGAACTTAAAACTGAAATTAATAAAGTAAAAATCAATTGTGAGAGTAACTGTAACAAATTGAAATATGAATTAAATGAAACGTTGAGTCATTCATTAAAAAATATGAATAACAGAATTGACAAAATAGAGAGTAGTGTGGTAGAAAAAACCAATAAACAAATACAAAAGGTAATGGAAAATTTTGAATGTAAAACAGATGATAATTATAATGATATGTGTAAAAACGTGGTAGTAGAGAGCAAGATAACAAATGTTAACAATGATATTGAAAGTGGTAATGTGATTGAAAGGGTGGTATCAGAGAATAATACATTGGAAGTAGATAGTGAAATAGTGAGTGAGAGAGAGAACGCTATATGTAGTAACGAAGTTGTAATTAGTGTTGATGAATTAGAAAAAGAATGGAAAGAAAGAGTAGATGAATGTGTAGGGCAGAGGGTAAATTTTCCCCTTATTTGTGATGAACCAGAGTGTTCAAAAATGTTATTATTGGAGGGCAAGAGACCCTATTTAGTGAAAGATTTGAGTTGTTTATTTTTGTTGAATAATTTTGTACCCTCTGCATGGAATGAGAGAGAGAGTATGATATGGTGTTATGATGAGAGAGATTTAGATGGAGAGTTGTGTGTTGATCGAGTGACAGAATTATATAAATTAAAGAGAGACTATAATGAGTTGAAAGAGATGCTAAATGATTTGAAGTACTTACCTGTTAAAATAGAGAGTGAAGATTATTTTGTTGATACAGTTTTAAATAATAATAATTTACCTTATGATGAAAAAGTAACTGACTTGATAATGAATGTAATTACTGATGGAGACTTAACCGATGTACCTAATGTTGACCTGGTATATGATTATTTTGGTAAAATGAATGAATTTGGGTTTTATGGTGACGACACACAAAACAGTAATTTGTGTGTTAATGAAATTGAACAATGCTATATAAAACAAAGACTTATCTATGACGATGGAGGTTGAGCCTTAAATTCACAAATGAACACTTTTAGATAGTTTGTTTATTGGTTCAGACCTCGCAACCTTGGACAATGAAGTGTGAAATAACTGAATAATTATTGCTGAAGAATTGTAAATACATGTGTAGTGAAATTAATTGTATGTATTATAAAATGCTAGATAAACAATGTATGTATGTAGCAGAAATTGTTGTGATGACAAAAAATAATATTATTATTTTGAAGCTTAAATAAATAACAGAAATAATTTGCAAGAGGATAACTAATGAGTTGTAATGGGTGAAAGTAATTAAGAATGTTGTTTTCAATAATTAATTTAATTAAAATAATTTGAATTGTTTACATATTTGTGATTGATTTAATTGTTTCATGAGATTTGATATTAATTAATAAATAAATGTTAAATTGTTTGGTATGAAATAACATTGTTGTTAAATGTTTCAGAGGTTACACGGAGATATTGGCGTGTGTGTGGTGTGTATTTTGTATTCATGTCAATAGGTGGATAATGTATTGTAAGTATAAAGCTCATAATACTAATCAGATAGAATGCATACATGATAAATGCTTACAGGTGTGAAAAAAATTGATTCAATAATATGAATTGAGACAACAGTAGTAAATAGAAACTGTAATTAAAAAAAAAAAGTAATAATAATTGAAAGGTGAATTAAAATTATATTTGGGTTTGAATTGTAATAACTAGACTTTGACAAATATGTTAACAAGAAGATTTATAGAAACCAAAAATTTGTAGGAAGTATGTGTGTCAGTATATGATGTAACCAGAATGTTTAGACTATGTGAGTATTGAGACAGGGTGTTTACAGCACGTCTGGCACACACGTGTTTATGTAAACAGGTGTGTTATGTTGAGACTAATGTATACAGTCATGCTGAATTGACAATAACAAAAATGTTGTAGTCTGCTGAATCATTACCAGCAGCAGCATAACCCTATTGTGACATAAAAGAATTGAAGTTAATTTTTTCTTTACAGACCAAATAATACTGAGGCCATTACTGTAACTTTTGAGATTAATTTAATTAATTCAAGGAAATTAAATAGAATTAAATTAATTTGGTAATTAAAGTAATTGAGAAGATGATTTTTAATAATGAACTTAACTATATTTTCACTATATTTTCATTTGAATGTAAACTGGAATTATAAATTAAATGCTAATCGATGATTAAAACATGATTAAAATATTCACTTAAAACTGGAAACTGAAGGAAATTTTGGGTAAATGCTGAAAAAGGGATTAAAAGGGGGGTAGTAAAAGAAAAAAAAAAAATTTTAGTTTATTCTACATAAATATGAGTAGGCAAGTAAGGATAATTTGTATTTCAGGTACTATTACTGTGAGTTAATGTAATCATGTATAATTAATGTGTTATTTTCGATGGGCAATATTGTACGGGGAATATTATTCAATTTAACTGGAATTTAGGTGTACCATTGTAAACCAATATTGTTTTATTAATACTATTGTTTAGGGTCTATAATATAAAATGAGCCAGTACGTTGTCAATGAACCAGTACGGCTAAGAGGAAACAAATCAGTTGTGGGATATGGAGTGATGGAAGGCCGTTGTTGATTTTTAAATTGAATGTTTTAAAGTTAGGCGATACTGGGGCAGGTATCTGTCCGAGCTTATGGTGGTGGGATCTCGAGCAGAGAAGTCCCGTAGGATCGGATGGGTGCTGTCACAGTCGCCAGACTAGGGGGGTAAGAACCCATGATTTAGTAGAGTGTTCAGGGGGGTTGCGGCGCCGTATCCTCACTGATCCTCTTAGGTTTAGGCAATAAGAGTTTGAACGCCTCGGCTTTCAACCTCTTATTGAGGGGGTATTGTAACGGTACAGAATTGTGAGCCACCCCAGTTTAATTTTATATTAATTTAAATCATCATTTTAAGCACTTTCCAAATTGCCAGACTTTCACCTGTGGGGAGCCTCCAGTACAGCAATGCAACATACATACAGTCAGCCAAAACAATTGCCAGACGCATTGCGTAACCGCCAGCAGCAGCCTTGTGACACAGTCTACAGTCTGCAGTGTGTCATTAGAGAGTGCACAACAGACAGCCAGCATCAGACAGTAAAGTGCGTAAATTAAAACCAGTGGCCTCGGGCATAAGATAGGCCTAGATTAAATGGGCCTATCTATTTAAACAACTCAAAAACAGTTCCGCGCGGCCAGTCTACAAAAAATTAGTCCGAATAAAATTAAGTCGGCCGACTTCGTCATATTGTATAATGTGGAACCAATAAAACAGAAAAAACCTTTGAACACAAACAGTAAACGTATTAAACGAGTACCGGAGTGCGTGAGATCGAAGCAAGTATTCAACAACAGTTCGCGCAACTAACCCTAGGAGTATGCTGCGTATGGGTAACTAGAACATTTAATATGCATATTAGAACCAATGCCAAATAACTGGTGATTGTTCGTTATAAAAGGAAAATATAAAACACCAATACTTTGTACGATAGAGTTCTCTCAGGGCCGGAGTTTATTCAAAGATCAATGTAACAGAATGAGTGTGTGTGTGCTAATATAGAGGTTATACACTGGTTCATTTTCAATGTTTTATTTATTTAACAAGATTACTTATAATAGTTTGTGTTTTAGACAGTATCAAATGTGTTTACTTGATTTTGCCAAAAAAATGTAAGGAAATTTTAATTTGTCTTGATTTTTTTATTGGAAAAGAATAACAATACAAAACTGAAATAAGTACATATTAAAAATTTTAATTCCCTTCAAAAAATGAGTTGCGTAAGTTTTTGCGATAACCTATAATCATGCTTGCATTTTTAACGTTCGTGTTGCGGACTGTGGCAGAAGGTGGAAGGCGAAACAGGTAGGTGGAAAATAAAATAAACTTTTGTGTATTTGTATGTGAATAGAAAGTCACAAAGAAAGTACACTAATTAAATTATAATAAACTATAAATAATTTAACAGTGAAGGTGATGATTGAATGAAAATAGTGTAAAATATAGAATGGAAATATAGTGAAAAATAGTGAATGATAAAATCATTAACAATTAATAAATCCTAAAGAACACTAAAGGTTTAACAGTGAAAAATAATAGTGAGTAAGTATGTTGTGAAAAATAGTATTAAGTATAAACTATAAAGTAAGAAGTATTGAACACTGGAAAGTGATAATCACAATAGTAATCAAAACAAAAAATATAATTAATAAGTTTAAAAACATGTAATCATATTTAAAAGGGAGAATCCCAGGAAAGAGTAAATTGAAAGTGTTAACATGGAGGGAAAGTAAAGATTGTTTAAAAGTTAAGGAGTTAGAAACAAATCAAAAAACACCCATGTTATAAGGGATCATTATAAGTTCATAAAAGTGATGTTGTTTGTCACACTAAAAAATAATATAAAATAAGATGTATTGTGAACAAAGATTAGCAAATAATAAGTTAGTTAAATAATTATTCAATCAAGCTTATGAATTGGATATGGCTGTAAGAATCATACAGACCATAGGCCTACATGTTATATTTAAATAAGATCAAAAAAGTAGTAAATAATAGCCACCTTGTTATTACTGGCAAAGGAAATAAATAAAACGTTACGAAATGTATGACTAGAAAACATGGAAACCAAAGAGTAAATAATTGTGTATAAAATAATAGTGACATAATAATAACACATAAACAGACTCAAAAAACAACACAACCAACTATAATAACAAAATGAAGCCCATTAGGCTGAAGTGAAATGTAATTTAAATGAAACAAGTCAAATACCATAATGGCTACTTAGGGCTATGAAAATGCCTAACTGTCAGAAACAAACAAATACAAATTATAACAAATTAACAAAGAAATTAGCAAATCCGAGGTGAAGGATTCACCAAGAATAAATTGTAAATCATTTGTAAAACAAAATATTATAATAAGCATTTGTATACAAAAAGAAATGTAATTAACAAGTATTAACATAATTGTAAAAACATAAAATTTAAAATTACCCAAACTTGTGGGGTATCAAAATAATCTATAAAGGAAATACATACTATAGTGACAATATTTAATAACCAGGAAGAAAGATAGAGGAATGACAGCAGTCAGAAGATATACGAAGAATTCGAATTTTGATAACAATACATCATATCAAAATCAGCCAATCAAAATCATTCAGTTACCATAGAAACGACAGTTGAAGGCGAAAATTACCGTTGAATACCGGTTGAATACCGTTACACTCGTAAAGCGTCAGTCAAGCAATACAGAAGCCAATGTTTGGAAGACCGATTTTCTAATAAAATAATGTAAAACAGTAATCGAAGTTCATAACCATGACGGTATAAGAAGCAGACGACCCATTTATAGCAGTCCACTCAAGATCCAGGATAATTAAACTGAAAATTAACCGAAAAGTATGACCAGATACTCTATGAAAAGGACGCCCGACCTATTCAAGTCCAAAAATTAATGAAAAAAGAACTTATTGCAGCCAAATCCTACCCGATCAAATGAACGAAGACACCAAGTCATGCTGAGGTGTTAAGTACAATTAAATTACCTATTTCCAAAAACCTAATCACTCTAAATTTTACTAAAGGTAAATTTATCTCACTATAAACAGAATATTTCTCTTTCACAGATTATTTAAGTAAAATAAAACTCACTGAAAATTTGTTAACATAAAACATAACCTATTATTTAAACACGAACTTTCAAAACACATTTAATGACACTACAGAACAGATTGTAACATCTCACTTTATTATTTATGTATACTTAGAATAAGGTAAAATATTTTTATTGTAACCATAGGAATTCTTTAGCTCATAATCACAAGAATCCCACGATTTTGGAACGAATTTAATTGTAATAACAAAACTTTCCGCAGCCATACGGATGCGAGCACAACATTCCATAATCGATTTTTCGTCAACCTTGAGAAAGAAGTGTTTCATGTAAAAAGTCGGTGCAGATTTATTATAAAATAATTGTCAAATTGAATATTTTAATTATCACCCATTAAAAAATAACTAGTACAGGGAGTAACCGTTGTTATTATTTCATAGGGAGTGCATTACATTATTTGTGTTTATTTATGAAGAATAGGTTTGATGAGCAGCGAACAAGTCGTCATTTGCACAGCAGTATAGACAATCCAGACGGCCGTACGAGCGGGAATTATTTGAACGCCCCGACCGACACCGCTGAACACTCATTATCAAGTAGTTTTAATTGTTTTAATAAACAATTTGGTGCCACCCGGGATTAACACACCCCTATAAGTAAAAAGGTAAGGTTACTGCCGTGTTATACTGGTGATTACCGCAACGCTACGAACATCGTTAGCCGCGACCATTGATGTAACGACCCCGGTGCGAGACGAATGCACTAACACTTAATACACATACAAAATTGGTGTACATTTTACAGATACATACCAGTTATTAACGTTACAGATTGACGCATACAACGTGAGGCTTAAAATAAGACGGACGACACCAGTTATTAACGTTACAGATTGGCGACCAACCGGTGAGGCTTTAAAAGAAGGCCAGCGGTGACTATGAAGAGACATTCCATGGTTACCAGAAAAGACGCTAAGAAAGGAACTGAAGGTGAAAGTCAACAAGAAGAGATGGAAGAAATCGAAGAAATGATCGGGGAGCTGTTCGAAGAGGATCCTCAAGAAAACCAACCAGAAAATCCAACTCAACCAGAACCGGAAATAGGAATAGTAGTCGGCGACCAACCAGACAAAACAACCAAAGGGACAAGGATGGAGAACATGTGAGGATGACGATGGAACAATTGAACAGAAACCAGGAGAAAACCGATGAAAATTTTAAGAAGCAAGAGGACAAAATAGACCAAATGAAAGAAGAAACAAGGGAACAAAGAAAGGAAGACAAGGAAGAATTGAACGAAAGGCAACCCTTTCCGGCGCTAAACGGTCCCTTCCTGTCCCAACACCTTTCATTGCGGACTACTTATCACACCACCCCCCTTACAAAATTCCCATCAACTCTAATTACTATCCCAATACATCACTTCAACTACAACAAAATATCTCCATTTACTTATTACATCAATATATCAATCAGTACTCTACATATTTTCCCCATAGCTACTGTGTCAACATTACATCCCAAATTCTACATTACATTAATTCACAACAATATTATTCTCTCTAGTACCCCTTCAAATTCAACATGGACTGATCTACATGTCCTAACAAAATATTAATCACCCAAAATCTCCCATCTACTATCTTTTACAAATCATTTAAAATTCCAACTATCTTAAATTACTTCCATCATTTTATCATCATTTAAAATAAAATCTTTAACACATTAAAATCATTATATTCAACCATTAGTTACATTGGAATTAGCAAACAATTTATAAGTGACATTCTACAGTGGATCAGCTGATTTTCTTAGCGAGGTGAATGACCTTACTATAAACACATTTCAAAATTATACAAATTACACATTTTATCAACACTTACCTCTAACACAATAAACTAATACATTTATAAGACCGAATAAACACAGTATAATAAACATCTATCTCTCAAATCATGATACGATTATTTAATTAGTACAAGAGCAAGTCATCATCTTTAAGTTACGAAATTTTAATTCGTTGCTCTCCTGGGCAACCTCCTGAACCACACACACTATTATTTTTTTTTGCTGGTGGACTGTTGCGCCCATTTGCCTCCACAAGGACGGCATTGGTGGAGGAATTTATCATCTCCGTGTCCTTGCTTCAGCGTTACATTTTAATATTGGCAGATATCATCATATCTATGTTATAAATTAATATGCCCTTAAAACGGGTCTACCACCTGGTTTACTGTTCCTACTTGAACAGAGTGGCAGCCGCTGTTCCATAGTTCCAGGGATTTCCCCTAAAATCACCCCCCATCAATTGCAGATATACACCAATTTCAAGCCAGCTATGGTCAAGGTTCTTAATTTATGGCCATAGCTGACCGCTATCCAAAACCACGATTAGTGCTGGTAAGGCAGTAATCGCCCGAAAAGTCGGGGAAATCATCTTTAACTTCAGGCATGTTCTCTACGTCATTAATATATACGGCACGGCAATCTATCAGGATATAATATAAAATTATATAAAAGGTGTGCCGCGTATTTTACACCATCTTGGCCTCCGATAGAGGTAACACTCTCTGTCACCCCCAACACTCACCGCTATCTACCGTGGCACATGCCACCACAGCAATAGCATATTATTAACTAAATTAATTCTTCTACCTTTGCAGTTTCTACACTCCCTAAGTATAGCACTTCTATTAACACCACTCAACCCCCCAAAATTACCCACATATCTTGTATAAACACATAACATAACATAATAAACAAACAGACATTAACCTTGATCATTAGCATTGTTCCATTCACATTAAACAAACAATTCTCTTTTGAATAATTTATACAGAAAATTATATAATTATATAAAACATTATAATCTGAAATTTTCATTAACTCTTTTATCTATCATCATTTAAATTATTTATCACTTACTACAATTATATTCCTCACAAATTTCAAAATTATTATTAACATTTATTTTATCTCATATTTCAGTTATTACTACCCTTTAACTATGGTTTATTTAGTACAGTTATCTCAAATTATTTTCATCCTTTAGTTTAAAATCTTTTCAACACCTGTAAACACTTTACTCTATATAACTTGTATTATAAAATTTATACTCACAGTACATCACTCATACCCTGTCATAAACACACAAATATAAATATCAGTAACTCCCTGTACCTTCTGAAACATTTTAACAACAATGTTATTCCATACTAAATAATTTGACATTTATTTATTTATTACTTCTTATCAAATTCACATCTCATAAAATAATTTAAATTCATCATTATATAACATCTTAAATCAATCAAAAATATTTAAACATCTCAAATTATTTTAATTAAATTAATTGTTGAAAACACAACATTTTTAATTACTTTCACCAATTACAATTCCTTTGTTATCCTCTTCAAAATTATTTTTGTTATTTATTTAGACTGCAAAATATTATTATTATTATCACAACAATTACCTACACACACTGTTTACATTATATACTTGTTACATTATACACAATCAATTTCACTAAATTATTTACAAATTTTTGTCATTATCATTCAATTTACCACACTTCATTGTCCAAGATCAGCAAGGTCAGAACCATAAATCAAAATATTTAAAATGTCCATTTATTAAGTTTATGTTCAGCCTCCATCATCGAATAATAATCTAATATATTTATAACATTTCTCATTCTTTTCCACCCTCAATTTATTATTATTATGATAATTCTCTAATATTTCAAATTGTTCCGTAAAACCCACATAATAATTTACTGGATTATTCCACATTATTATCAAATCATAAAACCTGTCTACATCATTGATTTTGGTCTGGTCTCCATTAGTAGTTTTATTCAATATAAAGTCAGTTATTTTCTCATCATCTTATTCTACTACATTCATTACAACATAAGGTAAATTATTATTATTTAAACAGGTATCATCAAAACAATTCTCAATCTCTACTCTACAAAGTAAGTATTTCATATCATTTATCTTTATCACTTCTAACATCTCTTTCAACTCATTATAATTTCTCTTCAACTTATATAATTCTATCTCTCTATCTAAATCTCTCTCACCATAACACCATCTCACACTTTCGACACCATCCCACACAGAGGGTACTAACTCATGAAAACTCGGGGAACAACTCAAAGACCTCATGTCTTCTAATAACCAGGGACTCTTGCCCTTCAACAATAACATTTATGAACACCTTGGTTCATCATAAATCTGGGGAAAATTTACCCTCTGGCCTACATACTCATCTAATCTCTCTTGCCACTCTCTCTCTAATTCATCAACACTAATTACTACTCCGTTACAACCTATTACTCTCTCTCTCTCTCATTCACTATCTCACTATCTATTTTCAACGTATCACTCTCTGATACCACATTCTTAATTATAATATCATTTTCAACATCATTTCTATCACTTGTTACTTTTTTATTATCATTATTATTATTATTACTTTTAATCTGTTCCCCTACTGACTCTACCACCTTCTCAATATCTCGTTTCAATCCGTTACAACTACTCTCACACTTAATTTTGACCTCATTAATATCTCTTTTCAGTTTATTGAATTTTATATCATTGTTATCAAAACGGTTACTGAGAAGGTTAAACAGGTCATTCATTGACATTTCTTTTTCTTTTATATTTGCTTTAGTTGTAATGGGAGTAGAATTTGCTCCCACCGCACTAATTAATATAGATCCGTCTACGTTATTGACATTTACGTTATGTTACGTTATTGACTGATTGATAGTGACTCTGTCTGAATACCTGAATCGCTTTTATCAGCCGATTCAGTTGACATATTTTCATTACTTTCGTTCATTACTTTACATTCGGCTTTATCGCCTACACTTACATCAACTTCATTTTCGTTAGTGGCCATCTCTTATTCTTTATAATTTATATTTGTTAATTTACTTTAATTAATTTAATTTATCATCACAATTTCAATCTTATGTAACTAATGTGTAAATTACGTACGTCTACGTATGTTTTGCATACTGTTACTCAACCTTACATCACTTGCATTTCATTGTAGGTGTGGTTTTTATATTTAAATTTTAATTTACAAAAACCGTCCCTGCTTCGGAAGCGCCAAATGTGAAGTTAATTATTTTACAAATGCAAATACAAATAAATGAAATTATTTATCTTCCACCTACCTTGTTTTGCCCTCTCATCCCAGAATCCGTCACATGAACGTCGAGATGCAAGAGTGATTTAAAGGTTGTGTTAATAATAGATGCAACTCACATTTTGTGAAGAGAAACAAACTAAGATTTTATTTCATTCTTTAAAAATGTTTTAAAACTTCAAATTATATCATTTCTTTGTCAAGCAGTTACTTCTTACCAAAATTTAAAATACATATAATATTCTTGTAATAATTGTTACATGATCTGCTACAATTAACTTAATTCAACATCTTACCTTAATTAAAACAAAACAACCCAGCCTGCTCACTCACACATTCACACCATAACCTCCTTCTTATTTATTTTAAGGCCTTTTGATGGTATTTACTGAAACATATTTAAAATAGTTGTTTTACGTCACCCTTGGTATTCCTCCTCGTCACGTGTCGCACCGGTTTTATGTCCGAAAGCTTTAATTTTAATTTGTTTTCGTGCTGATTAGGTTTTGTTCACTTTACTTATTCCATTTTGATACACATTTCACTACTTGAGTTACTTTTAAATCACAATTAAATTTTATTGGTGAGCCACTATTTGCGTTTTGCCTGGCCAGGCGTAGCTTCGGTTGGTGACTGCCAAGAGCGTTCCCCAAGTCCCCACTATCTAGATTTCTTCGGACAAGGCGGAAACCAATGCCTGGTACTTTAAAGTCATAGTTACGGTTCATTTAACAAGTGCAAACTCCCGTGTGCTGGACGTTGATGATATTTGTTGTCCAGTGGTTTACGTCACTGTAGTAGGCATGACTTAATTTCGTTTTCGGCATGTTGAGAGCACGTGCTGGACAAAATTCTTCTCCAGGCCATGTTGTTTTAAACCACTCGGCGTCGGTTGCGCATCTGCTGGTGATTGCGCGCTTGTGGGTGTGTCACACAGTCTCAAAATTCTAAGAATGGTATTGCGTGATTGCACGTTGACACATTCCATTGTATTAACTTCGCCTTATGAGTTCTTGGTTCGCTACGATTTAGATTCAACCTGTGACTGGCCCCGCATATGAAATGAATTGTTATAAATATTTAATAAAATAAAACCCTCCCTTTTGCCCCGTTACACCATTAAAGTAGACTTCTGAATTTCTTCTTGTGGACTAGAAGGTGGACATGTAAATTTATCTGTAATAGGTTTTAAAGGTTGTAACGTGACATACAATAGCACAAGATTTGCAAGTATAATTAATGGAAGAAAAGCTGTACACTAAAGGAAAATAATAACTTATTAAATGAAGAATGATAGCACAACACCACTAACTAATTTAGACCTAGACAATGACTATGACTAGACCCAATAGATTGGATAAGGTGAGACAGAAACAATAATTCAAGACACTAATAACAAAAGTATAAGAACCCAAATATTAACAAGAATGATATAGAAATAAGAGTACAAAATTAGATAGGAAAATAAATAGTGTAACCTATAGGAAAGATAAAAGAAATTGAATGTAAAAACACATATACTAATAAAATATAGAAAGAATGTTAATAAATAAGCTATCAAAAGCCACTGAAATCAAATAAAATTGAATAAAAAATAATTCATTGGGAAGGTGATAATAAGTAACAAACATTGATAAGACCCAGCATAGATAAATATATGAAATATAGATTAAGATGTTAGGAGGTGAACACCAAAAGTGATAAATGATTAATGACCAATAATAAACCATTATAGGACCCAGAACAGTGAATGAACTACATAAACATTAGTTAAGAAAGTGCAGTGTAGTCAACAATAAAATAACAAACTTGTGATAATAGATTATAAGTCATCTATTAACCAACATATAATAATTATAGTATAAGTAGGATAATGGGTATATTGTTTTAATGTTAATGAAGGAAGGTTATAAAGTTATATTTATATTCTTTAAAATGAGTTTATAAGGGAATATTAGGGCATAGTTAATTGTTCAAATTTGTTATAGGTTTCTTTGTTAGTAATTACGTTGAGGATTATGTTAAACAAAACCATTCAAAACACGTAAAACTTCAGATACAGGCATGGACCTAAAAAGAGTTATTAAATAGATGTATAATGTTATATGATGATTAAAAATAATCAAATGATATGATTTAAGTTAGTTTGGTTCAGTAATAAGGTTTAGTAGCATGTAAAGTTAACATAAATGACTATAAACCATTGTAATGAGTATAGGGTAGGTGAATTATGAACTCTAGGCATTAGGCCTATAACTGATAATCAGAAATTGGTGAAATTTAAGATAAAACAATAGCCATTGAGAAAATAAAGTGTATAATCTGTTTAGGTTTTATAATAATAGTGGACACAAAACTGGATAAATAATAATTAGTTTAAATGTAATTAACAAAAGAAAGACCAAATGAAAAAATAGTAATCTGTAATAATTTGACAAAAGGTAATAATTTGTGTGGTATCAAAATAATTTGTAAACCAAGAGCAAACTAATGGTGTTATTGTATTTAATATTACAGGTAGTATAAGGAAGTTATAATAATTTGAAGATTTTTAATGATTTTGTATTGAAAAACGTTAGTTTGATATAACAATGTTATAAGTTATCAACCAATGGGAATTAGTTTCTGAGAGGAGGTTGCCATAACAACCAAAGTTTGTTACAAGGAAACCGTTAATAAATTGTATCATTCCATTATTAGAGTTTGAGTAGGGTGGATGTATGAAACCCACAAAGATATAAAAAGTAATTCAGCCAATTTTATCAAAGGTACTGATTAAGAAGATAAACTAAATCACAGTAATAACACTGATAGTAAACCAATAAATAAATTCATCAAGAGAAATAAAAATTAACCAGAAGAAATTGCCGAAGAAGCCCAAGTGAAGGAATAACAACCCACTGAAGGAAGAAAATATCTGAAAATGTAAATGAACCCTGGAACCAACCTTAACCAGTAGGACTGAGGGAAATTAAACATCGTAACCAGATCATTAACGAAAATTGAACTTGGAATTCACCGAACTACCCAAGAAAGGACAAGCAGCAGTATTTGAGAGAAGTATTACCTTGGATAGCAGAGACGAAGGAGGGTTAAGTATATTTTAAATACGACTTCACTGAAAAAACACTAGACAATCAACCATAAGTGAACTAAACTTTTCACACCACTTATCACTTTTAATAAACAATTGAACTTAATTTTAGTTAACAAACACCTCAAATTAAATAATATCACTCCAACATTGGTTTTTTAAGAAATATGTTTTAAAAACAGAAAGTTTACTAACCGTAAATAACCTATAAAACACTAGTTCCCATATCGGTAATTTACCACTATAATTTAAGTATATCACCTGTTCTATAATATTTATAAGGTATATTGTAAGATTTTGTACTTTAATTAGTCTATATAACAACATTTTCTGTAGTCACAAGAACCTCGACCTGAGAATTAAATAAACGAAGAAAACTGAATTCCATAGCAGTGAGTCTACATACACACGAGCGGACAGAATAGCCAAACGCGAATAATTAAACATGCTGGCGAAAAAATAAGAATTATATTTTGAAGAAATTGTAATTATCGAACCCTATCAATAACTGTTAATAAAACTTAGTACACACGTTAAACTGTATGTTTGATTTTATTCAACACAATATAAAATTTTGAGCAATAAAATATAGAATAATAAACTTTACTAATTCGATTTACTACGGAGAGTTGGTCAACCAGACGTAGAGGCAGTAAATTCGAATCTGAATGACCGAACGGGTGAGTAGACATTCGACATTCGTAAGTATTATTTAAAACAGCAATAATCGGCTTATTACAAGGTGTGCTCAAAGGAAGATGATATTCTTCTTCATAATAACTTGATTCTGGAATTTATATATTAGCAAACTTATTCGCAACTGGTACTAAATACATTAAATTTTGATTCTGATCTAAGACACCTTTAATATTTGAATCAACGCTTCCTATAGCCTTTGTAATTGGCTAAAAAGCTTTTTGTTTAATTTCCTCATTATATATTTCTTTCTTTTGAGTTTGTTTGAATTTCTTAATTAATTCCTTCACGATTGAATCTAATTTAATAATGGTTATTAAACTTTCACTTGTGAACTTATCTGTTTTCTCCCGTATGCGTTTCGGCATGATGTGCACCTTCATCAGCGGTGTGAGACAGACTGTCAGTACCTATCCGATTTTGAAGTGAAGTTTTAAGTGTTTAAAAGTGTTTTACCTTGTGTAATCATGGAAGTTACAGGTGTTAACGCCAATACTTTTAGAAGTACAGGAAAAAAAGGAAAACCCCTGCATAGTGGTGAGAGGAACATTGTTTGGAATGTATACAATTTTTTTAAAAAGCTTTCGAATCCGCAGTTTAGGGAAACTGTTAACTTTAATCAATGTGCAAAATTGTGTAGTTTAGCCTGCAATATCAGTGAAAAGGCTGTAAACAGAGTTTGCAAGGAGGCTAATACAACAGTGAATGAAGATCCATCTGATAAAACATTTTCAACCCCTGGAAAAAAGAAAAAGAAAATGTGAAATGACTGAAATGGACAAATTTGATGAGGATGTTGTACGGAGAACAATATTTTCGTATTATGATAAGGGAGAATTTCCAACAGCAGAAAAAATTACAGATTTAAGAAACAGTTTAGGCTATAAGGGTTCAGTTTGGTCGACTCGTACTGTTAAAAAAAATTGGTTTCAAATATCGTAAAATGAAAGACGGAAGGTAATTTTTAATGGAGAGAAGTGACATCGTAGCATCACGCTTAAGATTTTTAAGGACAATGCACCAGTTAAGGCAGTCGGAAGATAAATGCCCTGTTTATTATTTGGACGAAACATGGGTCAACGAACACCATAGTCTGAAATACGGTTGGCAAGATAACAACGAATCATTTGGCATTAAAGTACCCCTCTGTAAGGGAAGACGGCTTATAATATGCCACGTTGGCTCGAATGAGGGATTTATGAAAGACTGTGAATGGGTTTTCCAATCGAAGACTAACAGCCAGGACTATCATGACGAGATGAATGCTCAGTCTTTCAAAAATGGTTCATCTCATTCCTCAACCTACTAGAGGAAGGTACCGTAATAGTAATGGACAATGCCCCTTATCACTCGGTGCTGGCAGAAAAAACACCCGCCACTAACTGGAAAAAAGAAGAAATTCAGAAATGGCTTACCGAAAAGTGTATTGCTTTTAGTCATAATGAAACTAAGGTGGAACTCTTAGAAAAGGTGAAGCCATTTAAGAACAAAGAAAAAACTTACGAACTGGATGTGATTGCCAGTTTAATGGGTCATTCAGTGGTTAGACTTCCACCATATCACTGCCAGTATAACCCAATCAAGCTGATTTGAGCAAAGGTTAAGAGGGACGTTGCTGAAAATAACAAGACATTTAAGTTGTCTGATGTCGAAACGCTTGTCCACGAAGCACTTGGCTGAGTGATCAAAGAGGACTGGCAATCGCGCATTAAACATGCTGAAAAACTACAAGAAGATGATGTTGACAAAGAATGTGCAAGGGCGGATAACCTTGATAAACTAGTGATCAATCTGGTAGATGATAGTGATACGGATAGCAATTATTCAGATACTGAGTGTGACAATGACGACAGTGCGTCAGAAGTGCTAGCCACCCCCCTCGATGACGATGCAGATATTGCCGACACACTAACAGCAATTTAAGGTAGATTCACTTCAATGTCTTGCTGTCAAAACCTAATAATTTATATTTATAATATTTAACTTAAATTTATTCAACTATTCCGATCTGACGATGAGCTGTGAAGCTTGAAAGCGCTAATCGGGATAATTTTTATATAGTGGTGTGCAACAGTGATCATTCTGCTTGTGATTTCAACCACTAACACAAATTTCTTCATTAAACGTCTGTTAAATTTATAATATTTTATTCAATTAATTACATAAAATGTGTCGATAAGAGAATTTTGGCACACTGCATTCTATACCAGCGCTACAATCTGTAGCAAAGCACGCAACCAAATTGTTGGCATGTAGCTAAAGTGTAATATAACGTGCCTAACTTAATTTCATTAATAACATGACAATTATTTTGTCATTTAAATTTAATAAATCAAAATAACAAAATAAATTGTTACAAAGCACATTTTCACGTTAATAAACAACTACAATAAGAATAACTCAAAGATATCTTGGCATAAAAATACAATAGTATAAAATACTATGTCCGCTCTTTTACAAATTAGAATATAAGTATTTCTTTAATGTAGAATAAAATATCACTATTATGTTAATAACTGTGACTTAATAAAACCAATTTAAAAATTAAATTGTTTTTCAGTATAAACATCTTTACATCAGATTAGATTACAATAAGAAACAATAATTTTATAAACGTTTTATACATTACTTATTAATTATTTTAAATTAAAAATGGCATTACTGTCTTTAATAACACTGTGATAATAGATGAGCAAAAAATAGAATAGATATATATTTATCATAAAGTATTATAATACACTTTATTTATTTATAATTATATTTATTTATTTATTTATTACTTTATTTATATAAAGTATAAATACTTTATTTATTATTATAAAAGATATACTTTATAATATTATAATTTATTTTATTAGTTATTTATTTACGGGTAGTAAAATAATTGGAGCTTTCTATGAAGACAACTACTACACACTTGACAACGCTGCGCTCTCACCTCGTTGGCTGCATCCCAACGGACTTCTCTCGTGCTCAGGATAATAATTCATTATTCCTTCGGGAGCAAATGGTAGATTTTTTTATGATACCCATATAAATTTGTTGGATATTCTAAAGACACTTCAAATATATAACCACTTTCCATAGTTAATATTTTTTCTTTCCATTCTTCAACATCATATTCACAATATTCATTTCTTGATTCCCATTGAAAATTGCCATATATATTGTAATATAATGAAAATATTACAAATATAAAAATAAAAATTTATATTAAATAATGGAATTGTGTAGAAAGATATTGTGTGTGTATCTTTGGTGATAACAAAGGTATTGTGCTCTTCTTTTAGCCCCACTAGTTGGGCAAGCCAATTTGTAATATAATAAAAATATTACAAATAAAAATAAAAATAAAATTGATATGCGTTTTACTAATCTCCTCGTTGGAAACGCCAATTTGTAATATAAATACAAATATTACAAATAAAAATAAAAATATAATTATAATTGAACTATGTTGGTATGTATTGATATGTGTTGTTTAGATCACTGGATCAGTCTGACTCCTTAAAGTCCCATTGTTTAGGCTAGTCAAATGGTAATATAATTTCAAGTGTAATAATAAACAAAATATAAAGATATTGATGACAAGAATATGTTATAACTAGGTGTGTTTGATTGTTAAATAACAAATACATCAAACTTTAAAAATTTTGCAACTATTTTTCTTGTGCTTGTATCGAATTTGACTGAATGATTTAATTTAATTAATTAATAATTAATTAATTATTTGAGTTTGTAATCTCCTCCTATATCTAGTCTCTCAATGTGAATTATGTTTTTGCTTAATAAAAAATAATAATAACATTAATGGTAGAAATAAAAACCATGCTGGTAACTGAATACTGATTTGCATTTATTCATTCAAAATTGTGCGCCAGTCAAACTGCGCATGTCCCAGGCACTGGCTAATATTCGCCACAGTCGGCAGTGAGAAAGATTAACAAATATATTTTTTACAAGTTTAAATTTATGGTTCTTTTAACGAGTCGAAATGGTCAGAGGGCAAGGAACAAGATACATTTAACAGGTATTCTTAAACTAAATGTTAACATCTGAAATAGAACAGAATTATTATTACAATTGTCAATTAGAAAGAAATTATTTAAATTTCGAACCAAGTCGAAGAAATGACGTCACTCTGCTCCAGGCAGCACTGGTCGATCGTCTGTATAGAAATTCAGCAATGGCCACCGTCTGCTCGTTTTAACTGCTATGACGCCGTTGGAATTGAAGATCTTCTCCCACAGAAATAAAACGATGTTCCCTTTTCTGCAAAGTGGTGTTGGTCCAAAATATCGTGTTGAATGTCCCCTCGTCATCTGCGATGTCGAATTCTGGATGGATCTCTTGTGTAGTGTAGTGTTCAAATATGCGTGTTGGTTTTGTGTGAATTCGTTCCCAAAAATTGTTTCAAAATGGCTGTCGATTTTTGGTGTTGCGTTTTATGGTGTTATTCTGTGTTTTTTGGAAACTTGTGAAGTGTCAGACATAGATAAATAAGATTATTTCACTTGTTAGTTCATCTCCGTTACACGCCACATAACCACACTTGGTTTTAATATAAATTATTTGGTTTTCAAAACTTCACTAATACATTTTTCAACTGTTCAGCTTTGCGATTAACAATAGACTAAACGACGCAACGTCGTCGTTTTAGGGCAATTTGTGGTATGTCTTTTTCCTCTTCATATTGTTTAATTATAAAATATCTGTCTAAGACTTGTTTCACTATCTAACTATACATAACAAGTTTTCTTATTTTTTACTGTATTTCCAATATTTCTTAATTTTACATGAATCTAACTATTCAGTAATATTGATTATTTAATTTTACATCTTTTGATATATAGCTGGGTTTGTTTCAAACTCATTTAAGCCCAAAAATTACAATTTTACATAATAATTGTATTCCCCATATTTTGTACAAATTCAGTGTTTTAAAGATTTTTATTTGTTTTTTTCGGTATAATATTTCCATGGAATACACCTAATAACTCCGTAATTACTTTGTTGTTAATAATTTGGTTATTAAAACATTTCAATATTGATTAATTTGCTGTTTAGTCTGATTTGATTACTATCATAAGCCTATTTTTGACTGTTTCCAAAAGAAGTTAGTTTTCTTTCTTTTGTCATTCTATTTGCTATTAACTGTATCTGTATTAATTATATTTTCAATTTCTGTATTGTATGTATTGAATTCTATTCCTATTACATAGATTAATTCTTTGATAGATAGTTTTTTTGGTTTATAGGCCATTCTGTGTTTACAAACATAGTGTCTTGGTGGGTCTGTTTGTACATTATACATGGTTTACTGATTTGAATAAAACTATTACATTTTTATGCCCTACTTGCCTCTCTGACTTACACAATGGAAAATTAAATGACATGATTTTAATTACAATAGAATATCTTGTATCTACTAAACTTTCTTTATACTAATAACATCATTGAACCATAACATGAACATCTTATGCCTAATTTTAACAAAAACATCTTATTATCAACTATTTTCCATATATCACCTAATTTTAACAAAAACATCTTATTCCTATTATTTTTTCCTGTATCATCAAATGATAACAACATAGCTTATCCTAGACCTAATTTAATTAAAAACAATAAAAAACTCCTATTACTAGTAACACTGTCAGTCACTAACTGTCTTGTGTATGTATTATTCTTATGAAAACACTTTAACTGTGATAAAAAACCTCGTGTATCTATTTACACCTTACATCTAAAATATTATTTAATTAATAATAAATAATAAACATCTTAATATTAGGCATACCTTCAGTTATGAACTGTCCTTTGGTATTTTTGTCCTCACCATTTATTTAGTTATAATTAAAGAAAACATTTTATATGTAATAGTCCTTCTTATATCTAATTTAAAACTCTTATTACTAGTAATGTTGTCAGTCCTTAGACCGTCTTTCATTTCAATGGTTTTATTATTATTATTCTACACTCATGGTAGTCTTTTTATAATACTTAAACCTCATTGAAGATTTTTTCATAGATTTTTTAACTATGTTTCTCACTGTACACTCTGTAGTTCCTTAATTTTGTTATCTCACTTCACTTTATTGTATTCTACACTCTGGTAGTCTTTTTAGTGAGTTCTACTCTATGGTAGTCTCTTTTGACATATTTTTTGACATGTTACACTTACAACTAATATACAATTTGTTTTTATAGTATTGTATCTTGTAACTTGTTTGGGGTTTACCTATATCGGTTTCAATTTTGTCTCATGGTATTTATTATATGATTAACATTTTGTTTTGGCATATCTCTTCCTGTTTCTGGTCTCTTTGTTGGAATCTTGATATGTTTCGTCCCTTCTTCAAATATCACATTAGTAGTTTCCTTATTAAAATGGTTTCATGACAGATTATTTCCTTTTTTATGGTCCTTCCCTTTTTGTACTGCTTCCCCAATCTACTGGGTGTACTGCTGGTTTAACTGGTTTTTTCATAGTAGGTTATTTTAATTAATGGTTTTCTTTATTATCTTCCATTTTTATTCACATTTTATAGACTTAATTATACAGTTTCTAGGGTAATCCTTAAACAATTTATTCCTCTCACTCACTATGGAACTTTCTCTTTCATTCATGTAACATTAATTCAAATGTTTAGTGTGATAATTTTGTTGTGTTACATATGCTCTCCTGTAAAAGTGATTAGTTCAGATCATACTCTGTATGGATGAAATAATTACTACTAATTCTTTTGTATTTACAATTTCTCCGTGATTACATGTTTTCACTTTATATACCTTCTTTTTCCACCATTGCTTCCTCTCAGCTGATGTGTATCTCCTTCATTAGTTTCTTTTTTCATTGATAAGTGATCTTCAATCTTGTGTATAACATTATCATTTTATATTCCTTCTTATTTGGTGCTTCCTCACCAGTATGTTTACTCCCTAACATTCCCTAACAAATTAATTGGAACAGTTCAGAGTGGCACTTTTGGCTTCAATCCCTGCCGTCCAATACTTCAATTGAGTCCAGAGGTATTATCATCTCTGCTCAACACATAAGACTGATGGCATTTTCTACATCCAGTCATAAAAATAAATAAACAGTAAAAGTAGTCATTTTTGACTAAAATAAACATCTTTGGATTCTTCACTTCATAATACGTTATATTAATTAATACTTTTATACACTTGACTCTTCTTCTCTCTTAAAGCTTATTCCATATTAGGTGGTTTAGGTATGTGGTATCATATACATTTCATCATGGTTACATAGTAAGTAGTATTTATATTTACTCTTTCTACCATCTGGTATTCATTGAGTTACTTTTATTGCTCATGGTATAATATGAATTAATTCTTTATCACTTTCACTATAACAGTGGTTGTTGTAACAGCATTATCATTATTAGTATCAGGTTTTTTTTTTTTTTTTTTTTTGGTCTCACTATTTGGTCTTTAGTGAGCTGGTCCTTCTTCATTGTTCCATTTTTATTAAATTATTTTCTGTGTGAGTTTGGTTAATTTGTTCGATTAAGTCATATGACATTCTGGTTTCCTTTCTCTCTTAGAATTTTGTATCTCTTTCTTACAAAATCTTCTTTCATATTTCAGAGTTATTTCTCATCATTTGTATGAGTAATGATGTGAGTTTAATGTTTTTTTAATTTTAGACATTTTTATTCAACTACATTCTTTCTTGTTCATAGTTGTTTTTCAAATATTTTGGTATAAGTTGTACTTATTATTGTTTTGAATTCTGAAATTATTATTCCTCAAAATTCTTTTTGCATTCATAATAGTCTTTGAATGCTTGTGTAAGTGGTACTTACTAATTATTTTGAATTTGGACAATTATTATCTGCATCCAAATTCTTTTTACTTGCATAATAGTCTTTGAATATTTGTGTAGCTTGTCCTTACTATTGCTTTTGAATTTTGAAGCTTATTATGTTCAAAATTCCTTTTATTTACTCACAATAATCTTTTAAATGTTTGGTGTAAGTTGTACTTACTCATTTTTGAATTTTGTAGTTATTTATTTATCAAAATTCTTTTTTTTTTTTTTCATCATTCACAATTGTTCGAATATTTGGTGTAAGTTGTGCTTACTGATTTTTGGAATTTGGTAATTTTATTTTTATCAAAATTCACAATTTCTTCATAATAGTTTTAACTCATAATTCTGAGTCCTCCAAATATTTTTTAATAGACAACTGATTATAAGTTCCTTTTACTTTATTCGAAATGATATCCTTTAGTACATACGTATTGTTATTATTGTTTTTAACAATCAGGTATGGGCCGGTATACAGCAGTAATAACTTTTTGGTAATGCCTTCCAAAGTACTGGGTAATTCCCTGTTTTTTAGCAGTACCTTTTCTCCGACTTCATAGCTTATTATCTTCTTAACAGCCTTTTGATATTTGTTCTTGCGCCTTTCCTGGTCTTCAGCCAATTTATTGTAGAATCTAATTCGATTGAATTTGTATTCTTGACTCCTGGGGAACTCTATTATGTCTTGTATTTCTCTCGGAGGTGGTCTTTCATACATTGCCGTGTATGGCGTGGTACCAATAGCGGTGTGATATGACAAATTAAGGAATTCTTCAGTCGCTAATAAATATTCTTGCCACTTCTTTTGTTGGTTATAGCAATAAGTTCGTAATATTCTTCCGACCTCTCGCAGTACTCTCTCCGCTGGATTGCTGCTGGGGTGGTAGACAGACGTCTTGTATGTCTTAATGCCCAATGTATTCAGAGTGTTTCTCCACCGCCAACCCTTAAATTGCGTTCCATGGTCGGTGATTATGGATGTCGGGCCTCCTACCTCTGGAATGTAATGATTTGTTATTATTTCTAGAGTCTTCAGAGTGGTGGCTCTGTTCACAGGGTATAGTTTTGTAAATTTTGTAAAATGATCCATCATAATAACAATATACTTGTATCGATGGCGTCCGCCACTGCGGGGAAATGGACCACATATGTCCAGAAAGACCTTTTCCAGTTTAGCTTGTGAGGTAATCGGTATCATCATACCTTCCTTTCTTTCATTGTTGGTTTTCACCAATTGACATATCATACAGGTTTTAAGGTAGTTTCTAGTTTTTCTATTGATACTTTTTATGTGACAATTCTCTTCTATTGCCTTGATCACCTTCATGGCTCCCATGTGACCGTATCGTAGGTGATAGTCCAGGATGATATCCTTTTCAATTGTAGTAGGGATCATGACCTTCCAAACGTCTTCGTCAAGGGATGTCTTGATGAATAAAATCCCATTATGTATACAATAAAATTTGTTTATTGTGTCATCTTGGTTGGAGAGACGAAGTTTAATAGAGTTTAACTTCGGATCGGACTGCTGGTGTTTGCTGATGTCCTGCACTATCTTCTCTAAATCAGATCTGTCCTTAATAATGTTATAGATTTTCAAAATGCTCTCCTTTTCGCCTTCGAATGTTTGTTCTTCCAGATTCACTCTTGACAATACGTCAGCTACTACATTTTTACTCCCAGGAACATACTCCCACTGTATATCGTATTCCTGTAGGGCGAGTACCCATCTGGTCAATCTACCATGGCTTAATTTGCACCTTCTTAGAAATGATATTGACTTGTGATCTGTTCGGACGGTCACTGGATATCCGAGGATATACGTCCGAAACTTCCCGCAGGCAAAGACTACACTTAGCAGTTCTTTTTCCGTCACATTATAGTTCTTCTCACACTGGTTAAGGGTTCTGCTAGCAAAGCTCACTACTAGATGGTTTCCGCTTTCATCTTCTTGGTACAGTGTTGAACCCAAGCTAATGTTACTAGCGTCACAGTTTAGAAAGAAGGGTCGGTTAAAATCTGGATGGTTGAGCATTACTGCCTCTAAAAATTTCTCTTTAATTGATTTGAAGGTCTCGTCTTGTTCTTGACCCCATCGCCATTTATTCTTGGACGATAACTGGTACTGAAACTGGGCTGTTAGTTCGGAATAATTATTCTGGAACTTCCTATAATAGTTACATAGGCCCAAAAATGATTGTAGTTGCCTTCTGTTTTTTGGTGTAGGGAATCGTTGTATGGCGTCTACCTTTTCTGTTGATGGTGTTATTCCTTGACTGTTTAGCTGGAAACCCAGGAATTGAACTTCCTTAGCTATAAGCTTGGACTTGTCCAGTTTAAGGGTGACATTATTTTCAGCAAGCTTCTTCAAAACATACTCCACACGATAACAGTGTTCCTCCCAGCTGGTTGATGTTATTAGGAGATCATCAACATAGACAGTTGTGAATTGGAGCGCTTCTGGTCCTAGTATATGATCCATACAGGCGACAAAAACAGCTACTGAATTAACCAACCCGAAGGGCAATCTCTTAAACTGATAATTGCGCCCTTCGAAGATGAACGCCATGTATTGCCGGCTTGCTGGGTGCAACTCCACTTGCCAATAGCCGCATACCGTATCCCAGGTGGTAACGAATCGTGTTCCGTGGAACCTCTTTAAAATTTCATCAATTTCGCCAGGTGAGGTACGATCGTTTATTATCATCTTATTTATCTCCCGAGCGTCAAGGCAAAGTCTTACCTTCCCATTTTTCTTTTGTATGGCCACAATTGGGCTAGTGTATGGCGATTGACTGCTCTCGATGATATCTCTACGGATCATATTCTGGATCTCTGATCGTACGGCTTCTTTCAAAGATTGTGCTATTGGGTATGACTTTCGGTTGAATTCTACCGGTTCTCTGAATCGTATTGAGCATTGGTAGTTCCGGATCTTTCCAGGTTCGTCAGAAAATACAGCTCGATATTTCTCATATATTTCTACCAATTGATTCCGCTGGTCTTCCGTTAGTTGCTCGTTAGTATTGTGGCACTGGAAGTTATGTATCTCTTGGATCTTTTGTTTCCATAGGTCTTCCTCCGAATCTTGATGTACTGGCTTGTTGTTTGTTGGGTGGTTGGATAAGTAATTCACCTTATTTTGGTGGTCGAGAAGTCGTTTGGAGTCTAAAGTCTTGTTATCAGTTAAATTGGCTATCCAGGTTGAACCTTCAGCAAAGAGTGATACCCTTCCTCGGCACAAGTCGATAATTGCTGAGTTTCGGCGCAATATGTCGCATCCTATCATGATGTTGAAAGGTAATCCGGCTGCAACAAGAAATATCATATCCACACTAATGCCCTGACTTTTGACATTGAGGGATACCTGCTTTCTTATGGTCTTGTTCTGTCGGCCGGTAGCTCCTACAAGTACAATGTTATTAATAGGTAGTACCGGTAAGTTTTTATGGCATTCCTGCTGTATCCGGTCCAATTCATTTCGATTTATTATGGAGACATTAGCTCCAGTGTCTATCATTATAGGAACAGAAATACCTTCAATTTCTGCGATTATGTATATTATTTCATTATCATTATTTTTAATATTAAGCTCACTTTCTTCTAATAGGTCCTTACGGATATCCTTTAAATAATTGCTGTATATTATGGTAAAATTTTTTCTGTTTTTCTTCACATTCATACCTACTTGATTAAACCCAGCAGATTGGAGCAGTAAAGGGTTATTGGATTTTATTACTGCCTCCGTTCGTTTAAATGTTCCGCTTCATTACGGGTCAGGCCGTTGGAAGCGTCAGCTTGAAGTCCTGAGGCTGTTTCGTTTGGTTCTGCTCGATCGTCTGGTTGGGCTTCTGTTACAGGTAGTCTTCGCTGATTATCCAGGCTGGAACTACGTCTGGGCTCGTACTCTCTGTACCTATTACTTCCCTGGCTCCCTTGGAAAGTCTCGTACTCGTAGTATCGGCTCCTTCGTTGAGGCTGGTACCTCCTGTGTCCACTGCCTTCTGCTCGGATGTAGTTAACATTAGGTCGATATGCCCTGTAATTGTGGTTACCTCCACTTGGGTAATTTCGGTTATAATTACCATGATAATTATTATTATTAGAAAGGTTGGGGTTCCTCTGACCATTTTGAACATAGTTACTATTATTATTATAATAACCGTTGTTATTTTGGGGACGGCTATTATTATTATTGTTGTGGTTGTTGTTATTATTATTTAGGCGAGGAATATTACTATTATTATTATTGCTGTTAAAACGGGGCAAATTATTGTTATTTCTGGGGTTATAATTGTACTCGGCATTATTCCGATTTGCGGAGTTATAATTATTATTATTACCCACGTTCTGCCGATTATTATTATTATTCAAATTATTGTTGTTATTCCTTGGTTCCTGCTTTTCATACCCCCTGCGACTTTGACGGTAATAGTCTTCGTGCTCGTACATCTCTAAAAGCTCGGTCATGGCTTGCACCGTTTTTATTTGACTGTTTCGTCTGGCTCTGATAATATCCTCCTCGTAGTGGTATGAGAGTTTGCTGACCAGGCATTCTTCTGGTATTCGGGGCTCTAGATGTTTGGCCACGCACACCTTTCCTAAAAAGTACGCCGTTAAAGTTTGGTTTCCATATGGGTTGTACTTCCCATGGCATATCCCGTCTCTGGCGATATTTTGCGTTGATTCCGACCAATATTTGGCTTTGAATAGCCTTCTGAATTGTTGATAGTCGGTCACCTCGTCTCTTATTGCCATCCACCAATTGTCTGCTATTTCCTTGAACGATTCGTCCAGCACCTCTTTATTCTCCCTCCAGCGATTACCTCTGTGTTTGGCAAAGTATTCCTCAATTCTTGCTAGGAATTCCATGGGTTTATTTTTATAAAACCTGAAGTTAATCCCTTCACGATTTTCACTGTTGGGACAACTGGTAATGGTTGTCGGTCGACTATGGAATAGGTCTATATCGGTCTGGTTCTGTCGTACCTGACTGTTGATACTGGTCACAGCAGCTTCTATGCTGTCACATTTTTCTGTGAATCGGTCCTGCACTCGCTCCCAGTCTTCCCGTGTTTCCTTTAGTTTTTCCTCCAATGTCTTCCTAGTCGTTTCTTCAATGGTGTTAACCTTCGTATTTATTTCTGTTCTGATACTCCGTACTTCTTGTTCGGTTTGACTCCATTTTTCGTCAGCTCTGGTAACCCTTTGTTCGATTACCGTTATTTCCTCTTCTATTTTCTTGCTGATTGTCTCATTGTTTTCAGCTATCTTCTGGCTCAATTCTTCCTTCAATATTTCCATTCTTCCGTCTAACCGGTTCATGTTCTCTTGGTTCGTCTCCTTCAATTCTTCTCTCAATTGCTGACTATTGCTTTCCATTTTTTGGTTTGTTTCTTCCATCCTCTTGTTGGTTTCTTCCAGTTTTTGGCTTATCTGGGTTAATTCCTCTTTCGACTGTTTATTGTCAGTCTTTATTTCCTCCATTTTCTCCTCAATCTTCTGAATATTTTCTTCCATCTTCTCTTCTATCTTCTTACTGTTTGCTTCCATCTTCTCCTCCATCTTCTTGCTAGTATCTCCAATTTTATTGCCCAATTCCTCCTTCAATCGTTGGTTATCGTTCTTCATTTCCTTGCTATTTTCTTCCATCTTCTCCTCCATCTTCTTACTATTCTCCTCCATCTTATTACCCAACTCTTCCTTTGTCGTTTTAAATTCTCGGAGTAACATCTCCATCATTTGATCAAATTTTGTATCTTCCTTTGCGGTGGACTTCTCCGGTTGTTCCTTCTGTGGTGCAGGCTTATTTGGTTCTGCTGGTGGTAACATTAACTCCACATCTTCCACTGGTGTCGCTTCTTTATCCTCCATGTTTATCTCCTGCTCGGCCTCCATAGCCCTTTTTCTTGATGTAGCTCTCCTGTGCATCTCGCTCCCTCTTCTGACCTGTTGATCGTTGCCAAGCTAAAAATAGGAAATTGGACACTCGTCCTTCTTTTATAACACTATTATCTCCTATTTAAAGCCCCTTAAGTTGGACGCCAATTTGTAATATAAATAAAAATCTTACAAATAAAATAAAAATTAAATAATTGATATATATAGAGATATATTGTGTGTGTATCTTTGGTGATAACAAAGGTATTGTGCTCTTCTTTTAGCCCCACTAGTTGGGCAAGCCAATTTGTAATATAATAAAAATATTACAAATAAAAATAAAATTGATATGCGTTTTACTAATCTCCTCGTTGGAAACGCCAATTTGTAATATAAATACAAATATTACAAATAAAAATAAAAATATAATTATAATTGAAATATGTTGGTATGTATTGATATGTGTTGTTTAGATCACTGGATCAGTCTGACTCCTTAAAGTCCCATTGTTTAGGCTAGTCAAATGGTAATATAATTTCAAGTGTAATAATAAACAAAATATAAAGATATTGATGACAAGAATATGTTATAACTAGGTGTGTTTGATTGTTAAATAACAAATACATCAAACTTTAAAAATTTTGCAACTATTTTTCTTGTGCTTGTATCGAATTTGACTGAATGATTTAATTAAATTAATTATTAATTAATTAATTATTTGAGTTTGTAATCTCCTCCTATATCTAGTCTCTCAATGTGAATTATGTTTTTGCTTAATAAAAAATAATAATAACATTAATGGTAGAAATAAAAACAATGCTGGTAACTGAATACTGATTTGCATTTATTCATTCAAAATTGTGCGCCAGTCAAACTGCGCATGTCCCAGGCACTGGCTAATATTCGCCACAGTCGGCAGTGAGAAAGATTAACAAATATATTTTTTACAAGTTTAAATTTATGGTTCTTTTAACGAGTCGAAATGGTCAGAGGGCAAGGAACAAGATACATTTAACAGGTATTCTTAAACTAAATGTTAACATCTGAAATAGAACAGAATTATTATTACAATTGTCAATTAGAAAGAAATTATTTAAATTTCGAACCAAGTCGAAGAAATGACGTCACTCTGCTCCAGGCAGCACTGGTCGATCGTCTGTATAGAAATTCAGCAATGGCCGCCGTCTGCTCGTTTTAACTGCTATGACGCCGTTGGAATTGAAGATCTTCTCCCACAGAAATAAAACGATGTTCCCTTTTTCTGCAAAGTGGTGTTGGTCCAAAATATTGTGTTGAATGTCCCCTCGTCGTCTGCGATGTCGAATTCTGGATGGATCTCTTGTGTAGTGTAGTGTTCAAATATGCGTGTTGGTTTTGTGTGAATTCGTTCCCAAAAATTGTTTCAAAATGGCTGTCGATTTTTGGTGTTGCGTTTTATGGTGTTATTCTGTGTTTTTTGGAAACTTGTGAAGTGTTAGACATAGATAAATAAGATTATTTCACTTGTTAGTTCATCTCCGTTACACGCCACATAACCACACTTGGTTTTAATATAAATTATTTGGTTTTCAAAACTCCACTAATACATTTTTCAACTGTTCAGCTTTGCGATTAACAATAGACTAAACGACGCAACGTCGTCGTTTTAGGGCAATTTGTGGTATGTCTTTTTCCTCTTCATATTGTTTAATTATAAAATATCTGTCTTGTTTGTTTTTATTTGTTAAAAGGTTTTTATTTGTTTTTTCGGTATAATATTTCCATGGAATACACCTAATAACTCCGTAATTACTTTGTTGTTAATAATTTGGTTATTAAAACATTTCAATATTGATTAATTTGCTGTTTAGTCTGATTTGATTACTATCATAAGCCTATTTTTGACTGTTTCCAAAAGAAGTTAGTTTTCTTTCTTTTGTCATTCTATTTGCTATTAACTGTATCTGTATTAATTATATTTTCAATTTCTGTACTGTATGTATTGAATTCTATTCCTATTACATAGATTAATTCTTTGATAGATAGTTTTTTTGGTTTATAGGCCATTCTGTGTTTACAAACATAGTGTCTTGGTGGGTCTGTTTGTACATTATACATGGTTTACTGATTTGAATAAAACTATTACATTTTTATGCCCTACTTGCCTCTCTGACTTACACAATGGAAAATTAAATGACATGATTTTAATTACAATAGAATATCTTGTATCTACTAAACTTTCTTTATACTAATAACATCATTGAACCATAACATGAACATCTTATGCCTAATTTTAACAAAAACATCTTATTATCAACTATTTTCCATATATCACCTAATTTTAACAAAAACATCTTATTCCTATTATTTTTTCCTGTATCATCAAATGATAACAACATAGCTTATCCTAGACCTAATTTAATTAAAAACAATAAAAAACTCCTATTACTAGTAACACTGTCAGTCACTAACTGTCTTGTGTATGTATTATTCTTATGAAAACACTTTAACTGTGATAAAAAACCTCGTGTATCTATTTACACCTTACATCTAAAATATTATTTAATTAATAATAAATAATAAACATCTTAATATTAGGCATACCTTCAGTTATGAACTGTCCTTTGGTATTTTTGTCCTCACCATTTATTTAGTTATAATTAAAGAAAACATTTTATATGTAATAGTCCTTCTTATATCTAATTTAAAACTCTTATTACTAGTAATGTTGTCAGTCCTTAGACCGTCTTTCATTTCAATGGTTTTATTATTATTATTCTACACTCATGGTAGTCTTTTTATAATACTTAAACCTCATTGAAGATTTTTTCATAGATTTTTTAACTATGTTTCTCACTGTACACTCTGTAGTTCCTTAATTTTGTTATCTCACTTCACTTTATTGTATTCTACACTCTGGTAGTCTTTTTAGTGAGTTCTACTCTATGGTAGTCTCTTTTGACATATTTTTTGACATGTTACACTTACAACTAATATACAATTTGTTTTTATAGTATTGTATCTTGTAACTTGTTTGGGGTTTACCTATATCGGTTTCAATTTTGTCTCATGGTATTTATTATATGATTAACATTTTGTTTTGGCATATCTCTTCCTGTTTCTGGTCTCTTTGTTGGAATCTTGATATGTTTCGTCCCTTCTTCAAATATCACATTAGTAGTTTCCTTATTAAAATGGTTTCATGACAGATTATTTCCTTTTTTATGGTCCTTCCCTTTTTGTACTGCTTCCCCAATCTACTGGGTGTACTGCTGGTTTAACTGGTTTTTTCATAGTAGGTTATTTTAATTAATGGTTTTCTTTATTATCTTCCATTTTTATTCACATTTTATAGACTTAATTATACAGTTTCTAGGGTAATCCTTAAACAATTTATTCCTCTCACTCACTATGGAACTTTCTCTTTCATTCATGTAACATTAATTCAAATGTTTAGTGTGATAATTTTGTTATGTTACAATATATAGAGACATTGCATAACTATGTAAATTATTAGCATCTAAGCAAATTAAATAGTTTGATTTTTCTTTCAGATTACAATTTCTAACATATTTATTATTTGCTTTTGCGTACCTAGTAACACGTTGAGAAATACCGCCACAGTTCCTTTTTCAACCATTAATATCTGATTATAATCGTTTAGTAAATTTAATTCTATTTTTGTATGTTTTAACATTGAATCCCAAGATAAACCTGGCACAGTAAAATAACAAGCAGGATCTAATTTATATGTTTTTAAGCAAACATCAATAAAATTTTCAAATATATCTGCTAAAATTAAAACATTGATTTCATGATATAATTTCGTATATTCTTCTAAACTATTTATACTAAATTTATTCCAAACATTTTTAGCATGTTCATATTCTTCATCATTATATTAGATTTATTTAATCTACTATAAAAATACTTTTTATCTGGTAATTTAGTTTCTTTTAATCTATCTATACTATCCATATATTTATACGGGTATACGCCCTTTTTAATAACTAAATCTAATATATCATTTGGAAATGTTTTGATGTTTCTGGAAAAAAGATGGCATATGATGAAAATGAAATTAGTTTAACTGACTCTGCCATAATGAGTGACATTCAACACCAGTGTCAACAAAAGAAAGGGATAGACCTAACGATGAGGTGATGAATTTGCTGCAATTGCTTTTAGAGCAACAAAATACAACGAAAGAACAACAAAATGTAAAATCTAATGAAATAAAAGAACAAAATGTTAAGTTCGAAAATAATAGTAATGAAAAAATGAGTGATTCAGAAAAACATTTTAATGAACTAAAGGATGAAATGAAAGATGTGAAACAAAATACTAGATTAGTAAAACAGCTTGATAAGCATATGACTGCTATTGATGAACGATTAGTATTAGTAGACAGTCGTATTAGTAACATACAGAAACAAATGCTAGATACTATAAATGAACAATTTGGTGAACAACTAAATGAAATAAAAGAAACTTTTGAGGTTAAAATAAATGCATGTGATTCTAATACTGAATGTAAGTTTAATTACACTATAGACAAGATTGAAGAGATTAGTCAGAATGTTAATGTATATGAAATTAGTACTAACAGTAAGATAAATGAAATAGAAAATAACCTTAAAGTGGGGATACAGTCAATACTCCCCCTTTGCCTCTCTCTCTCTCACTCTATTTATTCAGAGCTCATTAATTATTTTATAAGTTTTATTTAAAAATTAAATTCTAAAATCAAATCAAATTTTGAATAATTTTGGGCCAATTGTTTTTTTGTTCTTCACGGTTACTTATCTTTCATAGTGAAGCCTCCTGGTGGTCGCACCATTAAACGTAATTCACTTTAAAAACCACAGAAATGTTCTAAAAGCCCATCTTTATGTCTCTATTTGTCGTTTTGATTGAGTTCACACTGGTTTCACATGTTCATTTCAATTTTTAACATTTTTAAAATAAAAACTTGGTAGGCCTATCTCGACTGCCCACGGGAACTATTACAATACGACCGTACAGTTCAACTGTGAGTTAGAGACTGCCTCGGTGCGCTGGCATGGCTGCCACACAATTCCGTTTAACCACACATTTGAAACCAGTTCTGTTCGGTTCTTCTCCACCCGTCCCATCGTAGTCACATATTTTTCTGTTGTCCAATGTAACACCATTTCAGCTGGCTGCACCCAAACTCTGACCGTTTTGTTGTAAACAACATGCCTTTTGTGTGATTCACTGGTTAAAAATAGAACTTGTCACATTTTTACCTTATTTGGAAATCACATAATGCCCTTTTCTTCTATACTTTTAATTGGATATGATTTATTACAATAAAATATTTTGTTATATAAATATAAATTTTGTTACCCAAATTTTGTCCCGTTACGAGAGATTAGTATTCTCAGCAAAATACTCTCGAGTTTGTTTGCTGAAACTGGTTGAATGTAGTTTGTATTGTTGAGCATAGAGATTAGTATGTTCAGTAAAACACTCATGTGTTTGTTTGCTGGAACTAGTTTGAATGTAGTTTAGGTCGGATTGATGTATGTGTTGTTGAGCATAGATTAGTATTCTCAGAAATCAGACTAATTCGTCCTTTATCAAAAAACGGTTTAAAAATACAAAATGTCACCTTCTTCATTAGAACTATTATTTGTAGACAGTAATCCTGTAAATAAAAATTGTGGTGGAGTCAGTAGATTTCCAGGAATAACTTGACACCAGTCATTTATCCCATGCAAGTCAACAGAATAAGTTGAAGGTGAATCGCCTTCACTTGATTCACTACCACTATAGTCCATACTGAAGTTGCTTCCATTACTACCGCTCAGTAACATTTCTTCATCTGAATTCATTGCTTATGTTCACATAACTAAGCATTGGTTATTAGTAGAGCAAATAAATGTAATTTCATAAAGAAAATGAAACTTAATTATTACGCCACTATACCCATAACCTTATCTCTGTATCAATAACTGCACCTAGACGGCCATGGAATTTTTTCTGTAAGGGAGTTTTTGTTTTAATTACTAAATTGTTTCTTTGGGAGAGTGAAATGGTTTCCAAATTTCCATAAAAATGTGGTGGCGATCTTCAGGACTTTGGCAATTTTCTGTCTAAAGGTAAGTCGTAAAATCGTAATAATCGGGGTTAAGTTTCATCTTGTTACTTTTTATATTATTTGAACAGTTACACTCTCCTCAACAATACATACAACATTCCAACAAAACTATATACAAACCAGTTTCAATAAATGAACTCGGTGTTTTTTAGTATTTTTATGCTGTAGAGCATTATAAGAAATACAACAGTATTTGACTAAAAATTCACTTCTACACACACTCTTCTTCCTTCAATTATTGCCTTACCACAGTTTCATTCAAATAAAACAATTCCTTCGTTTTTCAAACTACGAAGATTATGGACCCCGAGAATCATCCTAATTGAAAACTGAATAAGCTGTTACCAATTTTCAACTGTTGCTCATAAAATTCCGCTGTCTTCTTACTCCTGAGAGATCACAATAGATGAGTCTTCTATATAAAGGGTGCTTGAGTTGGGTACAATACATTCCATTGAAGAGAGCCTACTTTGGAATAAAAATGTGACTGTTATGTGAAGCTAAGGGTAGTGGGTATGTTTGGAACATGGCCATTTAGACAGGACAGGGAACACTTCACAGTGAAGGTTACACAGGTCAAATATGAAGACTATGTGACTCAAAAATATATTAAATACACCCTTTGTAGGGTAATATTTTAAGGGTAAATAAATTAAATATGCGGTGACTGAAATGTTTTTTTTATTTTCTACTGTTTTGTAATTCATGACATGTATACATTATGCATTTTCCTTGTGTTGTCCAACTGAAGTTCACTTTTGTTTGTTGACTTTTGAATGTAATTCAGTTATAACAAATTATCTTTGTGTGAGGTGACCGAAATTAAATAATATTCTTTTTATTGTTCAGTATTTATAATTATGCATTTCATGGACTTGCTTTTTGTTTTGTTCAGTTTGTAGTAGACATGTTCAAAATATAACAATAAAATATTTCAAGTTTGTAAATTGTCAAACACTAATTTTTTATTTACAATTAATAACCACACTTACCATTGTATAGATATTATAAACAAACTCTTACACACAAATAAAAATCATAGTGTAAAATTGTGATTTATTTACTTATTTTTCACTATTTTAATAAATTTCACTGCCTGAGTTAACTCAAGTTAGTAAAATATGTATTGCAAGATGCTTTTTTCATAACCCTAATGACAATTAAAGTAAATTTAACATTATCTATTACATAGTTAAAATGTAAATTGCAAAATGCTATTAGTTATTAGTCAAGTGCAATTTCTGCACTCAGTCAGTAATACCAGATAATTAAAAAATTTTATTTTTTTGACAGGTTAAACAAAGAAAATGTATACAACAGTTAATTAATTGTCAATGCATATCCACTAGAAAAATAGAAAACAAATCACCAAAACAAAATTGAATTTTATTATACAAAATACTAAAAAAATATCCTTTAGATTGAAATGTACATTACATCAATTGCAATTATACTAATCACTTAGACTGACATAACAAACTATTCAACTGAATGTAAATGTAGCATGTTGCAGACAGATTCAGAACACAATAATAAACATTTTATTACATGATTGTCAAGAGTTTGTTTTTTGACATATTATGAGTGCAGGAAGGGTAGTATTTTACAAAGAGCCACAATTTTGTTCACCATTTCAGTTTAAAACAATAGACATGCTGGATAAGCAATTCTATCTATGACAGCATCATTAGCAATCAAAACTGAATTTAACCTCTTCACATCCATGACGTACACACCATACATCATGCATTTTGGGTAGCCTATTACGGTTTGTACATCAAATAACTGGATTAGTGCTATTGCTTTTCAATTTATCTGGTACATTTCTCCTGTTGACTGGTAAGATATTGATGTTTGACCTTAGTTCTTGTTTGGGGGATGTGTATTTACAGTGTACACATTCTCCCTTTCAAGTATTATATACTGCCCTTACGTAATGCACTGCTTTTATACTATGAGAATTTTCTTATATTGCATGTCATTTAAAATTTTGTTTGTAAGATGTATTTTATTTGTTGCTTTATAATGGAGTATGAAAGTGGCTAGCGTGAAGATGATGAAAGCTATATGAAGAACAATGGTGCGGAATCCAGAGATAGTGATTTTCAGATGCTTGAGAAGACAATATGGGTGTAAAAACAGTAGTTGGTTGAACTTTTGTTACTGACTCATTCTCTCATCATCGTGAAACATCTCTAAAGGGATATTGTAAACAGTTTGATATTCATCCTGCCCTTTTGCTTTCTGATGCTAAACCTCCTGTTGACTATTTTTAAATCTGAAAAACTGTCCCTTACTTGTGCCTGCACTAATAAAAGTGTATGGACTAAAATGGCAACTTGTTCAAATGGACAAAGTGTACACATTTATTTCTCATGGGAACTGTAAAGCTGCCAGGAATGGTAGACTATTGGTCATAAGCATATTCTATAGTGGCCCTAAGGTTTTGAATTCAAAAATTACATGTCACAATAGACTCCTTTCAATCTTGAAATTCTTGTTTTTTTAAGTTCCAAATATTTCGTAAAGAGGAAGCCACTGATGAGAATCCCTCAGTACTCAGCACACTGAAAGAAGTCTGTCAGACAGTTGTTGATCCTGGAGTAAATTTTGCTGTTTATGTCAGTCAGTTAACTTAATTTCTGACAATATATATAAAGGATAAACGTTTCAGATTTGATCTAAAGTTCTTTTGTTTGTGTCAGAGTGATGAAATGTTTCAGGGATATACTTGGAATCTTTCCTTATACATCGTTATGGATATATGTAAAATTCCAGAGTATCCAGACAGTTTTCATCTACTTGTGGTTCATCTGAGCGTGTGGTAATTGTATAGCCAAAAATTTCCTCCAGCATGGAAGACAAATTATTGTAGACAACTGGACTGAGTATCTACAAAGATATATCAAGGGCAAAGTGCATACACTCAACACAGCATTACACAAAGGGTCATCATTGTTAGAAACAAAACTGTTACTTGTTTGCTTTGCAGATAAAAAGGATGTTTATACGTTTATACACTAACAAAATGTGTCTTAAGAAAGGAGCAAAAAGAAAGTGTGTGTATGTGTGTGTGTGTGTGTGCACATAAGTGTTTAAGGGAGGTGGTAGTTTGTAGGAATGTTGGTGGGGGGTGGGGGGACTAACAAAGTGGAAAAGAGATATGAAGCTTTAGGAACGAGCAAAAAGATAATTTCAAATAAAAACTATGTTTATTAACAATTTATTTCAATTTTCATAGCTATTGCATTTATTTGGTATATACGCTTAAAATGCATTTAAAGGACCTGGATGTCTTAATCAAGTATTCATTGCTTTCTTTACTAACAAAACATTAAGCAGAAAATATTTTGTGCAAGAATTACATCACAAATCACTACCAATTCACTGATCAATTAATGTGTGGTTTGATAAATTTCACTTAACAGAGATAGTGTGGTTACACGCATCACTCTATTACTTTCATCCACATGAGTTATTTTATGCGCTTAATTGTGTAAAATCTCAGAGATACTAGTGATATTTCTCAATTACATTAAGAATTAAGTCGTAACACACTACTACCAGAAGAGAACAGTTTTTTTAAAAAGATTTTACATGATAATTCTTTACTTAACTGTGAAAAACGATACGACTTGACAAATGACTTGTTTGTATGCGCACTTCATTACAGATTTCACACTAATAATTTTTTCATCACATTTTGACTTTGACAAACTATACTATTGATAGAACAGTTTGTCACAGATTTCACACTGATAATGGTATACTTGCACTGTGAATTGACATACGTTTTGACAAGATACTTTTTTTTTTTTTAATTTGGAATACTGATAATTCTTTATGCCACCGTGAGTTAACATATGCCTTGACAACCCAGTAGTGCTCACTGTGAACATTTTGTTAGACTTCACACTGATAATTCTTTATTCCACTGTGAATTAACATATGGTTTGACAAATTACCCTTTTGTGAGAAATGTTTGCAACAGATTTCACATTGATAATTCTTTATTCCACTGTGAATTAACATATGGTTTGACAAATTACCCTTATATCTGAATACTTTCCTACAAATTTCACACTGATATTTCTTTACCCCACTGTGAATTAACATATGGCTTGACAAACTACGCTTTTGTGAGAAAAATTTGGAACATATTTCACACTGATAGTTCTTTACTCCACTGTGAATTAACATATGGGTTGATAAACCACTGCTTTGTGTGAACTTTTTCTTACAGATTTCACATTTATAATTCTTTACTCCACTGTGAATTAACATATGGCTTGACAAGCTACTCTTTTGTGAGAAAAATTTGGAACATATTTCATACTGATATTTCTTTACTCCAATTAACATATGGCTTGACAAATTACTCTTTTGTGAGAAAATTTTGGAACATATTTCACACTGATAGTTCTTTACTCCACTGTAAATTAACATATAGCTTGACAAACCACTGCTTTGTGTGAACTTTTTCTTACAGATTTCACACTGATATTCTTTACTCCACTGTGAATTAACATATGGCTTGACAAACTACTCTTTTGTGAGAAAAATTTGGAACATATTTCACACTGATAGTTCTTTACCCCACAATGAATTACCACATGTCTTGACAAATCACCCTTAAATCTGAATACTTTCCTACAAACGTCACACTGATAATTCTTTACTCCACTGTGAATTAACATATGCCTTGACAAACTAAGCTTTTGCGAGAAAAATTTGGAACATATTTCACACTGATAGTTCTTTACTCCACTGTGGATTAACATATGTCTTGACAAACCACTGCTTTGTGTGAACTTTTTCTTACAGATTTCACATTTATAATTCTTCATTCCACTGTGAATTAACATATGGTTTGACAAATTACCCTTAAATCTGAATACTTTGCTACAAATTTCACACTGATATTCCTTTACTCCACTGTGAATTAACATATGGCTTGACAAACTAAGCTTTCGTGAGAAAAATTTGGAACATATTTCACACTGATAGTTCTTTACTCCACTGTGAATTAACATATGGGTTGACAAACCACTGCTTTGTATGAACTTATTCTTACAGATTTCACATTTATAATTCTTTACTCCACTGTGAACTAACACATGGTTTGACAAACCACTGCTTTGTGTGAAATTTTTCTCACAGATTTCACATTGATAATTCTTTACTCCACTGTGAATTAACATATGGCTTGACAAACTACTCTTTTGTGAGAAAAATTTTGAACATATGTCACACTGATAGTTCTTTACTCCACTGTGAATTAACATATGGCTTGACAAACAACTCTTTTGTGAGAAAAATTTGGAACATATTTCACATCGATAATTCTTTACCCTACTGTGAGTTAAGTAATGCCTTGACAAATTACTCTTTCTTATGACTTTGTTACATATTTTACAATGTTCCTTTACTTCACTGTGAACTGATTTACAAGGTGCCACCACATCATTCTTATTAATGAATGTTTTTTTTACAAATGACAGATTGGCATGAATTTAAACCCCTGCACAATAATACATGATGAGACAACGTTTTTAAGTCTCTAAATCTTTTGTGACAATTATCACATCTGTACTTTTCTGATGAATCACAATTAGCTTTCAGTAAACTTGAATTATCTTTTCGTTCATACAGTGTATAACAAATATCTCCTTCATTAGTCTGTTTAGTTCGAATGCTGTTTCCATCTGACATGCACTGAAAAATATTTGCAGAACATTATTTTCAAGCACTCTCATTCGTAAGAAAAGTCAGACTACTGTGCAAAAATCATCACTTTGCACAGTCCATTATTGGATAAATTTTTATATTAAATATGTTTTCACTTATCATAGAATTACAAAAATTATGATTACCCTATTATTTTTGTTTACTAGAGTAACAATTGTTCAGTAATCAAAGAATAAATACTAAAAATGTAACACAATCTGACTTACAACAAAATTCCTATTAGTCTTACACCGAGGATTTTTTGAAATTCCCAAAACTTAACACTACATTCAGATTTCAGTTAAAATTCTGTTTAATTGGAATGCCACATACAATTTTTGTTTTATCAGAACTTCAAGCCTTCTTTTGACGTCCATCATTCCAAAATTTGGACATTTTTCAAAATTAGCTTAATTCATGTTTTCATTAAAATTCTATTTAATTTAATACCCCCACATGGACTATAGTCTTTTTCAAAATTTTGACCACCTCACATTTTGATCTCCCACCAACCTATTTTTTGATTAACTAAACTCAAAAACAATAGATTCTGTAGCAAAAATGTATGCACACACACACACAGTTTTGCAAAAATCGGTTGTGTTCAAAAGTTATCAAGAGACATCACAAACACACAGACAAAGCCAAATGGTTTTGTAAAAACTGAGCACACATTCCTCAATCAAGACATGGGGGAACAATCGTTTAGTAGATATTTTTATCCACTTTTTAGCAAAATATATATTACATAAATACATGTTTACAGTCAACTTACATATTAACAATATAATGTTTGAAAATAGGCCATGCACACATGTGCACACACACACTTATATTTTATTATCGTTATTTTATCATAAATACATGTATCTTATTACATGTGTACTATACTGGTATCTAATTTAATATGTTTATTAGATTTTCCTGAACAGTAATATGTCCGATTTTAGAAGTATTTTAGTGTTTGATGTTTTTAAACAATCCACTATTTTATTTTTAGTAAACTGTTGTAATTTACTGATATTTTACTGGATGAGTATGACTTGAAAGGCTAAAAACGCGTGAACAACAAATTCATATCATCACCCCTAGTAATTGATAAAATTTCATTATGAAGACTGTTTGGTGTAATGTTAAGTTTCTTGGCTGCTTATCACCTATGCATCAGTACCATCTGTTAATACCTGAAGGGTACTAATATTCTAAATGAGTCTTTACTACACATCTATACAAGAACGTTGGTTACATGTTTGTAAATTATCCTGAAAGTAAAAGAAGGTACAACCCTAATTTGGACAAAACAGGGTTCAATGAATTCTCACAGATGCAAGTGTACTAGAAAATGTGGACTCCTAAAAAATGACAGGATATCAGACAAAATAATGTTAACACAAAAACTAAAAAAAAAAGAAGAAACATTTAGGAAAATATACCTGTTTCATCTTCACCTTGAAACAAACACATCCATAAGAGGTTATTAATGCTAACAACATTTAATTAACATAAAAATCTGATGAACCAGTGACTACCCAACTAAGCAGAGAAGGTTATGAGTAGTACACATGCAATAATACTGTTAACTAATAGAGTCGTTCACTAATAACCACTTGAACACACAGAGAATCGCCCGATAAAAAAATAACTGAAAACTAAATAGCTGGTGTGGGCCACAGTCTGCAGGGTTCCATAATATGCATCCTTAACAAGCAATCAAAAATTCTAAAGTGCAGCCTTGGCAGAAACACACCCTGCTGGGAGTTGAGAAGCTTATCGAACAATACTATTGAATGTACAAGATTGTTCCGTATTATGTAACACTGTCTCGCGTGTTAAGTGACATGTACGCAGACAAACATTACAGCTGACCTCACTGAGAAACATGTAGAACATTCTGTAATGCCGTAACGCTGCCATCTCCTTAAGCCTGTTCGTTTCGAACCCTATCTTCAGCTGTCCTCTTATCAAGTGATTAATCTCTCGCAGTTGGTTCTGTAATTGCGAGGAATAGTTCTTGGCTCTTGGGACTGAGTCTCAGGTGATCCACACATCAAGTCTCCAGGAAGACGAATCTCCCGCCCAAACACCAATTTTGCTGGAGTCATGCCGGTTGTGTCATGTACTGATGACCTATACGCCATAAGGAATAGTGGTATACGTTGGTCCCAGTCTGTTTGGTTCTCGTCAACAACTTTCGAAAGATGCTGCTCAAGTGTCCTGTTGAATCTCTCAACTATCCTGTCCGACTGAGGATGCAGAGCCGTTGTCCTGGTCTTTCGAATTCCGAGTAGACGGCATAATTCTTTAAACACTCCTGATTCGAAATTTCTCCCTTGATCCGTATGGATTTCCATAGGGGCTCCATAACGGCAATAGAAGTTGTGAACTCACTTCTTTGCCACAGTGGTAACCTCCTGATTTGGAATTGCATAGGCTTCCACCCATTTAGTAAAGTAGTCCCCTACAACTATGATGTACCGGTTTCCATAGTCAGTAACTGGGAATAGTCCAGCAATGTCTATGGCAATTCTCTGAAAGACAGTCCAACATTATACTGACTCGTTTTTCCCCTGCTTCTGGTTTGTGGGCCCTTGCTTGCAGCACATATTTCACATGCCGAACCCATTCCTCTACGTCATGGCGAAGATGAAGCCAGTAGAATTGCTTCGATATCTTGTCAAGGGTTTTGTTAATGCAAAAATGACCACTAGAATTCCATCACGCATCTCCCTCAAAACAGGCTGCACTTTACTTAGGGTAACTATGAACTGCACGACCACGTCTTGCCCATCTGCACTTTTCCAAGCCCTTTTGAGCAATCCATTCTCTAAGGTAAGACATTCCCATTGTGCCCAGTAGCCCTTCAGAACTATCACAGATATCTTGCCAATCCAGGCGGCAACCCTCCTCTTTTGCTGTCAAGATCGGTCCAATGTCTTCATCCGTCAACTGTTCTTGTCAAAAATCTTGTGTCATCCAGCTGTCTACCAGGAAATCTACAGTGATGACTTCAACATGTTTGTATGCATTCTGCTCTTCTTTTCTGTGGCAATGTCGGCAATCTTTCGAGCACGGTCTTAGGAATAAGCCATCTGCATTACCATGCAGGCGCCCCCGCCGATGTTTTACCTTGAAGTTGTACTCTTGCAGACGTAAGAGCCATCTTGCAAACTGCCTTTCCGGGTTTTTAAATCTCAAAAGCCATGCAAACATGGCATGGTCGGTGCATAGTGAAAACACCCTCTCATACAGGAAGTGCTCCAAACCTCGGACGATTGCTAGGAACTCACTCCTTGAACTGGAATATTCCTCTCTGATTTAGAAAGTGTCTTGCTTTAATACGCGATTACTCATTCTTCACCGTTTTCCACTTGAGACAAAACTGCTCCTGGACCAGTATTGCTTGCCTCTGTGTCTATGATGTACTTCCCTTCAGGAGCTGGGAAAGCGAGAATTGGCTGCAAACATAATACAATCTTCAAAGTCTTAAATGCATCACTCTCTCTCTACCACTGGAAGTTTCGTTTATTTTCCGTTAGATCATGCAGTGGTTTAGCAATAGTAGCGAAGCCTTTCACAAAACGTCTGTAATATGAGCATAACCCCAGGAAACTCCGAACTTTGTGTTTACTCTTTGGAACTGGCCAGTCTCTTATGGTGTCTACTAGGATCCATGTTAACACCAGTTGCTGAAAACAGGTGGCCCAGATACTGTACTTCCTTCTGGAATATAGAATACTTCTTCTGGCTCAGTTTCAGTTGGGCACCGTGAATTCTAGTTAGAACCTCCTTAAGGTTTTCCAAATGGTCTTTGAAAGACTTCCCGATGACTATAACATCGTCTAAATAAACAAGGCAAATTTTCCACGTCAGGCCTCGGATTATCAGATCCATCAATCTTTCAAGTAGTATATGTCTGTATGCGCCAGGACAAAAAAAACAGGCATGTATGCGCTGGGACACAATAAACAGGCATGTATGCGCTGGGACACAATACCCCACTATGTATGTATGCGCCAGGACAAAAAAAAACAGGCATGTATGCGCTAGGACACTCGTGTCCGCTGACCTAGTAAAAAATGTAAATATAAACAGACGGCCGGCGTTTGTTGACACGCCGCATACACATAAACATTCCGAGTTCGTTGACGTGTTTTTTTTTCTTTTTGCAGTGTAGATAGCGTCGTCTTTACCTAAATATATTACATTTTATTTGTAATCAAACAGACAGCGTTTGTTGACACGCGTAAACTTTGTTGTACACATAAACATTCCGAGTTCGTTGACGTGTTTTTTTTTCCTTTTTACAGTGTAGATAGCGTCGTCTTTACCTAAATATATTACCTTTAACGATTGTCATTCTATAGTAAACCGTGACCTTGAAACACACTGACCTAGTACAAATGTAAATATAAACAGACGGCGTTTGTTGACACGCGTAAACTTTGATGTACACATAAACATTCCGAGTTCGTTGACGTGGACGTGACGTGTAAACTGTTTTTTTCCTTTTTACAGTGTAGATAGCGTCGTCTATACCCTAAATATATTAAAATTTATATGTAACGATTGTCTTGATATACAGATAAGATATGAATTAGCTTAGTCGGTAACGTGCAACTGTGTTATTCTAATAATAGATTATATGTAAGGTAAGTATCAATTGTTCAATCCCTAGTTAATTCATACTTTTTTTTTTAAATATATTTATTCATTATTTTTATACTTTTTTATTTTCACGTTTTAACATGAATTTGTTTTTAGATATGTTAACCGATAATAACGTTTATATAATACACATTTGCAGTTGGTTTATTAGTGTTCCAATGTGAATTCTGAAAGTAACATCCTAGTTAATAACATGTCGGTAGTTAAAAATTTACTATATATAGTAATTGTTCAAATATTACTAATAAATTCTTTAGCCAATTATACAACACAGATTGAAGTGGATAAAGTTAAGCAATATTTATATGAGTATGGTTATCTTCAAACAGATGATGAATCTTCGTTGCAAGCGGTAAATGAATCAGATATTACTAATGCGTTACTTATATTTCAAGAATACTATAAATTACCTACTGATGGTAAATTAAATAATGAAACTATAAATTTAATGTTAAAACCTAGATGCGGTAATAGTGATATTATTTTTGATTATCGAGTATCCAGTTTTAAATGGAACAAGCCTGAAGTAACATGGCATTATTATTTAGCGAATCAAGAGGTGTTAGAATTGACTAAACAAGCTTTTGCAGTATGGGAGGAAAAGTCTGGTATACGTTTTAAACATGATAGAGTAAATACAGATATTTTAATTTCTAATAAACAATTGAAACATATGATGCAAAAAGAATCGTGGCAATGTACGAGAACGTTTGACGGTAAAGGTGGAACATTAGCACATGCATATTTTCCTGATTATAATAATTCAAGGCGAGAAATTCATATTGATGAAGACGAAAAGTGGTCATATTCGACTGATAACGTTGTTCCTCTTGGCCACACAAGTTTGTATGCAACGTTAATACATGAAATCGGTCATGTTATAGGTTTATCACATTCATATGTATCAGATTCTGTAATGTATGCTTATTACAACGGTAAAATAGAGTTAGGTGATGATGATGTTTTAGCCATTCAAAATTTATATGGTAAGGCAGATAACACTTCTATAATATCTTTCATACCGGAGTCACCATCTTCTTCGGTACCAAAAATACAAAACGAGCATCCTATAGATACAAATAAAATCGATCTTTGTAATTTTAAAAATATTAATTTATTTTTAATTGCTGATAAACGATTATATATATTATATAAAAAATGGTTGTGGATAATAAATCCGGCAGAAATGATATATACCAAACCGCTCATAATAGAACATTGGTTAACGTTTCTTCCAAAGAACTTCACAAAAATTTTACCTGTATATCAACGACCATCTGGTGAGATAGTTATGTTTATAGATTCTTTGGTATTCATGTTCGATTTAATGAGTCTTAAATTAAGTCATGGTTATCCGAAGCATATCCAATCTTTATTTAACATACAACCGGATAATTTACATGCGGTATTCAACAGTTATACAGGTAAAACTTATATATTTCATGATGATAATTATTATAGAGAAGTCAATGAGTGTACGTTCACTACTAAATCATGGGGTTATATATCTGAAACATTTCCTGGAATACCGCCTAAAATCGATTCATCATTTAGATTTTCTGATGGTAATTTATACTTTTTTAAGAACAATACTGTGTATGTCTTTAATGAATTTACGGGTGAGTTAGTTAGAACAGAAAAAAATAATCTATCGATATTCGGATTGAAATGTGTAAATGATGATGTACTATACAAATTAAAAGAATTAATATTACAATTGATAATTCAAAAGAAAGACCAATCGATATCAAATAATAATCGATAGTAATGTTGATGAACAAGAATAAAAGTTCAGTTTCCAAGAGCATAATGATTTGAACGTATAGTTGTGAAGAATACGTGAAGCGGTTAACATGGAGAAAGGAAATATTCATGCTTTCAATTGGTGTATATATTGCATAGAATCTACTGATTCAACGTTTAATGAAATATGTTATTTTGTAAATAATGAATTTTCTGAAGCAAATGTTACTATAATTGAAAATGAACAAATTATCAAGATACAATCCCCAACGATTTGCTTCTATGACGATATATTACAAAGGTTAGAAAAACATCGAAACCAATTAATAATCGATATTGATTTTGAAGAAGAATACAAAACTCTCCGTTGGAAGTAGTTAGTTAGTAGAGGCTCAACAAGTTGGACGCAATGTCAAAAATGGCGAAGTTGTGCGAAAAATTGAACCCCTGTAAGTTATTGCAAGATTTTTTTGAAGAAGCAGGATTTATTTTTAATGGTGATTTAGACAGTATTGTGTGTCGTGAGTGTGGATTTAAAACAAGAGGATCTTTATCTATTTCGCATATTCAATTTATGCACAAACTTTTTAATTCAGAATGTAAAATGGTATGTTATATATATGATAAATATAATAATTATGCACTATACAGTATATTATTACATATTGATGATATAATGAATGCGAAAAAATGTATATCAGAAACTGAAGAAATCATGAAGTTAACATTTTGCTGTTGGCCTAAACGTTTACCACGAGTTGATAATTTAGTATCGGCAGGTTTTTTGTATACTGGAGTGGACGACGATGTAATGTGCATAGACTGTAAAGTTATACTTCACGATTGGCAAGACACAGACGATCCATGGTTTGAACACGCTAAGGCATCTCCAAATTGTTTACTTGTTAAATTACACGGAGTCATAAAAGATGGTTTCATTAAGTGACAAAAGTGGAAAATGTATTGAAGACTTTTTTAAAAATCAAAGATTTGTTGATGATTCGGATAATATTGTTTGTTCTAAATGCGGTTTTAAAACTATATGTTTTAATACTATTACGCATATTCAATTTATGCACAAACTTTTGTATCCGACATGTAAAACTGTACATTATATATCTTATAAATATGAAGACTATATCAGATCAAAAAAGTGTGTTGCTAATTTTGTTAATATATTAAAGTGAAAATAAAATTTATAAAAAACAGAGTTGATGTGTTTTTGTTAGATATTTGTTTAACCTTATTACATTTTATATGTAACGATTGTCATTCTATAGTAAACAATTATACGTAAGGTAAGTATCAATTGTTCAATCCCTAGTTAATTCATACTTTTTTATTTTTTAAAATAAATAATTACATTTATTTATTCATTATTTATACTTTTTTTATTTTCACGTTTTAACGTGAATTTGTTTTTAGATATGTTAGCCGATAATAACGTTTATATAATACACGTTAGGAGTTGGTTTATTAGTGTTCCAACGTGAATTCTGAAAGTAACATCCTAGTTAAATATGTCGGTAGTTAAAAAATTTTACTAACGAAACTGTCATTGATAAAGAGTACAGCAGATAATTCCATTGAACCTTTTTAATCAATGTAAACATGACCTCAAGATTAACACTGACCTATTAAAAACATATAAACATATACAGACGGCGTTTTTTTGTTGACACGTATACGTTCTTGTGACAACGTTGTAATCAACGTGAACATGACCCCTCGAATACATACTCCATTTTTGATAATTCAGTCAAAATGAAGAATTTAACACTGCAAGATGTCTTATTTCATCCTATGTTTGATAGATTCGTCATGAATAAAACAAAAGTAGAGATTGAATTTATGCGAGATATATTGTTGGTACTTCTAAAGTGTCGTAAAGTGTTGGAATTTTATAATTCAGACGGACTGAAAGAGATTATACCGGAACGTAGAGGACAAAGCGGTGAGGCGTTTATACATTTTCTTGAATGTCCATGGGCACATGAATCTACTGTGGATGGGCCGGATACATGTGTTTGTTGTTATATATCTACACATTGTGGTGATATCATTAAGCTTCTCGATGAACGATTCAAGTGACTTTTATATAACGGTAAGTACTCCAAGACACTATTGTACATTACAATTTTTGTGTAATTAAATATATAGAATGTATAAAAAATAAAAATATGTAATTACCTGTGTGTGTATGTCTCTCTTTCGCATAAAAAATCTTGAAATAAGGTATTTTCAAAAGTTTTGTGTACACATACAAATCGCTATCAGGCGATGTACGTGCTGCTCACACACACACACACACATTGATGAAATTAGAAAGTTTATATTTATTCGACAAATATTAACGTCCTCTCTCTCACTCGCAGACGTCGAAATAATAATAATATTTTTAATAAAACAATTATCAGTTTAAATAATAATTTTCATGATTGTAAGATACAATCTGCAAATTATTCAGCTTCACAGTAAATGTTAGCCTATTGTGTGTGTGTGTGTGTGTGTGTGTACGTGTGCTATGTAAATTGTTTGTACATCAATGAATATTTGAATCTTTCGATGTAGCATTTCACATAATTTAATGTACTTTACAAATAGAGGTTTACAACGAATTAAATTAAAATAAACTATATTTTGTTTAAATGGCCTTCAGTAAGAAACTATGCTAAACCATTGTAATACAAGAGGTCATTGACACGACTTTACACTGACACAATGCAGTCTCTCTCTCTCTCTCGCTCTCTCTCTGAGTTAAGCTGGTGTTAAGTGATATTTACAATGAAACTATTTTCAAATAAAAATGATGTTGGTTCGACAACCTTTTGTTTTTTAAGACTATAACAAGAATGAGACAAGGATCAACTCTCTCTCCCCCTCACACACACACACACACGCACACACACACACGCACACACACACACACACACACATTTAGTATGAACAGACGTGTCTTTGTTAGTAAAATGTACAAATCACATGACTTTATGTGAACTTCAAAGGGTTCAAATGTTTCAAAATAAAAATATATAAAACAAAAAATACAGAATATATGAAATGTATATTACAAATAAAATATATATTACATATTATGATTTTTTTTTTTTTTAATTTGTGAAGCAATCTTCATTTGGTACTACATTAAGCTGATCCTCGGACTTTACTTTTCTGGGTGCTTCATAAAACATAATATCACTACCATCAATAACCTGTGGTACAATACTTCTATTCAATGGTAACACCTAAAACAAAAAAAGCATTAAATAAAACATGCAATCAGTATTAATAATAATACAAAATCACTGTTTTATTATTTTAAAATACTGTAATTTTCATCTAAAATATATTTAAAAACAAAATACAGACTATATGAAATGTATATTAACAAATATATATTTACAAAATAAGTATATTACAACTCAGGAAAGAGTGGTACGTAATTTTCACTCACCCAATCTTTTATAAATTTGCCATAATTGGCACCGCCAGCATAGGTGGTAATAAACTGAGTGTAAATTTGTGATAATTCTTTTTTTACTTCTGTCTCGCCTTGAGACTTCGTGGAGCGACGTTGTAATAGTTCTCTATCTCTATTATACTTCACTTGAGTGGAGCGCCTTTCTATCCAATCTACAATGTATCTTTCAAAACTGTCTCCAGACATTATACTCGACTAAAACAAAGACATTCACGTTTATCACTTAATATATTATCATGATATTTTCATTATTGAATAAATTTTCTCTCTACATAGCAGTTGTAAAAGTAGTCATATACATTATGTGCTATATATACAAAAGGCTTTCAACAGGTTATCTATGATTATACTTACAATTTTGTACAAAAAATATTCATATCAGTTCCATATTTATAAAAAACTTTTTGAATAATTGTTCATATATTTTTTTGTTAGCGTGTTCTTTTTGTGTGGAATATGTATTTGTTATAAAACGAATAATATTCTTAGTTATTTTACTAATGTAAATTACAATAGAAAGATAGGTTATCTATGATTATACTTACATTTTTGTAAAGATCCGATGTATTGAGACCTATGCTGGCTAAAAACCAATCTATTGCTATAAATTGTTTTTTATTGTATGGCTATTTATACTGTCAACCGATCGATAACAGGAAAACAGTAAACAATGTATTTTGAACCAATACCGTGCTGTTGTTTAAATTTTTTTAAAACTGTTGTCAATAAAATGCGATGTGACTGATACTTAATAATCGGTAATTATTTAACCTCTTGATCTCGTATTTTTGTTGTTGTCGGTAAACAAATTATTTACTTGATCTTTTAATCTTCTACTTACGCGTATTGAGAAGGTGTGAAACTGATAATGCATTTTCTGTGTATATAAGCCGATTGAAAATTGTGATTCAGCATCCAGAAACATACCAGCTACTACAGTCTGTGATCGTCATTAAGGTAATATTATTATTTTTATTTTTTGTTATGTTCTACACAAGAACATGTACAGTAATTCTTGGTTACCTGTAAAATATGTGTTTTTCCTATGTTATTTTAAATATATTATTATAAAAGTATACAAAAAAATTAATTTGTCTTTGTTATAAGTGTTAACTATATTATTTTTATATAATGTGTTCTATACGTTTATCTATTAATTTTATTTTTTTATCTAAGTTATTAAAGGTTCCATTTTAGTATTTAAAATATATTTTCTATTTTTTCTGTTTTATTTAATTTATCTTTGTTTAGTTTTGTATAATAGGTTACCAGTCACAAAATTAGTAATTTAACGAAAATTTATTTTTGTATGTTATAGATTTTGATAATTTAAAATCTTATCATTGTAATGAATGCTCAGCATGAAGAAGGTCTTTTATTTAATTTGTGTTTGTTTAGTTTAACATATATAAATAATATGTATAACAATTCTTAGTTACCAGTTATAAATTAGTAATGTAACGAAAAATTATTTTTGTATGTTATAGATTTTGACAACTTAAATCTTAAATCATTGTAATGGATGCACAACATGAAGGAGGTCTTCATCATGAAGAATGTTTGTCGTTAGAAGACATTTTAAAATTAATTTATTATCTGGGTCTATCTTCCTACGGTCAATGGGAAGATATGATGAAAAAAATTCAACCAGACATTATCTCAATAGATAATGTTAATGTTTTTTCTCTATATTTTCAATTACAAGATGTAACCAAAAAAATAAAATTTGCTCTCGAAACTACAATTGTTAATTCACAAAAAGACTTGATGTTTTTAAATAATTATTTATTCGATATTGAAGAAATATATAACTATTTGAATACAAATATTGTTCATTTTAAAGAAAAAATATATTAAGAACAACGTTTTCTATAATCAATTCTATTATAAAAAATAAAATGATGTATAGATTTGAAGATGAAGAAGAAGAAGAAGAAGAAGATCAGATGAACATTGACATTGTTAATAATGACGATGATGATGACGATGGTGATGTTGAATTTAAAAGATTATTTAAATCAGTTAAACGTTATACATCTAAAAACGAAAAAACTGATGAATTGTATGATCAGTATATTTCTTTTAAAAAAGATGATTCAACTAAAACTTTAACAACACCCGGAGAAAAGGGTCGTTACTTAATAAAAATTGATATAACTGATGTTAACGATTTAAAAGGAATAAATAAGAAAGACAGATGGACTAAAGCTGCCTATAGAAGTCAATTTTTATTGCAAAGTAAAGATTCTACTTATATGCAATTGCATAAAATTGTATTGTCAAAATCACGCGAATTGGCTAAGATAAAAAATATTAAAAAACAAACTTATAAAAACTAATCTTAATGTTTTTGGTTAAGATCAAAAAATGTTTCCTATAAAAAAAGAAATTTTTAAAAATGAATATTTTTGTTTTAAATATACTCCTACAGATTATGGACAAAAAATCTACCGTTTTAAAAAAAAAATGACAAATTGTAAGAAAAATGCTGTCGAATAAGAACAGATGATAATTCATCATCACAACCTGGTTCATATGTTCAGATTTTTATAAAAACTGATCTTAATATTTTGGTTAAGATAAAAAAAAAATTTTCAAATTTTTGTTGTATGTATTTTGTTGGTATTCACTTTGTATTTGTTGTAGTATGTAATCTATACACAATTACAACAATGTGTCAAAATCACGCGAATTGGCTAAGATAAAAAATATTAAAAAACAAACTTATAAAAACTAATCTTAATGTTTTTGGTTAAGATCAAAAAATGTTTCCTATAAAAAAAGAAATTTTTAAAAATGAATATTTTTGTTTTAAATATATTCCTACAGATTATGGACAAAAAATCTACCGTTTTAAAAAAAAAACGACAAATTGTAAGAAAAATGCTGTCGAATAAGAACAGATGATAATTCATCATCACAACCTGGTTCATATGTTCAGATTTTTATAAAAACTGATCTTAATATTTTGGTTAAGATAAAAAAAAATATTTTCAAATTTTTGTTGTATGTATTTTGTTGGTATTCACTTTGTATTTGTTGTAGTATGTAATCTATACACAATTACAACAATGTTTTGTATGTAAATTAATAAAAAAAGTATGTATGTTTTTTAGTATGTAACTAAATGTATTATTTATGAATGGTATGTATGTATGTATGTATATATATATATGTATGTATGTATGTATGTATGTATGTATGTATGTATGTATTGCTGGTATAAAAAAAGTATGTATGTTTTTTAGTATGTAACTAAATGTATTATTTATGAATGGTATGTATGTATGTATGTTGATGCTTTTAAATAATTATTTATTCGATATTGAAGAAATATATAACTATTTGAATACAAATATTGTTCATTTTAAAGAAAAAAATATATTAAGAACAACATTTTCTATAATCAATTCTATTATAAAAAACAAAATGATGTATAGATTTGAAGATGAAGAAGAAGAAGAAGAAGAAGAAGAAGAAGAAGAAGATCAGATGAACATTGACATTGTTAATAATGACGATGATAATGACGATGGTGATGTTGAATTTAAAAGATTATTTAAATCAGTTAAACGTTATACATCTAAAAACGAAAAAACTGATGAATTGTATGATCAGTATATTTCTTTTAAAAAAGATGATTCAACAAAAACTTTAACAACACCCGGAGAAAAGGGTCGTTACTTAATAAAAATTGATATAACTGATGTTAACGATTTAAAAGGAATAAATAAGAAAGATAGATGGACTAAAGCTGCCTATAGAAGTCAATTTTTATTGTAAAGTAAAGATTCCACTTATATGCAATTGCATAAAATTGTATTATCAAAATCACGCGAATTGGCTAAGATAAAAAATATTAAAAAACAAACTTATAAAAACTAATCTTAATGTTTTTGGTTAAGATAAAAAAAATGTTTCCTATAAAAAAAGAAATTTTCAAAAAATGAATATTTTTGTTTTAAATATATTCCTACAGATTATGGATAAAAAATCTACCGTTTTAAAAAAAAAACGACAAATTGTAAGAAAAATGCTGTCGAATAAGAACAGATGATAATTCATCATCACAACCTGGCTCATATGTTTCAGATTTTTATAAAAAACTGATCTTAATATTTTGGTTAAGATAAAAAAAAAATGTTTCCTATAAAAAAGAAATTTTCAAATTTTTTGTATGTAAAATATGTTGATATTTTATATTTGTTGTAGTATGTAACTTATACACAATTACAACAATTTTTTGTATGTAAATTAATAAAAAAAATGCTGGTATAAAAAAGTATGTATGTTTTTTAGTATGTAACTAAAATGTTTAAAATCTTCTATTTTGTATGTAAAAAAATCAAAACAAAGTTTCCTATAAAAAAAGAAAATTTCAAAATTTTTGTTGTATGTATTTTGTTGGTATTCACTTTGTATTTGTTGTAGTATGTAATCTATACACAATTACAACAATGTGTCAAAATCACGCGAATTGGCTAAGATAAAAAATATTAAAAAACAAACTTATAAAAACTAATCTTAATGTTTTTGGTTAAGATCAAAAAATGTTTCCTATAAAAAAAGAAATTTTTAAAAATGAATATTTTTGTTTTAAATATATTCCTACAGATTATGGACAAAAAATCTACCGTTTTAAAAAAAAAACGACAAATTGTAAGAAAAATGCTGTCGAATAAGAACAGATGATAATTCATCATCACAACCTGGTTCATATGTTCAGATTTTTATAAAAACTGATCTTAATATTTTGGTTAAGATAAAAAAAAATATTTTCAAATTTTTGTTGTATGTATTTTGTTGGTATTCACTTTGTATTTGTTGTAGTATGTAATCTATACACAATTACAACAATGTTTTGTATGTAAATTAATAAAAAAAGTATGTATGTTTTTTAGTATGTAACTAAATGTATTATTTATGAATGGTATGTATGTATGTATGTATATATATATGTATGTATGTATGTATGTATGTATGTATGTATGTATGTATGTATGTATGTATGTATTGCTGGTATAAAAAAAGTATGTATGTTTTTTAGTATGTAACTAAATGTATTATTTATGAATGGTATGTATGTATGTATGTTGATGCTTTTAAATAATTATTTATTCGATATTGAAGAAATATATAACTATTTGAATACAAATATTGTTCATTTTAAAGAAAAAAATATATTAAGAACAACATTTTCTATAATCAATTCTATTATAAAAAACAAAATGATGTATAGATTTGAAGATGAAGAAGAAGAAGAAGAAGAAGAAGATCAGATGAACATTGACATTGTTAATAATGACGATGATAATGACGATGGTGATGTTGAATTTAAAAGATTATTTAAATCAGTTAAACGTTATACATCTAAAAACGAAAAAACTGATGAATTGTATGATCAGTATATTTCTTTTAAAAAAGATGATTCAACAAAAACTTTAACAACACCCGGAGAAAAGGGTCGTTACTTAATAAAAATTGATATAACTGATGTTAACGATTTAAAAGGAATAAATAAGAAAGATAGATGGACTAAAGCTGCCTATAGAAGTCAATTTTTATTGTAAAGTAAAGATTCCACTTATATGCAATTGCATAAAATTGTATTATCAAAATCACGCGAATTGGCTAAGATAAAAAATATTAAAAAACAAACTTATAAAAACTAATCTTAATGTTTTTGGTTAAGATAAAAAAAATGTTTCCTATAAAAAAAGAAATTTTCAAAAAATGAATATTTTTGTTTTAAATATATTCCTACAGATTATGGATAAAAAATCTACCGTTTTAAAAAAAAAACGACAAATTGTAAGAAAAATGCTGTCGAATAAGAACAGATGATAATTCATCATCACAACCTGGCTCATATGTTTCAGATTTTTATAAAAAACTGATCTTAATATTTTGGTTAAGATAAAAAAAAAATGTTTCCTATAAAAAAGAAATTTTCAAATTTTTTGTATGTAAAATATGTTGATATTTTATATTTGTTGTAGTATGTAACTTATACACAATTACAACAATTTTTTGTATGTAAATTAATAAAAAAAATGCTGGTATAAAAAAGTATGTATGTTTTTTAGTATGTAACTAAAATGTTTAAAATCTTCTATTTTGTATGTAAAAAAATCAAAACAAAGTTTCCTATAAAAAAAGAAAATTTCAAAATTTTTGTTGTATGTATTTTGTTGGTATTCACTTTGTATTTGTTGTAGTATGTAATCTATACACAATTACACAATTACAACAATTTTTGTGTATGTAAATTAATAAAAAATGCTGGTATAAAAAAAGTATGTATGTTTTTTAGTATGTAACTAAATGTATTATTTATGAATGGTATGTATGTATGTATGTATATATGTATATATGTATGTATGTATGTATGTATGTATTTATGTATGTTGTATAGAATGGTAAACTGTAAAAATTATAATTGTAATATAGACTATATGTTTTGAATATATGTTTTTTAGTATTAATAAATCAAAAAATCAAAATGTTTTAAAATTTTTATTTTTTAAAAAAAAAACCTTTATTTTACATATAATTACAATAAAAAGTTAAGTAATCATACAGTCCCAACAATTTATTCTTTTAGTGTCTTCATCATGTTCATCACACAAACAGTTCCAATATTGAATTATCCATTTAGTAATATAAAACAGGTTACTTAATGCACAGTTTGTTGAAGAGTGATCATATGGACAACGTATACTATTTAAAGACTGCTTCTTCAAGACGCTTAGAGACGGACACTTGAGTGATTCAATATCCACTATTTTTACATGACAGTTCAATTCTTTTTGTAAAGCTATTTTTTTTCACGTCCTTTTATATAAATGCACTTTCCATATATATATGAATTTAATATTACTGGAAGTTCACTATATTCTGTTAATCCACAATTCGAACTAAGTCCCAGATAATTATTGTTAATCCAGTCATTAACTTTTTTTTTCTTTTCTGATAGATGTCTGTAATCGAATGGAGGTAAGAATAAGTATTGATTACAAACATCAGCGAATTTAGTGTTTACTATAGGTTGCACGCACAGTTCTTTAATAATATAATTATTTCCATCATCGCGAAAACTTTGAAAGTCGATAACATATTCCATTGCGTGCAACAGCAGAACTGATATCAGTTTTATCAGCGTAGTAATGTCACGTTCTCAGTACGCACGCGTAAATAGGAGATCAAAAGATCAACTACGTTAATACAAATTATACAGTTAAGCAATCATACAGTCCCAATATTTTTGTCTTTCAATTTCTTGTTCCAGTATTCGATAATCCACTTAGTTAAATTATGTACATTATTTAAAGCACAATAATATGAATTATGTTTGAAAGGACAGTGAATAGAATATGAAGACTGCTGTTTTAACACTTTTAAGGATGGACAATCGAGTGTTTCCATATCTAATATTTTTACATAACAATTAAATTCTTTTTCTAATGCTACTTTTTTTTCTGATCCTTTAACATAAATACATTTACCGTTTATATATTTATTTAATATAAACTGTAGATCATTATAATCTTGAAGACCGCACTTCCAGCTAAGTCCAAGACACTTGTTTTCAATCCATTTATTAACGTTTTTTTTCTTCTCTGACAAATGTTTGTAACTAAATGGTGGTAAAAACAAATACTGATCACTAGCACCAGAAAATTTGTTATCTTGTATACACTGAATACAAAGTTCTTTAAAAATGAAATTGTTTCCATCATCGCGAAAACCTTGAAAATCGATAACGTATTCCATTGCGTGCAACAGCAGAACTGATACACTTTTTATCTACGTAATTATATTTTAAATACTTTTCTTACAGTACCAGATAAAGGCGTATATTGCATAATTGTATCGTAAAAAATGAGACAGTAGATAGTAGTTTTTTCCGGTATGTCTGTTGACGTCTCAATATCCAGACGGATGTCTATTGAACCAGTTTTTAATGATTCATTTTGTTTTGAACAATCAATTACACAAAAAGGTGTATACGTTAGAAAGTTTGAACGATTTATCATTGGCGCATTTTCACTTTTGTAATAATACGAGGACTGAAATATTGAATAATACTCATGTAGAATCGACGTTTCACCATTAAAATTATCATACGGATAGTATTCTGAATTTAAATATAACTTTACATTATAAAATGAAGCAAGATCAAAATGTGCTGGTTTTTTGTGTCCATTATTTTTTCTGTCAGTCTGAAAACCTACAATAACGTAACGAGGTTTATCTGATTGTGATGACGTTTTAACAGTCCAAGTAAGTTTGTTTGCTTTTGGCACAGACGGATACTCGTAAAGTTCCCATTTTCGAAACGGCATTAATAAAGGTCGATCAATTTGTATTATCTTCAGTAAATCTACCTTTACTACGTCATTAACATAAACATACGGAATTCTCCATGATATATATTTTATTTTTAATTTGTATGTGTTTACTGATTCAGGTAAAATTATTGCATTATTATCAGTGGACGCTCTAATTAAAACTAATTCTTGCTTTATATTTAACAAAATCTTTTTAAAATCTTCAGCAAATCCGAACAACCTTTTTAATGGGATACAGAAGCTAATATCTTTCGATGATGGTACCATATGACTTATTAAATCTGAAGCCCATCCACTATTTTCTAAAGTGTTAATTTCATGTGGTTTAATTGTTAACATATTCTTAATTGTTGATGTTATTCCAACATTTTTAACTCTATCGATTTCTGATCCATTTATTTCGTATCTAATTTCATCAAACAAAAATGCTAAAGCATTTGAACATAATTTTAAAGTTTGATCATGTATACCGTTATTATTAGTGTATTCTATTTTTATATGAAGGTAACTTTCACACGGTAATGTGTACACATCTTGTTGATTAATTGGAATTCTAATTTCGTCATTATTATTGAATGTAGTAGAAGTGTACGGTAGATGAGTGTGATAAGCTAATCCTACTATCGAGTCATCTGTATACACAAGATCCTCTATAATGTTTAGAATGCTAGCGTTTACGTTTTGAATATTAAGATTCATTTTTTGTTTAAATAATCCTTTATTACTGTTAATCCCAATGACTGTAGAAATTTCAGGTTTTGTGGTGTTAACTGGTCGATATTCATATCTTTACTACTTATAATTGGCTTATTTGCAGTTGTTTTATTGATTCCGTAATAAAAAATAAGACCCATTATTATTGTTTTCTCAAATACAAACGTAACATTATTATTTCGTTTCGAAAATTAATCAATCTTCCTTGTTGATCTTCTAGTCTTACTACAATATTATGTATCCTAGATGTGTTTACTGGTAAATATATCATGTTAGTCGGTTTTTCAACAATTTTAAAACCTGGCGGAACACTAGGATAGAATTCGTGTATTATGTGATCTGGAATTCCGTTGTTAAACGAACCATTAATTAAATTACTAATCAATCGGATGCTCTCTACTCGAACAATACTTATCGGTAAGGTTGAACTGTACCATTTATTTGGATTTATTATGCATGTTTCAAATCCTAATATGGTTGCTAACGAATCGGGTTTACTAAAATCAATTTGAACGTTAGAATAAATTTCACTTTTTAATGTATTATTATTCGCCTTTATAATTATTTTTACATTTTCATCATGTTGAATTAAGTAATCGTTTATAAACGTTGCGATATCTGAAATTTCATAAGAACCAGTAGGCAATACTATTTTCTTATCACTACCATAATATAATACATTGTTAATTCCTTCCTCTATATTAGGTATTGAATGATATGTCATAAAGTCAATTAATCCTAGTTCCCATTTTTCATCACTTAACTCGATAGGTGGAAAAATATCACATGTTAATACGGATCCTTTACCGCTTAGACAAAACATTATTACTGAGAAACTGTAAACACAAATGACCGCAGTTGACTGCATCCATATTTTGTCTTCGTGTATAATTATAAACGATTTCAATAGATCGTTGACTTGATGAATAAAAGTAATTAATTAGTTCGATAGGCGGTCTTAAATTACCAAAACTATCAAAATAATTAACTTTATTTTTACGTTTAATATAACATACCCAGTGAGTACCATGGCCATAACTATTATCTAAATTAACTATTCCGGTTTCATTTTGCCAAATTCCAGTGTGTAACGGTAATGTATCACGCATAAACACTCCTCTGAAATTAGGAATCTTTAATTGTTTAACATACAGTAGTAAATCTTGAATTGAAAGCGGACGTATAGGAATACTCTTCATTATTTTCGCCGTCATTGTTTCGTTTTTCTTTTCTTTGTTTTTTTTTTTAGACCTCCTCCTGTTTTTTTATACGGTCTCAAATATAAACCTTTTCCACTTTTACCAGTAAAACGTTTCAAATAATTATAAACTGTATTGGACAGTTTTTTTTTCTTTTTTATTCCCCCACCAAATTTACTTTTAGCTTTCATTATGTTAGTTACTGACCACGCTGCAGCTTTCTCCCCGAACGATGCGTCACTTGATTTAACACGTTCCCAAGCTCTTTCAGCTAATTCCTTATCAGCCTTAGCGCGATTTATAGAATCTGAATACTTTGAATATATAATATCGTGTTGTTTACAAGCAGCGTCAAGCTTATTAATTCCTGGATCACCTCTTTGTAATCGTTTCGCTAAATTTGTACCGGGTCCACAATACTGATAACCGGGTAAATGAAGTTCAACAGGTAATAAATCAATTGACTTGTTTATAACATTTCCAAGAATATTACTCACCAGACCACCACCTTCTATCTTGTTTGGATACAGATGCATTTATGACGCTTCATATAAACTTTGTATTATATATACAATGCGAAATTCGTTTATAGTTTTAACAGGATTGTCTTTAGTGCACTCCTTATATAATTTGTATAATATTCTAACTAAGCTACTGTCAACTTTATAGTCTTCTAGATCTAATTTAAATGCATTCATAACTCTTATTAAAGTCTTTTGGTTTATAACGTCTGTATCATCTTTAGAATCAGCAACATTAGTCAATCTGCTTCCATTAAAATCTGTACTATTTTCCTCTTCACTTCGTGAATAATATATTTTATCATCTATATATTGTTTGCATTCATCTTTTGTATTATTTATGTTTGTTAATAAAGTCTGTTTATTTATAGCATCAAGCAAATTAATAGGATTTGCTACATTAATTAACCTTTTTTGCTTGAAATCACAACAATTAGTTTGTGTATTTTCATCAGGTAATTTATTATCAACATAGTGTTTATTAACAGCATCAAATTTATAAACAGGTGATGCGATTTGAGACACACGATTATTCTTGAATGAATACACTGGACTGTTGTTCAGCTTAATAGGTATTCTATCATCTAAATATGATTTAGTAACATTTTCTAAATAATTTTTATTTACAGCATCACAAGGTTCGTCAGGATCGGCTAAATTAATAACTTTTTTCATTTTAACATCGTAACAATCGTCTGTATTTGTTAAAGTAATCGAATTTGTTCTCATATATTTTACATTTACGGCATCATCATCCAATTCAGGATCGCCCACATTACATAATCGTTTATTACTTATATTAAAATTTCCGTCGTCAGTTAATTTAAATCCTTCTCCAGGCGGTCCACGCTGAACGTTGGAACTAGCCACTAGATCACCACTATAGTGTCCGAATTTATCGACACTCATTTTTAAAATATCGCTTCAAACGTTGCTGCATCTTCTTTTATTATACCGGCCTCCTGTAGCTCTTCAATAATTGATAATATTTCATTTTCATGGCCCGAATGACCTGCACTTTGTGAAGCAATCAATAATTTTAATCTATCGCATAATTCATTTACATTATTCCAGTACACAAAAACTGGCTTACTGTTACTGAAATTTAACAAACCGCGACCTTCTGTATCACTATGCAATCGGCTACTTCTAACTTTTGATGTGGATGATTGTAAAAGCTTATTAATAATAGGCTTAATTATATTTTTATATTTGTAACTAGTACTGCTTTTAACTCTGTTTGTCTTTAAACTTAAATATGCCGCGGTTTCACTTATTATACGCGAATATTCGTCTAAATCTTCTTGAGAATATACATATGCATTGGGGTTTTTCATAAAAATAAGATCGTACAAACCAGGTGTACCTTTGTACATAACATTATTAATTGTAATAATATCACTTTCATCAGTCTTTAGGGGGTATTTACCTAACATTAAAATATTATTATCTCCAAAATATGGACCAAAAACGTGATCAATATCATGATTACTGTCATCAAAAAATTTACGCATATAGTGTCTTATTTACGGACCTTTAAACCATATATCGATAAAAGGTTCAATTGATTGTCGTCCTTCTGATGTTGACATTAATTCATCAACCGTGGGTAAGGTTTCATACGTTATTTCTTCTTCACCCGGCAATGGTAACGGCGTTTCTACTGTTCGTTTGTTCGATATCGGGATGTTTTCGGCCTCTTCTGAAAACCTTTTGTTTTGTAAACGCGACTGAATATCGTCCATTTCAACATCTAATTGTTGTTCTTCTTTTTTAATCAATGACGAATTTGTTTTCTCTTGTACTAACTTTTGTAACGGAGTGATAATAGGTTTCAACGATTTTTCTGCAAACTGTTCTTCATCAATAACATTTTGTGTTAGAGTCTGATGTTTCTTTCGAATATTTTTTCTTATTTTTTTAATTTCATTAACGAGCTTCTCTTGCTTGTCAAGGGAACGTGACTTCTTCGATGACATATTGATAAGTAATAAAAAAAATTTCGATTACAAATTAGTAATATAGATATCAAAATCAAAACGATAACGACCGCCAGAATTCATATCACTTTCTTTATCTATAACAAAAAAACCCTTTTTACGTCTTGTCCATGCTTTACAACAAAGTTCTTTAAACATTTCAAATGTCATATCAGTATTAACATGATCTCTGTATATATGTTTTAAATTTAGTTCGTCTTGTTGAAAAATAATTATTAAATTCGCGTTATCACGAATTAAGTGTTTCGGAATTCGAACATAATAACATTATTATTTTTATGTCTACATATTGTAAAATGATTTCTTATATTATTTTGTTGTTCACATGCTACATCATCAAATATAATAATTGAATTTTGTTCAGTATCATCAGGATGAATGACTTGATCATTTTCTGAAAATTTATAGTATTGTATTGATGGTATACCTGATAAAACTGTTTCTAAAAATTTGTACTTTGACTGATACAACGATTTTGAAAAAACATAAACGTTCTCAAAACATAAACCATTAGGACTGAACAAAAGATTAAGCATTAGGTTTGTTTTACCTGTATTACTTGGCCCAATGATAAGAGACCTGACATTATTTGGTAACAACTCGCTATGGACTCTTTCTTTTTTCTCCATAGATTTATCAAAATTACAAATACGTATTTTTTTTGTTTGCTGTACTATTTTCATGATTGAAAAAAAAAATAATTCAAATGATTTGGTTTTTATCAATCCAACTGTTATGCGACTTATCGTATCCTAACCACTGAACAAGTAATTTATTACCTTTACGTTTTAATATTTTTTCAATTAAAAATATATTGTCGTATTTTGTTTTACTAATTTCTTGTTCGTAAAATCCGCCATCTAATACGGTTCCTGTATCATCTTTTAAAATATATGTTCTAGGTACTGTTTGTTTAATATTATGAATTGTAAATATTTCATTTGTCCAATTTGGTAAATAACCCTTGGTAAAAAGTTGTTTGTATTTACTAATTCTCACTCTATCCCCAACTTTATATTTTGCAGGTTTCTTATTAACAGGTATTCGTTTTTTATTTATTTGTGTTAATACCCTTTTCTCGTTATTTATATTAACATCTTTAGGTTTCATACTTATAGTTCTATGTACAGTATTATTATATTTTTTCAATAACTGAGGAAGTACTTCGATCCATGTATACTTTCCACTGGTAGTAAACCACTTCCACATATGGTTTTTTAAAGTACGATTAAAACGTTCAATAATAGAGGCTTTTTTATCTGAATAAGTTGAATAATGATTTATATTATAATGATTAAATAATTGCTGAATCGGTAAATTGTAAAATTCTTTTCCTTTATCAGTTTGCAAATGTTTCATTTTGTTTACATGTAATATAGGTCTTAGAGCTTTTACAATGTCGTGTGAGGTTTTTGATTTTAACGGAACTGCAAATGCAAATTTACTAAAACAATTTATCACTGTTAGTATATATTTATAACCTTTATTCAACTTTGAAAAAGAAATCATTTCTACAAGGTCAGCTTGATACAAATCGTGAATACCTTTTAGTTCGACATTGCGTGTAGGAAAATTCCTTCTCGCTTGTTTATGTAATTCACTACTTATCGCCTGTCTGATGCTCATTATTCAAAGTACAACAACTAATTAAAAACTGTTTACATCTATGACCTTAGTTATCAGAGATTACTTTGTATAGTACGACAACTAAAAAGGTTATCGGTATCTTATATTTAGGTAAAGACGAGTTGCATGACCGTCTGTTTATATTTACATTTTTACTAGGTCAGTGTGTTTCAAGGTCATGGTTTACTATAGAATGACAATCATTACAAATAAAATGTAATATATTTAGGTAAAAAAAAAAAAACACGTCAACGAACTCGGAATGTTTATGTGTACGCAGCGTGTCAACAAACGCCGTCTGTTTATATTTACATTTTTTACTAGGTCAGTGTGTTTCAAGGTCACGGTTTACTATAGAATAACAATCGTTAAAGACACGATCACGATTACAAATAAAATGTAATATATTTAGGTAAAGACGACGCTATCTACACTGCAAAAAGAAAAAAAAACACGTCAACGAACTCGGAATGTTTATGTGTACGCGGCGTGTCAACAAACGCCGGCCGTCTGTTTATATTTACATTTTTTACTAGGTCAGCGGACACGAGTGTCCTAGCGCATACATGCCTGTTTTTTTGTCCTGGCGCATACATACATAGTGGGGTATTGTGTCCCAGCGCATACATGCCTGTTTATTGTGTCCCAGCACATACATGCCTGTTTTTTTTGTCCTGGCGCATACATACATAGTGGGTATTGTGTCCCAGCGCATACATGCCTGTTTTTTGTGTCCTGGCGCATACAGACATATACTACTCTTTCAAATGTTGCCGGTGCATTACAGAGTCCAAATGCCATGATGTTAAATTGGAATAAGCCACTTGGGGTTGAGAAAGCGGTCTTTTCCTTGTCTTCTTGATGAAGACCCACTTGCTAATATCCACTCTTCAGGTCCAATGTTCATAACTGCTGTGCTCTGGACAGTGTATCGAGTATATCATCAACGCAAGGTAGTGGATAACAATCTTTCTTTGTCATGTCATTCAACCTCCCGGTAGTCTATGCACAAATGTAATCCACCATCCTTCTTCGCTGCCAGCAACACAGGAGAAGACCAAGCACTTGACGAAGGCTTGATTATTCCCTCTGTCAACATGTCCTGTATTAGCAGAGACATTTCCTAATGCTTAGATAATGGAGGCCTTCAAGGAGATTGGCATATCGGTGTTGCGTCTCCGGTATTGATGCAATCTTGTACCAGAGAGGTTCTTCCCAATAACTGGCCCCCGAATTGTTAAAGAATCTTTGAATTCATATAAAAATTGTCAGTGTTTTTACCTCACCACTTGAGAGGTTGTTAGAAGATCTGTTCAATAATTCCTGCAGTTCCTCTGGTAATTCAGAAATGTCCGTAGTACTGCATCTTCGTTTCGTCATTCCGGCTACCCAGGCCACATGAGTCAAATTGCCTAGGAGCATATGGCTTTGTAAAGTGACAGCTTGATCCAAAATATTCACCACTCTAATAGGTACATTTCTGGTTCCGCCAGTTTTACTAAACTTCTAGCAATTAGCGTGCCTTGTGTGCTGACTACCTGGGATTCGAATATAGAGAACTGGTTATCCCTAGTAACTTCCTCAGTTCTAACTATGATGATCATTTCCAAATTTGGTGGAACAGTTACAGCCACTTGATTTCTCACGTCCATCGATTTTTCTGATGTATTCATTGCGGAGAGCATTACCTCTTCTTTTCCAATTCTCAAGACATTGTTTTTGAAGTTGACTATAAAGCCATATGCGTTCGTAACGCCCACACCAAGAATTCTCTCATCCACAATGTCTGCAACAAGTACTTGATGATCAAACTCAAGTCGACCGAGGCATAGGCATATCTCCATTTTACCAAACACTTATACAAGCCATCCAGTAGCTGTTCTCAACCTGCACTTTGGCTTGAGGTTTTTCACCACATTGGGGTCCACAATGGAAACTATTGCACCTGTGTTAACTGTAATCGAGGTTGGCCTGTCTTGGACGAATCCGGTAACCACCAAGATCCCGCTATTTTTCTGAAGTGTAGAAATTGTCTAGGGGCTTTGTTCCTCCAGTTAGTCAGCATACGCTCTGTTGTACCCACAACTGCTCATTTCCCTGCTGCTGAACTCTAACCCAATAATCTTGTTGTAGATGTTCAGGTTTCCCACGTCGATAACACTTCGGTCTTCCATCCTTTCTTACTTTACTCTGTGGTGCCGATTGGGTCTCTGTTCCTTACTCTTCTTCTTCATTGTCTGTGCCATAGCGATCTTTTAGTGAACATGTTATGATTTGCCAAACCAAAAGCTGACTTTGCGGCCTCAAATTGCACAGCATGTACCACGGAATCTGCACTATTCTGGTGTCTTGTCATTTGTAACACTTGCTGTAGTTCATTATCTCGGACACCATCAGTAAATGTCTGCATCCCAAACCTCATTTGAAAATCTTCTGGCGCTTCAGGATAGGCCGGTCTAATTAGTTGTCGATACTTGCTTCAAACTCTTGAAGACTCTCCCCAGAATGCTGTCGCCTTCCACTCAACTGAGTGCAGTACACATCTCGCAAATTTTTGTTACCATACCGTAACTCTAGAGCTTTTATCAATTTGCATAGGTGTTCTGGCTGTCAGGTGCCACTTTCTGTAGTAGCTCTGCAGCAGGTCCTTTTAAAGTGAGAATGAGTGAAACTCCCTTATCTTTATCTGTCCAATTATTTGTGCATGCGGTGGCTTCAAACTGCCTAAGTTACGTCGTCCAGTGTGTGCTCCCATCAAAAGGCTGGAGCCTTAACATGAACTGTCCCAACCCCAACCAATGTAACTTTCTCTATTGTCTTTATCATTGATACAGTCTGTTCAGAAATTTGTTTTGGTTGCATCTTCATAAACTGCTCAACTTCACTTTTAATTTGCTCTTTTATATTTGCCATTGAGTCTTCTACTACACATATTTTATTTGTCATGGATTCTTCTATGACAGACATTTTAGAAGATTTTGTTTGTTCTATATTTGATACAGATTTTTCGCCTGCAGACAATCTTATCTCTTGACCATTCAGATCACTACGTAATTCGCCTAAGTCACTACGAAGGAGACCCAACTCTAGAGTAGTATGTTGTTGTCACTGTTTTTGCATAGCTTCAAAAAAAGCTTATATTTTATCTGCTTCCTGCTTACGTTTTTCATCCTGTCATTTTCCTGCTTCTTCCACCTCCTGTTGGCATCTTTTCTCTGCTTCTTCTGCCTCTTTTTGTTGTTGTAATTTTTTTGTTCCTGTGTCTGCTGCAGCGCCGCTTGGAAAGCTTCCATCATCTGGCTGGCATCCATGTTTACAGATTAATTACGAATTACATTAGTCTTGTACAGTGTCCAATTTCCACTGTTAACGGTTCTGTCGCATTTATGACTCACTGACAATGGTCTCACTGATCATCATATGGTACAGTGGAAAACAAAATACAAGACACCAATTAAGTCACTAAACACCAGCTTTAATTATCACAATTAACAGTTTGTAATCAACTCGTCATTCAACAAGATTTTACTCATACAATAATTCAAGTTAAACTAGTTCACACACAATAATAATGTCAACTAATAGTCGTATACAATAATCACTTTCCACTAATAATCACTTGGATGCACAGAGTAATCACCTGACAATAACTGAAAACTAAACGGCAGGTGTGGGCTATTTATAGTCTGCAGGGTTCCAAAATATGCGTCCTTAACAAGCAATCAAAAATTATAGAGAAACACACTCAAGCCTTGGCAGAAACACGCACAACTGGGCCAGTCAAGAAGCTTGTCGAACAACACTATCGAATGTACGAGATTGTTCCGTATTACATAACACTGCCTCGTGTGTTATGTGACATGTACGCACACAAACATTACAGCTGGCCTCGCCGAGAAATGTGTAGAACGTTCTTTAATGGCATAACAGTATGTACGCTTTACTCTTATAATTCTCTTTGTGGCAGTACAACAGATATTGTTTCATATAACAAATAAACATTAGCACAGTAACATTTGCAGAGCAATCATACAATAAACGATAAAAATTAAAAAAATTGGATTTGTGCTGAAATTCCCTTTAGTCTGACACCCAACTTGATTTTTACAATTTTCAAAATATTTTTGAACCCACTTTTGGGTCTTGTAGTCAAAAAATTCTCTTTTGTTGATATACATGGATTTTCCAATTTTCCCAAACTCTCGCCCCACTTTTTGGGCCTGATGTCCCAACATTTTTAAATTTTCAAAAATTATCATTACATTCAGATATCAGTTTAAATTGTTTTCAATTTGATACACATGAATTTCTGCCGTTTTAACATAATTTTTATCCACTTTTCAGCCCCCAGTGTCTTGAAATTTAAATAAATGAACACTAAAATCTTATTTTTGTTACAATTTCTGTTACTCTGACACCCCACGTGAACTTGTGATTTTTTTTTAAATTTAGACCCCTCATACTTTTGGCTCCCTCCCTATTTTTGGGGGAATCAATTTCAAAAACCATAGGGTCCTGTAAGGTAAAAGTACAGACATGCATGCCGTTTTATGAACATCAGTTCATGCATTCAAAAGTTATTGTGAACCATAACCTAAACAGAGAGGCGGACACAGAAAGACACATAAATAGACCAGACAGGTAGACAAATGCCAAATGGTCGAGTTAAAACTGAGGACTCATATGCTCCTTTAATCATGTTCAAATTAATAATAAAAGTTTACTAAACTACAGTAGGCTTTTATGGCCTGAATCCTTCTGGTCACTCTACAATTTCCTGCCTGAATAACTATGTCTGTGAATAAACTTATTCCTTCCATGGCATGTCTGAGTATTAATAATATGTATTGTACTGTTCTGACCACAGAACACTAATTTTAGTTAAACCTTTTTACCCTCACATATGTAGCAAACATAAAAATTTAACCACAATTTTAATCTAAAATTTGTGTTCTATACTCAGACAAAGTATGATAGCCTACATATGAAAAATATTCCTTGCTAGTACTTCACATCATGCGCAGCTGCTATCTTCAGAGTGAAAAACTACGTGGAAAACTGTCTCAACACTAGTAACAAGGGCCCAAACCTATACAAGGTTGTGTTAAAAAAGTATCAGACCTTTGCTCAGGAAAAATACTTTATTTATCTGCAGGTTTTAAACATTTATCCTCTTTAAAATACTCCCCTTTAGATTGCACACACATCTTCCAGCGGTCCTGCCACATTTGGAAACATGTATGGAAGTCACATTCAGGTATGGAGTTCAGCTGTCTTGTCGTATTTTGTATGATGTCTTTTCTTGACTCAAATACGGTCCTTTTCACTGACATTTTCAACTTAGGAAATAACAAAAAATCACAGGGAGCCATTTCAGGAGAGTAGGGAAACTGGCATAGCTGAGCAGTGTTGTGTTTCGCCAAGAAAGTCTGAATTAGATGAGAAGAACAGGCAGGTACATCCATTAAAGTAATGGAGTTGCCAAGTTTGCGCTGTCCACAGATCTGGCCTTTTGCACAGCACAGCATCATGGAGGTGACGCATAAACTCTAAATATTATTCTTTGGTAATTGTTTGTCCTTTATTAACTTCTGCTCCATAGTTAACAGCTTTGGCACAAATTTTGCAGATATTTTCACATAGCCAGAAACTAATGCTTATTCCCACCTCTGCACTTGAATATAAAGTGATACCATCTACTTTACAGTGATTTAATAATTATAAAAAGTGAGCATACATTACGTACATTATATGTATTCTAACAACAATTTGCTACCAAAACCAAGAATTTACAGAAACTCTATTAAGTACACATGTACTCAATAAACTCTTGCTTTTACTTTGAAAACTGTCCAATAGATTAAACCAAAGCGAAGTAGGCACTCCAAAGGTTTACACTAGATACCTTTGGCTCTGCCCAAATATTTCGAGTAGATGGGTGTAGAAAATAAGGTATGCAACACAACAACCCAGGCTTCAGCTTGCGACTCAAAGTATTAAATATAATAATGGAGGTACATGTCTCACATTCACGTCTGTGAAATGTTTTGGTAACATATTTATGCCCACCATTCGTATGTCTTCTTTTAGTCTACTTCAAAAGAAAAAAGTGAAGATTAATACTGACTTGAAGGTAGTGCTAATATATCTTGTCACTTTATAGCATTAATAATAACTTTAGTAAAACAATTTATTCAATACATCAACAGAAACCCAATAATTTATGTAGAATAAAATCCACAAAATTATAACCATTTTGTGTCTAAAGAACACTTTCATATTAAGAATATGAACCATATCTCTTCTAATATTTTACACTGGGTGCTTGTATGTTGTGTATATACACATGAGAAAATACATTTTACTTCCTTCTGCCACAAAAAAATATGAAACTGTAAATTTAAAAGTATTAGCATTTCAAAAACAGACACAAAATATCAGGCACAACATACCTTATCTTCTGTCAATTCTTCAGAAATTTCTTCCTTGATGACAACATCTGTTTGATGTGGTTCATGTACGATATATTCTTCCTTCATGCCAACTTCTGACACTGATAAAGCAACCTGGAAATAAGACACAAGGTAACTGTATAAGTTCTTTAAGATTTGACATCGACTCCAAAGATTAGGCTGCACTGCCCGTCATACGTTCTGTTCGATCCAGCTTGTTCTTCGCTGTCTTAAACTACACCATCCTCATGCAACATAATCCACCTTCCTTGCTATGGCAGTTGATGCTGATTGTCGCTGCAGGAGGCCTACCCACTTCTGTCTATATTCTTTTATTTTACTACAAAGATTAAAAATACTTAGTTCAGCACAGATATCCACATTCTTCTGCTGATCAATTAGTTTATACCCAGTGATAGATCGAAGGAATCTCATTTCTATGGCCTGTATATGCTGGTAGTCCTCCTGAGTTAAAGTCCATGTTTCACGCCACAGAGGAAAGAAGGCACTGCCATCACGTTAGAAAATGTAACTAGTGTATCTCTGAAAGCTTTTATTTTTTGGAGCGCTTGTAATTGTCCAACACGTTTCAAAATATGGATATTATTTTCTCCAAATCATAATTAGCATCAAAACTTACCAGGCTGTCTAGATAATTAAAAACATTCACTTGGTTACAGTAGACGATATATTACTGAACTCATATGAAGCTTTGTGTCAGTGCATTGCAATGCCCACAGGCCATTCACTATTGTTATGGAAATGTAGATGAGCACAGACTGTTTTTTTGGATACATGCATTATGAAAAATCAATAAAAATATGTCTAAGAAGTGATTTACAAAAACCTAAGTACAAAATTGAGAAATAGAAAAGTTTAATATATGGGTGGTGAGAGATAGAACATTACTAAGGTACAAGGCAGTCGAGTGCCTCACTGGCCTTTGAAACTATACAATTTTCTTGCAAACAATTAATCTTACTTGGTTAAAAAATTTACATACCTTCGGGTTCATTCTAGGATTCTATAGACGAAATCAGCTGCAGAGGGGTTATTTGGGTTTAAGTGCGAAATAACAGTAATACAGTTTGTGCTGACTAAAACAAATTATTTTAGTTTATTACAAAAAATGTACGTTATATTCTACATTGGTATTCTTAGCGTTTCTGTTCAACTACTACTTCTATTAAAAATTTGACAAAATAAACTATTCTTACAACTACCATTACAAGTGATTTATATTATTACTGAACAAGTATACTGCATTCGCACTCTCTCTTTTACAATAACAGATTCATACCCCTTACTGAGATCTCATTCCCCAAGTATTTGAATTTTAAAATATGATTTTGCAAATGGGCCTTATGCTTTAAGTAAAATTCTTTATTTATTTTTTAATGAATTGTTCAGTAGTTACCCATCCGTCCGGTGTTCATATTGTTGTTTCGCCACGGTCTTCATTTAACACACTGCGAATTTTCTGATTTTATAGTCACTCACCAATATCTTTATCATTCCTTAATTCGCACTGCACAGTTGTTTTGAATTAAAATACTACTCGTTATTTAACCGGCCGGTGACGTACATGCACTAATATGTTTTTCTCTTTTGTGACCTCGTGGTCAAAAGATACGAGTTGACTAGTTGACCGCGATATATTGTTCTTTCAGATTAATAGTTTAGAACCGCGCGCTCCTGAACTACCCCATGCAGCCCTGCTGTCTCTTGACTGGTTTAACAAAGACTGCTTACTGCTACTGTCTGATGCAAACTGGGGTGGCAATTACTCATTCTTCCTGTACCTCACAGAGAGACTGCTTGCCAGCGGTTACGTAATACGTCTAGCCGGGCAGGCTCCAGACATCAACATAAACGTGTGTTGTAATAACATTGCATGTGTGGCTGGTTACAATGAGGTACCCCACAGGTGAATACTGACTGCTTTGAATTCAGCCTGATTTAAATTATTATTCTCTAACACACACTTCCGTACCGTTACACCTTCTCAGGGAGCTGAAACAAAAGCTTCCTCAAATTTGTATTAGTTTCTACAGGCTGAATCACAAAGGCAATACGAAAGCCTAGCTGATTGTGGTATGAATTGTAATGAATACACCCTGTGCTAAAGAAGTCTGGCGGGGGAGGAAGTATTGTGTGTTGAGTGTCAACAGTGTGTTATCAGGAGCAATCAAGGACATGTAAGAATATGTTGCTTTATTAATAAGTACTAATACGATAAATTTGACATTAAATTTATCAATATTGATACAAGTATATTAACTTGTTCGAAAAGACGTATACAAAATAAGAGAAATTCAAATGTTTAATTTGTTATACTTCATAAATGTAGTGAGACGTTTAATGAAGAAATTTGTGTTAGTGGTTGAAATCACAATCAGAATGATCACAGTTGCACACCACTATATAAAAATTATCCCAATTAGCACTTTCAAGCTTCACAGCCCATCGTCAGATTGGGATAGACAGGAAATATGTGAAAACAAACCCTTCACCCCTCTCCCCACCCTGCTCACACACAACAAGCTATAATATAAATGACCCTTCCCACCCCCTAAACCCTGTCCCACCATCTGTAGAGTTACATATTTTTTCTAGCAAATTCCTTGTGTTTCAGTGTTGTGTGTGTGTGTGTGTGTGTGTGTGTGTGTGTGCATCCTTTTAAACTTACCCTCTTCCTCTCCACACACGTGGGTCAGTCATACACCCTTATTTTAAAACATCCAATTAGTACTATGCAATATAATTCTTAATCTTATCTATCTGTCCTCTATCATTTACTTCTTAATCATGTTATAAAATATTTCTTCATTATCAAATTTAATTTTAATATTAATTACATTGTCTAACCCTTTTTCTCTTTCTTTCAATATTTCTAACTCCTCTCTAAGCTTCCTTTCAACTGTGTTATTTACTACTTTTGCAATTTCGTATTCTTCCAAAGGATTAACAAACTTATGGTTGTCTTCTATGAAATGTCTTGCATATTTATAACGAATTGGTTGTTCTATTACCTTCTCCATGTTTGTGGTCAGACAACCTGCATACGAATTTTCGTCCTGTCTCTCCTAGGTACACTTTGTTGCAGTCTTTACATTTTAATTTATAAATTCCGCTTTTATGTTAATCCTTTGGAAGAATACGAAATTGTAAAAGTAGTAAATAACACAGTTGAAAGGAAGCTTAGAGAGGAGTTAGAAATATTGAAAGAAAGAGAAAAAGGGTTAGACAATTTAATTAATATCAAAATTAAATTTGACAATGAAGAAATATTTTATAACATGATTAAGAAGTAAATGATAGAGGACAGATAGATAAGATTAAGAATTATATTGCATAGTACTAATTGGATGTTTTAAAATAAGGGTGTATGACTGACCCACGTGTGTGGAGAGGAAGAGGGTAAGTTTAAAAGGATGCACACACACACACACACACACACACACAACACTGAAACACAAGGAATTTGCTAGAAAAAATATGTAACTCTACAGATGGTGGGACAGGGTTTAGGGGGTGGGGAAGGGTCATTTATATTATAGCTTGTTGTGTGTGAGCAGGGTGGGGGAGAGGGGTGAAGGGTTTGTTTTCACATATTTCCTGTCTATTCCAATCTGACGATGGGCTGTGAAGCTTGAAAGGGCTAATTGGGATAATTTTTATATAGTGGTGTGCAACTGTGATCATTCTGAAAATGTAGTGAGAGTAATAAGAAATTATGTGATGCGATGCTGCTGCTACTGTGATGCTGTTTTACTTTTGTGTTCTAAATTTCTGAGTTTTAAATATAATGAGTATTAAAATTTGTATCAAACAGACTGCATTACATTAAATTAATAGATTACATTTTATCTGTTGGAAAATCTAAAGTAATGGTTTTTTGTGTAGTATTTCCAAAAAGAACAAAAAAAGTGATTCAAAACAGAACTATTGAATAAGTTTTATTGTTTAATTTCTTAGGATACAATATATCATATCTTGGGGAGGTTGATGTATGGAAAAGATAGAAGACTTTAATAGGATGAATGGCACTATCAAGCATACCTTAAGGAATATGGTTAGGCAAGAGATGTTATTAAATTTTCACAAGGTTGTCCATTCCAAGCTGTCTGACCAGTGAATGACAGGACGAGGGAATATAGACACAAATGATTTGATCATGTATTAAGAATACCACACATAAGTATAAAGATAGAAGAAGTCTAGGTTGGCCAATGAAAAGTTGAAGATATCAGTTGTAATGACAGATGATGTAATAGGCTTTCAACCTTATACTTGCAAAATAGAAGAAGATTATTATATAGTAGAACTTGCCTAATTCAAACGTGCATAATTCGAATTCGTGGATAATTCGAACTTTTACCACGGTCCCTTGAATATCCTATCTAAAACCGTGCACAAACATCGTCTGTAATTCGAACTTTTTTGGTTAATTCGAAATAAAAATTTTGCTCAAACTACAAAACATTGCCTGCAGTATGGGGTAGACCATGTTACAATAGAGACACGGCTGGAAACAGGCAAGCAGGCATCGCCCTTTGTGAACAGACGCTTGTACTTTGTGTCAAATTCGTGGAATTGGCGCCAGTATCTCGCGATGACACGTGACTGGCTCGTGTAACGGTACCGTCCGCCATTGTCCCTTGTTCCACGCCTCGTCAGTCAGCCACCCTCACTGTTGCTTTCAGTTCAGTCTGCCTGCATTCGTGGAAGGGTTAAGTCTTTTTGAGTTTCTACTGTGCAAGCTGTGTCCTGTAGTGAGAGACCATTCCTTTCTTTATACAGTACTGTATATACAGACTGGTGTGTTTTAGTGACACTTATTGTGCAGTTTTATTGTGCTGTGTGTTCATCATGGCCCTTTCAACACTAACACGGACCCAATACAAATCATTGACATTTGCCGAAAAAGTTGCCGTTAGTCGGGAAGTGGAATATAGGGACAAAAAAAGAAATATGAAATTGCTAAGGAATTCGGGATACCGCCAAATACACTGTCAATGTATCTAAAAAATAAAGAGAAGATTTTGAATAGTGTGTGTAAAGCCAGCGACAAAGATAGGAAAAGAGCGCGAGGACCAGAAAATCCTGACGTGGATGAATGTGTAGTGAAGTGGTTTAAGCAAGCAAGGGACAAAAAAATTCTAGTCAATGGGCCCCCCGTCAGAGCCAAAGCTGAGGAATTCGCATCTAGCTTAGGGAAAAATGATTTTAAGGCCAGCACTGGTTGGCTCGGTGGTTTTAAAGAAAGGAATGGCATGTCTTTCAAAACTGTTTGTGGGGAAAGTGGATCTGTTGACGTTGAAGCTGCAAATTCATGGAAAGACGATTTGTTGCAAATGATTTCTGATAGACACTAAAGACATTTTTAACGTAGACGAGACGGGCTTATTCTTCAAATGCACCCCCGACAAAACACTTGCTTTTAAAGGAGAAAGTTGTAGTGGCGGCAAACACAGCAAGGAGCGCATAACACTTTTAGTTGGAGCAAACATGGATGGCTCAGAAAAACTGCCTTTGCTAATGATAGGGAAGTCAGCCAACCCACGTTGTTTCAAAAATGTAAAAACAAAACCAGCTGAATATGAATCAAACAATAAAGCTTGGATGACAGGTGAAATTTTCGAAAGATAACTTTTGAAAATCAACAGGAAATTTTGGAATCAAAACAGAAGAATCGTCTTGTTTATTGACAACTATACAGCGCACAACACTATTCCTGTGATGGAAAATGTAAAGGTTGTGTTTTTCCCCCCCAAACATGACTTCAGTAGTTCAACCTATGGACCAAGGTGTAATAAAAAATTTTAAGCATTTTTACAGACGGCTTGTGGTCCAAAACATTTTGTCAGGTGCTTATTTAGATGAGCACGAAAATACTATCAAGATTAACATCCTTCAAGCTGCCCGCATGTGCAACAGTGCTTAGGACCAAGTTACGCAAAAAACAATTGCTAATTGCTTTCGTAAAGGTGGTTTCTGCCACATTGAAGGTGAAGAGGAGAATAAAGCTCCTAGAGAAGTCGTACCCACTGCGGATAACTGGGAAGAAGTTGGACATGACGCAGGCATTCGTTACAAAGAGTTTTAAACATGGATGACGACTTGGCAGTGTGCGGTGAACAGACAGATGCGGAGATCGAGGCTGATGTTATGAACAAAAGAAATGATGGTGCATCTTCAGATGAAGAAGGGGACCAGCTAGAACTTCCAGAGATACCGATTCCAACGGCTTCACAGGCATCAAATTACATTCAAGACTTGAGATGGTTTGTTGAAGGACAGCAGAATGTAAATGATGCTATTTTCCAAGCACTTAATAAACTTGAAGAGTTTACTACAACTCAGTGTATTAACTGCAAAATGCAATCAAAAGTTTCTAGCTTTTTTAAAAAACTGTAAATGTCATATTTTGTACTAAAACGTGCTTATACGTTTGTAATACATATGTATAAGGATATTGTTTAATAAAATAACATATTGCTTTACTGAATTTCAGTTTTTGATTTAATTTTTCTAGCCTTATTAAAACTTTCCTAATTCGAATTTTTGGATAATTCGAATTTTTTACTGGTCCCTTCAGCTTCGAATTAGCCAAGTTCTACTGAATTACAGTTTAATATTAACAAAAATCATTCTAATAAGAAATAGTTTATACTGTATTAGCAGCACTGATGCAACCTGACTGCATGTGCCAAACAACCAAATTTTTTACAAAACCAGCAATATCTCAAAAACAAAAAACAGCATTTCATTGAAACAAAAACCACAATAAAATTGTAATTTTCTCTAAATTTCACTTGCTGACACCATCTAGCTATGGTCTCATAAAACGAAAGTTTTTTCGCATGACAAAAATTTCACTATACGCAAATTAACAAATTTCATGATATGTGATCGTTTTGAGGCTTGAACATTCCAATCTTATAATGGTGAGAACGTTTTTACTTTCTGTACTTTGGACAAAAAAAAAAAAACTTAATATAATAATTCGATGAAATAATAACTGTGATCTTGCTCACGAGAGTTTCTTATTGTAGCATGGATGCCGCTATACAGGTACGCAGTAACCTCAACAGAGTGGTAAAAGACTAAAATGAAAGTTCTGAGTGACACTTTCAAAAAACGTTAAAATGGAAATTGTTTGTTACATTTCATGAAAAAATATTTTTGAAGAAAATGGATTCAGCTTACAGGCATTAACCATTACGTCCGCTTAATTTATAGGATATGTACAAAAACAAAACATATTAAGTTTAAGGATTTAATAAGCAAATTGTATAAAGGTATAACCTCAACCGTATACAGTAGAATATAATAGATAACGAATATGTGTAAACAGAGTTCGACCCAAGCAAGCTGTCCACACACACTGACTGCTTATCAGGATCCCCTCCCCTGGTGTCCTATGCAGGCAAATCCCCACCACCAAGCCCACACTAACACTCAACAACGTCATTGGGCTGATGTAATTCTACAATTCCTACTACAACAGAATGAGGAGAGGAAGTAGTACACAATGCCACCATTGTACAAATATTTCTTCTAACAGATGAGATAGGCGAGAATGTGAGCATTACTATTATCATTAATATAAAGGCCTTAATTGGATGTAATTTTTGTTCAAAATTAGAGTGTGAGTGGATAACTGTGGATAAAAGAGATAAGAAAAAATATATTAAAAACACAATCAGGCACAATATACCTCATCTTTTGTCAATTGTTCAGAAGGTTCTTCCTTGATGACAACATCTGTTTCATGTGGTTCATGTAGAATATGCTCTTCCTTCATGCAAACTTCTGATACTGATACAGCAACCTAGAAATTATGACATAAGTTAGCTGTTTAAGTTCTGGCTATTATGTAGTGGTAAAATGATTTGTAATTTACAATTGTTATATTTATTTAAGATTTGTCATCATTGTCATCTGCTCCAAGCATTACCTTGTTCTTGGCCGTCCCAAAGTACACCACCCTCATGCAACGTAATGCAGCACCTTGGTATGTCAGCTGATGACGGTTGTCGCTGCACATGGCCTATCCACTTCTGTCTATATTCTTTTACTTTAATATAAAGCTAAAGATACTCAGTTCAGTGCTGATATCTACATTCATCTGCTGACTGATTAGTTTATACCCAGTGGCAGCTCAGAGGAATCTCATTTCCGTGGCCTGTGTACATTGGTAGTTGTTCATAGTTAGAGTCCACATTTCACACCACAGAGTAAAGCAGGTAGTGCCATCACTTTATAAAACTTAAGCAGCATATCTCTGCAAGTTTATTTTTTAGAGTGCTTATAACTGTGCTGCACATGTTTTGAAATATGGATATTTTCTTCTCCAAATCATAATTGACATCAAAATTTACCAGGCAGCCTAGATAATTAAAAACGTGTACTTGTTCCATTGATTTGTTAACACACAATATTTTCCCTTTTACTGCTTATTACTTTAGTCAAGACAAACATATTTTACTAAATAATGTTCAAAATTTCATGCATACATAATACATTACATACTTTTTCAGAACGTTAGGACATACAGTACACCAAGTTAATACACAAAATTGGCCTCAACAGACTACAAGGAGTATACACATATTACTACAGCTTGACCAGAGACAACAAATAGTTACAGTGGGGACTGCCACCACTACAGCATCACAACGATGGAGGTAGGTTACCACCTCCATTGTCGTCAGTCACACTTATTACTGCACTATTTTACACATGTTATTTATATACTGGCAATGAATTTTTCTTCGTGTGCGAAAACGTACGCAAGTTATTAATTTGTAACAGACTATTCAAAGTAACAGATCATAAAATAATCATGCATGTTTCTTTAAAATTCACAATAAACAAATTCTAAAATCCTTAAATTTGTATAGATTCTACTTAATTTGAGTAGAGCAGAACTCTACTTAATTTGAAAATAATATCTGCAGAAACTAACTCCAACATCTGTGAAAGGCATGCTTTAAAAACATTTCTTATGCTACATAAAGCAACTGCCTGTGTACCGCTGTAGTAAAAATTAATGTTATTAAACATTTTTAACAATAAATAATGTTAATTATTATAATTAATTATTAATAATAAAAAATGGTAAATATTTATGCTGTTAAGTTTCCTTACCTATTCGTCTTCTGAATCTTCACATATACTGAATCTGAATCTTCCCCCACAGAAATAATTACAGTGCTATTAAAACAATCTGCGTTTTCTGACAGTTCTCCTTGCGTGTTTACAAGCGCTAGTTGCTATGGTAACTCGGACGTGCCTCCGAGGTGAGCCAATCACCGGCTGGCGCGCGCTTTCCCTCCCCCTTTCTCCTCAGTCAACAGTCCCCACACTGACCACAGTGTTGCCAGTGCAAGTACATATTTCGCTAACAGTGACGGCTTCTCTTTGAGAGTATTGATTTTAATTGCATTAGTTTTTGTGTTTTAATAAGTGCTCCGTTATCGGCAACATTTTCAGTGTAGTGTGGTATAGCGTATTTTGTTTTACACAGATCATATTATTTTTTCAATTATGTCGCAACCAGTGCAAGGTGCTGATAAACGTAAGCGTGGGTGACCAAGAATTCATTCGCCTCGAAAGAAGGCAAGCATAAAAGGAAGACATGGCTTTGTTCTTCGTGGTCATGCTCGCGATATGGTGTGTGCGTTACGCGAATATTTCGAGGCTGAAAGGGAAAATGGAGGTCCTCTAATAGACATCAATAAAGTTGTAGAAAGAACTGCAGCAGCTTTAAAAATATCTAAGGCGACAGTAATTAGAATAGGGAAAGAAAAAGAGAAGAGAGAGGAGGAACCTCGGGAAGAACAAGAGGAAGAGGAGGGTGAGATTGAGATTGAGAACGTAGCTGGGCCATCACATGCAGGGTTGGAAACACCCGGAAAAACTCGGAACTATGCCAAACGAGTGACCAATATGGACAGTTTCCAGCAAGGTGCAATTAGGCGTCATGTGTATTCTTACTACGAGAGAAAGGAGCATCCTACTGTAAGAAAGCTACACAGCAGTCTTAGAGAAAACCAGTTGTTTAATGGTAGTGAATCATCCCTTCGACTTTCTCTTCTTGATTTGGGATTTCAGTTAGAAAAATATTCAAACCGGACCATCCTTCTGGAGAGACCTGATATTGTTGCTTGGCGATGCCGCTATTTGAGAAGTGTCAAGAATGTAGATTACGAGAGCATTGTGTGGCTGGATGAGACTTTTGTTAACGCTGGTCATACCTTACCCAAAGGGTGGTCAGACAGAACACCCCAAGGCACAATGAAAGCCCCGTTAGGAAAGGGAGGTAGGGTCATTGTCCTACATGCTGCAACTTCCCGAGGCTTCGTGGCAAATTGTTTACTCATGTTTCGATTGCGATAAACAGGGGACTACCACAAGGAAATGAATGCTGTTTGTTTCACGGAGTGGTTTAAAAATTCGCTCCTTAAGAACATCCTTCCCAAATCTACCATTGTTATGGATAATGCTCCATACCATTCACTAATAAGAGATAGGGCTCCAACCATGCAGTGCAGAAAAGCTGACATGCTGGCTTGGGTACAAAGAAATATATTGCCTCAGATAAAAGACATCACCATTGCACCTGGTGCTACAAAATCAGAGTTAATGGAAATGGTGACCACTTACAAACCGAAGCCAGTATATGTCATCGATGAACTCGCAAAAAGCAATGGACATCAGGTGATACGGCTACCTCCTCATCAAGCCCATTTTAACCCCATTGAATTAATTTGGGCACAAGCAAAGGGTTACGTGGCAAGGAACAACAAGAGATTCACCATCACCGAAATAGAAAGGCTAACCAGAGAAGGAATCGACTGTGTTACTGCAGAAAACTGGGCATCCGCGGTTAAACACACGAAAGAACTCGTACAGAAGCAGTGGGAAACGGAAGGCATCTTGGATGATCGTGTGGAAGAAATTATCATCTCCCTCGGTTTCGGTTCCAGCTCCAGCTCCAGCTCTCAGGGTGAAGAAAGTGATTCGTCACTGGGGGTGGCTCCCTTGACACCATGAATGTGAGTAACTTTCAGTCAGCATGATGTATTTATTATAGAGCAAACAATATAATTCCTTACGTTTAACGTTCACAACATCTGAATTTTATTTAGTTTTGAGTTTTAGCAATTTGTTAAACATTTATTAAAGTTAATTTCAAATTTTCCTAAAACAAGGGTGTGTGGCACTCAGGAGTGACCGACCAAAGCGAAGCTTTTAAGCTATATAGAGAACTAATAAATTTAATGAACAAAAGTTGATATTAATTTTTAAGAAACGTTCCTTCCAAATACGTTGATAGTAAGTTTGTGATTAGACTAAACAAAGCGTTTAGTCGTTGCACAAACTGCAACGTGTGTGTCTGTAACACAGTTATTAATATTTATATTATATTTATATTAATATTAATAGTTACAACACACATTCAGATTAATGCGTGTTTACTGGTTAATGCTCCGCTACGCTCTGCTTACATCCTTGATATCTCGAAACTTTTCCTTAACACTGTATCGGATTGTGATCTTAAAATTTTATTTTGACTTTCAGAAAACGGTTAAGCAAAAAAAAAGTATAGGTCATCGCTTTGGAAAAAAAGTTCCCCGCTGGATGAAAAAATGGTTACGCTGGTGTACTTATTCGATACCCTTGATTTAAAAAAAATCGTTACAGGTAAACTACCCCTTTCCCTTAACCGATCTTCACCAAAGGTCTTGAGTACTCTACAAATCAGGGCTGTATGCAAAAAATTATTTGATTCTGTATGAATTTGCGGCTGTTATCGTTTGCCAAACGAACGCGCGTGATGATTCTTCGTGACGCTGCGCGAGCGAGGGAGCGGGCTCGGCCTAGCGGACCGTGTGGCAACACAGCGCTTCCGCAGCTGTGCCGAGCCCCACGTGCTTCTTAGCTGTCAGAAAACCCAGATTGTTTTAATAGCACTGTAATTTGTCCACTTCTTCGTCCATAATATGATCCGTAATCCAGTACTGTTCAATTTTTTTTGTATGTTCACAACACTTTTCCCACTTTTCAACTGTAAAATTATCAACTATTTTTTCGCAACCATTTTTCTTTTCATCTAAAGATAATTCACTAAAATTACGTGCAAGTTCTTTAACATCTCCCCAGACAAGTTCTATAGGATTCAGATCGGGATGGTACGGTGGCAGACGAAGTGGAATATGTCCTTTTGCACGAATTATTTTGTTGATAATAATTGTTTTTTCACAGTTAACTGAGTTCACTTTTTCCAGCAGCTGAGATTTCGTTAATGTAAAATCTATTGTAACACCATGATTCACAAGCCAGTCAATTATAAACTTTTCTATAGTGTCATATATTACAAGTAATATACTCACAGTAACCTTTAAGTAAGATAATAATCATAATTAATAACAATTTAGATTTACTGTAATTCATTTATATTGTAACGTTACATATCATCACCATACTTTTGAACCAAATTTTCAACATAACATAACATAAAAATTATACCAGAACCTATCAAGGATTAAGAATTGTGTACCAAGTATTGAAATCAGTTAAAGAATTAACAACCTAAAAGATAACAACAAGATTGTATCTTATCTACTATTTATGTACGTGATATAGACACAGGGATATCAGGAAAACTGATAATCACCAATAATGTTGTAATTATAATATAAAAGAAACTGGAAAATAAATACCAAGCAATAAATAGTAATTAATAGAATTAGTACATTAAAATAATAATATGAAGAAAATGTATAGAAACGAACCACCAAATGAACCCATTGTTGTAAACCAGAGTAGGGAAAACACATAACCTAACTCAACAAGCAGTTTGCACTTATAATGACAAGAATTATCATAATAATACAATACAGTAATCCCTTAACATTCGCGAGGGTTACGTTCGCGGAAACCTCCGCGAATGTCAAAATCGCGAATGTTGAGACTATCTTCCCGTGTATAAAAGGGGGTTAGGTTCTGTAAAATTTTAATTGAAATGAAAAAAATATGTACGTACTATGTTTATTAAGCAGTAATATTAACATACATAGATACTGATTATACTGTACTTTATACATATTGAAAGTTAAAGTTTATTTGCTAGTTGATGGTTGAAAATATTTTGTAATCTGTGATTGTTTGACAGAACAATTATACATTTCAGTGTAAGGAAGGGTCACTGCCTTGATTTCTCTTTTAAATTTAAGGCTTCTCACCAGTGAAGGGTCGTTTTCTATGGCTTTCTCAACAAGCTGTTGTTGGAGCTTTAAAATTGCTCCAATAACTTTTGAAGAAAATATTTTACCTGCAATAAAAAATGTTAAGTTGTAGAAAACTTAAAACAATTATAAAACCTTTACAGAAAAAAAAGAAAAACTTTTACCTTCAGTTTCCGGATTCTCGGTCTCGTCTTCAGTGTTGCTGTCGGTCTCTAAGACGTTTTCTTCAATGATCTCTATTAGTTCTTCTTCAGTAAGACCATTCTCTTGAGATTTTATTAATTCTTCAACATCATCTCGCGTCATATCGTCGAAACCATCACCTCCGACCTGATGAGCCAGTTCCACAATCTCTTCAACTTGTTTGGAAATTAAAGGCATCTGGTTTTTCTTTTGTACCACTTGAGGCCAAAGATTTCGCCAACAAGTATTAATTGAACTTTCTTTCAATTCCATCAATGATGCATCGATTTCGGCAATACAATTTGCTATGTTGAATGTTTTCCAACTATATGTTACTGTAGCTTCTGAATTTTCTTCGATGGAGTTCAAAATTCGTTCTAAACATCTTCTTGTGTAGTAGGCTTTGAACGTAGCTATGATTCCTTGATCCAGCGGTTGGATTAGCAACGTCGTATTCGGGGGTAGAAAAACCACTTCAACATTGGGATGGGCCTCTTTTAAACTAGGTGGATGACAAGATGCATTATCAACTATGAGGAGAACTTTGAAACCAAGGTTTTTATATGAGGTATTTTTCCACCTCATGAATGAAGCAGTCATTAAACCATTCCAGAAACAATGCACTAATTACCCATGCTTTCTTATTTGATTTCCATAAAACAGGCAACTCGTTTTTATTTTTGTCTTTGAGAGGACGAGGATTTAGCGATCTATAAATCAGCATTGGCTTTACCTTAAAATCGCCTGATGCGTTGGCACATAACAGAAGAGAAACTCGGTCTTTTGCGGCCTTGAAACCTGGAGCTGAACGTTCTGTTTTGGACAGAAAAGTTCTACTCGGCATTTTCTTCCAGAACAACCATGTCTCGTCAGCGTTGAACACTTGTTCTGGATGATATCCTCCAGTTTCAATAATTTTAGCAAGTTCTTCCGGAAATTTTTTAGCACCTACATGATCTGCGGAAGCCGATTCGCCAACTAACTTAATGTTGTGCAAACTATGCCTATGTTTGAAATTGTCAAACCAACCTTTACTCGCCTGGAAGTTAAACGATGGTTCAGAAGGATCCAGGTTGATAAGGTCATATATTGTTTTAGCTTTGGCCCGTATCAAAGCTGAACTTAGCGGAAGTTTCTTCTGGTTGATATCTTCTATCCAGACACTTAACGCTTTTTCAGTTTCTTCCAAACACTTGTTCCGCACTTGAGATACGGTTTTTGCACTGATTGTGTAGCGTGTCAATTTTGGGTCATTTTATTTTTCTTTCAGGATGGGGTATTTACATTTTTATTTATTTAGTTTTGGTGCGGGATTTCATAAAATTATTGTGCAACGCTATTTCAGTATAACAGAACTCATGGTAAGCTGAACAGTTTGGGACAAAGGCAAGGCGTAGTAGTGTTGGGCAATCAGTAAGCAAAGAATTTACCACCCTAGTTTTTCCAAGAACTATGCGAGAGTGTGGCAGTGCGCACCTATGCGTCCACCAAGCATGGGCGCCGACCCACGCGTTTGTGAAACTCAAAATGGCTAAAAGCAAGAAACTCTACGAGCACATGGTCGTGGAACAGCAGGAAATAATGTCTTAAGTCCGGCCCCTTTTATGACGTCAGCCAATGCCTAGCTGAGATCGTTCGCTACCTTAATTTACAAGACTACATGCTAAGCATAGGACTAAGCTACGACGACGAAGATCAAGGCAGTGATTTCCATACCAAGTATGAGATCACAACAGTAATACCTGTTATGTTATTGTCCCCAGTCTACAGTAAGCAGAGGCGCTAAGTGGTCTACTGAAAACAGCGTACCGCTACAGACATCTAAAGTTTCGGTTTGGGCCCGGTTGGTCGAGTTTTCGTAAATGTATTTAATTCAATAAGGCCGACCGGGACCCCAGAAAGTAATAAACATACCGCAGTGAGAAATCAGGACAGTGATGTGGAGGAATTAAAGTGATAAAACAGATATTGAAGTTACGGGACTAAGCACGTGTTCGGCCGGTATCGCGTTCGTGGACGGGTATCGCGGATAACAATCGGAATGTGTAAAATTGAATAAATAAAGGGTAAGGTATAAAAAAATGTATGGAAGCGTGCGTGAGCAGAGTGGGCTGCCTTAGTTGTAAGTATCGTTCAATGTAATTAAAATTTGGTTGTGTAACATCCTCATTCTGGTAATTATAACAAGTAATTATATCTAATTCTTTTGTACTAATAACGATGAAAATTGACTTAATTCAGTAAAGTGATTTAGTTTACTTTGAAAATGTGTTAGACTAAGTTATTTCGCCATTACCACGTTCTCATTTTTGTGCTGACAGCTCGTCTAACGAAATCGGGGGGTTTTCTGAAATTTTATTAGTCAGATAGCGGGATTTTTTTTATAAGGGCAAGAGTGTAAAAGGTTTCGATATTTAACCTTTAGAAAAAATATCATGGCGACCTCATCCTCATTATCGTCATTACCACATCCTATTTTCTGTGCATTAAAACAGGTCTAGTTCCTATAAAATTTATATACGAACATCCTGGCAGGGTCGTCGCTGTGATGTCACTCACCTTTTGCACTTATATTTTTTCTAAATTACACGCATCATGAAATAATACTTACCGCTGCCAGAATTTCACTTACCGTCAAGGTCCCCGTAAAACTTACCTTTTGGCCTTTGTCCCAAACTGTTCAGCTTACCATGAGTTCTGTTATACTGAAATAGCGTTGCACAATAATTTTATGAAATCCCGCACCAAAACTAAATAAATAAAAATGTAAATACCCCATCCTGAAAGAAAAATAAAATGACCCAAAATTGACACGCTACAATACCCCCTCGATGAGAATTCTGCTGTTCACAACAGAAGAAATCTCATCGATAAACCCCGAAGAGGATCGGTGAGGAACTGGTGCCAACAACCCCCTTGTTCTTAATCTACATGGGTACACGACCCCCCTGGCTCAGCGACTATGGACTCATCTGAACGAGATCACTGGACTTCTCCGTAAGAGATCCCAACACCGAGAAATCGAACAGCCAAGTACCACAGTACACCTCGCTTTTTAACATGCTACCCCCAAATATCCTCACTCCCTGGCTTAAATTATGCCAGATCCTCCACCGATATGTTTCCCCTTGTATGCAAGCTGGGCTGCCTTTAGCAGATACTGGGCTCACACACACTCACATTACATGCTGACATAACACATTGTAAAATTGAAAAATTCTTTTAGAATTTATGAAAAATTTAAAAAAATTCAAAATTCAAAATAATATACTCAAAAAAATTCTCTTCCTGGTTTTCTGTTTTCTTTAAAATGACTTAAGTTAAACATTTCAAAACACATCCTTAACCTAGCATGTAATCACTTAGAGGCTAACAATACAATGCAATACAAAATAAATCAATAAAAATCAGAATGATCAATATTGCACACCACTATATAAAAATTATTCCGATTAGCGCTTTCAAGCTTCACAGCTCATCGTCAGATCAGGAATAGACCGAAAATATGTCATACCCAACCCTTCACCCCTCTCCCCCACCCTGCTCACCCACAACAAACTAAAAATTAATGACCCTTCTTCACCCCCTAAGCTCTGTCTCACCATCTGTACAGTTACATATTTTTCTAGTAAATTCCTTGTGTTTCAGTGTGTGTGTGTGTGTGTGTGTGTGTGTGTGTGTGTGTGTGTGTGCGCATCCTTTTAAACTACCTACTTCCTCTCCACACACATGGGTCAGTCACACACCCTTATTTTAAAACAACCAATTAGTACTATGAAATATAATTCTTAATCTTATCTATCTGCCCTCTCTCATTTACTTCTTAATCATGTTATAAAATATTTCTTCATTATCAAATTTAATTTTAATATTAATTAAATTGTCTAACCCTTTTTCTCTTTCTTTCAATATTTCTAACTCCTCTCTAAGCTTCCTTTCAATTGTGTTATTTACTACTTTTACAATTTCGTATTCTTCCAAAGGATTAACAAACTTGTGGTTGTCTTCTATGAAATGTCTTGCATATAACGAATTGGTTGTTCTATTACCTTCTCCACGTTTGTGGTCAGACAACCTGCATGCGAATTTTCGTCCTGTCTCCCCTAGGTACACTTTGTTGCAGTCTTTACATGCTATTTAATGCACCTATTTATAAATTATCAAAGGAAGTTAGCAGAGTACTGAAAGAGAAATATGAATTTGGGACAAAATACAACATAGAGAATAATATAAAATTGATAGAAAAATTAGAAAATATTAGCATTAATGTAAATACAAAATTGATATCACTGGATGTTAAGGACATGTTTACTAATATCACAGTAAATAAAGTTATTAAGTTAATAAACGATAATAATATGGGAGAATACAGGTATAAAAAGCAGTTGATGAAAGTAATTAAAGAATGTGTAAATCAGAATTATTTTAGGTTTAATAACAAGTTTTATATACAGAAAAAAGGTTAAGATACCTTAATCCGGCCCTGGGTATATACCAACATTCTGTTTATTGCTGCACTCTCTGGAGACTTTAAGAAACTATTTGCATGAAAGTAAAAAATACATCAGCCGATGTCCATTTGTTTACAAACATCTTAAAAATCCAGTTGCACTAACTTCCAAACTGACATTGTTTCTGCTGTCTGTTTTATTATGAATTAAGTTTTTGCTCTTAATAATGTGAGATTTAAATAAAATTCTGGTACATGAACATCAATACTCCAATTTTTAGAAGATTCAGACTGTGATATTTTTATGAGTTATTTTCTCTATGTTAGCAGTCTTCATAACAACTTTGTCGAATTTTGTTGCTTCTCTGCTATATACAATTTTCCCTCGAACGAGGCCTTTCGGTTTCACAACCATTATCAAGTTCTTCCTACATTGGGTAGGACAGGAACAAAATTCGACAAAGTTGTGATATTTTTAGTGATGATGAATTGTTTACATCAAATCCAAATGTATCTGACTCAGTAGAAAATACTTCAGTGAGGGCAGAAAATAGCATTATAGGTAATAACAAATTAATTATAGGCCTAAATCTATTCCGAAGGCTGTCACCACTGGAGTCAACATAATTACAATTAACAACTACCAGGCTGTTGAGCCATGGTTGATTTCTCACAACTTGGGTTATTTTTTGAACGTTTCAGCCACCCAACATTGCAGTGGGTTTTTTAGGAACATTTTAGAAAACGAACCAAATTGTAAGCAATCGACCTCGGACCACAGTCTGGTAGTTTTTAATTTAAATAAAACCCTAAATTTTAAGATTTATCTGATTTTGTATGATACCACACAATGATAAACTATACATTTTTGGAATAAAGTAATTTTAAAATTATTTTTTATTTATAGATACGCTATAGTACAGTATAGTACTCAATAACAAGAGATACTAGGTGTTGTAAAAATGCCACACATAACACAGCACACATTGTCAGCTCGCATTGTAGGCAAAAATGCTGAAATTAAAGTGGATGGGTAAGTAAAGCAAAATTAAAAGGAGATGTAAGCGTTAAGATGTAATTTTTACAGGGTTAGATATTGTTCAATCCAGTATTGTTTTTATTTAGAGGAACAATTGGCATTAGTCTAATTGCATACCTTTTAATTTTATTCTAAAGCAGTTCACATTTGAAAATATTTTAAGTCTAAGATAGTACTACCATCTTAGACATAATGTGTCTAATAGTTGGTTATGCAAACTACGACTGGTTATTGATTACAATGCTGATGATAATATGCTCAATAATACTTTCATGAAATCATACTACCCTAGTTAATGGGTACAGTAAATTGTTGTGCTACTAATTTTTTCCGTAGGATTAGCCCCTGTTGGATATATGCAATACATTTATATTGTATAATATATGTAATGCGCGTGAGCATGTATAAGTTTGTTAGTTTTCAGTTTGTAACAAGACGCCGTGAGTGACGCACGTGTCGTAGCACTGTGTATTAAGTATGTATTGTGTATGGTTTAATAAACTTTATTATACTGTGAAAACTCTTATATTTCTTCATTCCACACTTTAACATGATAGCAGAGGTGCGTGGTTTAAATAAACTTGTGGTCAAGAGTTTAAGTGAGTATAGTATCGTTTTTTTGTGCTGTCGCATGCTGTGATACGGAAAAATGGCGAAGTACAATGACATTACAATTCCAGTGTTTGATGGAGAGGACTATAGCATGTGGAGAAAACGTATTGTGTTGTTTTTGAAATTTAAAAAATGTGATGAAGTGATAACACGAGCAAAAACGGCGCAGGATAAAGACCCGTGGGATGATAATGATTTAAAGGTTATGAACTATATATACAGTAATATAACGAATAAGCAATTGGAATTTATTAGTGATAAAACAACGGCGTATGAAATAATTCAAAAGTTTGATGAAATGTATTTGAAAAAGTCTACGGCATTGCAAATTGTATATAGAAATAAATTGGAAAAATTAAGACTTAAAAATTATACTGATGCAGCGACATTCTTCAGTGATTTTGAAAAAACTGTGAACGAGCTTAAAAACGCGGGTGCTACTGTGTCAGAAAAAGAAAAATTAAATTATATGTTAAATACGTTGCCGGATTCATACAGTTATATAGGCGATTTAATAGACGCATTAAAAGAAGAAGATCAAACTGTGGATTATGTGAAAAGTAAAATTCAAATGACGGAAATAAAGCATCAAAAGGATGAATATTTTGGACGAAAATCTAACGCATTCATGGCGGATAAAAGTCGACAACTGCGAACATGCTTTCAATGTGGCAAAACTGGTCATATCAAGAGAGACTGTAAATATGGTGGCCAAGCGGCAGGCAGCAGCAATACATGGCGAGCAAAACGAGGCCGACAAGAAACCGAAAAAAGTAACTACGCCAGATGGCATGGCAATTTTCGAAGTCAGCGAGGTGCAAGAGCACATCAAGCAACTCAGTCGCAGCAGAAGAATCCAGATACGAGCGCATGGGTTATAAGAGTCGACTATCACACGGCGCATAATAGTAAGATAGATAAAGATAAGTTTAATAATTGCGAGATTAATTGGTTATTAGATAGCGGTTGTACTGACCATATAATAAATAATGATAAATATTTTGATAAATGTATGATACTTAAAGAACCTGTTAATGTTTATTTGGGAGATAATAGAGTTGTAAAAGCAACTAAAATTGGTAATGTGGTAAGTTACTTTGATCTTTTTGGTAAGAAAAATGAAGTAAACATGCCAAATGTATTTTATGCTAAAGATATGCATACAAATTTAATAAGTTATGGTAAAATAACGGAAAATAATACTATTATTTCTAAAGGTAAAATGACAAAAATTATTGATAATTTTGGAAATACTACAGCTGTAGCTTGGAAAGAAAATGGTCTATATAGGATGAAAAGTAAATTAAAAAATGTAGTCATTGGTAAATGTTGCAAATAAAAATTGTGATAATATGAGTAAAAAAGAAAGGTGGCATCGTATGCTGGGCCATGTAAATTTTAATTATTTGAATATTTTCTGTAAACATAAATTGTTAAGCGGTATTCCAAATGAACTTGAATCAGAATTCATGAAGTGCAAAATATGTGTTGAAAATAAAATGCATAATATTCCATTTGAAAATAATAGAAAAAGAGCAAAAGATATTTTAGAAATTGTTCATACTGATGTGTGTGGACCTTTTAAAACAGCTGGTCTAAACGGGGAAAAATACTTTATTTCCTTTATTGATGATTACAGTAAGTAGCTAAAGTTTATACCATGATGTCTAAAGTAGAAGTTTTCAATTGTCTTGATCAATATGTAAATGAATGTGAAAACTTAACGGGTAAAAGAATTAAATTTTTGAGGTGTGATAATGGGAAAGAATACTTAAATGGTAATATTTATAATTTTGCCAAAGAAAAAGGTATTATAATTAATAATTGTCCTGCTTACATACATAATTAAATGGAACCGCAGAACGGTTTAACAGAACGATAATGGATATGTCACGTTGTTTATTAGCTGAAGCACAAATCCATAAAAAATATTGGCCTGAAATAGTTTTGTAGCGGGGCATTTTTTGGGCATACCTGGGGTAATAACAGAATTTGTATTTTTTCATAAATAATAATTAACTTGTTGAGTGATAGAAAATTTTATGAGCGAGAGGTAAATTTGTTATGTGGAAGCGATCCCAACAATGGCAACACTGCTTGAGGCGTTGAAGACAAAGTTATTAGACAATATTCATATAAACAGTTTTAATAACCGGCAAACTGTGCCAAGGGCAATTCAAGGACAACAAAATCTGTCAACAAATTATATAACCAGCATCAGGCGAGCGTTACGTTACGTCAGCGCATTACATAACATGAATGCAGGGTGTGACACATGCCAGCTACATTGTGACACAACAGAACAAAGTAGTCGGAAATTAACATCTCAGCGGACCAGACGCAAAATAAACTGTAGCGTCTGCCCGGCTCACGCCGGTTTTGGGCGAAGTTATTGTGTGTTCGCCGACGCGCCCGCAAAACCATAAAATGTGAATACTATATTTTAAAACATGAACTAAAATCAAAATTCCGTAGTAAAAGTGTAATTAACAGTTTCATTATAATCTAACAGTTCGATAATCATGAAGTGAAGTAAAGTGCGCACGTAAAACCATGTGACGGCTTCAGGAATAATAATCGGCTTCAAAATTCAGCTAAGTAGCCATGTATCAATGAGATTTTAATAAGGGTTTTTCAAAATTACTGGCGGAATGGGGAAATCAATTTTGATTTCATAACCATAAAGTATAAAATATTTAAAATGAGATCTCTAAAGTAGCTTTGTGTGTGTGTGTGTGTGTGAGAATATAGTTTTACTATAGTTTATAGTAATAAGAAGGCTGGTTTGCGTTCCCATTATAATTCTTAATAAATGTAGTTCAAGAATCTGTTATTGTAATGCGAGTAAGTAAATTAAAAGAGATTCAAGGTAATTAACAACTATTATTCACGTTTTTGTCAATTATTAATTCAAATTTTGTCTGTATGATTTTATTAACATGAAATATGAATAATAATAAAGTAATAATAACGTTTAATTATTGATGAACATAAATGATTGTTATTATTTCAGCAACCACATTCTGTTCTCCTAGTTCGCTGATTCGAACCTTGGTAAATTATTTTCTTACAGTTGATAAGATGGCGCCCGAGAAGTATACAATGTTTGTTAGTTAATTTTATGTGATACAAAAAGTAAGTAGCTTCACATTTGGCGCCCAACGTGGGGCGATTTATATAATATAATTATATAAATATAGGCCTACTTAGGAGAACAGAATGGTTGTTTGGAATTCGTCTTTACGTATGTACGTAAAATAGACGTAAAAGGTTATGTTTAATATGGGTGAGTAGAATGTTTTCAATAAGTATGTGTTACATATAATGAGATTTTATAAAGATATATATATTAAAAATTTTAAGAAAAATGGCAGATAATAGTGCTGTCAGCTTATCTGACAGTCAGTTTAGTAGCGATTCGGGAGTTCAAACGAATGATAATGTAGAGCGTCAGTTGACCGAATCAAAAATAATGAAAGATGTCGAATATCAATCGACACCTATCCAAAATAAAAAAAATGATGATACGTATGAAATGTTTAAAGCAATACAAACAATGATAGAAAACCAGAGTGTAAAGTTAAATAGTAGTATAAATGAGAAGTTCGATATCCAAAAGAATAGTTTTGAAGAGTTATTAAAAAATCAGAATAAAGAGTTGAAACATGAAATACAAGAAATTAATAAACATTTAGAAAGCACTAACGAAACAATAAGAAACAGTTTAAATAAATTAGAACGGAATGTTGAGAAATTAGGTGACAATGTTTTAAATATGACAAAATGTAAAAATGACGAAATAGTAGACAATTTTGAGAGTATAGTGGGGGTGAAGCATAATGTAGAAACAAATGATGAAAATATAATAACGAATAGTACTGATGAAGTTTTAGAATGCGATAATGAAATGTTAATGAGTGTTTATGAAGTAGAGAGAGAGTGGAAGAATAATGTAGTAATTGAATGGGGACAGAGGGCAAATTTTCCCCTTATTGTTTGTAATGATGATGATGATTTAATGTTGTTTTTTCAGGGCAAGAGACCCTCATTGTTAAATGAAGTAATGTTGTATAATGTTGTACCCTCTGTCCGTAATAATTGTGAGAATATGATGTGGTGCTATGAAGAAAGAGAGTTATATATTGAGAGTGAAATAGAACTATATAAGTTAGAAAGAAAGTATAAGGAATTGAGAAAATTACTAGAAGGGGTGATGATGAATCATGTGAAATACGTACCTGTTGAAAGAGAGATAGAGAATAATTTTGATAATATCTTACCTGACTATAATGATTTACCTGACGTAGTAGTTGAGGAATACAAAAACGAGAAAACGATTTACCTGACATTAACAAATAACACTGATACAGACTGGACAATCCTAACTTATGGTAACAAGATTTATAGTGGTACAATGGATGAAATAGAGTTGATAGATTATTATGATAGTAATGGTTATCATAACTTGTGTGTGGATAATACTGATGAATGTTACAAATACACTAGATATATATATATGACGATGGTGGCTGAACTAGAATATCAGTGTATAGACCTTGTTAGATACTGTAAATTCTGGTAATGACCTTGCTGATTTGGACATGAAGTGAGATACACATGAACAGTTGTTGACGAATATTTTGTAAATTTGAAATTTGTAAATAATAATGTAGTAACTTTGATTGTGTATATGTGGAATGTTAAATAAATAAATGTGTGTAATTGTGGTAATAATAATAATAATATTTTGCCAGTTAAATAAGTAATAACATTAATATTGAGAAACAGTAATTGAATAATAATAGTTTATGGTAATGAATTTTGTATTGTTAATAATGAATTTAATTAAACAATTGAATACATGTTAAATATTTTGTTTGACTATTTCAATATTGTATAATTAACTTTTTTTTAAGGAATTTAAATCATTTTTACTAGATTTGGAATTTGATAATAGATGGCTGAATTGTTTGAGGTAAACTAATATTTTGTGAAATGTTTCAGTGGTGAGGTGAGAGTATTGTGGTATGTGTATATGTTTTGAGACATGGGCTGTAAGTATTGAAATTTTACAATATGAATAAGGTATAACAAAAAATGTTTACAGGTGTGATTGAAATGTTTCAGTAATTGTGTTAAATAAATAAGATAATTAAAAAATTTTTTTTTATAATAACTGAAATGATGATAAATAAAAAGAGTTAATGAAAATTTTAAATACTAATGTTTATAAATTATTTAAAAGGAAAAATTGTTTGTTTAAATGTATACTAATAATCCAGGTTAATGTCTATTTGTGTATGATGTTATGTAATGTAATTATACAAGGTGTGTGGTTGGGAGGTTATCCAAGGGGATAACGTATTAAAAATTTTGCTATATTTTAATTAATAATGATGATTTGCTACTCAATAATTTTGTTTGAATTTAAAAGATAGATGCACTAAATACTTCTTATATTGTGTTTATTATGTCTTATTGTGTTGATTGCATTTAGTATGTTAGGAATAAGAATTATAAAAATATGATAATATGTTTTCAATGTGTTTATAGATTTTAAAATAAAATGAAAAATAGTTGTGATAGGTGAAATTTTCAATGGGTTGCAAAAGATAGAAGTGGGTGACAGTAATTGTTTGAATAAAATGTTTGAATCAGTTCAAGTTGAATTTTGTGGGACATAGATCTGTCCAAATCGAAGTAAGAGTTAAAGAAATAGTAGAGATGAAAATAATGCAATGTTGTTTTGAGTTAATGTATGTTATAGAATTTTGAGAAGTATAAGTGGAGACACAGTAGTAATGGAGAATAATTGTAGAGTTTGGAGTGATATATTGTTGTTTATTTGTTGATGTTAATTTGTTGTAATTGTAGTGAGGTTAAGAGATTGAGATTTTTGGGGATGGCAATTTTGTAGTAGGGGTAGTGTAATGTGGGAGTCCGCAACATAAGGGTTGGGACGGGATTTAGTATAGTTTTAGTGGGAAGGGGTCGCCTTAGGTAAAAATCCAGGGGCCAGAGAACGGGAATTGAGTTTTTTGGGGGGGGGAAACACGTATCCTATGTACAAAGGGTTAGAGAGTATTTTTTTTTTATATAAGAGTAGAAGGTGGTGAATTGGAGTTAAAATAGTAAGTAGTTAGAGGTAGAGAAGGGTTAGTAGATTTTGATAGAGGGGTGTCATACTAGTTAAAGATTTTGTAAGGGAGCGTTAGAGTAATAAAAGGGGAAGATTATGGGTAAATGCCAAGTTAATAAAGTAAATTATAATGAATAACGTAGAATCACCCAAAGTAATGAAATGGAAAAATGATGGCCATGATTGAAACAAAAAAAAAATTTGTAATTTTGAGAAACGAATTAATAAGAGTAAATCAAGTTTAATAGTAATTTTTTGATTTTATATGCCAATTTAATGATATAAAGTGTGTAACATTTTAAATATAAATTGTTTATTTTAAGATGTTTCTTATGTTATATTAGATGTATTGATATGTTAATAATAAGTAAGTAAAAACAAAACCAGCGCTTCTTAGCGCAAACCAGCACCGCTAGGGGGAAAAAGATCAGTTGGGGATATGGTGTTGTATAAGGCCACTATTTGATATTTTGATTTGTTGTTTCAGTGTTTGGTGATTCTGTGGCGGCGGACCTGAGCTGGCCTGCGCGTCAGGGCAGGGGCGTTAAGTATCTGTCTGACTCTACGGTGTTGGGATCTCGAGAGAGAAGTCCAGTATTGTCATGCAGATGCGGTCACAGTCACCGGACCAAGGGTGAGTTGATTATTCTTTTTTGTAAACCATACCGGGGGTTGTGGCGACATGTCCTGGCTGATCCCTTTAGCAAGTATGAATGTGTCAATGAGATTTTTTATGCTTCGGCATAAAATATCTCATTGAGGGGGTATTGTAGCGGGGCATTTTTTGGGCATACCTGGGGTAATAACAGAATTTGTATTTTTTCATAAATAATAATTAACTTGTTGAGTGATAGAAAATTTTATGAGCGAGAGGTAAATTTATTATGTGGAAGCGATCCCAACAATGGCAACACTGCTTGAGGCGTTGAAGACAAAGTTATTAGACAATATTCATATAAACAGTTTTAATAACCGGCAAACTGTGCCAAGGGCAATTCAAGGACAACAAAATCTGTCAACAAATTATATAACCAGCATCAGGCGAGCGTTACGTTACGTCAGCGCATTACATAACATGAATGCAGGGTGTGACACATGCCAGCTACATTGTGACACAACAGAACAAAGTAGTCGGAAATTAACATCTCAGCGGACCAGACGCAAAATAAACTGTAGCGTCTGCCCGGCTCACGCCGGTTTTGGGCGAAGTTATTGTGTGTTCGCCGACGCGCCCGCAAAACCATAAAATGTGAATACTATATTTTAAAACATGAACTAAAATCAAAATTCCGTAGTAAAAGTGTAATTAACAGTTTCATTATAATCTAACAGTTCGATAATCATGAAGTGAAGTAAAGTGCGCACGTAAAACCATGTGACGGCTTCAGGAATAATAATCGGCTTCAAATTCAGCTAAGTAGCCATGTATCAATGAGATTTTAATAAGGGTTTCTCAAAATTACTGGCGGAATGGGGAAATCAATTTTGATTTCATAACCATAAAGTATAAAATATTTAAAATGAGATCTCTAAAGTAGCTTTGTGTGTGTGTGTGTGAGAATATAGTTTTACTATAGTTTATAGTAATAAGAAGGCTGGTTTGCGTTCCCATTATAATTCTTAATAAATGTAGTTCAAGAATCTGTTATTGTAATGCGAGTAAGTAAATTAAAAGAGATTCAAGGTAATTCACGTTTTTGTCAATTATTAATTCAAATTTTGTCTGTATGATTTTATTAACATGAAATATGAATAATAATAAAGTAATAATAACGTTTAATTATTGATGAACATAAATGATTGTTATTATTTCAGCAACCACATTCTGTTCTCCTAGTTCGCTGATTCGAACCTTGGTAAATTATTTTCTTACAGTTGATAAGATGGCGCCCGAGAAGTATACAATGTTTGTTAGTTAATTTTATGTGATACAAAAAGTAAGTAGCTTCACAGTTTGTGCTGCTACTTATTTGAAAAATCGTAGTTATCAAATACTATAGAAAAGAAAACTCCTTATGAAATATTTTTTGGGACGAAACCGAATGTTTCAAATTTACATTTATATGGTAGTAAAGTTTTTGTAAGAAAACCGGAACAAAAAAGATTTTCGAAGTGGGATAAAAAGGCTGATATGGGAATTTTGATCGGTTATAGTGAAGTTGGTTATAGAGTGCTAATTAATGGAAAAGTAATAGTGGCTAGACATGTTGATATTGTTGAAGAAAATGTAAATTGTATTGGCTTGAATGAATGTGAATTTGATGAAGAAGTATATGAATCTTCAGATAATGAATCTCTTGTTGATAGCTTTAAAGGTACAGATGAAAATCTAGGGGATGAAAATGAAAATAAAATAAAAAAATCTGAGCGCATAAGAAACCCACCAAAAAGATATGAAGATTATTATGTATATAATAGTAATATTTTTGCAAATTATTGTAGAGCAGATACTCCTAGTACATTTGAGGAGGCGCTTAAAAGCAATGAAAGTAAGTATTGGTCAAAAGCTATGGATAAAGAAATTGATTCGTTAAATAAAAATAAGACTTGGCAATTAGTTGAAAATGTAAATGGTAAAAAAATATTGGATGTAAAATGGATTTATACAAAAAAGTCTGACAATGCTTATAAGGCCAGGTTAGTTGTAAGAGGTTTTCAGCAAACCGATAAAATTGATGATGTTTATTCTCCTGTTGCGAGAATGCAAACTTTAAAGATTTTATTATCATACTGTTGTCAAATGGGTCTAATTATTGAACAAATGGATGTAGAAACTGCATTTCTAAATGGTAAAGTAAGTTCTGAGGTATATGTCCATCAACCAAAAGGTTATGAGGATGGCACAAATAGAGTGTGTAAGTTAATAAAGGCTTTGTATGGTTTAAAGGAAAGTCCCAGAGCTTGGTATGAATGTCTTGATAAATTTTTAATAAGTTTGGGTGTTAAGAAAAGTAATTTAGATTATTGTTTATATACTTTTGGAAATGGAAAAGATACTATTTATTTATTAATATTTGTGGATGATTTATTAATTTGTGGACGTAACAAAGAAAAAATGCAAAATATTAAGAAACTTTTATCAGAAAAATTTAAAATGAAAGATCTTGGTAAAATTAAAGAATATCTTGGTATTACCGTAGAGTATGAGTTCCGTAAATGTGAAATAAAATTAAGTCAAACAAAATATATTGAGTCATTAGTAAGAAAGTATAATTTAGAAAACAGTAAGATGTATAATACACCTATGGAGGTAAATTTAAAAGTTGAAAAGTCTGATATTTGTGGAAGGAATATTCAATATAGAAATTTAATTGGTGCATTATTATATATAAGCTCAGCTACAAGGCCTTTTAATAAGCTTTAGTGTAAATTATTTAAGTAGATATCAGAATTGTTATAATGAAACACACTTTAAATATGCTTTGCGAATATTAAAGTACTTGTATTTAACGAAAGATTTAAAATTGACTTATAAAAGAAATGATAATTCTGAAATTATAGATTGTTATGTTGATGCCGATTGGGCTGGTGACCATTTGGACAGAAAATCTACAACTGGTTATGTAATTCGATTATTTGGTAATGTAATTTATTGGAAGTCGAGAAAACAAAAGTGTGTAACAAAGGCTTCGACATATGCAGAGTATGTAGCGTTGTCGCAAGCTGTGAGTGAATTGAAATTTGTGAAAGAATTGCTAAAATTGTTTAATGTAACTTTAGAAAAACCGATTAATATTTTTGAAGATAATTCGGGAGCGATAAGTTTAGCAAAGTATGGAAGTTTTACGAAAAATTCTAAACATATTGAAGTTCATTACCATTATGTACACGAATATATAAAAGAAAATATGATTAATGTTGTAAAGGTAAATTCTGATGATAATATTGCTGATATATTTACAAAGTTATTGTGTAAAGAAAAGTTTGAGAGATTTCGAACTATGCTGAACTTGAAATGTGTATTTGTAAAAATTGAATTTGTAAATACAATATAAATGTAAGGAGGCGTGTTGGATATATGCAATACATTTATATTGTATAATATATGTAATGCGCGTGAACATGTATAAGTTTGTTAGTTTTCAGTTTGTAACAAGACGCCGTGAGCGACGCACGTGTCGTAGCACTGTGTATTAAGTATGTATTATGTATGGTTTAATAAACTTTATTATACTGTGAAAACTCTTATATTTCTTCATTCCACACTTTAACAGCCCCAAACAGAAAATGTGTATTGAAAAATGAAAAGGATTAGGTGTGGCTAATATGGTTAAGTATCCAAATTACTGTTACAAAAAATAACGTGCAAAAAACAAGAAATGTTGGGTAGGTAAACCTACAACCAGTTACACTGAAGGGCAATCCAGCTGACACAGTACTTGCAAAATACCGTCATATACATACATATATATATAAAACATAACCGTACTTAGTGTAACGTGTATTTAATTACCTGTTTGTTATCTTCCTCCATAGTTTACACTATACACGCAAACAGCGATGACTTGATACGTAGTTTTAAACAAAATAGTAGTTTTAGCCTAAATAATGGGAATAACGACCTGTAACTAATATACAGACGTAAACCTATGGTCATTAAACCTAAAACAAGTAACGGTTACCCAAGTAACTACCAACACAGTTAATTAACTATTAAATTATCCATGTAAGTCTCCGTACTAATATACGTTTTCCTATCAATCCAGATAGTGGTGGGCGGTGGGTCGTTCGCGAACGACTTAGCCAAAAAGAACTACTCCGTCACGTGAACTACTGGCTACAGTCGTTCGCGCCGCTGAACAGTAGTTCACTCGTAGTTCGCGTTAGCCACGCTCCTATCACTTCCGTCTAGCGAAACGCAACTTCGCGTGAAGAGCAAACCAGGTATATCCAACTATCTCTTGTAGGACCTTATCACTCGCTAAAATAATTGTGGGCGCCACCTGAACGATTGTCCAGGAAAAACTTATTTAAATTTAATTTAATTAAAAAATAAAAATAATGTCTTCTTTAAAGTGAAGTTAGTCTGATAATCTAAAAATGATAAGCTGTTTTATGTTGGATTAAAATAACGTTTGTTTTATTTACTAACTCGTCTTACTGACTAATAATGGTTATAATTAAAAAAATACAAGATAAAGTAATCAGATAAACCCTTTTGTTAACGGCTATTTTTGCTCAGTTGATCGGTTAGTTATAATTTAGTTAAATATCTCAAAGTCGTGGTCCTTGGAACTACCAAGATAAATTAAAAATGATGCTGTACAAACTTATAAAAACTTACGTTAACTTTACAAGTTCGTAATCTTTGAGAGTTGAAGATGTATGGATTTAAAATTATACTTCTTCGTTAAAACATTCTCGCTGAAAGTATCATGGATTCAACTGCCTATGTCTGTGTTTTAATGAAAAAACTGATGTTCTTCTCGCGTTCGAGCTTTCTTTTTTTTAAATATCACTATTGTTTGACGACTCGGAACACTAAGTTTTTTATAAGTAAAATCGTAAAGATTTACCTTACAGCCTAAACCGGCCTACGGCAGCCTCTGATGAAGCCTTCTAAAGGTGAAAGCCGGTTTAGGCTGTAAGGTAAATCTTTACTTTTTTACTTATAAAAAACTTAGTGTTCCGAGTCGTCAAACAATAGTGATATTTAGTTAAGTAACGGACACGTCATGGACAACGATATCCAAGAATTCTTTTTTTTTGGCAGGCGTATGGTCAAGTTGAAATATTTGAAAAACTGGGATCTGATTGGTCCAAATTTACATTAAATTAATTTACTTCCGTCAATAAAATGCTTCGAGATGGTTCTAGTATGTTCTGGCAACTATTTCTCAAATTCTCTGGAAGGATTATAATTTCCGCTTTGGTCAACGATTTATTCTTATTCTCTGGAAGGATTATAATTTCCGCTTTGGTCAACGATTTCTTCTTATTCTCCTTGATTGAACTTTTAACAATTCCCTATTTTACTCTGTTTTTTGACATGATAATGTCTTATGGCTGGGGGTCATTTGAAAATTTCTGTAACGCATCACGCTGCATGACGTCATCATTTACCAGCCGGGAATCGTTAACTAAAACCGCGACCGCTAACGTGCTAACGTCCGTCGCAGATTAAAGACCTAACAAGCAAACAACACTGCATAGCTGTAGATAGGTATGTAACAAGTATGTAACCAATCAGTCAGTCAGTAACCATAATAATGTTGCGTTTAGCTGGCGGCTGAAAGACATTATCATGCTCTTAAGCTTTTACCATTTGGTAAACGGTACTTTACATTTTGCATATAACTTTACATAACTATTTACAATGTTATATTTATGATTAGCATCGTTTTGTTCGCGATCAACTGATTAATTTGAATTAAATAAGCCTGGGTTTGAACAGGTTAACACTGAATAAAATACACAAGTCTGGTGGCTTACCTGGCGATGACATACAATATTTCGCCTTTTCCACCTATTAATCTGCAATTAGGTATGTTACACCTTACTAAAACATGAACAAAGAATGTTTACAACAATATATCATAAAATTATTAGCTCTAAAACAATATAACATATTAATAACTTTCATGTTATACTAGATTTGGCTTAGGCCTAACAGTTCCTTAGTTGCTATTAATTAATTTTTTGACATTAATTGGTTATCAAACAGGTTGTTATCGGTGTTAGATTAAAGCTTAGATCCTGTTTAATCTTTACAATCACCACCTGCTTCATAATATACAATATTTTTGGAGTATTCCCCCTTAGCATCCTGTTAGCATCATCTGGTTTGAACATTATGAGTTTGTTAATAAAGACTCGGTTTTATTAAGAAATACTTTTAAATTGACTCTATCATCAACTGAGCAATTTAATATTAGTTGAGGTTTGCCTCATTACATGTTGTTTTATACTTATTTCGGGTTTTGAACATAAGATTGTTTTATTATTATTGATTTTCCCTGTCTATCTGACAGGCCTACTTTCTGTCTCACCTAACTTCTTATATAACTCTATTTATTTAGATTTATTATTGAATTATATCTTTTGATATATAAACTCTTAACATTTCTGCAACTTATTAATGCAATTTGGTTGCATTTTGATAACATTTAGTTGACAAATTATCTAATCATATATGCTCTTCATCTGAATTATTTCTTACGTGGTTTTTCCATATTTGCTATGGTTTATAATTATTTTACATAATTCTTTATCTAATATTAATTGTTCCTTTTCACCTCCTTTACATTTACATATAATTGTTTTTTCATTTACTAATATTTTACATTTTCATGATTTAGGTGTCTTGGGACTATACCCTGTGTGTATTTGTCATTGCAAATTAATATTAGTTAGTTACATATTTCCTTTACTTCAATACTGGTTATAAGCCATTTGGTATACCTATTTTATAATTATAATAATACATTTGATTCACTAGCATTAATAGCTTTACAATAATTATGTTTTTATGCCCTATTCTGAGCTTCATTGTGACACATGTTGACTTCAATTTTGTCATCTACAATTGATATTTGGTAATATTATTCAAGTGAACAATCTCCAGTAGCAGCACCCACCCAATTAATAGTTCCCCAAGTAACCCTTTGATTCACCCCATGATTCATCAATGAGCAAAATTGCAAAGTACTTTTTCCTTTTAAAGTTACCCAATATCATTCTGAAACCTAACTCCAGTGTATGCCAACTGATTGGCATAACCGATTCACTCAGGTATAATTTACAAACTATTTGAATGTAGAAAGATATCCTCTCATCAGGGGCATATATAGAAAAAAATTGGGGGGGGGGGCTGGCTATCCTGGAAAATTGTGGGTATTCTCAGGAAATTGTCACCACAAAATATCCAGAAATATCAACCAATATCTTAGCTTTTATGTCCTAAGAGCATATAACTTTGTGTAATTATTTTAGATAAGAGTTAATTGTAAAATTCTAAGTTTATATAGCCTACAATTAGTGGGAATACAAACAAAGCTGTAAAATACAACAAATAAATAAAATTTTATACTTAATGAATTTTTCTATTATAGCCTATGGAGTATGAATGGCAAATATCTAAATACTTGTCAATTTATTAAGCAGAAAGGTAAACAGTTAAAGTTTTTACAAATTTATAGTTTATTTCTCAAACGTACAGTGGAATACAGTGTATTTTGTACCTGAGTATACTACATAATAAAATGTTAGTATTATTATTATTATTATTGTTGCAGCATAACAGAATTTGTAACAGTACAATTCTGGCCCTACTGTATTTTGGGGAATAATCAATTTAAATTGTATTTTTGTTCAAAGTCCTATATAAGAAACTAGTAAAGTTTTATGAAGGTTTGCAACTACGCAATATCGAGTGTACAGGAATTGCGTCAAGGTCGAGAGTATACGTCCAGAAACAACAGCATCATTTTGTCAGACGAATGTGTCAACAAGCTGCACCCATGTATACGTCATCCAAAAGTATGCAACTACGTAATACGCGCCTGTAAACAACTAAGGCGTGGATCTCTACACAAAGAAACTGGTGATGCAGCTCCTCCCCACCTCAGAATTGAAGCGTTGTAAATCGTTCTTAGTCACGAATCATCACTTACGCCGGCCGGCCGTATATCAAAATTTTATAAAACTAAGTCTCGGACGTCTGTCAATACAATGTAAAAAGTGAATTATTGTATATAAAAACCAAGTAACAGTTCAACGTTAAACCATGTAAAATGTAAACACAAAGTACGGTAAAAGTTTTAACACCTATAGTGCGAGTTTAGCGACGGGACGTCTGGAGGACTGATTTCAGCTAAGTGACAAATGGGGGGTATTAGAAAAATATAAATAAGGGTCAATACAAAATTTCAGTTATAAATGAGCTCAATTTGGGGAAAATTAAAAGAAAAATTGTACCAAGAATGCGAGCGTGAGTGAATGAGAGAATGTCTAACTACATTTAATAAGTGCTGGGTTGTGAATAATTTTAATAATGATATCATAAAAATATAATTGAATATGTTATTTTGGAGGGCTATTGAAATGTTTAAGGAGAATTTTAATTTTGAATAATGGAACTGCGTCTCATGGCGCAATGCCTCATGGCATATAGTAGCGTGCTTGTTTTCACACAGTAGAGTCACATTCAGTGTACGTAATATAACAATAAAAGATAATGTCATTGGTAAACATTTCAAGCAAGAGTAAATTATTTCAGATAACACATTCCGCTACTTCTGGTTCGCTTAACCGAATTCTGCCCTTAAAGGTAAGCAAATCTAATATTTTCTTGTATTATCACAAGATGGCGCCTGAACAAAATGTTGATTAAATTTATTGATATTACATATTAATATTGTTGCATAAAATAATTAATATAACAATGGCTTTTGGAACAGGGACTCTACATACAATTTTATTTTATGTGGAGTAAGCCTACTGGAAAGAGCGGAACAGTTACCTGAAATAATATATATAATTTGAAGATACGTAAACGTAGACATGGAGATAGGGTTATGTTATAAGGTTATGTGCATGCATGTGGTATAAATAAGCAAAATGAGTACTATTAAAAATAATGACGAAAACATCAGCATCACTGACGAAACATTCACGAGTGTTCAATTAACCCCAATTAGCCAGATCGGTGAGTTCAGTGCCACCGGATTAGTCAAAGTAAATACAGTTCAAATAACACCCATCTCAACTCAGTCTGAAAAGAAGACAAGACGAGACAAATGCCATGATACAGTTATTGTTACATAAATTTGATGAGAAGTTCAATAAATTCGATGTGAAATTTGATGAACAGAGTATGAAATTAAATAAATTTGATGTAATGATAGATAAATTTGATGTAAAGTTGGATGAACAAAAAAGCGATTCCAACCTGAAATATGATCAGATAAATACCAAATTTGATGAGAAGTTCAATGAAATGACAAACGAAATCAAAAGACAAAATTTTAAGTTAGATAAAAGAATTGATGAAATGCATGCACATTTTGATCAAACGAAAGAAAAAATAGTAGCATTAGTAAATGAGAAGTTCGATAGACCAAAGAATAAAGTAGACAAGAATAAAAGTGGGGTAGAGAATAATGGAGAAACAGGTAAACTAAACGTAAATAAAGACGGTCAGATGACAAATAATAAGGTAAGTGGTGTTAAGAATTATGACAATACAAATAAAAATATGGTGTAAGAAAATAATTGCGTGGATATTGATAGTGATAACGAAATTTTAGAGAGAGTAGAAGATGATAATGATGGGTTTTAGTGTGTGTTGAGTCAGAGAGAGAGAGTGTAGAAAGGATTTACAGGTAAAAGGGTTGCAGGGGGTAAATTTTTCCTTTGATATTGTAGTTGGGGGTGAAGTAAAGGCTTCACATGTGTTTGGGAAGGACGAGAGTTCCTTCAGTATATATTTGGGAGACGAAATGTCTACAAATAGAGTTCCCCGGATTTTTTGTGCACTTCATAGGTGGTGCAGTAATTATGAGTTAGTGTCCCCTGCATATATTGACAGAGAGAGTGTAGCTTGGTGTTATGGTGAGAGATATGTTGAGAGAGAGAGGTATTGTGATGAGAGTGAGAGAAAGAGAGAGATAGAGATTTTTAAAGTAAATAGAAACTATGAAGAGTTTATAGAGAGATTAGGTGGATAGAGAAGTAATAATAATAACGAGTACTTACCTTGTAGTGAAACTGAGATAGCAGCAATAGTAGATGATGATAATAATGATAACAATTACTTACCTTGTGAAGTAAAGGGTGTAGTAGTAGATAACTGTGATGACGATAGTAATGAATTTATAACTTACATAATCAGGACAGATAATACTAAAGGTGACAGGACCATACCCTATGATGACATGGTACATGATAAATTGATATGGAATAAGCCTATTAATTCAAACGACATTGTGGAAAGATATAAAAATTTAAATAAGTATTATATTGATAATAATAATAATATCATATATTTAATAAAAAATAATGTATGTAGACCTAAGATTCGACTGTTGCTCAATGATGGAGGATAGAGTGTTTATTGTGTAATGAACATTTAATTATGTGAACAGTGGTTTTGAAATGGATTGTTTTATGAACTGATTTTGGTCAATGATAAAATAATAAGTTGGATTGTATATTTTTTGTGTATTAATGTCAATGTATTTGTGTATTCTTGATGTTGTGTATTACAGGTAATTTTATGTAAACCATGTATGTAACAAGAAGTTATAGTTTAATTGATTTAATAATAACAACTAACATTTTTTTTGACTAAACAAGTGATGAAAGTAATGATGAAATTTTAAATAATTGAATTAAATAATTGAAGATTAATTACTTAATTAAGGTTGTATAAAAGAAAGTTTGATAATGAAGTTAAATGATTTTATGAGATTTAGATTCTAACGAATAATAAATGATTAAGCATGTTATATATTTGGATATTGAGATGTATTGTTATTAGTAGGTGAGGGACGAATTTTCTAATGCAATTGTCAATGATCACAGTAATGTAAAGTGTTAAAAAGGGATATAGCCTGGGTGATAATTATTAAAATAAAGGCATTTGAGTTAGTCAATTAAAGTTAATGGGAGTTAGATAAATAAGAATTTTGAAATACCAGTAAAACACAAAGAGAGTATTAGATATTTTAGCGACACAGTGGTGTTAGTGATTATATGAAGAGAAGGTGAGTAAAGTAAATTGTAAATATATTTGTTGATGGTGATATTTTGTAGTAAGGGTAGTGGTGTAAGGAGTGATCAGCGTGCGGTGTTGTGGCAAGTGATAGAGTAGTTTAAGGGAGTGTTTGCCGATATTTGGTGGGGGGCAAATGGTTAGGAATGTAAATGGCCAGGTTGGGAACACACATCCTAGTACAAAGAGGAGAATAAATTAAGGTAAGTGGAATTAGTGAAGGGAGTTATAATTGAGAGATTGGTGTCATAATATGTAAATCTGGTTGTTAATGGTGGTTGTTAGTAGAAAGAAGGTGAGTAAGGCTATAAATATTAGTGCCATTTCAATAAGTCAAAGCATAGTGAATACAGGAGTCACCCAGCATAATCAATGATCAAATGTGAAGGGTTAAGTAGAAAATTCATAGTAGAAAGGTAATAAGGAATGAAATAAAATGTAACATGAATGTTAATAATAAATTTGAAATTGTGAAGAATTAAATGGTAGTAAATGATAAATAATTGATGGTTAATTAATAAAAGTTCAATTGAAATTAAAATGTAATGTTTATAATTTTATACGCACATTTAAGGATGTAGGGTGTATAGATTTTGATCAAAGTTAAATTTGAATTGGTTATTTTAATGTAATAATCTCAATGTTAATTATGAGTGTATTATTATATATTATGTTTATTATGTATTAGCATAGGAATTTGAACATGAATTGTATGTATGTATAACATGTTTTAAATGCGATTCCCTACATTTCGGGCGGTCTCGGCCTTACCAACCCAGATCGTGGTTTTGGACGACAACCAGCTGTGGGCAGAAATAGTAAAACCTGACCATAGTTGGTTGCCTTTGAAATTGGTTCAACATAGAAATCTAATGGGGAACAAAAAGGGAATCAAAGATTATTTTTGAGCACAGGCTATTTTCACCCAAGTAGGGGTGGTAGACCTTAGGGGCATATATTAAGATAATAAGTAAGGGTACTTACCTTGAAGTTTTTGTAGCGCTGAAGCAAGGATGGGAGAGAGAGAAAAGAAAAAAGTGCTCACTCCTTCTGCCTCTGTCCTTGTGGAGGCAACTGAACGCAACAGTTCAGGGGGGGAAATAGTGTGTGTGGAGGAGAAAAGGGGATGATTATTAACAGCGCCGGATAAAAGAATTTCTGTTAATAATAATAATAATATTTTATAAAAGAGAAAATATTTCAGAATTGTAGAAAAAGGGAGATATAGATAATTTCATTTGAGTAAATTTTGATTATGTGTTTAAATATTTTGAAAGTATTATTGCATTAGTATAAAGATTTGTATTTCTTCTTGTAAATGGGAAAGGATTAATTATTATCGATTGGAGTCGAAAAAATTTATAAATGTTAATGGTAGTGAACTAACCGATGGAACATCTATATAATAATTCTTGTACTAGGTGTAATAATCCTAGGTGTTAGGAGTTAAACAAAACCCACTGCTTCTTAACACAAACCAGCACATAGCTAAGGGGAAACAGATCAGTTAGGGATATGGTATTATACCAGGCCACTATTTTAATATTTTTGATTTGTTGTTTCAGTGTCGGGTGATGCTGTGACGGCGGTCTGAGCTGGCCAGCACATCAGAGCAGGAGCGTAAAGCGCCTGATTGGCCTTATGGTGTTGGGATCTCTCCGGAGAAGTCCAGTAAGGACATGCAGGTACTGTCACCATCATTGGACCAAGGGTAAGTGATTGTATTTTTTATATAAATAGTAAGGGGTTTGTGGCGACATATCCTAGCTGATCCCTTTAGGAAGTATAAGTGTGTCAATGAGAGTTTTTATGCTTCGTCATAAATCCTCTCATTGAGGGGGTTTTGTAACAGTACAATTCTGGCCCTACTGTATTTTGGGGAATAATCAATTTAAATTGTATTTTTGTTCAAAGTCCTATATAAGGAACTAGTAAAGTTTTATGAAGGTTTGCAACTACGCAATATCGAGTGTACAGGAATTGCGTCAAGGTCGAGAGTATACGTCCAGAAACAACAGCATCATTTTGTCAGACGAATGTGTCAACAAGCTGCACCCATGTATACGTCATCCAAAAGTATGCAACTACGTAATACGCGCCTGTAAACAACTAAGGCGTGGATCTCTACACAAAGAAACTGGTGACGCAGCTCCTCCCCACCTCAGAATTGAAGCGTTGTAAATCGTTCTTAGTCACGAATCATCACTTACGCCGGCCGGCCGTATATCAAAATTTTATAAAACTAAGTCTCGGACGTCTGTCAATACAATGTAAAAAGTGAATTATTGTATATAAAAAACCAGGTAACAGTTCAACGTTAAACCATGTAAAATGTAAACACAAAGTACGGTAAAAGTTTTAACACCTATAGTGCGAGTTTAGCGACGGGACGTCTGGAGGACTGATTTCAGCTAAGTGACAAATGGGGGGTATTAGAAAAATATAAATAAGGGTCAGTACAAAATTTCAGTTATAAATGAGCTCAATTTGGGGAAAATTAAAAGAAAATTGTACCAAGAATGCGAGCGTGAGTGAACGAGAGAATGTCTAACTACATTTAATAAGTGCTGGGTTGTGAATAATTTTAATAATGATATCATAAAAATATAATTGAATATGTTATTTTGGAGGGCTATTGAAATGTTTAAGGAAAATTTTAATTTTGAATAATGGAACTGCGTCTCATGGCGCAATGCCTCATGGCATATAGTAGCGTGCTTGTTTTCACACAGTAGAGTCACATTCAGTGTACGTAATATAACAATAAAAGATAATGTCATTGGTAAACATTTCAAGCAAGAGTAAATTATTTCAGATAACACATTCCGCTACTTCTGGTTCGCTTAACCGAATTCTGCCCTTAAAGGTAAGCAAATCTAATATTTTCTTGTATTATCACAAGATGGCACCTGAACAAAATGTTGATTAAATTTATTGATATTACATATTAATATTGTTGCATAAAATAATTAATATAACAAATTTTCACCATTAAACACAACTTAATACAAAAAAAAAAAAAACAAATACAAAAAATCAGTAGTGAGTGATAACTGAATGGTTAAAGATGAATTAAATAAACTGATAATTATAGTCAATGAAATGTTAGAAAATAGAATCTATAACAAAGAAAACTCTTGGTCCAAATAAAAGAAACCATCTATATAAAACCCCAGTACAACATCAATATACCCAGTAGGATAGAGAGCAGTAAATGAAAAAATAATCATGTGCAACTTGTTAACTTAATAACATCAGAAGATCCAAATACAAAAATAATAACCTACTTATAGAGAGCAGTAAATGAAAAAATAATCATGTGCAAACTGGTTAACTTAATAACATCGGAAGATCCAAATACAAAAAAAATGATAACCTACTTATAGAGGAGCAGTAAATGACAAAATAATCAAATACAACTTATCAAATATCACTATAGTACTGACGACTCGGAACACTAAGTTTTTTATAAGTAAAAACGTAAAGTTTTACCTTACAGCCTAAACCGGCTTTCACCTTTAGAAGGCTTCATCCTGGATCAATATCCTTCATCCGAGTCGTCAATACTATAGTGATATTTAGTTAAGTAACGGACACGTCATGGACAACGAAATCCAAGAATACAACTTATCAATTTAATGACATCAGAAGATCTAGATACAGGAATAATAACCTACTCATAGAACAAGAAATAAGGAACTGACTATTCCAAGCTTCATACAAAGATTTCTGAATGAGGAAAGGCTATTCCTGAAATCCTATGAAGGACATGTACAAATTAAACAGAATTAAAACAATGAAAACCTTAAACCCAGTAACCCAAGTTACAGGATACATTACCAATGAATTGAATTGTAAATTAAATATAAAAATAACAAGAATAAAGAATAGCATGTTAGCTAGAAGTAGTGAAAGATTACCATAGTGTAAATCAGAATAAAGACTACCATTAGAGTAGGTAATAAAAATATTTAGATAGAAAGAGTGAAGGACTACCATTAGTGTAGATGATTAAAAGTGAAATACTATAAGAAACACAATAAGAGTGAAAGACTACTATTAAGTATAGAGAATAGAAAGTGTTTTAAAATATTAAATCATAAGAAAAAAGGACAGCAAATGACTGCAAATCTAGTAATTATAAAAGGGTAAATATAGAATATAAGGATAGTAATAAAAGACAGCAAAGGACTGAAAAAATTATTAATTATAAGAGGGTTTAAAAATAGTGTATATAAGGATTGTATGAATAGTAATATAAATAGGAAACCATGAACCTAGATAATATAGATGTAATCATGAATCTAGATTCATGAATATAGATGTAAGGGAATATGTTAAATATAGAATGTGTTGTGTTATGATTAGATAATATAAGTAAAAAAGAATAGATATAAGATATTTTTATTATAAATGAATAAGGTAGTGGAAGATGCTAGATACAGAATGTTGTATTACAACATTCAATGTTGTTGTAGTCATTACAATTTAATTTGTAAACATGTTGGTTAAAGCTTTTAAGTGTTCAGAACTGCAATAGTTTCTACATAGGCCAGACGGGAAGATTTTTTCATCCCGTTATTCTGAACACTTAAAAGCTTTAACCAACAACAATATACATTCCGCATTTGCCACACACATACACACAGAAAACCACAGTTACACCAACATAGACGCTAATCTTGAAATTTTACATTACTTACCCAAAGGTCGAAAACTAAACACAACTGAACAATACGAAATATATAAACACCACACAACACAACCAAACAACATACTTAACGATCAATTACAATATAAATCACATACACTTTTTGACACAGTTATACAAAAAACAAACATTAAGTTGAATCCCCGCGCCAATCCCCTTCCTCCACGCACCACCCCCACTACACCTTCCACACAACAACCGCTACTAAATGATGGCAGTCTGTCTCTAAGCTGAAGAAGGTGAATACGTACGCCAAAACGCGTTCGACGAGAAGAGAATAAACAGTAAGTTCACAAGAAAAAGTTTCATTTTTAGATAAGTGTTAAAATTTTGTTAAGGCAGAGAAGGCAAGAGGATAATATTGATATATTTTGAATTGTAAACCATAGACATAATAAGGAACAAAATAGTTAAAAAAACCAATAGCAAAGAAAAAACCGTATTTTAGACCAGATTCAACCTTTATCATATAATCAAATCCAAGAGGATATAATAAATAAAACTGTATAAATTTAGCAGAGATTAGTCAATTTAAAATAAAGATATTTAAATATAATCATCACAGAAATAAATAATAGTAAATGCAATGACCAGAAGATAAAATTAACTTTATTGGAAATATGTAATATAAGGCCTAACAAGGGACTTTGTACAAATAAAATGTGAAATAATCAGTATTAGAATGTTATAACAACAAATTGTTAATAACCAAGAATAATGATGAAAGAAGTAAAATTATTTAAGGAAAATGTTAACTCAAAGTGACTTGTAAACCATTTAATTTATAATTATGTGAAAAATAATAAGGCCTATAAGAAATATAAAAAAATGTCAATTTTAAGATTATATGAAACCAAATTAGGTCAAATTGTATATTAAATTATGTAAAATTAGAACAAGAATATTGCTAGGTATATAAATTTTTATAAAAATAACGAATAAATAAGTTATAGCCATAAAATGGGAAAAAATGTCATATATTTTTTATAATCTAAACCAAATCTAAACCAAGGCAACAGCTGATTCCAGACAATGGGAAAGGAGAATAAGATATTTCAGAAATTACTACATTAAACAATGATTTAAGTCATCAGTTGATTGTTAAACGTGAACCTGTACGGATGAAAACGTATGGAAGGAAGATCCAATAAATATAAATTATCTGAAGAGAAATGAAGTGTGACAAAAAATTTTACTACAGAGGTTATAAACCGAACTAAATATAAAAAGAACTTAAACAGTAACAAAGTGCAACCGAATTTCTGAGATAATACGATCTAACACCAACGCACAAAGAATCATCCGCCATATTGAAAAATTCATTTAACATAATTTCAATGGAATAACAAACTCAAACAGATTTTTGAACACTGAATACGACACAATTAATCCTGCACCGAACTACATCGTCGAGTAGAAGAGAACACTACAACTAATTATCCAGAGGGACCACATCATTGCAGAAGAAGATAGCCAATATATTTGAGGGAGAAGAAAGAACACGGAGTTGGCGTGGGTAGCAGAAATACGAAGTCGACGGCAGCCATTTTCCAGTTTGCCTAGCGAGCCGTACACAGTCATTCGAAGTAGCGACGACGTGACATCATACACTGCATATCTGGTTCACAAATTTCTTAACTAAATGACATTATTTTCTGAGATATGTTACTTTTAAATAACAGTATTTAAATTTTATTAATTGTAAGTATTGTATCTTGTGACTTGCCCTTCTCTGACCATTTAGACAGTTCAAAACACTCTAATAATTAATATTGTAATTTCATATTGTGACAGTACATAAAGACCTATTACAATAACTATGGGATTAAGGGATCTCATATTGTATTTTTTTATTATAATTATGAATGTCAACCAGGGTTAGGTCAGTTTTACCCATGTCCCAAGAAACAATGCATATTCAACAAGAGAGGAGTGAATTCAAGGTCACCGGTGGACGAGCGAAGTCTAACATGTATAATGGCGGTGTATGTGAACACGAACTATAAATATGAACTTTCATTGGTCCACAAGGCTATGTCGTCATTATTAAACGCTGATGACATAACACCAAGTATGTATAAACCAGGGCGTTGGACGTAAAACAAAAGACGGTGATGTCATGTACACTACCACTTACACAGAAGTTGCGTCTACCCCGTTCTCAGTCTACATTAACAACTCAGAGCACACACGCGCTCAATTGTGTAGTGGGCAGTTTTTGCCATAAAAACGTAAAATTTTGTAAAAAATGTTGTCACAAAAGCAATTAGTATCAGTGGACAGTAAATATAATAATAAATTCAGTGCACTCAGGAAAAGACAGATCAAAAGTTCGGCCGAACATCCGCCAACCAGCATGGGAGTCTTCTGAGAAGCGTCTTTACCACATCAGTTTCAGGAAAGCCCTTTTAAATCATTCTAAATTATATAAAGTAAAAAATGAGCTCAAAGTATAATTAATATCAAAATGTAATCAGTAACAAGGTATGAAAGGTTTGGGTGAGTGTGTGAGAGTGAAAGTTGGCCGGCTTTTAATAACCAATATCTGGGGCGTTGGTTTGTGTTGAAACATATATTAGTTATTGATCTTAAAGAAACCAGCAATTTTTGAAAACCATACTGCAGTAAATACGTTTATTAAAGAATTAATTTACAAAGAAAACAAGGCTATGTAGAAATGAAAGCATGGCAGAAGGCGGAAGTCATGAAGCCGCCATCTTGGTAATTGTCAATTTAGTAATGACTACCACTGTCTGTAATATGTAAATATTGAAATATAAATAAAGCCTAATCTGTTTACTATATGTTGTGTGAATTGTCATTTCGAAAAACCTGACTACTTCTGTCTTTTCGCTTAACGAAACTCTGAACTCGAAAAACCAAATTTATGTTAATAAGCCTAACACATGTTTACACCGGATGTATGGTGGATATTAGTTAAATACAACAAAATACATGAAAATAATTATCAAATCTATTAAATAGATAAACGTAAGTTAACAGATGGCGGCCGAACAGGGACTTTATATAAAATTTACATTATATAAATAAGCCAAAAGCAGAGGCAGACGGGTAGCGAAATATACGTAACAATATAGGTTACCTGTATAGGTTATGTATGGTATGAATAGAGTACAATACAACAACTAAAACAAAATTTATTAGTATTAGTGTGATACAAAAATGGCAAACAATAACGAGACGAGTAGAACAGAATCAGAAATGATGGGTGATAGTATTCACTCAACACCAGCCCCAACAAAAAGAGTTGAGGAAAACGATATAATAAGAATGATGAAACTGCTTTTCAATGAACAGAGTATCAAATTCGATACGAAATTAGACAATTTTAATGATAAATTAAACCAGTTTGATCATAAATTAAACCAGTATGAAGAACAATTTGATGATATCAAAAAAGACATTAAGAAACAGAATGGTAATATTGATAAAAGATTAAGTGAAATAGAGACACGGTTAGACGAAATAGAATTAGAAAATAAGAAAGTAATAGACAAATTAGAATTGAACAAAGATGACAAGGTAAGTAGTAGTGGAAATGACGATAAAATAAATAAAAATATAGTAATAGGAGATAATAGTGTGGATGTTGGTAGTAATAATGAGGTTTTATGGGGAATAGAATATAATAATAATGGAATGATAGTGTGTGTTGAAGGGTTAAAGAGAGGGTGTAAAGAGAGATATATTGAGAGAGAGAAGTGTTGTTGGGAGAGGTATTATGAGAGATATTTTAAAAGAGAGAGATGTTTTGAAAGTGAGAGATATTGTGAGAGAAAGAGGGAGGTAGAAATTTTTAAGATAAGTAGAGACTATGAAGAGTTTATGGAAAGGTTAGGAGGAGAGATGATTGATAAATATAATAAGAACTTACCTTGTAATGAAACTGAAGTAGTAGGAGATAATGAAAATGATGACTTTACAAAATACCTAATTATGACTGATTATACCAAAGGTGACAGAACCATACCCGATCATGAGTTATATGAGTCTGAGGAAAAGGATAAAAATTTGAATAGTTGGTACATATATAATGATAAGATAAGATATTCAATATTAAACAATGTATATAGTTTTAAGATTCGACTATTATTTGACGATGGAGGTTAATTATTTATTGTGTTTATAAACATTTAATTATGTGGACAGTGTTTTGAAATGGACTGTTTATGACTGATTTTGATAAACGGTTAAATGATAATTTTGGATTGTATATTTTGTGTATATTAATGTCAATATATTTGTGTATTTTTGCTGTTGTGTATTTTATGTATTTGTTTATATAAACATGTATTGTAGAATTTTAAATAAGTGAAGAAAGTTTAATAATGATTTTGAAATAATTATGGAATTCAGATCTAATGGTTAGTAAATGATTACGCATATGATATATTTGGATATTGAGTTGTTTTAGGATTGTAAGATAAGTGATGAATTTTCTAGTGGCATATTAAGGTGAAATGTTGTAAAAGAGTTTGGGTAATAATGATAAATAGAGGCATGGGAGTTAGTGAAAATAAGAAAGATGAGATGTTGATAATATATAAAGAGGTGTTAGATATTTTAGGGAGACAGTAGTCAGTGATTATATGTAGAGGTGAGTAATGTGAATGGTATATATATATATACTGTATATATATATTGCAACTTTACTTATATGCGTTGTTGTTGTGTTTGTGTTGTGTATGTGTACCTACCTGCTGTCCGATCTTGCGGATTCTTCCGACTAGGGCGTGTGGATTTTGGATTTGAAGTTCGCAAGCTAGTAATCTCAAATTTATTGCAACAACACACAAAATAGGTTACTTTAAAGGGGGAGAGTTTTGTGAGACTGGTAGGCTTTGTCGTACAACAATAAAACAATGAAATATGGGGTAATAAAACGTTGTTTATTACTCCAATAACACACAAGAATAAAATGGTTATTATATTATCAATTATCTTACAGTCTAAACAATGAATCTATGTTGACTAATGTTTTTCGATTGGTTAATAATTGAAAAGAAACTAATCTCGTTATTTGGCGAGTTAATTGCAATTGAAAATTTAATTAATTAATTGATTTGATTTAATTAAATTGCTTTGACTAAATTGAATTTAAATGTTAATAAAACAAAAAATATAAAAACTCTGAAGTTAATTAGAATAATTTTCAAAAATAAATTATGCGTGATATTCTAATTCACGTCATTTCATTTTTAGTGATTTGACTTCTGTTATACTGCAGTATGAGCTAATAATTAGATTGTTAGTTAAGATTTGTATAGCGCTTTTATATTATTTCTATTTACTCTTAACTACAGCTTACTAATGACTTAGACTGCTATACAGATTATCACAATGAATTTATTCTTAATTACTAGAGTCTTTGATTTTGTATGGCACCTGAATTGTTCAAATTACAATGCTTTTAAATGAAAAGATAGAAAATTTGATGTTGAAAAATAAATAAGTTGATTTTGCTTTCCTGTTATTGAAGAGGATATTAGAGTTGCTCCCAATTGTCCCTCGTTGATTCCGGTCCGGTCGCTAGAGAAAGTAATCTGCTTAGAGCTCCTGGATTCGGTCGTTGAGTTCAGAATTCGGCAACACTCTGCTGTCCTGCTGTTCGTTGTATATTTTAACGTCTACGGCTCTCTGCTGGAACTGGTTTCTGTCCCTCGTCGATTCGCACGTTGCACGTCAGCGTGTGTGTGTGTTTCGTTCGAGTGGTAGCTCTGCTTCAGCTGGTTCACCAATGATTGAGACGGCCTCTCTGCTGTATTCTTGAAGTCTGGCGGATCTCTTGCGTGCTTATGACCACAGCTTGCAGTACACAATAAGCTTGGTTGATGTAATGAAGAGTATCTGACTTGACGCAATAATTACGAGTTGTACAGTCAATCTGTATTTACTGTGTTCGTAATTGCGTGTGTGTTGACCACGTAGAGTCTTCTGATGAATCTTCACACTATGGTTACGAGACGATCGAAGAATTACGTCTTTACTTCGCAAGTACTGGCAGAAGAGTGATGTTTCAGCCCGAAAACACCGCGCTGGTCGGGGTTTGGTCAAATGATTTGATTGGCTGACACACTCTCCCTACTACATAAAATTTGAATTCCCTTGGTCCGTGAGAATGAAATTAGATTCCCACAGACGGAGAATTAATATTATTACTAATATTATTATTCGGCAGAACCAATTTGTCGCTCCGGATTTCCTGTGATTATTTAATTTTGCAATATCTTGGTTGCAAACCAAGTTGTGCGAAATCTAAAATATACAATCTGTTGGAAATTATTATATCTATGACATAGTAAAATCTCATTAATGTAGCTCTATTTTTACAGAAGTTATTCAATTAAATTAATTAACTCTTTTATTTGTTAATTATATTGCGTAAAATTTGCACACGTCATTATTAATATTTCGGCAAACATTTTGGCTATCTTGGATTTCGCCTTAATTTATTAGTTTCCGAGATATTAATAATTAACAGTTTGGGTGTGGCCCTTCCTTGTATAGCGAGCTGATTACATAACGGCCACGTGTGTGTCGCTTTACAAAGCATTATTTTCATCGCTCTACCAACAAATGGAGTTTTGACTATTACAATTTATTTAAACATGATTTTAGTATGCAGGTGACACATAACCCCAAATAATTAATATTTGGTGCTGTTATATACGCCCCCACCCATTTAAAAAAAAAAATGAATGTAATAATTACAGTTATTTTTTTTTTCAATCATTACACACGTATTTTGTAATCACTATACTTATTACCTATACATTGGATTACTTATTCTAAAGACACATACATAGGTGTTAATGTTATTGCATTATATACAATTTAACTCTAAATACATCTATTTATAATATTATATTTGCAAATTATTGTGTATCAATGTATTTAGAACGGGTAGTATCTAACTGCAGCGTTTAAAAGGGTTTGTTTACCAACAAGTGGCACGCGCGCAAAAGGAATTTGCCGACGTTTTGTTTACAGTCGTTATCGCCTACGCGCGGCTAATTGCTTGACCTACTTTCAAACCGTCGGTCGGCAGTTATCGCGTGACGTAACTATTTCCTGCCTGTGCGTTTGTTTCATTGTACACGCTCGTTATTCACCGCGTTATAAAAGCATTATTATTTAATACACAATTTACTACAATTCTTATTAATAATATAAAACACACGTAATTTATTTTAATTCTATTTATAATATAATTAAATTATTATTAATTCTAAATATTATTTATTTTTTTTAAAGTGTTATTATTTCGTCCCGACGCGCCTTGGAATCCCATGCTACTCAAAGTATTTTCTCAGAGAGCTCGCATGACATTTACCGATCGTTTTTGTTCGATCGAGCTTCGTAACGATAAATGTGTGAGGCGCGAGTTGTTGAGCCAAAAGATACGGACCATTATATAAACGAAAAAACTTTGCGGCTACATTTATGTCTCTTCGGCCTACGGGATTCGCCTGGAGTAGCACTTTCTCACCTACTACAAAGTTAGTTAGTTTATGAGTGGCATTGAATTTGTCCGCCCTTTTTCGCCCTTTTTCAACTATTCTTTCCCTCACAAGTTGATTTTTACACTGAACCGGCAGAGGTAGATTGTAAGTCTTTGGCCTTCTTAAATAATTATTCCAAAATCTCTCTGGCTTTGTTCCAGAGTCTAACTCTGCTGGTGTGTATTCGGTGGTATCGTGATAATTCTCGTTTATCGCCTTTTCGAAGAATGGTAGGAACTCGGGCCATTTACTTTGCTCCTTATAGCAATATATACGGAACATTTTACCGATTTCCCGATTCACCCTTTCGGCGAGGTTGCCCTGTGGTCGACGTATCGAGGTGAGGATTGCTTTAATACCATTACGTTCCAGGGTAGCTGCCCAGTGTTTATTTTGGAATTGCCTTCCCTGGTCACTAAGCACGCTGCTTATCGGTCCATGTTGTGGAATATACTTGTTAAGTATAATATTTAAAACGGACTTTGTGGTGGGTGTAGGGATCGCGTAAAGGCTAACTTTTTTAGTGAACACATCGACACAAACTACCATGTGTTTTAGGTTTCTGGTAGCCTTGGGTAGTGGTCCCAGAAAGTCGATGGCGATCATCTATCCCTTACCTTCCGTTATCACATTTGCCATGGGAACGTAAGTGTGCAAGTTTGGTGTTTTCGCTGTTTGACACGGATGACATGTTTTTAACAATTTCCTTACCCTACGATACATGTTTGCAATTGTAAAATCCTCCTGCAATATTTTTACACATTTTACAGGAGATGCGTGCGCCATTTTTATATGTAATGATTGTGTTACACACGCAAGCATCGCTGGAGACAATATCACTTTCCATTCGCCCTGTAACAATTTATGCAATATATTGTCTTGTATGAGATAATGGGGATTCGGGTGAGCTGCTAACATTAGCTTTTTAGCACGGAGTGCGAGGTCATTGTCCTGCTCGCGTCCTATGTTTTGTAGCATATTGGTAGCTTCAGGCGCGACAGTGTATTGCATATTTAACACTCTCAACTCGTCGTCAGCTGTTCATATACCTCCTCCTTTTCTACGGGCGGATATCTACTTAAAGTGTCTGCTGTGGTATTCTCTGATCCTTTGCAATATTTAATAGTAAATGAATACTCCTGAATAGCTAACACCCATCGTGTTAGTCGGGAATTTGCTAGTCGACATTTTAATATAAAAGATAACGCCTGATTATCTGTGTGGATCTCGAAATGGGTACCATATAGGTAATGTCTGAACTTTCTGAGAGCGTTTATTATGGCGAGTATTTCTTTCTCAGAAGTACAATAGTGCAACTCAGCGCCTTTGAGCGTTCTATTGGCGTATGCTACAACATGAAGACTACCTTGTTCGTCTTCCTGGTGCAACACGGCGCCGATACTGACTCGCTAGCGTCAGTGTACATTACGTACTTCCTGCCCTGCTGTGGATGGAACAATTGTAAATTAGTTTGGAACAGGCCCTTAACCCTCTCAAACGCATCGTTCTGTTCAGAACCCCATTTCCACTTTATATTTTTGCGTACCAGCTGTAGCAAGGGGACTGTATATTCGGCGTATTTGCTGGTGAATTTCCTGTAGTATCCCGTGAGTCCAAGGAATGCTCGTAATGCTTTGAGGTTCTTGGGCACCGGGAACTCCACAATACTCCTGAGCTTCTCTGGGTCCGTACTGATACCTGTGGCTGAGATTATATGTCCCAGGAACTTCATTTGAGACTTTACAAACTCGCACTTGTGTAGTTTGAGCTTGATTTTAGCTAACCTCAGCTTCTGGAAGACGCTCCTCAGATGCTCGAAGTGTTCCTCCAACGTGCGGGATATCACGAGGATGTCATCGACGAATATTACAGTGTATGGGTCTACCTCAGGTCCTAGAGCTCTCTCGAGGCATCTTACAATCGCAGCGAGACTCGTGCTAAGGCCAAAAGGTACCACCTTGTGCTGATAGCATTTGTTATTAAATATAAATGCTGTATACTTACGATCTTGCTCACACAGCGGGACCTGCCGGAAGCTTGCTGTTAGATCTAGCTTCGTGAGGTACCTGGCTCCTTCACATTTAATGAAGAGGTCCTCCGCTGTTGGTGCGCAGTCAAACTCTTTCTCTACCAGACTGTTTAAGTTCCTCATATCCAGGCAGAGTCGGATTTCTCCAGTCTTCTTGCGGACGACTAGCAGTGGGTTGAGGAAGCTGCTATTAGATCTTTCTATAATATCTTCCTCCAACATCCGCTGTATCTCCTGCTGGACCTCGGCCTGGTACTTTATAGGAACCTGGTAGATTCTCCTTATGAACTTCTCCGGCTCTATGAGGTGGATTCTATGTTCATACATTGACGAGATTGAGTGCTCTTCACTGAAGATATCGCTGAACTCTTCTTGCAGCGACGACAATCTCCGTTCAGTTCGGGAATCTAAGGTTGTTTCCCCCTGTTCACAGTCTTTATAATGAATCACTTGTTTTGGTGGCCGTGTGATTTTAATTGGGTGACCATGGTTTTGTGTGTGTGTGTGTGTGTGTGTGTGTGTTCAATTTAAAGGTGTAACTAACATTGTCAATGGTACATTTTAATAAGTGTTCACTGGTGTTTATTTCCGCACGTATTTGTTCTAATACATCTACCCCCAATAACGCATCACATATTAAATTGTTTATACCCACTACGCACACTTCAAATTGCACTTTTTCTAGCATAATAGTTAGATAGTATTGAGTGTCAATTTTTTCTTTTGTATCGGTAGCGGTTCTTATATAAAATTGATTTATTGGAAGTGATGGGGCCGTACGAAAATATTTTTTGTTGGCACGCAGGAATCTTTCACTGACGCCGGAAACAACGCTGCCGGTGTCCAACAAAATTTGTGTGGGAACGCCGTTGACAAAGGCGTGTAACACCGGACACGCCGCGCTCACTGGCCTTTGTTGCGCGGGACCGGATTCTAGCAACGGATCCCTGACGTCCGGTGGGAACACATTATTAACGGGCACACAAGTTACATAATTAAAAGTACACATTTCACACAATATATAATCCTTATAATTAGCATGCTTACATTTACATATTTTTGGCGAATTTATAGCGCGTCCTTGCTGGATGCGCATTTTGGCACGTTTTTTGTAGATTGGTAATTTTTGATTTATTGTTAGAGTCCTTATTGCTTTGGGGGTCGCTGTCTTTTGCAGTTGTATCAGCTTTGGCTATTTCAACCGTTTGAATCGCTCTAATCGGGGCCCCGTCGTTGCCCTTACCCTGCCCCTTTGGTCTACCAATATTTTGTTTACCCTTGTACTCAAAGGTTTTATTTGGCGGTTTTGACGGTGTCTGGGGTGGAGTAGAACTGGTACTCGGTCTTTGATCAGGTTGGTGATGATATTGTACCCGCGTATTCTGCCCTTCGTTATTTCGGCGGGAATCAGGGTTGTAACCCCACCCACCAAAATCAAAAACTGTCTCGCTTTGGGACACTAGAATGAGCAGTTCATCGACCGTGCGAATACCCTGCGTAAACACAGCTACTCTAATGTTGTGATTAAAATGGTAGGCAAGTTTCGTGACTATGTCAATCTCCGAAAATGCTGGGGTTAAATGCTTCGCGCGTTCGACCTGGTGGATTATATAATTTTCCGCGGTAATACCCATTTTCCTATCAAATCGCCCATACTCTAGTTCATTGCGTAAAAGTCTTTGAGTATGCGAATTCCAGTACCGGCTTTCAAATTTTTGTTTGAACTCCGCGTATGTGGACACTCTATCGCGTACAATGTTATACCACTTACGCGCCGAATCACGCATCGCGTTAACTACCCACTGTATTTTATCTTGATCTTCTAGTCTGGAACCTACTCTTGCCATTTCACTCTCACAGGCTAACAAAAATTCAATAAAGTTTTCGTTATTTTCCCCTGTAAAATACATGCGATTTTTCTCATCGACAGGACCTTGTACTAAAATATTAGGAGCGGACCTCCTCCATACCTCCTGTCGTACTTTCAAAATCTCGTCGTTTAACGCTTGTAAGACACTCTCTTTATTAGAGTCTATGTTAGATCGCGTCTCTACAATTGAAGCGTCTAGTCTATTTACTTGTCGTTGCGTTTCCGTCGCATCGGCTTGAATCTTTATCTCTAGAGAGTCGACCTTTTTCGCGACTTCTTGCGTTTGTTTCTCACAGCGGCTAATATGGTCCTTGATCCGGCCCTCCATACGTGTTACTTGTTCAATAAACGATTTTTGCATAGTGGTCTCAAAAACCTTAAACCGTTCATTTATTTTGGTATCAACCGTATGTACTTTTTCACCGATTTCAGCTACTTTAGCGGTTAACTCTTTATTGCTTTCCGCGATTTCGGTGACTCTAGCGTCTAAATTTTTCGCGCTTTCGTCTATTTTCGCGGTGAATTCTTTACTAGTTTCTTTCTTACTTTCCGCGATTTCGGTGACTTTACTAGTTAATTGTTTATTCGTTTGTTTAATTTCCGTATTTATGTCGGCGTTGCTTTGGTCTAATTTCTCGGTTAGACTAACTCTTTGTGCTTCGATTTTGGACTTTAACTCTGCGTTATTCATTTCAGCATTGGCTGTTATTTGTTCAAATTTCGCGTTCATATTAGCGGTCAAATCCGCATTCATTTGCTGCATTTGTTTAAGTATTTTATCCATATCCATTTTAAATACACAACAATTTCAATACAGAACAATTACAAACACACAGAATAGTTTCAAATACACAAAATAATTTCACTGCTGTACGAACACCAGTCACAAAACTCTTTGGGGATTGTTCAGTTGGACGCCAGCTGTTTTAAGAGTTAAAACAGCAAAGTTAGTTTTAACGTGAAAATTAAATTTAAATTGGTTTTAATTAATTTAATTTAATTTAATCGCGCTCCACGTTCCGGGCAAGCCATATGCAACTCTTGTTCGGAACGTGAATTTAATTTAATGTACGTTTGCCGGGCCCCACGTTGGCCGACACATGCAACTATACTTATATGCGTTGTTGTTGTGTTTGTGTTGTGTATGAGTACCTACCTGCTGTCCGATCTTGCGGATTCTTCCGACTAGGGCGTGTGGATTTTGGATTTGAAGTTCGCAAGCTAGTAATCTCAAATTTATTGCAACAACACACAAAATAGGTTACTTTAAAGGGGGAGAGTTTTGTGAGACTGGTAGGCTTTGTCGTACAACAATAAAACAATGAAATATGGGGTAATAAAACGTTGTTTATTACTCCAATAACACACAAGAATAAAATGGTTATTATATTATCAATTATCTTACAGTCTAAACAATGAATCTATGTTGACTAATGTTTTTCGATTGGTTAATAATTGAAAAGAAACTAATCTCGTTATTTGGCGAGTTAATTGCAATTGAAAATTTAATTAATTAATTGATTTGATTTAATTAATTTGCTTTGACTAAATTGAATTTAAATGTTAATAAAACAAAAAATATAAAAACTCTGAAGTTAATTAGAATAATTTTCAAAAATAAATTATGCGTGACATTCTAATTCACGTCATTTCATTTTTAGTGATTTGACTTCTGTTATACTGCAGTATGAGCTAATAATTAGATTGTTAGTTAAGATTTGTATAGCGCTTTTATATTATTTCTATTTACTCTTAACTACAGCTTACTAATGACGTAGACTGCTTTACAGATTATCACAATGAATTTATTCTTAATTACTAGAGTCTTTGATTTTGTATGGCACCTGAATTGTTCAAATTACAATGCTTTTAAATGAAAAGATAGAAAATTTGATGTTGAAAAATAAATAAGTTGATTTTGCTTTCCTGTTATTGAAGAGGATATTAGAGTTGCTCCCAATTGTCCCTCGTTGATTCCGGTCCGGTCGCTAGAGAAAGTAATCTGCTTAGAGCTCCTGGATTCGGTCGTTGAGTTCAGAATTCGGCAACACTCTGCTGTCCTGCTGTTCGTTGTATATTTTAACGTCTACGGCTCTCTGCTGGAACTGGTTTCTGTCCCTCGTCGATTCGCACGTTGCACGTCAGCGTGTGTGTGTGTTTCGTTCGAGTGGTAGCTCTGCTTCAGCTGGTTCACCAATGATTGAGACGGCCTCTCTGCTGTATTCTTGAAGTCTGGCGGATCTCTTGCGTGCTTATGACCACAGCTTGCAGTACACAATAAGCTTGGTTGATGTAATGAAGAGTATCTGACTTGACGCAATAATTACGAGTTGTACAGTCAATCTGTATTTACTGTGTTCGTAATTGCGTGTGTGTTGACCACGTAGAGTCTTCTGATGAATCTTCACACTATGGTTACGAGACGATCGAAGAATTACGTCTTTACTTCGCAAGTACTGGCAGAAGAGTGATGTTTCAGCCCGAAAACACCGCGCTGGTCGGGGTTTGGTCAAATGATTTGATTGGCTGACACACTCTCCCTACTACATAAAATTTGAATTCCCTTGGTCCGTGAGAATGAAATTAGATTCCCACAGACGGAGAATTAATATTATTACTAATATTATTATTCGGCAGAACCAATTTGTCGCTCCGGATTTCCTGTGATTATTTAATTTTGCAATATCTTGGTTGCAAACCAAGTTGTGCGAAATCTAAAATATACAATCTGTTGGAAATTATTATATCTATGACATAGTAAAATCTCATTAATGTAGCTCTATTTTTACAGAAGTTATTCAATTAAATTAATTAACTCTTTTATTTGTTAATTATATTGCGTAAAATTTGCACACGTCATTATTAATATTTCGGCAAACATTTTGGCTATCTTGGATTTCGCCTTAATTTATTAGTTTCCGAGATATTAATAATTAACAGTTTGGGTGTGGCCCTTCCTTGTATAGCGAGCTGATTTCATAACGGCCACGTGTGCGTCGCTTTACAAAGCATTATTTTCATCGCTCTACATACAAATGGAGTTTTGACTATTACAATTTATTTAAACATGATTTTAGTATGCAGGTTACACATAACCCAAAATAATTAATATTTGGTGCTGTTATAATATATATATATATATACCATTCACATTACTCACCTATATATATATATATATATATATATATATATATTGTAGCGTGACAGAAAATCCACTACATTTTAAGTCATATGAAATCATAAAGTTTAATTACATCAACAAATGTTGTAATAATATTGAATGACATTTAAATAAATCAGAGGAATGAAACACAATAAGATAAAAATCCTCACTATATAATATATCAAAACCACTGTTAAAAGAAACCAAGGAAAGTATTGAAGCAACTCATCAACTCATAGTACAATACCAGTAAGTTACCCAGGAAGCTCAGAGCAGTAAACCAGTTACATAAGACAATATCCCGAAAAAAGAGACTCAATCAAAGAGTGGTGAATACCAAAATACCCTAAAAACAAGAAGAGGGAAGAATAAAGTTTGTGAACAGGAAGAAAACAATACCCTGAAACCTGTATAGAAGAATAAAATCAGTTCAGTGAAGAAATTAAATACTCCAAACTAAACCTCAGTCGTGATAACACCAAGTACCTTGGTTTACACAAGAATGAGGTAAGAAGACCAGAAGAGTGAAGACTAGACGAGGGACAAGAATGAAAACTAGAAGAGGGACAAGAATGAATACCAGAAGGAAGATAGGAAGAAGGACAAGAAGGAAGACAGGAGGAGAGGAAGACATAGTATGAAAGAAACACCGTAGTAAAACCTATTATTATATAAACTACTATCGATCCCAAACCCACAAAAACTATGCCAAAGAAAGTATAACATACCCAAAATCTTATAAAAATGTAATTATTGAGAAAACTGAAGTGTTGTATAGCGTTATAAGAAGTGCACCGGCTAAAGCTATTGTGTAATAAAGAAAATAAACTAGTCTTAACGGTCCATGATGACTAAAGGTCTGGTCTGAGATAATAAGACTCAGAATATCAGAACCAACAGTGAAAGTGAATTTGTTTAAGTGTTTTAAAAAAAAAAAGCAATAAACTTAAAGTTGGTGATACTATAACTTAGTAGTATGCTATATCACAACTTTAAAATCTAAATAATAAACAGCATAATAAAATAATAAAATGGAAGGTTTCCAGTATTTTATTATTTTAATGTAAATCTTTATTTACAAGACATTTGTAAAAAATTATAATAAATAAAGTATGGGAGTTGGTGTTTACTGATGTGGGGGATCACAATAATAATGATTTAAACCAAAAAGGACTGATACTAATATAGTGTGAATAAGTGTAACATGTTTAAATAGACTGTTATTTCACAATCCTAAAATCAATGTGTTAAATAAATGTATTTGTAAGGTTTATTAGAAAATAAGATTTATGTTATGTGTTTTAAAAAAGAATTATGTTTGATAAATGGTAGCCTGCATGCCGGTAGTAATGTACTAAAAGGTATGCTATGTTAGATTAAAAATAGTCAAAAGAGATATGTTTAAGCTGTATCTGCAATATGTTAAATTGTGCAGATTACTAAACAATGTTCATAATTAATTATTTTAATAACTGTAGTGTTAATTAACTACTACACAAAACAATAAGTTATAGATCATGTTATTTTCATATAATTGTAATTATGTAAAGTCAGAGGAGGTATTAAGTTTAAATTATTTGAGAAAGAAAGAAATATAAAATTCTAAAATCTAGGCCATTTGGTGAAATCAGAGAACCAGTATAAAATAATATAATTCACTTATAAATCCTGTAAACTACCCAGATTTATATAAGATAACACAATTAACTACTACTAGGAATGATCCTATGAATTAAAATGACAATAAGGAAATATACCTTAACATTTTGTAAATTGTCAAAATATATAAATTAATTAATTTTAGAGAACAATATCAAATCTACAAATTAACACAAAAAACCAGTTCAAAAGTGTAATTTATATGTATTTAAGGAAAGGAAGAGAAATATGACTAATTAAAATTTATTATAATAGTATTAATAATATTTAAAATGGAAGGAATTTTGTATAAAGACGGAAATCCAATTTTGAGCCTATATTTCCAAAGTGTGAACAAAATTTGTTAATTTCCACAAAATGTCTACAGATATGGACTATAATACATCAATTTAAAGGGAATAAGATGATTAAACTAATAATAAGATTAGTAATTCATAAAAGTAAGGAATAAAATAGAAAAATTCCATATATAATGTAATATTTTCTAATGTGTATGAAGTCGAAAAATGTTAACAATACTTTTTCAAGGATTAACTGGGCAAGATTTATGACCAAGTTAATTAGTCTTTTGTTGAATATCAAGCTGAATAGGTGTGTGACAAAAACGTTCTTAAAATCGAGTCGAACATGATGCTAACGTTTAGCCATTGAAATCAGTGAACGGGAGTTAGACAAATTAGACACTTTTTGAAGCCAATACTATAAAAACATTCACGACAATAGTGAAAACAAACCTCTAACTTCACTATACGAGTGTCAGTAAACAGTAAAACATTATATTACAACTGATTCACTCTACAAACCTAACCGTAACTTGAAAACTTAACCGTAGTAGTTGAACAAATAGAAAATAAACTAACTAACGCAAGTTTACACCGAACACTTCACCAGAATACACCAAATAGATTAACAGACATATTACACCAGTGCGGGGACATTTTAGACCTTGATGAAGGTAATTTTATAGTAATTTTCTGACTCGATGCATATACAATAGCCAAGACCAACCCAAGGAGCGGCCATATTGAAAACGAAATCTGCCTACTACATCGTAGTCACTGACGTCACATCAGTTTTCATTGGTTCGACAAAACATTTATTCTAATATCATAACCTGAATTATTTAAATACTATTAAATAGTAATTATTGTATTTATGTGTTAATTGTTAATGTTATACTTTCTCGTCACCCTTCTCTGACTATTAATCCTAATCGCTCAAAGAACCTGTCTTTTAATATAATATAACATAAAATTTTGTTCTGTATGACACAATCGATAATTCCTGAGACAGAGTCGATAATTGCTCTCCATCGATAAAATATCGATTATTTATTTAAAATTGTCAATAAATCTTTATATTTCCATTATTTTGTATCTGTACTTATTTCACAGGGTAATTTAAGGGTATTTATAAGGCTGAAGGTATTAAGTGAGAAGAATATATTCTATTTTGAACAAGATATTGGACCAGTAAGGAAAGTCACCAATCGATTATTACCTGGAGTTAATCTATTTAACTCCAGACTTGGTGCAAATCTTCAAGAAGTGCTCGACGGTCAATAAATACCTACCTGTTATTAAAATTTTACCAGAATCTTTTAAAAAACAGATTGATCTTGTATACATACCTCTATAAACATAAACAAAATTATTTTATTGTTTGGAAATTCTATTATTATTGAAATTTCCATTTTATTTTTATTCTTTTGTAACGACCGGCATACAGCGGTCTGGCGACCAAGTGGCTAGCCCAAACAGTGGGGCTTGATCAGATTACAGCCATATATAGGGTCTTCTTACAAAGTGACGAACCCAACGCTGGGCATTAAGGAAGAAGGCAGTACCCTAAAGGTCGTCTTCTTACAATATATTGTAACGTTACATAACCCGGTCCCAATAAATTAAATCATGATAACATAAAGGTCAGAAATGGGTAACCTATAACTAGCTCAAAATTAAATGGTATCACTAAACATTATAAACAATTCGAGTGATATACAGTGACAAGTGAGTTATAGTGTACCCATTGAGGTAAAAAGTGAAAGTGAAGGTAACTTATTACAGAATTGATTTAAAATGAAATAATAGGAAAAGTAATATTTTTAATGGTAACAAACAGAAGAAAATTAAAGGAACAAAACAATTGATGGTAATGTGCTCAGATAAGAAGAATAAAGAATAATTTAATGACTCCAATGAAACTGAAGGAGGATGATAATTAATACAATAATTAGAATTTCTCGGAATTGAAGATTATATAAGAAGAAATGATACGGAGAAATATGTCACAAGAAGTAAAGTCAAAAGAATTTTAACATAAGGCCTATCAATAATGTTATATGCTATTAGTTAATGGAAAAGAAGAAGGAATCAAGGAGAAGAAGAAATATATAAATAAATGCAAACAGCTACAGTATGAAGAATCCCAAAAGTGTTTAGTACTAGTCGCTAATTGACTATTACTTATAATTTTTTATTTTTATGTATTGACCGTAGAAATGTTCCGGCAATAATTTGTATGAGCAGGGATGATGTTCCCCTGGTCTCAGAAGGTGTAAGGATGGACAGAGGAGTATGGACCCAGAGTGGCCACCCTACTGGTACCACCGCACAAGATAGGGAAAAATGTTAGGGAAATTGAATATTTTAGGGATAATGATAAAATAGCTGTATAGATTGATATTAGATTCCAAAAGTATAGATGAAGAAAATAGAAGGAAGATAGCAGACCGAAGCTTAATTGATAAAGATAATTTATAGAAGTAAATAGAAGTGAGTGTTAAAACAAGTTTAATATGATTAGTGTGACCAGTCCTTATCAAATAAAATGTGGAAATACCACTACCCAGAGAAGTAAATAATTGATGAATTTGCCTCCAAGAGAGAGAGAGAGAGTAGAGTAAGAAAACAGCAATTATCACCAGTCTGAATTACCAATCAGAGTATAACCAGTTTGAAATGAAACACTATTATGAAGAATAAAGCCAAGAATATTAGGAGAATTGAAACAATCAACAATTTATTTTAATAAATGAGAAAAACCAAAATAAATTTGTTCTAGTGGGGGGGGCTTTATGTAACGTTACATAACCCGGTCCCAATAAATTAAATCATGATAACATAAAGGTCAGAAATGGGTAACCTATAACTAGCTCAAAATTAAATGGTATCACTAAACATTATAAACAATTCGAGTGATATACAGTGACAAGTGAGTTATAGTGTACCCATTGAGGTAAAAAGTGAAAGTGAAGGTAACTTATTACAGAATTGTGCTGTAGGTAGGGGAATTATAAACTATGATAGTAGACTATAATGCTACTAACTGATTAGGTATTTTGTTAATTTATTGTAATGTTTATATTGTGTAGACAACCAAGTTTAATACCTAAGTTAATGTTATATTTTTTAAAATATTTGTGTTATAATATAAGATAACCCAGGGTTCGTTTTAAAAAACATAAAAGATTTAAATATCAAATGATAATAAAAAATTAAAATAATATTGTATGAGGGAAATGGCAGAAGGAAGTAGTGCAGTGTAGGAATACTATGAGAGACTAATAAATACTATATAAATTCATTTAAAGATAATAAAAATATTAAATACTTATATACAAAGTTATAAGAAAATGAACAGAAACCTATTATGTAAACCAGATTGAGAAAGAAACCGGAATTAAAAAGAATTAATTTTCTGTAAATAAAATATAAATTTGTAATAATTACAAACTGCCTGTATACTAAAAAATTATGGGTTACTAAGAGTGATGAAAATAACAAGTATTGTTAATCGAATTTAAAAAATTAAACCTGGCGAGTTGACAAAAATGATGAGACCTCAATTTTATTAAAATATCCTTTTAGAAACCTTATAGAAGTGCAAAATTGGTACAAAATTAAAAAGCAGTATGAACATTATATAATCCTACCTTATTTATTAAAAATAAATGGCTATACTCCATAATAAAAAGTGAAAGAAAACCATTTTGATGATTCGGCCTAGTTTCGCTATGTTTCAAGTTGACGATATAATATTGGCCAGACGGTAATGAAATTACAACCCAAGACGGACATCACCAGAGAAAAGGCTTCATTCAAGTAAGAACTGTCAGAAGAGAGGTAATATAAACATTTCGTTTAATATTTAACGAAGAAAACTCATTCCGAATGGTGGTATAGAACACAAATTAGTACAAATTAATCACATGTTCTAATAAAAACAAACACATTCTGCTCTCTTACGGACATTCCAGGAACTACATACTAAACGAAAATCAACAAATCTTTTAATATTTTTCGGTATTTGTAAAGCGTAGTATAGTTATCCATTTCTGACCATCTCATAACAAAAAGAACTTACCCGTAACCCTGGGGAAATAAAAAGAATTATATATTGATTGATGTTTTAAAAATAGTATAAAATTTGGTACATAAAACCATATATGTTTTTTCTTGACAATTCCATGTTTACTCTATGAAGTCGATATTATGTTTTACATTCTCTACTGTTTTATGAAACTCTGAAAATTTACAGTTTAGACTGCTTTTGATACTATCTAACTGGTCATTGTTTTCTTGTCGTATGGCCATTACACGAACTTGATTATTTTGTTCTTCCTTTTCCATTCGTGCCTCGACTCCGGTTTTAATTAGTTCCATCTTCTCTTCAGTTTTATCTAATCTTTGGTTGGTTTCTATTACTTTCTTCTCTGCCTCTTCCTTATATTCATCTACTCTTTGGCTTAGCGTATTACTGACACTTGCAATTTTACTCTCTAGATTTTCTCTTAATTCCTTGTTGAAGTTCTCCATCTTACCCTCAATTTGTTTTAAATTCTCATTATTCTCTTCAAATTTTGCATTCATCTCTTCTCTTTGTCCTTCAACAGTTTCTTTCAGTTCATTGTATTGTTCATTCATGGTTTGTTTGATATTTCCATGAATGGTCTCTATTTTTTCATTTAGTTGTTTGACTAAACTTTCCTGAATGCTATCTATTTTCTCATTGGTCTGTCTATTTTGTTCCTCCTGTTTCTTAAAATTCTCCTTATTTTCCTCATTGGTTTGTTTCAAGGCTTCCTCCTGTTTTCTAAAATTTTCATCTATTTTGTCATTGGTTCGCTTATTATCTTCCTGGATCTTGTTATTCCCTTCCATTATAATTCTTAACATCTCCTGTATGCTTATATCTTCTTTTTGGTTGGGTTTATCTGGTTGATCCCCTTGGGCATCTTCTTCCACTATTTCCTTTTCCGTGCGCATAATTGCTTCAGTTTCTCCTTTATCACCCACCGGTTGTTCCATTTCACTGTCCTTAAATATTTCTATCTCTCGTTCCTGTCCACCTTCTTCCTTCTCCTTTTCTTCTGCCCTCTTCTTCGATCTGCCTCTAGTATTATGCATTTCTTGTTTTCTCATAACTGCTGATGATAATTAGATTTTTTGGTATATTAATTTATTAAATATATCAAAATTCTTTTCTAATTACAGCCCTTTTACGTTGAGCGCCATTTCTGTAACGTGCGGTTTTTCTTAGAGGTTTTAGCGAAACGTCCGTCTGATTCAAGCCCCACTGTTGGGTTCGCCAATTCTGTAACGTAGCGGATTTGAGTGAGGTGTTAGCGAAACGTCTTTGTGTGTGGCCTGTTGGTTGTTCGTCTTATTTAATTAAGCCCCAATGTTGGGTTCGCCAATTCTGTAACGTAGCGGTTTTTTGATCAGAGGTTTCCGCCTCTCCGCAGTCGCCACTTATGAATTATAATGACCGAAGTTTAAAAATAAAGTGTTTGGTAATGTTACTCAATCAAAAGCCGAAATCGAGAGTGTGTGATTTGGGGTCAAGCAGGGAAGTTGTTCAGCCTTATGTTGAAGAGAGAGTAAGTACTGATTGTTTACACTCGGTTCCGACGATTTCTGAAATTCTTTCAAATTGTTCGCCGTGAATTAAATCAGCTGATTGTGAGACGAGTCTCCACACATAGTCCAACCAGACTACACTGTGACAAAATATGACCCAATGGATCGACCTCTTCGATTTTGTGCTGAAATCTATTACAACTACCCACTACAAAAAATATAACACATTTTTATTATTCAATATCATTTGTTCAATAATATTTATTATTTATATTATTGGGTTTTCCCTGCCACATTAAATACAAATATCACAATCGATCTTTTCCTTCCTTAAAACATAATATCGACTTCATACAGTAAACATGGAATTGTCAAGAAAAAACATATATGGTTTTGTGTACCAAATTTTATACTATTTTTAAAACATCAATCAATATATAATTCTTTTTATTTCCCCAGGGTTAAGGGTAAGTTCTTTTTGTTATGAGATGGTCAGAAATGGATAACTATACTACGCTTTACAAATACCGAAAAATATTAAAAGATTTGTTGATTTTCGTTTAGTATGTAGTTCCTGGAATGTCCGTAAGAGAGCAGAATGTGTTTGTTTTTATTAGAACATGTGATTAATTTGTACTAATTTGTGTTCTATACCACCATTCGGAATGAGTTTTCTTCGTTAAATATTAAACGAAATGTTTATATTACCTCTCTTCTGACAGTTCTTACTTGAATGAAGCCTTCTCTCTGGTGATGTCCGTCTTGGGTTGTAATTTCATTACCGTCTGGCCAATATTATATCGTCAACTTGAAACATAGCGAAACTAGGCCGAATCATCAAAATGGTTTTCTTTCACTTTTTATTATGGAGTATAGCCATTTATTTTTAATAAATAAGGTAGGATTATATAATGTTCATACTGCTTTTTAATTTTGTACCAATTTTGCACTTCTATAAGGTTTCTAAAAGGATATTTTAATAAAATTGAGGTCTCATCATTTTTGTCAACTCGCCAGGTTTAATTTTTTAAATTCGATTAACAATACTTGTTATTTTCATCACTCTTAGTAACCCATAATTTTTTAGTATACAGGCAGTTTGTAATTATTACAAATTTATATTTTATTTACAGAAAATTAATTCTTTTTAATTCCGGTTTCTTTCTCAATCTGGTTTACATAATAGGTTTCTGTTCATTTTCTTATAACTTTGTATATAAGTATTTAATATTTTTATTATCTTTAAATGAATTTATATAGTATTTATTAGTCTCTCATAGTATTCCTACACTGCACTACTTCCTTCTGCCATTTCCCTCATACAATATTATTTTAATTTTTTATTATCATTTGATATTTAAATCTTTTATGTTTTTTAAAACGAACCCTGGGTTATCTTATATTATAACACAAATATTTAAAAAAATATAACATTAACTTAGGTATTAAACTTGGTTGTCTACACAATATAAACATTACAATAAATTAACAAAATACCTAATCAGTTAGTAGCATTATAGTCTACTATCATAGTTTATAATTCCCCTACCTACAGCACAATTCTGTAATAAGTTACCTTCACTTTCACTTTTTACCTCAATGGGTACACTATAACTCACTTGTCACTGTATATCACTCGAATTGTTTATAATGTTTAGTGATACCATTTAATTTTGAGCTAGTTATAGGTTACCCATTTCTGACCTTTATGTTATCATGATTTAATTTATTGGGACCGGGTTATGTAACGTTACATAAAGCCCCCCCCACTAGAACAAATTTATTTTGGTTTTTCTCATTTATTAAAATAAATTGTTGATTGTTTCAATTCTCCTAATATTCTTGGCTTTATTCTTCATAATAGTGTTTCATTTCAAACTGGTTATACTCTGATTGGTAATTCAGACTGGTGATAATTGCTGTTTTCTTACTCTACTCTCTCTCTCTCTCTTGGAGGCAAATTCATCAATTATTTACTTCTCTGGGTAGTGGTATTTCCACATTTTATTTGATAAGGACTGGTCACACTAATCATATTAAACTTGTTTTAACACTCACTTCTAGTTACTTCTATAAATTATCTTTATCAATTAAGCTTCGGTCTGCTATCTTCCTTCTATTTTCTTCATCTATACTTTTGGAATCTAATATCAATCTATACAGCTATTTTATCATTATCCCTAAAATATTCAATTTCCCTAACATTTTTCCCTATCTTGTGCGGTGGTACCAGTAGGGTGGCCACTCTGGGTCCATACTCCTCTGTCCATCCTTACACCTTCTGAGACCAGGGGAACATCATCCCTGCTCATAAAAATTATTGCCGGAACATTTCTACGGTCAATACATAAAAATAAAAAATTATAAGTAGTAGTCAATTAGCGACTAGTACTAAACACTTTTGGGATTCTTCATACTGTAGCTGTTTGCATTTATTTATATATTTCTTCTTCTCCTTGATTCCTTCTTCTTTTCCATTAACTAATAGCATATAACATTATTGATAGGCCTTATGTTAAAATTCTTTTGACTTTACTTCTTGTGACATATTTCTCCGTATCATTTCTTCTTATATAATCTTCAATTCCGAGAAATTCTAATTATTGTATTAATTATCATCCTCCTTCAGTTTCATTGGAGTCATTAAATTATTCTTTATTCTTCTTATCTGAGCACATTACCATCAATTGTTTTTGTTCCTTTAATTTTTCTTCTGTTTGTTACCATTAAAAATATTACTTTTCCTATTATTTCATTTTAAATCAATTCTTTATAATTCTTATTCACTAATCAGTTCTTACTTTTTGTTAAATTAAATGGTTTCGAAATAACTTGAGTAAGATGTCCTTACATGGTTTTTATTAAATCGTCTTGTTCCTGGATAAATTGTTGAGTAAGTTGTTCTTACATGCTTTTAGAAATTTTGGGGTTTTAGTCTCTTCATTTTAAATTATATGGTTTCAAAATAACTTGAGTAAGATGTCCTTACATGCTTTTAGAATTTTGGGGTTTTTAGTTTCTTCATTTTAAATTATATGGTTTCAAAATAACTTGAGTAAGATGTCCTTACATGCTTTTAGAATTTTGGGGTTTTTAGTCTTTCAATACTTTTCTCAATATTTCATTTAACATTAGTTTAACCGTTTTCGGTATCATTCACAACACGGATTGATCCACTCTTATATTTTTCCCGTGGATTCTGTTGATTAAACTTGTCAATAAAATTCGCTATTGGATTGCCCCATTGCGGATCACTACCATACATTTCAATATTATCGTATGTATATAGCCACTCATCTTTATTACTGGGACCAGGATTAGACCCTTGATTTTTCCCATGGTCAACTCGTTTGTCCACTTTTCTTTGTTGCTGCTCATCGGGTCTCCTCGAATCCCTCTCATCAGCCATTAGATAATTTACTTGGACTTGATTAGTTCCCTGATTGTCATTTGGTGGATCTCCCGAGGGTATATCCCTATTTCTATCTCCACTTCTGGACCTCCTATATTCGTCATGATCATTCCATTGTTGTCTGTTGTAGTTGTTTCTCTCATCTCTTCAATCATAATTTTGTCTCTGGTTAAAATACGGACGTTTTCCTTGGTAACTATTTCTGTAATAATTGTTATTAGCATGCACATAATTGACTCTGGGTCGATTGTCTCTTGGTGGTTCATTCCTCCGCTCCTCGGTATTCCCTGACCTCCATCTACTTCTCCTATAATAAGATTCCTGTTCATAATTTTCTAGTAACGTTTCCATGCCTCCAATAGTTTTTATTTGTCCACTTAATCGGGCACTGATGATCTTCTCTTCGAAATGATACGCCATTTTGGTCACTAGACACTCTTCAGGTATCTTAGGGTCTAAATACTTTGCTATACACACCTTCCCCAAAAAGTAAGCAGTAGGTGTTTGTCCCACTGTACGGTCATACCTACCATGACAAATATCGTCCCTAATAATGTTTTGTACTGACTCTGACCAGTACTTAAGTTTGAACATTGTTTTGAAACCCCCATAATCACACACCTCGTTCCTAATTGCTGTCCACCAATTATCATTGATATTTTTGAAAGACTCGTCTAATATACCTTTGATCATATTCCATCGATTCTCCTTTGATCTGTTCAAAATTTCGTCTACTCTCCCTAAAAATTCAAGTGGGTTTCTGCGATAATCCCGAAAGTTTACACTTTCCTTACTATCTTGATAAACATGATGACTGCTGCATGCAGATCTAGAGCTTATTCTATCTACATCACATTGAAAATTGGTTTGTATTTGTTGCAAATTATCTAATTTCTCTGCTTGGCTATCACAATGATTTTTTACTTTCTCTACTGTTTTATGAAACTCTGAAAATTTACAGTTTAGACTGCTTTTGATACTATCTAACTGGTCATTGTTTTCTTGTCGTATGGCCATTACACGAACTTGATTATTTTGTTCTTCCTTTTCCATTCGTGCCTCGACTCCGGTTTTAATTAGCTCCATCTTCTCTTCAGTTTTATCTAATCTTTGGTTGGTTTCTATTACTTTCTTCTCTGCCTCTTCCTTATATTCATCTACTCTTTGGCTTAGCGTATTACTGACACTTGCAATTTTACTCTCTAGATTTTCTCTTAATTCCTTGTTGAAGTTCTCCATCTTACCCTCAATTTGTTTTAAATTCTCATTATTCTCTTCAAATTTTGCATTCATCTCTTCTCTTTGTCCTTCAACAGTTTCTTTCAGTTCATTGTATTGTTCATTCATGGTTTGTTTGATATTTCCATGAATGGTCTCTATTTTTTCATTTAGTTGTTTGACTAAACTTTCCTGAATGCTATCTATTTTCTCATTGGTCTGTCTATTTTGTTCCTCCTGTTTCTTAAAATTCTCCTTATTTTCCTCATTGGTTTGTTTCAAGGCTTCCTCCTGTTTTCTAAAATTTTCATCTATTTTGTCATTGGTTCGCTTATTATCTTCCTGGATCTTGTTATTCCCTTCCATTATAATTCTTAACATCTCCTGTATGCTTATATCTTCTTTTTGGTTGGGTTTATCTGGTTGATCCCCTTGGGCATCTTCTTCCACTATTTCCTTTTCCGTGCGCATAATTGCTTCAGTTTCTCCTTTATCACCCACCGGTTGTTCCATTTCACTGTCCTTAAATATTTCTATCTCTCGTTCCTGTCCACCTTCTTCCTTCTCCTTTTCTTCTGCCCTCTTCTTCGATCTGCCTCTAGTATTATGCATTTCTTGTTTTCTCATAACTGCTGATGATAATTAGATTTTTTGGTATATTAATTTATTAAATATATCAAAATTCTTTTCTAATTACAGCCCTTTTACGTTGAGCGCCATTTCTGTAACGTGCGGTTTTTCTTAGAGGTTTTAGCGAAACGTCCGTCTGATTCAAGCCCCACTGTTGGGTTCGCCAATTCTGTAACGTAGCGGATTTGAGTGAGGTGTTAGCGAAACGTCTTTGTGTGTGGCCTGTTGGTTGTTCGTCTTATTTAATTAAGCCCCAATGTTGGGTTCGCCAATTCTGTAACGTAGCAGTTTTTTGATCAGAGGTTTCCGCCTCTCCGCAGTCGCCACTTATGAATTATAATGACCGAAGTTTAAAAATAAAGTGTTTGGTAATGTTACTCAATCAAAAGCCGAAATCGAGAGTGTGTGATTTGGGGTCAAGCAGGGAAGTTGTTCAGCCTTATGTTGAAGAGAGAGTAAGTACTGATTGTTTACACTCGGTTCCGACGATTTCTGAAATTCTTTCAAATTGTTCGCCGTGAATTAAATCAGCTGATTGTGAGACGAGTCTCCACACATAGTCCAACCAGACTACACTGTGACAAAATATGACCCAATGGATCGACCTCTTCGATTTTGTGCTGAAATCTATTACAACTACCCACTACAAAAAATATAACACATTTTTATTATTCAATATCATTTGTTCAATAATATTTATTATTTATATTATTGGGTTTTCCCTGCCACATTAAATACAAATATCACAATCGATCTTTTCCTTCCTTAAAACATAATATCGACTTCATACAGTAAACATGGAATTGTCAAGAAAAAACATATATGGTTTTGTGTACCAAATTTTATACTATTTTTAAAACATCAATCAATATATAATTCTTTTTATTTCCCCAGGGTTAAGGGTAAGTTCTTTTTGTTATGAGATGGTCAGAAATGGATAACTATACTACGCTTTACAAATACCGAAAAATATTAAAAGATTTGTTGATTTTCGTTTAGTATGTAGTTCCTGGAATGTCCGTAAGAGAGCAGAATGTGTTTGTTTTTATTAGAACATGTGATTAATTTGTACTAATTTGTGTTCTATACCACCATTCGGAATGAGTTTTCTTCGTTAAATATTAAACGAAATGTTTATATTACCTCTCTTCTGACAGTTCTTACTTGAATGAAGCCTTCTCTCTGGTGATGTCCGTCTTGGGTTGTAATTTCATTACCGTCTGGCCAATATTATATCGTCAACTTGAAACATAGCGAAACTAGGCCGAATCATCAAAATGGTTTTCTTTCACTTTTTATTATGGAGTATAGCCATTTATTTTTAATAAATAAGGTAGGATTATATAATGTTCATACTGCTTTTTAATTTTGTACCAATTTTGCACTTCTATAAGGTTTCTAAAAGGATATTTTAATAAAATTGAGGTCTCATCATTTTTGTCAACTCGCCAGGTTTAATTTTTTAAATTCGATTAACAATACTTGTTATTTTCATCACTCTTAGTAACCCATAATTTTTTAGTATACAGGCAGTTTGTAATTATTACAAATTTATATTTTATTTACAGAAAATTAATTCTTTTTAATTCCGGTTTCTTTCTCAATCTGGTTTACATAATAGGTTTCTGTTCATTTTCTTATAACTTTGTATATAAGTATTTAATATTTTTATTATCTTTAAATGAATTTATATAGTATTTATTAGTCTCTCATAGTATTCCTACACTGCACTACTTCCTTCTGCCATTTCCCTCATACAATATTATTTTAATTTTTTATTATCATTTGATATTTAAATCTTTTATGTTTTTTAAAACGAACCCTGGGTTATCTTATATTATAACACAAATATTTAAAAAAATATAACATTAACTTAGGTATTAAACTTGGTTGTCTACACAATATAAACATTACAATAAATTAACAAAATACCTAATCAGTTAGTAGCATTATAGTCTACTATCATAGTTTATAATTCCCCTACCTACAGCACAATTCTGTAATAAGTTACCTTCACTTTCACTTTTTACCTCAATGGGTACACTATAACTCACTTGTCACTGTATATCACTCGAATTGTTTATAATGTTTAGTGATACCATTTAATTTTGAGCTAGTTATAGGTTACCCATTTCTGACCTTTATGTTATCATGATTTAATTTATTGGGACCGGGTTATGTAACGTTACATAAAGCCCCCCCCACTAGAACAAATTTATTTTGGTTTTTCTCATTTATTAAAATAAATTGTTGATTGTTTCAATTCTCCTAATATTCTTGGCTTTATTCTTCATAATAGTGTTTCATTTCAAACTGGTTATACTCTGATTGGTAATTCAGACTGGTGATAATTGCTGTTTTCTTACTCTACTCTCTCTCTCTTGGAGGCAAATTCATCAATTATTTACTTCTCTGGGTAGTGGTATTTCCACATTTTATTTGATAAGGACTGGTCACACTAATCATATTAAACTTGTTTTAACACTCACTTCTAGTTACTTCTATAAATTATCTTTATCAATTAAGCTTCGGTCTGCTATCTTCCTTCTATTTTCTTCATCTATACTTTTGGAATCTAATATCAATCTATACAGCTATTTTATCATTATCCCTAAAATATTCAATTTCCCTAACATTTTTCCCTATCTTGTGCGGTGGTACCAGTAGGGTGGCCACTCTGGGTCCATACTCCTCTGTCCATCCTTACACCTTCTGAGACCAGGGGAACATCATCCCTGCTCATAAAAATTATTGCCGGAACATTTCTACGGTCAATACATAAAAATAAAAAATTATAAGTAGTAGTCAATTAGCGACTAGTACTAAACACTTTTGGGATTCTTCATACTGTAGCTGTTTGCATTTATTTATATATTTCTTCTTCTCCTTGATTCCTTCTTCTTTTCCATTAACTAATAGCATATAACATTATTGATAGGCCTTATGTTAAAATTCTTTTGACTTTACTTCTTGTGACATATTTCTCCGTATCATTTCTTCTTATATAATCTTCAATTCCGAGAAATTCTAATTATTGTATTAATTATCATCCTCCTTCAGTTTCATTGGAGTCATTAAATTATTCTTTATTCTTCTTATCTGAGCACATTACCATCAATTGTTTTTGTTCCTTTAATTTTTCTTCTGTTTGTTACCATTAAAAATATTACTTTTCCTATTATTTCATTTTAAATCAATTCTTTATAATTCTTATTCACTAATCAGTTCTTACTTTTTGTTAAATTAAATGGTTTCGAAATAACTTGAGTAAGATGTCCTTACATGGTTTTTATTAAATCGTCTTGTTCCTGGATAAATTGTTGAGTAAGTTGTTCTTACATGCTTTTAGAAATTTTGGGGTTTTAGTCTCTTCATTTTAAATTATATGGTTTCAAAATAACTTGAGTAAGATGTCCTTACATGCTTTTAGAATTTTGGGGTTTTTAGTTTCTTCATTTTAAATTATATGGTTTCAAAATAACTTGAGTAAGATGTCCTTACATGCTTTTAGAATTTTGGGGTTTTTAGTCTTTCAATACTTTTCTCAATATTTCATTTAACATTAGTTTAACCGTTTTCGGTATCATTCACAACACGGATTGATCCACTCTTATATTTTTCCCGTGGATTCTGTTGATTAAACTTGTCAATAAAATTCGCTATTGGATTGCCCCATTGCGGATCACTACCATACATTTCAATATTATCGTATGTATATAGCCACTCATCTTTATTACTGGGACCAGGATTAGACCCTTGATTTTTCCCATGGTCAACTCGTTTGTCCACTTTTCTTTGTTGCTGCTCATCGGGTCTCCTCGAATCCCTCTCATCAGCCATTAGATAATTTACTTGGACTTGATTAGTTCCCTGATTGTCATTTGGTGGATCTCCCGAGGGTATATCCCTATTTCTATCTCCACTTCTGGACCTCCTATATTCGTCATGATCATTCCATTGTTGTCTGTTGTAGTTGTTTCTCTCATCTCTTCAATCATAATTTTGTCTCTGGTTAAAATACGGACGTTTTCCTTGGTAACTATTTCTGTAATAATTGTTATTAGCATGCACATAATTGACTCTGGGTCGATTGTCTCTTGGTGGTTCATTCCTCCGCTCCTCGGTATTCCCTGACCTCCATCTACTTCTCCTATAATAAGATTCCTGTTCATAATTTTCTAGTAACGTTTCCATGCCTCCAATAGTTTTTATTTGTCCACTTAATCGGGCACTGATGATCTTCTCTTCGAAATGATACGCCATTTTGGTCACTAGACACTCTTCAGGTATCTTAGGGTCTAAATACTTTGCTATACACACCTTCCCCAAAAAGTAAGCAGTAGGTGTTTGTCCCACTGTACGGTCATACCTACCATGACAAATATCGTCCCTAATAATGTTTTGTACTGACTCTGACCAGTACTTAAGTTTGAACATTGTTTTGAAACCCCCATAATCACACACCTCGTTCCTAATTGCTGTCCACCAATTATCATTGATATTTTTGAAAGACTCGTTAATATACCTTTGATCATATTCCATCGATTCTCCTTTGATCTGTTCAAAATTTCGTCTACTCTCCCTAAAAATTCAAGTGGGTTTCTGCGATAATCCCGAAAGTTTACACTTTCCTTACTATCTTGATAAACATGATGACTGCTGCATGCAGATCTAGAGCTTATTCTATCTACATCACATTGAAAATTGGTTTGTATTTGTTGCAAATTATCTAATTTCTCTGCTTGGCTATCACAATGATTTTTTACTTTCTCTACTGTTTTATGAAACTCTGAAAATTTACAGTTTAGACTGCTTTTGATACTATCTAACTGGTCATTGTTTTCTTGTCGTATGGCCATTACACGAACTTGATTATTTTGTTCTTCCTTTTCCATTCGTGCCTCGACTCCGGTTTTAATTAGCTCCATCTTCTCTTCAGTTTTATCTAATCTTTGGTTGGTTTCTATTACTTTCTTCTCTGCCTCTTCCTTATATTCATCTACTCTTTGGCTTAGCGTATTACTGACACTTGCAATTTTACTCTCTAGATTTTCTCTTAATTCCTTGTTGAAGTTCTCCATCTTACCCTCAATTTGTTTTAAATTCTCATTATTCTCTTCAAATTTTGCATTCATCTCTTCTCTTTGTCCTTCAACAGTTTCTTTCAGTTCATTGTATTGTTCATTCATGGTTTGTTTGATATTTCCATGAATGGTCTCTATTTTTTCATTTAGTTGTTTGACTAAACTTTCCTGAATGCTATCTATTTTCTCATTGGTCTGTCTATTTTGTTCCTCCTGTTTCTTAAAATTCTCCTTATTTTCCTCATTGGTTTGTTTCAAGGCTTCCTCCTGTTTTCTAAAATTTTCATCTATTTTGTCATTGGTTCGCTTATTATCTTCCTGGATCTTGTTATTCCCTTCCATTATAATTCTTAACATCTCCTGTATGCTTATATCTTCTTTTTGGTTGGGTTTATCTGGTTGATCCCCTTGGGCATCTTCTTCCACTATTTCCTTTTCCGTGCTCATAATTGCTTCAGTTTCTCCTTTATCACCCACCGGTTGTTCCATTTCACTGTCCTTAAATATTTCTATCTCTCGTTCCTGTCCACCTTCTTCCTTCTCCTTTTCTTCTGCCCTCTTCTTCGATCTGCCTCTAGTATTATGCATTTCTTGTTTTCTCATAACTGCTGACGATAATTAGATTTTTTGGTATATTAATTTATTAAATATATCAAAATTCTTTTCTAATTACAGCCCTTTTACGTTGAGCGCCATTTCTGTAACGTGCGGTTTTTCTTAGAGGTTTTAGCGAAACGTCCGTCTGATTCAAGCCCCACTGTTGGGTTCGCCAATTCTGTAACGTAGCGGATTTGAGTGAGGTGTTAGCGAAACGTCTTTGTGTGTGGCCTGTTGGTTGTTCGTCTTATTTAATTAAGCCCCAATGTTGGGTTCGCCAATTCTGTAACGTAGCGGTTTTTTGATCAGAGGTTTCCGCCTCTCCGCAGTCGCCACTTACGAATTATAATGACCGAAGTTTAAAAATAAAGTGTTTGGTAATGTTACTCAATCAAAAGCCGAAATCGAGAGTGTGTGATTTGGGGTCAAGCAGGGAAGTTGTTCAGCCTTATGTTGAAGAGAGAGTAAGTACTGATTGTTTACACTCGGTTCCGACGATTTCTGAAATTCTTTCAAATTGTTCGCCGTGAATTAAATCAGCTGATTGTGAGACGAGTCTCCACACATAGTCCAACCAGACTACACTGTGACAAAATATGACCCAATGGATCGACCTCTTCGATTTTGTGCTGAAATCTATTACAACTACCCACTACAAAAAATATAACACATTTTTATTATTCAATATCATTTGTTCAATAATATTTATTATTTATATTATTGGGTTTTCCCTGCCGCATTAAATACAAATATCACAATCGATCTTTTCCTTCCTTAAAACATAATATCGACTTCATAGAGTAAACATGGAATTGTCAAGAAAAAACATATATGGTTTTGTGTACCAAATTTTATACTATTTTTAAAACATCAATCAATATATAATTCTTTTTATTTCCCCAGGGTTAAGGGTAAGTTCTTTTTGTTATGAGATGGTCAGAAATGGATAACTATACTACGCTTTACAAATACCGAAAAATATTAAAAGATTTGTTGATTTTCGTTTAGTAATTAATTAAATGTGTGTCACAAAGTACAAATAAACCTACAAATTTTTAAATATAATAATAACATGTTAATTAATGAAAAGATTTACTGAAGTACAATAAAAAAAAGAGGTACTCTGCTGGTACAGTCTGTCACAATAATTAAGATCACTTCACTTGAATCCACTTTTCAATCCACCTCACCGAAAATATCACACACTCTCAAACATCGAACAACACTAAAATCCTATATGTAAACATGAAAGGATAAGAACTGGACTCACTTGGATTATTCAAAATATACAACCACACAAAAACACACAGAATTATGTTTAATGAACAGATGAATGAAAACAGTTGTCACACATATGGTACTCTCAACACATAACACACAATAACGATCTATCCAGCAGCATCAGAACTGACAACAGTCCTTCTTAGTGGCCACCTCTGATGAAGCTTGTAAACAAGGGAAAGCTGGCTCGGGTTATTTGAAAGTTTTATCTCAAAATATAGAGTCCCCCCCCTTGAGGAATATCACTGAAATATTCATATGAATTGATTGCTTTATGCAGATGACAAAGTGATGATACAGAAGATAGAAGACCAGTTACAAAGGGTGATATTTATGTTCAATAGAATCATACAAGACTATGGGTTACAGACCCTCTTCTAAAAAATCTAAAATGATGGCATTTAAGGGCAGGTATCCTACAACTACTAAGATAGTTGTGGATAATCAGATTTTGGATCAGTTTTGTCATTTTAATTACCTGGGTTGTGATATCTCATATGGAACTGATATTGATTGGGATAGTAAGCTAACAAAATTTAAACACATCTGTGGAACGATTCTTAGGTACCTGAAAAATAAAACACGGAAGGATACCTGAATGAAATTTTTCAAAACTGTGGCTGTCCCCACATTCCTGTATGCTAGTGAGACATGGACTCTTGGTAAAAGGAATGTACAGAAGATTCAGGCAGCTGAAAGAAATGTCTAAGAGGGACGCAAGGTGTTCTCTCCTGGATGGGAAAAGGAATGAGGATATTAGATGTGAATTAAACATTGTATCGTTGCAACAGAAGAATGAAGACCACAGAATGAGTTGTGTGAACACTTGAACTGTATGCCTGGTATCTGTCTACCCATGGCTCCCTTGGGTTATCAACCTATTGGGAAGAGAGATGTCAATAGACCGAAGAGGAGATGGGTTCTGAAACAGGTCTACGGCCTAATCCTTGGAGTGGTGATCAGGGCCACCACTACCATATGTGCGAAATGTGCACCACACATGGGCTGCCGTAGACTGCCAAATTCATCAGCAGATATTACAAAATAATTAAAACAATTAATACCAACTAGGCCTAGGTATATGACATTAACATTTATTGAGTGGATCGCATCCACAGCAAACTTTAAGCTGCACGTCTCCCCTGGGTAGTGCTAAATGATCAACAATGATGGCTGATGCTTCCCAAAGCCAAATAAGCCAATATAAAGGCATACAAAAGAAAATGAAAAGAAAAGAAAGAACTGTCCTTCTCAGGGCAAGATCAGATATAGTCCAGAATCAGACTGCAAATAGCGTAGGAAAAAATAATCACAAAATAGCAAACTTTAACACTCTTCATTGGAATGGTGGTGGTCTGTCACAGGCAAAGAAAAACAACATATAAATACAATTAGATAAATAGGACATAGATGTGTTTTTCATCACCGAGTCTAATATCTCATAACAAAACTAGATCTACAAGTTCAAAAACTATAAAACTGTAACGGGGCATTTTGGGCCTATTTTGAGGTAATATAGAGAAATTTGTATTTTTTTTAATAAAACTAATAACATTTTTTTACTATGATAGGGACAAACGTAAACAAAGGTAAATTCAGTGGTAGCGATGGTAGCGACAGTGGCAGCACTGCTGGTGACATTATAAAGTGAAAATTATTCAGTAATATTTTATAAAACGAGTAAACAAGCTGGAATTGTGCCAAGGTCAACCAGTGACACACAAAACAGCGTAAACAAATTATGTAACGGAACATCAGGCGATGTTACGTCAGCGCCTTACATAACGAAGAATGTAGGTGTGTCAACGCCAGCAGCTTTGTCAGACACACAGAGAACAAAGTTTAGTCGGCCAATAACAACTACCAGTGACGGACGCATAAAAAACTGTCGCGTCCGCCGGCTCGCCGGTTAGGTGAAGTTTAAGTCACCCGCACTTAGAATGTGAATACAGCAAGTGTAAAGTTTTATAAAATGTAAAAATAACAATTTTAAATTTTCTCAGAGTGAATTAAAAATCTAAAACATGTAAATTCAGTGCAGACCACGGAATAATCTACGTAGTGCGCGTAGAACAATGTGACGACTCGAATGAACAGATAAGTAACAAATGGGGTAGAACAACATTTTAACAAGGGTTAAACCAAATTGCAGTACTGTTAATTTTTGTTGAACTGAGATCACACTTAAGGGATTGGGGCATGTATGAATGCGTGTGTGAATAAAAATGAAGAAAAAAAAGAAATAGAAGGCTGGTTTACGTTTTAAAATTAATCTTAGGTTTAATTATATTCAATTAAACAAATTATATTCAACTTAATCCATTATAATCCATTTTATGTTTATATTTTACTTGTTGGGAACAAAAATGTAAAAGAGGGAGAAAAGAATAATTTGTTTGATAAAATTGAAATACCAATAAATTTTAGATCATGGGAAACAAAATAAAGCTTTCTTTATTTTGAACAACCAATTCTGATCTCCTGTTCGCCGAAAAGGACCCGAAAAATGGTAAGTACACAGATTTTTTCATGCGTAGTTGGCAAACTTTAAAGATGACGTCTGAGAGAAATAGACGTTAACCAGTGTTTATGTGAAATTAAAAAATTAAAGTAATAAAATTATAGTACAATTGGCGCCCGAACAGGGACATTTATATAAAACATATTTTTTTATATAAATATAGGCCTACTTGGGAGAACAGAATGGTTGTTTAAGGTAACTAAAAAATGTGTAAACATAAGTAGTAAGGTTATAATATGATTGATAGATATGTATTATAAATAAGTAAGAATTAAATAAAAATGATGAATACTAATGAAAATATTAACAATGAAGTCAGCTTATCTGACAGTCAGATAGATATGTTAACAAGATTGTATGATATGATGTACAATAGTTTAGAAAAACAAGACAGCATGTATAACGCTTTAGAAAAACAAGATAGTAATTTTAGAGAATTGAATGACAAATTTGACAAACAAAGTAGGGAGTTCAGTGAGAAATTAGATATACAGAGCAATTTTAATAAAAAAGTAGAAGAACAGAATATTCAGTTTCGACAAAGTATTAGCATGAAATTTGATGAACTTAAAACAGAAATTAATAAAGTACAAATCAATTGTGAGAGTAACTATAACAAATTGAAATATGAATTAAATGAAACTTTGAGTAATTCAGTAAAAACTATGAATAACAGAGTTGACAAAATAGAGAGTAATGTGGGGGAAAAATTTGATAAACAAAGACAAAAGGTAATTGAAAATTTTGAATGTAAAACAGAGGATAATTATAATGATATGGGTAAAAACGTAGTAGTAGAAAGTGAGTTAATAAATGATAACAATAATGTTGAAAATAATGAGAATAATAGTAATGTATTTGAAGAATTAGTATCGGAGGTCGATACGATGAAAATAAGTAATGAAAATACTGATGAATGTGTAGAATGTGATTATGAGATGTTAATGTGTGTTAATGAGTTAGAACGAGAGTGGAAAAATAGTATAGTGATAGAATGTGGGCAGAGGGTAAATTTTTCCATTAATTTTTCTGAACCAGAGTGTTCACAAATGTTGTTTTTGAAGGGCAAGAGACCCGTATTGGTAGATGAATTGAAGTGTATATTGATGTTGTATAATGTTGTACCCTCTGTCTGTAATAATTGTGAGAGTGTGATGTGGTGTTATGAAGAGAGAGATTTGTGTATTGAGAGAGAGATAGAATTATATAAGTTAAAAAGAAATTATGATGATTTGAGAAAAAGATTAGAAGGGGTGAAAATGAACCATATAAAATACTTACCTGTCGAAAGAGAGATAGGGAATTATTTTGATAATATTTTTATAAACGATAATGACTTACCTGACGTAATAGTGGAAGAATATAAAAATGATAAAACAACTTACCTGACGTTGACCAATAATACTGATGGAGACTGGACAATAATAACTTATGTTGACAAGGTTTATGAAATATTAATAGGGAATAACCCTATAAATTATAATGGCATAATGAATGAAATAAAGTTAATGGATTATTATAATAATAATAATAATAAATTGTATGTGGATAACAATGATGTATGTTATAAATATGTTCGTTATATATATGATGATGGAGGTTGAAATTAAAATGAGTGTATGGACATTGTTAAATATTGTAAATTTTGGTAATGACCTTGCAGATTGGGACATATGAAGTGTGAAACAATTGAACAGTTATTGACGAATAATTTGTAAATAATGTAGTGAATTCAGTTGTGTATTATGAAATGTTAGGTAAATAATGTGTATATGTAGTAGAAAATGTTGTGATAAGAATAATAATATTATTAATATTTTGCAGTCTAAATAAATAAATAAAAATGATTATGAAGACAATAAATAATGATTTTTAAATTTTTGGTAATAATCGAAATATGTTGTGTTTTAAGAATAAATTGAAGTAAATAATTTGAGATGTTTAAATATTGTGATTGAATGTTATATGTTTAAAATTTTATAATGAATTTAAATTATTTGATGAGAGTTCAATTTGATAATAATTAATGAATAAATAAATGTTAAATGGTTTAGTTTGTGGAATATCATAATGGTTAAAAATATAGATTAATAATAAATTTGGAAATTTTGAAAATCTAATTGCAGCAAAGGATAAATAATGAAATACTGATATATAAAAGAGTTAATGAAAAGTTTTAAACAATAATGTTTATAAGTTTTATATAAATTATATAAAAGAGAATTGTTTGTTTAATGTATGCTAATAATCAAGGTTAATGTCTATTTGTGTATTATGTTATATTATCTTATTATACAAGATGTGTGGGGATAATTTTGGGGGGGTAGATTGGTGCTCAATGAAGTGTTAGAACAGTGGAGTGTGGAACTGCAATAGTTGAAAGTTTAGTTATCATTCTAATTAATTAGTTATTAAGTTGCTGTTGCTGGGGTGGCATGTGCCCCAGTAGATAGCGGAAAGTGTTGGGGGTAACCGAGAGTGTTACCTCCATCAGAGGCCAACATGGCGAAAATGCACGGCACACCCTTTTGTACAATTTTAAATTGTAACTTGATAAATTGCCGTGCTGTGCAAATTAATGATGACGAGTACATGCCTGAAGGAAGAGATGATTTCCCCGACTTTTCGGGCGATTACTGCCTTACCAGCACTAATCGTGGATTTGGCTAGCGGTCAGCTGTGGCCATACCAAGTCCCTTGACCATAGCTGGCTTGAAATTGGTCTATATTAGAAATTAATGGGGGGCGAACATTAGGGGAAATCCCGGCACTATGGAACAGCGGCTACCACTCTGCCCGCTTGGGGGCAGCAAAGCCAGGTGGTAGACCCGCATTAAGGGCGTTTAACTATAGAACAGAGATATGTTGATATCTGAACCTTTTAAAATGTAACGCAGAAGCAAGGACACGGAGATGTCAAATTCCTCCAAAATTTCAGTCCTTGTGGACGCAACTGGACGCCACAGTCCAGAGGGGGGGTCATAGTGTGTGTGGCAGGGAGGTTATCTAGGGGGGTAACGAATTAGAAATTTGTTGTATTTTAATAATGATGACTCGCTACTAAATAATTTTGTTTTAATTTGAAAAATAGATGCACTACATACTTCCTATATTGTGTTTATTATGTTTTATTGTGTTAATTGCATGTAGTATGTTAGGAATAAGGATTATAAAAATATAATAATATGTTTTCAATGTGTTTATAGATTTTAAAATAACATAAAATAAAGTTGTGATAGTTAAAATTTTCAATGGGTTGCAAAAGATAGAAGTTGGGTGATAGTAATTGTTGAAGTAAAACATTTGAGTCAGTCCAAGTTGAAAAATATTGAGGTATTAAAGAGAATGAGAGATGAAAATAATGTAATGTTGTTTTGAGTTAATGTATGTTATAGAATTTTGAGAAGTATTGATGTTGACACAGTAGGTATGGGTAATATATGTAAAGTAATGAGTGATATATTGATGTTATTAATTAATGTTGTTATTTTGTTGAAGTTGTAGTGAGGTAATGAGATTGAGATTTTGGGGATGGCAATTTTGTAGTAGAGGGTAGTGTAATGTGGGAGTCCGCAACATAATGATAAGTTGGGACGGGATGGGATCGATTTGGTGGAGACGGGGTTGCCTTAGGTAGAATCCAGGAACCAGATAAGGGAAATGAGCTTTTGGGGGGGGGGAAACACTTATCCTAAGTACAAAGGGTTAGAGAGTGTTTTTTTTTATATAGAGAGAGAAGGTGGCGAATTGGGTTAAAGTAGTAAGTAGTTAGAGGTAGAGAAGGGTTAGTAGATTTTTTGGTAGAGAGGGGTGTCATACTAGTTAAAGATTTTGTAAGGGAGCGTTAGAGTAATAAAAGGGGTAAGATTATGGGGAAATGCCAAGTTGATTGTGAATTATAATGAATAATGTAGAATCACCCAAATTAATGAAAGGGAATAATAAATGAAAGGTTATGTAAAAAAAAAAAAAAAAAAAAAATTTTTGAGAACGAATTAAGAAAAGTTAAATTGAGATTAAAATGTAATTTTTATGATTTTATATGCAAATTTAATTATGTAAAGTGTGTAAATTTTCAAATATAAATTGTTTATTTTAAGATAATAATAATAATGTGAATTAGGAATGTACTATGTTTTCTTATGTTATATTGTGTTTGTTAGTGTAAGAGAATTTTATGAATTTAAATATTTTAAATGCAAATTGGGGATGACAGAGATGTATAATATGGTAATGGGAAATGTTTATTTAAATTCTGATGGGAATCAGGGCAATAATTTTGAATTTTGGGGATTTTAAAGTTAATAAGAGAAAGTAGATCGAATGAGATTATGGAATTTTAAAATGGGTATCATGTTGTTGTTAGGTATTCTGATATATGTTAGAAGTAAGTAAAAAACAAAACCAGTGCTTCTTAGCGCAAACCAGCACCGCTAGGGGGAAACAGATCAGTTGGGGATATGGTGTTGTATAAGGCCACTAGTTGATATTTGATTTGTTGTTTCAGTGTCTGGTGATGCTGTGGCGGCGGACCTGAGCTGGCCAGTGCGTCAGAGCAGGGGCGTTAAGTATCTCTCTGACTCTACGGTGTTGGGATCTCGAGAGAGAAGTCCAGTATTGTCATTCAGGTGCAGTCACAGTCACCGGACCAAGGGTGAGTTGATTATTTTTTTTGTAAACCATACAGGGGGTTGTGGCGACATATCCTGGCTGATCCCTTTGGCAAGTATGAATGTGTCAATGAGATTTTTTATGCTTCGGCATAAAATATCTCATTGAGGGGGTATTGTAACGGGGCATTTTGGGCCTATTTTGAGGTAATATAGAGAAATTTGTATTTTTTTTAATAAAACTAATAACATTTTTTTACTATGATAGGGACAAACGTAAACAAAGGTAAATTCAGTGGTAGCGATGGTAGCGACAGTGGCAGCACTGCTGGTGACATTATAAAGTGAAAATTATTCAGTAATATTTTATAAAACGAGTAAACAAGCTGGAATTGTGCCAAGGTCAACCAGTGACACACAAAACAGCGTAAACAAATTATGTAACGGAACATCAGGCGATGTTATGTCAGCGCCTTACATAACGAAGAATGTAGGTGTGTCAACGCCAGCAGCTTTGTCAGACACACAGAGAACAAAGTTTAGTCGGCCAATAACAACTACCAGTGACGGACGCATAAAAAACTGTCGCGTCCGCCGGCTCGCCGGTTAGGTGAAGTTTAAGTCACCCGCACTTAGAATGTGAATACAGCAAGTGTAAAGTTTTATAAAATGTAAAAATAACAATTTTAAATTTTCTCAGAGTGAATTAAAAATCTAAAACATGTAAATTCAGTGCAGACCACGGAATAATCTACGTAGTGCGCGTAGAACAATGTGACGACTCGAATGAACAGATAAGTAACAAATGGGGTAGAACAACATTTTAACAAGGGTTAAACCAAATTGCAGTACTGTTAATTTTTGTTGAACTGAGATCACACTTAAGGGATTGGGGCATGTATGAATGCGTGTGTGAATAAAAATGAAGAAAAAAAAGAAATAGAAGGCTGGTTTACGTTTTAAAATTAATCTTAGGTTTAATTATATTCAATTAAACAAATTATATTCAACTTAATCCATTATAATCCATTTTATGTTTATATTTTACTTGTTGGGAACAAAAATGTAAAAGAGGGAGAAAAGAATAATTTGTTTGATAAAATTGAAATACCAATAAATTTTAGATCATGGGAAACAAAATAAAGCTTTCTTTATTTTGAACAACCAATTCTGATCTCCTGTTCGCCGAAAAGGACCCGAAAAATGGTAAGTACACAGATTTTTTCATGCGTAGTTGGCAAACTTTAAAGATGACATCTGAGAGAAATAGACGTTAACCAGTGTTTATGTGAAATTAAAAAATTAAAGTAATAAAATTATAGTACAATTGGCGCCCGAACAGGGACATTTATATAAAACATATTTTTTTATATAAATATAGGCCTACTTGGGAGAACAGAATGGTTGTTTAAGGTAACTAAAAAATGTGTAAACATAAGTAGTAAGGTTATAATGTGATTGATAGATATGTATTATAAATAAGTAAGAATTAAATAAAAATGATGAATACTAATGAAAATATTAACAATGAAGTCAGCTTATCTGACAGTCAGATAGATATGTTAACAAGATTGTATGATATGATGTACAATAGTTTAGAAAAACAAGACAGCATGTATAACGCTTTAGAAAAACAAGATAGTAATTTTAGAGAATTGAATGACAAATTTGACAAACAAAGTAGGGAGTTCAGTGAATTGAATAACAAATTTGACAAACAAAGTAGGGAGTTCAGTGAGAAATTAGATATACAGAGCAATTTTAATAAAAAAGTAGAAGAACAGAATATTCAGTTTCGACAAAGTATTAGCATGAAATTTGATGAACTTAAAACAGAAATTAATAAAGTACAAATCAATTGTGAGAGTAACTATAACAAATTGAAATATGAATTAAATGAAACTTTGAGTAATTCAGTAAAAACTATGAATAACAGAGTTGACAAAATAGAGAGTAATGTGGGGGAAAAATTTGATAAACAAAGACAAAAGGTAATTGAAAATTTTGAATGTAAAACAGAGGATAATTATAATGATATGGGTAAAAACGTAGTAGTAGAAAGTGAGTTAATAAATGATAACAATAATGTTGAAAATAATGAGAATAATAGTAATGTATTTGAAGAATTAGTATCGGAGGTCGATACGATGAAAATAAGTAATGAAAATACTGATGAATGTGTAGAATGTGATTATGAGATGTTAATGTGTGTTAATGAGTTAGAACTAGAGTGGAAAAATAGTATAGTGATAGAATGTGGGCAGAGGGTAAATTTTTCCATTAATTTTTCTGAACCAGAGTGTTCACAAATGTTGTTTTTGAAGGGCAAGAGACCCGTATTGGTAGATGAATTGAAGTGTATATTGATGTTGTATAATGTTGTACCCTCTGTCTGTAATAATTGTGAGAGTGTGATGTGGTGTTATGAAGAGAGAGATTTGTGTATTGAGAGAGAGATAGAATTATATAAGTTAAAAAGAAATTATGATGATTTGAGAAAAAGATTAGAAGGGGTGAAAATGAACCATATAAAATACTTACCTGTCGAAAGAGAGATAGGGAATTATTTTGATAATATTTTTATAAACGATAATGACTTACCTGACGTAATAGTGGAAGAATATAAAAATGATAAAACAACTTACCTGACGTTGACCAATAATACTGATGGAGACTGGACAATAATAACTTATGTTGACAAGGTTTATGAAATATTAATAGGGAATAACCCTATAAATTATAATGGCATAATGAATGAAATAAAGTTAATGGATTATTATAATAATAATAATAATAAATTGTATGTGGATAACAATGATGTATGTTATAAATATGTTCGTTATATATATGATGATGGAGGTTGAAATTAAAATGAGTGTATGGACATTGTTAAATATTGTAAATTTTGGTAATGACCTTGCAGATTGGGACATATGAAGTGTGAAACAATTGAACAGTTATTGACGAATAATTTGTAAATAATGTAGTGAATTCAGTTGTGTATTATGAAATGTTAGGTAAATAATGTGTATATGTAGTAGAAAATGTTGTGATAAGAATAATAATATTATTAATATTTTGCAGTCTAAATAAATAAATAAAAATGATTATGAAGACAATAAATAATGATTTTTAAATTTTTGGTAATAATCGAAATATGTTGTGTTTTAAGAATAAATTGAAGTAAATAATTTGAGATGTTTAAATATTGTGATTGAATGTTATATGTTTAAAATTTTATAATGAATTTAAATTATTTGATGAGAGTTCAATTTGATAATAATTAATGAATAAATAAATGTTAAATGGTTTAGTTTGTGGAATATCATAATGGTTAAAAATATAGATTAATAATAAATTTGGAAATTTTGAAAATCTAATTGCAGCAAAGGATAAATAATGAAATACTGATATATAAAAGAGTTAATGAAAAGTTTTAAACAATAATGTTTATAAGTTTTATATAAATTATATAAAAGAGAATTGTTTGTTTAATGTATGCTAATAATCAAGGTTAATGTCTATTTGTGTATTATGTTATATTATCTTATTATACAAGATGTGTGGGGATAATTTTGGGGGGGTAGATTGGTGCTCAATGAAGTGTTAGAACAGTGGAGTGTGGAACTGCAATAGTTGAAAGTTTAGTTATCATTCTAATTAATTAGTTATTAAGTTGCTGTTGCTGGGGTGGCATGTGCCCCAGTAGATAGCGGAAAGTGTTGGGGGTAACCGAGAGTGTTACCTCCATCGGAGGCCAACATGGCGAAAATGCACGGCACACCCTTTTGTACAATTTTAAATTGTAACTTGATAAATTGCCGTGCTGTGCAAATTAATGATGACGAGTACATGCCTGAAGGAAGAGATGATTTCCCCGACTTTTCGGGCGATTACTGCCTTACCAGCACTAATCGTGGATTTGGCTAGCGGTCAGCTGTGGCCATACCAAGTCCCTTGACCATAGCTGGCTTGAAATTGGTCTATATTAGAAATTAATGGGGGGCGAACATTAGGGGAAATCCCGGCACTATGGAACAGCGGCTACCACTCTGCCCACTTGGGGGCAGCAAAGCCAGGTGGTAGACCCGCATTAAGGGCGTTTAACTATAGAACAGAGATATGTTGATATCTGAACCTTTTAAAATGTAACGCAGAAGCAAGGACACGGAGATGTCAAATTCCTCCAAAATTTCAGTCCTTGTGGACGCAACTGGACGCCACAGTCCAGAGGGGGGTCATAGTGTGTGTGGCAGGGAGGTTATCTAGGGGGGTAACGAATTAGAAATTTGTTGTATTTTAATAATGATGACTCGCTACTAAATAATTTTGTTTTAATTTGAAAAATACATGCACTACATACTTCCTATATTGTGTTTATTATGTTTTATTGTGTTAATTGCATGTAGTATGTTAGGAATAAGGATTATAAAAATATAATAATATGTTTTCAATGTGTTTATAGATTTTAAAATAACATAAAATAAAGTTGTGATAGTTAAAATTTTCAATGGGTTGCAAAAGATAGAAGTTGGGTGATAGTAATTGTTGAAGTAAAACATTTGAGTCAGTCCAAGTTGAAAAATATTGAGGTATTAAAGAGAATGAGAGATGAAAATAATGTAATGTTGTTTTGAGTTAATGTATGTTATAGAATTTTGAGAAGTATTGATGTTGACACAGTAGATATGGTTAATATATGTAAAGTAATGAGTGATATATTGATGTTATTAATTAATGTTGTTATTTTGTTGAAGTTGTAGTGAGGTAATGAGATTGAGATTTTGGGGATGGCAATTTTGTAGTAGAGGGTAGTGTAATGTGGGAGTCCGCAACATAATGATAAGTTGGGACGGGATGGGATCGATTTGGTGGAGACGGGGTTGCCTTAGGTAGAATCCAGGAACCAGATAAGGGAAATGAGCTTTTGGGGGGGGGGGAAACACTTATCCTAAGTACAAAGGGTTAGAGAGTGTTTTTTTTTATATAGAGAGAGAAGGTGGCGAATTGGGTTAAAGTAGTAAGTAGTTAGAGGTAGAGAAGGGTTAGTAGATTTTTTGGTAGAGAGGGGTGTCATACTAGTTAAAGATTTTGTAAGGGAGCGTTAGAGTAATAAAAGGGGTAAGATTATGGGGAAATGCCAAGTTGATAAAGTGAATTATAATGAATAATGTAGAATCACCCAAATTAATGAAAGGGAATAATAAATGAAAGGTTATGTAAAAAAAAAAAAAAAAATTTTTGAGAACGAATTAAGAAAAGTTAAATTGAGATTAAAATGTAATTTTTATGATTTTATATGCAAATTTAATGATGTAAAGTGTGTAAATTTTCAAATATAAATTGTTTATTTTAAGATAATTATAATAATGTGAATTAGGAATGTACTATGTTTTCTTATGTTATATTGTGTTTGTTAGTGTAAGAGAATTTTATGAATTTAAATATTTTAAATGTAAATTGGGGATGACAGAGATGTATAATATGGTAATGGGAAATGTTTATTTAAATTCTGATGGGAATCAGGGCAATAATTTTGAATTTTGGGGATTTTAAAGTTAATAAGAGAAAGTAGATCGAATGAGATTATGGAATTTTAAAATGGGTATCATGTTGTTGTTAGGTATTCTGATATATGTTAGAAGTAAGTAAAAAACAAAACCAGTGCTTCTTAGCGCAAACCAGCACCGCTAGGGGGAAACAGATCAGTTGGGGATATGGTGTTGTATAAGGCCACTAGTTGATATTTGATTTGTTGTTTCAGTGTCTGGTGATGCTGTGGCGGCGGACCTGAGCTGGCCAGCGCGTCAGAGCAGGGGCGTTAAGTATCTCTCTGACTCTACGGTGTTGGGATCTCGAGAGAGAGAAGTCCAGTATTGTCATTCAGGTGCAGTCACAGTCACCGGACCAAGGGTGAGTTGATTATTTTTTTTGTAAACCATACAGGGGGTTGTGGCGACATATCCTGGCTGATCCCTTTGGCAAGTATGAATGTGTCAATGAGATTTTTTATGCTTCGGCATAAAATATCTCATTGAGGGGGTATTGTAACGGGGCATTTTGGGCCTATTTTGAGGTAATATAGAGAAATTTGTATTTTTTTTAATAAAACTAATAACATTTTTTTACTATGATAGGGACAAACGTAAACAAAGGTAAATTCAGTGGTAGCGATGGTAGCGACAGTGGCAGCACTGCTGGTGACATTATAAAGTGAAAATTATTCAGTAATATTTTATAAAACGAGTAAACAAGCTGGAATTGTGCCAAGGTCAACCAGTGACACACAAAACAGCGTAAACAAATTATGTAACGGAACATCAGGCGATGTTATGTCAGCGCCTTACATAACGAAGAATGTAGGTGTGTCAACGCCAGCAGCTTTGTCAGACACACAGAGAACAAAGTTTAGTCGGCCAATAACAACTACCAGTGACGGACGCATAAAAAACTGTCGCGTCCGCCGGCTCGCCGGTTAGGTGAAGTTTAAGTCACCCGCACTTAGAATGTGAATACAGCAAGTGTAAAGTTTTATAAAATGTAAAAATAACAATTTCAAATTTTCTCAGAGTGAATTAAAAATCTAAAACATGTAAATTCAGTGCAGACCACGGAATAATCTACGTAGTGCGCGTAGAACAATGTGACGACTCGAATGAACAGATAAGTAACAAATGGGGTAGAACAACATTTTAACAAGGGTTAAACCAAATTGCAGTACTGTTAATTTTTGTTGAACTGAGATCACACTTAAGGGATTGGGGCATGTATGAATGCGTGTGTGAATAAAAATGAAGAAAAAAAAGAAATAGAAGGCTGGTTTACGTTTTAAAATTAATCTTAGGTTTAATTATATTCAATTAAACAAATTATATTCAACTTAATCCATTATAATCCATTTTATGTTTATATTTTACTTGTTGGGAACAAAAATGTAAAAGAGGGAGAAAAGAATAATTTGTTTGATAAAATTGAAATACCAATAAATTTTAGATCATGGGAAACAAAATAAAGCTTTCTTTATTTTGAACAACCAATTCTGATCTCCTGTTCGCCGAAAAGGACCCGAAAAATGGTAAGTACACAGATTTTTTCATGCGTAGTTGGCAAACTTTAAAGATGACGTCTGAGAGAAATAGACGTTAACCAGTGTTTATGTGAAATTAAAAAATTAAAGTAATAAAATTATAGTACAATTGGCGCCCGAACAGGGACATTTATATAAAACATATTTTTTTATATAAATATAGGCCTACTTGGGAGAACAGAATGGTTGTTTAAGGTAACTAAAAAATGTGTAAACATAAGTAGTAAGGTTATAATGTGATTGATAGATATGTATTATAAATAAGTAAGAATTAAATAAAAATGATGAATACTAATGAAAATATTAACAATGAAGTCAGCTTATCTGACAGTCAGATAGATATGTTAACAAGATTGTATGATATGATGTACAATAGTTTAGAAAAACAAGACAGCATGTATAACGCTTTAGAAAAACAAGATAGTAATTTTAGAGAATTGAATGACAAATTTGACAAACAAAGTAGGGAGTTCAGTGAATTGAATAACAAATTTGACAAACAAAGTAGGGAGTTCAGTGAGAAATTAGATATACAGAGCAATTTTAATAAAAAAGTAGAAGAACAGAATATTCAGTTTCGACAAAGTATTAGCATGAAATTTGATGAACTTAAAACAGAAATTAATAAAGTACAAATCAATTGTGAGAGTAACTATAACAAATTGAAATATGAATTAAATGAAACTTTGAGTAATTCAGTAAAAACTATGAATAACAGAGTTGACAAAATAGAGAGTAATGTGGGGGAAAAATTTGATAAACAAAGACAAAAGGTAATTGAAAATTTTGAATGTAAAACAGAGGATAATTATAATGATATGGGTAAAAACGTAGTAGTAGAAAGTGAGTTAATAAATGATAACAATAATGTTGAAAATAATGAGAATAATAGTAATGTATTTGAAGAATTAGTATCGGAGGTCGATACGATGAAAATAAGTAATGAAAATACTGATGAATGTGTAGAATGTGATTATGAGATGTTAATGTGTGTTAATGAGTTAGAACTAGAGTGGAAAAATAGTATAGTGATAGAATGTGGGCAGAGGGTAAATTTTTCCATTAATTTTTCTGAACCAGAGTGTTCACAAATGTTGTTTTTGAAGGGCAAGAGACCCGTATTGGTAGATGAATTGAAGTGTATATTGATGTTGTATAATGTTGTACCCTCTGTCTGTAATAATTGTGAGAGTGTGATGTGGTGTTATGAAGAGAGAGATTTGTGTATTGAGAGAGAGATAGAATTATATAAGTTAAAAAGAAATTATGATGATTTGAGAAAAAGATTAGAAGGGGTGAAAATGAACCATATAAAATACTTACCTGTCGAAAGAGAGATAGGGAATTATTTTGATAATATTTTTATAAACGATAATGACTTACCTGACGTAATAGTGGAAGAATATAAAAATGATAAAACAACTTACCTGACGTTGACCAATAATACTGATGGAGACTGGACAATAATAACTTATGTTGACAAGGTTTATGAAATATTAATAGGGAATAACCCTATAAATTATAATGGCATAATGAATGAAATAAAGTTAATGGATTATTATAATAATAATAATAATAAATTGTATGTGGATAACAATGATGTATGTTATAAATATGTTCGTTATATATATGATGATGGAGGTTGAAATTAAAATGAGTGTATGGACATTGTTAAATATTGTAAATTTTGGTAATGACCTTGCAGATTGGGACATATGAAGTGTGAAACAATTGAACAGTTATTGACGAATAATTTGTAAATAATGTAGTGAATTCAGTTGTGTATTATGAAATGTTAGGTAAATAATGTGTATATGCAGTAGAAAATGTTGTGATAAGAATAATAATATTATTAATATTTTGCAGTCTAAATAAATAAATAAAAATGATTATGAAGACAATAAATAATGATTTTTAAATTTTTGGTAATAATCGAAATATGTTGTGTTTTAAGAATCAATTGAAGTAAATAATTTGAGATGTTTAAATATTGTGATTGAATGTTATATGTTTAAAATTTTATAATGAATTTAAATTATTTGATGAGAGTTCAATTTGATAATAATTAATGAATAAATAAATGTTAAATGGTTTAGTTTGTGGAATATCATAATGGTTAAAAATATAGATTAATAATAAATTTGGAAATTTTGAAAATCTAATTGCAGCAAAGGATAAATAATGAAATACTGATATATAAAAGAGTTAATGAAAAGTTTTAAACAATAATGTTTATAAGTTTTATATAAATTATATAAAAGAGAATTGTTTGTTTAATGTATGCTAATAATCAAGGTTAATGTCTATTTGTGTATTATGTTATATTATCTTATTATACAAGATGTGTGGGGATAATTTTGGGGGGGTAGATTGGTGCTCAATGAAGTGTTAGAACAGTGGAGTGTGGAACTGCAATAGTTGAAAGTTTAGTTATCATTCTAATTAATTAGTTATTAAGTTGCTGTTGCTGGGGTGGCATGTGCCCCAGTAGATAGCGGAAAGTGTTGGGGGTAACCGAGAGTGTTACCTCCATCAGAGGCCAACATGGCGAAAATGCACGGCACACCCTTTTGTACAATTTTAAATTGTAACTTGATAAATTGCCGTGCTGTGCAAATTAATGATGACGAGTACATGCCTGAAGGAAGAGATGATTTCCCCGACTTTTCGGGCGATTACTGCCTTACCAGCACTAATCGTGGATTTGGCTAGCGGTCAGCTGTGGCCATACCAAGTCCCTTGACCATAGCTGGCTTGAAATTGGTCTATATTAGAAATTAATGGGGGGCGAACATTAGGGGAAATCCCGGCACTATGGAACAGCGGCTACCACTCTGCCCGCTTGGGGGCAGCAAAGCCAGGTGGTAGACCCGCATTAAGGGCGTTTAACTATAGAACAGAGATATGTTGATATCTGAACCTTTTAAAATGTAACGCAGAAGCAAGGACACGGAGATGTCAAATTCCTCCAAAATTTCAGTCCTTGTGGACGCAACTGGACGCCACAGTCCAGAGGGGGGGTCATAGTGTGTGTGGCAGGGAGGTTATCTAGGGGGGTAACGAATTAGAAATTTGTTGTATTTTAATAATGATGACTCGCTACTAAATAATTTTGTTTTAATTTGAAAAATAGATGCACTACATACTTCCTATATTGTGTTTATTATGTTTTATTGTGTTAATTGCATGTAGTATGTTAGGAATAAGGATTATAAAAATATAATAATATGTTTTCAATGTGTTTATAGATTTTAAAATAACATAAAATAAAGTTGTGATAGTTAAAATTTTCAATGGGTTGCAAAAGATAGAAGTTGGGTGATAGTAATTGTTGAAGTAAAACATTTGAGTCAGTCCAAGTTGAAAAATATTGAGGTATTAAAGAGAATGAGAGATGAAAATAATGTAATGTTGTTTTGAGTTAATGTATGTTATAGAATTTTGAGAAGTATTGATGTTGACACAGTAGGTATGGGTAATATATGTAAAGTAATGAGTGATATATTGATGTTATTAATTAATGTTGTTATTTTGTTGAAGTTGTAGTGAGGTAATGAGATTGAGATTTTGGGGATGGCAATTTTGTAGTAGAGGGTAGTGTAATGTGGGAGTCCGCAACATAATGATAAGTTGGGACGGGATGGGATCGATTTGGTGGAGACGGGGTTGCCTTAGGTAGAATCCAGGAACCAGATAAGGGAAATGAGCTTTTGGGGGGGGGGAACACTTATCCTAAGTACAAAGGGTTAGAGAGTGTTTTTTTTTATATAGAGAGAGAAGGTGGCGAATTGGGTTAAAGTAGTAAGTAGTTAGAGGTAGAGAAGGGTTAGTAGATTTTTTGGTAGAGAGGGGTGTCATACTAGTTAAAGATTTTGTAAGGGACCGTTAGAGTAATAAAAGGGGTAAGATTATGGGGAAATGCCAAGTTGATTGTGAATTATAATGAATAATGTAGAATCACCCAAATTAATGAAAGGGAATAATAAATGAAAGGTTATGTAAAAAAAAAAAAAAAAAAAAAATTTTTGAGAACGAATTAAGAAAAGTTAAATTGAGATTAAAATGTAATTTTTATGATTTTATATGCAAATTTAATTATGTAAAGTGTGTAAATTTTCAAATATAAATTGTTTATTTTAAGATAATAATAATAATGTGAATTAGGAATGTACTATGTTTTCTTATGTTATATTGTGTTTGTTAGTGTAAGAGAATTTTATGAATTTAAATATTTTAAATGCAAATTGGGGATGACAGAGATGTATAATATGGTAATGGGAAATGTTTATTTAAATTCTGATGGGAATCAGGGCAATAATTTTGAATTTTGGGGATTTTAAAGTTAATAAGAGAAAGTAGATCGAATGAGATTATGGAATTTTAAAATGGGTATCATGTTGTTGTTAGGTATTCTGATATATGTTAGAAGTAAGTAAAAAACAAAACCAGTGCTTCTTAGCGCAAACCAGCACCGCTAGGGGGAAACAGATCAGTTGGGGATATGGTGTTGTATAAGGCCACTAGTTGATATTTGATTTGTTGTTTCAGTGTCTGGTGATGCTGTGGCGGCGGACCTGAGCTGGCCAGTGCGTCAGAGCAGGGGCGTTAAGTATCTCTCTGACTCTACGGTGTTGGGATCTCGAGAGAGAAGTCCAGTATTGTCATTCAGGTGCAGTCACAGTCACCGGACCAAGGGTGAGTTGATTATTTTTTTTGTAAACCATACAGGGGGTTGTGGCGACATATCCTGGCTGATCCCTTTGGCAAGTATGAATGTGTCAATGAGATTTTTTATGCTTCGGCATAAAATATCTCATTGAGGGGGTATTGTAACGGGGCATTTTGGGCCTATTTTGAGGTAATATAGAGAAATTTGTATTTTTTTTAATAAAACTAATAACATTTTTTTACTATGATAGGGACAAACGTAAACAAAGGTAAATTCAGTGGTAGCGATGGTAGCGACAGTGGCAGCACTGCTGGTGACATTATAAAGTGAAAATTATTCAGTAATATTTTATAAAACGAGTAAACAAGCTGGAATTGTGCCAAGGTCAACCAGTGACACACAAAACAGCGTAAACAAATTATGTAACGGAACATCAGGCGATGTTATGTCAGCGCCTTACATAACGAAGAATGTAGGTGTGTCAACGCCAGCAGCTTTGTCAGACACACAGAGAACAAAGTTTAGTCGGCCAATAACAACTACCAGTGACGGACGCATAAAAAACTGTCGCGTCCGCCGGCTCGCCGGTTAGGTGAAGTTTAAGTCACCCGCACTTAGAATGTGAATACAGCAAGTGTAAAGTTTTATAAAATGTAAAAATAACAATTTTAAATTTTCTCAGAGTGAATTAAAAATCTAAAACATGTAAATTCAGTGCAGACCACGGAATAATCTACGTAGTGCGCGTAGAACAATGTGACGACTCGAATGAACAGATAAGTAACAAATGGGGTAGAACAACATTTTAACAAGGGTTAAACCAAATTGCAGTACTGTTAATTTTTGTTGAACTGAGATCACACTTAAGGGATTGGGGCATGTATGAATGCGTGTGTGAATAAAAATGAAGAAAAAAAAGAAATAGAAGGCTGGTTTACGTTTTAAAATTAATCTTAGGTTTAATTATATTCAATTAAACAAATTATATTCAACTTAATCCATTATAATCCATTTTATGTTTATATTTTACTTGTTGGGAACAAAAATGTAAAAGAGGGAGAAAAGAATAATTTGTTTGATAAAATTGAAATACCAATAAATTTTAGATCATGGGAAACAAAATAAAGCTTTCTTTATTTTGAACAACCAATTCTGATCTCCTGTTCGCCGAAAAGGACCCGAAAAATGGTAAGTACACAGATTTTTTCATGCGTAGTTGGCAAACTTTAAAGATGACATCTGAGAGAAATAGACGTTAACCAGTGTTTATGTGAAATTAAAAAATTAAAGTAATAAAATTATAGTACAATTGGCGCCCGAACAGGGACATTTATATAAAACATATTTTTTTATATAAATATAGGCCTACTTGGGAGAACAGAATGGTTGTTTAAGGTAACTAAAAAATGTGTAAACATAAGTAGTAAGGTTATAATGTGATTGATAGATATGTATTATAAATAAGTAAGAATTAAATAAAAATGATGAATACTAATGAAAATATTAACAATGAAGTCAGCTTATCTGACAGTCAGATAGATATGTTAACAAGATTGTATGATATGATGTACAATAGTTTAGAAAAACAAGACAGCATGTATAACGCTTTAGAAAAACAAGATAGTAATTTTAGAGAATTGAATGACAAATTTGACAAACAAAGTAGGGAGTTCAGTGAATTGAATAACAAATTTGACAAACAAAGTAGGGAGTTCAGTGAGAAATTAGATATACAGAGCAATTTTAATAAAAAAGTAGAAGAACAGAATATTCAGTTTCGACAAAGTATTAGCATGAAATTTGATGAACTTAAAACAGAAATTAATAAAGTACAAATCAATTGTGAGAGTAACTATAACAAATTGAAATATGAATTAAATGAAACTTTGAGTAATTCAGTAAAAACTATGAATAACAGAGTTGACAAAATAGAGAGTAATGTGGGGGAAAAATTTGATAAACAAAGACAAAAGGTAATTGAAAATTTTGAATGTAAAACAGAGGATAATTATAATGATATGGGTAAAAACGTAGTAGTAGAAAGTGAGTTAATAAATGATAACAATAATGTTGAAAATAATGAGAATAATAGTAATGTATTTGAAGAATTAGTATCGGAGGTCGATACGATGAAAATAAGTAATGAAAATACTGATGAATGTGTAGAATGTGATTATGAGATGTTAATGTGTGTTAATGAGTTAGAACTAGAGTGGAAAAATAGTATAGTGATAGAATGTGGGCAGAGGGTAAATTTTTCCATTAATTTTTCTGAACCAGAGTGTTCACAAATGTTGTTTTTGAAGGGCAAGAGACCCGTATTGGTAGATGAATTGAAGTGTATATTGATGTTGTATAATGTTGTACCCTCTGTCTGTAATAATTGTGAGAGTGTGATGTGGTGTTATGAAGAGAGAGATTTGTGTATTGAGAGAGAGATAGAATTATATAAGTTAAAAAGAAATTATGATGATTTGAGAAAAAGATTAGAAGGGGTGAAAATGAACCATATAAAATACTTACCTGTCGAAAGAGAGATAGGGAATTATTTTGATAATATTTTTATAAACGATAATGACTTACCTGACGTAATAGTGGAAGAATATAAAAATGATAAAACAACTTACCTGACGTTGACCAATAATACTGATGGAGACTGGACAATAATAACTTATGTTGACAAGGTTTATGAAATATTAATAGGGAATAACCCTATAAATTATAATGGCATAATGAATGAAATAAAGTTAATGGATTATTATAATAATAATAATAATAAATTGTATGTGGATAACAATGATGTATGTTATAAATATGTTCGTTATATATATGATGATGGAGGTTGAAATTAAAATGAGTGTATGGACATTGTTAAATATTGTAAATTTTGGTAATGACCTTGCAGATTGGGACATATGAAGTGTGAAACAATTGAACAGTTATTGACGAATAATTTGTAAATAATGTAGTGAATTCAGTTGTGTATTATGAAATGTTAGGTAAATAATGTGTATATGTAGTAGAAAATGTTGTGATAAGAATAATAATATTATTAATATTTTGCAGTCTAAATAAATAAATAAAAATGATTATGAAGACAATAAATAATGATTTTTAAATTTTTGGTAATAATCGAAATATGTTGTGTTTTAAGAATAAATTGAAGTAAATAATTTGAGATGTTTAAATATTGTGATTGAATGTTATATGTTTAAAATTTTATAATGAATTTAAATTATTTGATGAGAGTTCAATTTGATAATAATTAATGAATAAATAAATGTTAAATGGTTTAGTTTGTGGAATATCATAATGGTTAAAAATATAGATTAATAATAAATTTGGAAATTTTGAAAATCTAATTGCAGCAAAGGATAAATAATGAAATACTGATATATAAAAGAGTTAATGAAAAGTTTTAAACAATAATGTTTATAAGTTTTATATAAATTATATAAAAGAGAATTGTTTGTTTAATGTATGCTAATAATCAAGGTTAATGTCTATTTGTGTATTATGTTATATTATCTTATTATACAAGATGTGTGGGGATAATTTTGGGGGGGTAGATTGGTGCTCAATGAAGTGTTAGAACAGTGGAGTGTGGAACTGCAATAGTTGAAAGTTTAGTTATCATTCTAATTAATTAGTTATTAAGTTGCTGTTGCTGGGGTGGCATGTGCCCCAGTAGATAGCGGAAAGTGTTGGGGGTAACCGAGAGTGTTACCTCCATCGGAGGCCAACATGGCGAAAATGCACGGCACACCCTTTTGTACAATTTTAAATTGTAACTTGATAAATTGCCGTGCTGTGCAAATTAATGATGACGAGTACATGCCTGAAGGAAGAGATGATTTCCCCGACTTTTCGGGCGATTACTGCCTTACCAGCACTAATCGTGGATTTGGCTAGCGGTCAGCTGTGGCCATACCAAGTCCCTTGACCATAGCTGGCTTGAAATTGGTCTATATTAGAAATTAATGGGGGGCGAACATTAGGGGAAATCCCGGCACTATGGAACAGCGGCTACCACTCTGCCCACTTGGGGGCAGCAAAGCCAGGTGGTAGACCCGCATTAAGGGCGTTTAACTATAGAACAGAGATATGTTGATATCTGAACCTTTTAAAATGTAACGCAGAAGCAAGGACACGGAGATGTCAAATTCCTCCAAAATTTCAGTCCTTGTGGACGCAACTGGACGCCACAGTCCAGAGGGGGGTCATAGTGTGTGTGGCAGGGAGGTTATCTAGGGGGGTAACGAATTAGAAATTTGTTGTATTTTAATAATGATGACTCGCTACTAAATAATTTTGTTTTAATTTGAAAAATAGATGCACTACATACTTCCTATATTGTGTTTATTATGTTTTATTGTGTTAATTGCATGTAGTATGTTAGGAATAAGGATTATAAAAATATAATAATATGTTTTCAATGTGTTTATAGATTTTAAAATAACATAAAATAAAGTTGTGATAGTTAAAATTTTCAATGGGTTGCAAAAGATAGAAGTTGGGTGATAGTAATTGTTGAAGTAAAACATTTGAGTCAGTCCAAGTTGAAAAATATTGAGGTATTAAAGAGAATGAGAGATGAAAATAATGTAATGTTGTTTTGAGTTAATGTATGTTATAGAATTTTGAGAAGTATTGATGTTGACACAGTAGATATGGTTAATATATGTAAAGTAATGAGTGATATATTGATGTTATTAATTAATGTTGTTATTTTGTTGAAGTTGTAGTGAGGTAATGAGATTGAGATTTTGGGGATGGCAATTTTGTAGTAGAGGGTAGTGTAATGTGGGAGTCCGCAACATAATGATAAGTTGGGACGGGATGGGATCGATTTGGTGGAGACGGGGTTGCCTTAGGTAGAATCCAGGAACCAGATAAGGGAAATGAGCTTTTGGGGGGGGGGAAACACTTATCCTAAGTACAAAGGGTTAGATAGTGTTTTTTTTTATATAGAGAGAGAAGGTGGCGAATTGGGTTAAAGTAGTAAGTAGTTAGAGGTAGAGAAGGGTTAGTAGATTTTTTGGTAGAGAGGGGTGTCATACTAGTTAAAGATTTTGTAAGGGAGCGTTAGAGTAATAAAAGGGGTAAGATTATGGGGAAATGCCAAGTTGATAAAGTGAATTATAATGAATAATGTAGAATCACCCAAATTAATGAAAGGGAATAATAAATGAAAGGTTATGTAAAAAAAAAAAAAAAATTTTTGAGAACGAATTAAGAAAAGTTAAATTGAGATTAAAATGTAATTTTTATGATTTTATATGCAAATTTAATGATGTAAAGTGTGTAAATTTTCAAATATAAATTGTTTATTTTAAGATAATTATAATAATGTGAATTAGGAATGTACTATGTTTTCTTATGTTATATTGTGTTTGTTAGTGTAAGAGAATTTTATGAATTTAAATATTTTAAATGTAAATTGGGGATGACAGAGATGTATAATATGGTAATGGGAAATGTTTATTTAAATTCTGATGGGAATCAGGGCAATAATTTTGAATTTTGGGGATTTTAAAGTTAATAAGAGAAAGTAGATCGAATGAGATTATGGAATTTTAAAATGGGTATCATGTTGTTGTTAGGTATTCTGATATATGTTAGAAGTAAGTAAAAAACAAAACCAGTGCTTCTTAGCGCAAACCAGCACCGCTAGGGGGAAACAGATCAGTTGGGGATATGGTGTTGTATAAGGCCACTAGTTGATATTTGATTTGTTGTTTCAGTGTCTGGTGATGCTGTGGCGGCGGACCTGAGCTGGCCAGCGCGTCAGAGCAGGGGCGTTAAGTATCTCTCTGACTCTACGGTGTTGGGATCTCGAGAGAGAGAAGTCCAGTATTGTCATTCAGGTGCAGTCACAGTCACCGGACCAAGGGTGAGTTGATTATTTTTTTTGTAAACCATAAAGGGGGTTGTGGCGACATATCCTGGCTGATCCCTTTGGCAAGTATGAATGTGTCAATGAGATTTTTTCTGCTTCGGCATAAAATATCTCATTGAGGGGGTATTGTAACGGGGCATTTTGGGCCTATTTTGAGGTAATATAGAGAAATTTGTATTTTTTTTAATAAAACTAATAACATTTTTTTACTATGATAGGGACAAACGTAAACAAAGGTAAATTCAGTGGTAGCGATGGTAGCGACAGTGGCAGCACTGCTGGTGACATTATAAAGTGAAAATTATTCAGTAATATTTTATAAAACGAGTAAACAAGCTGGAATTGTGCCAAGGTCAACCAGTGACACACAAAACAGCGTAAACAAATTATGTAACGGAACATCAGGCGATGTTATGTCAGCACCTTACATAACGAAGAATGTAGGTGTGTCAACGCCAGCAGCTTTGTCAGACACACAGAGAACAAAGTTTAGTCGGCCAATAACAACTACCAGTGACGGACGCATAAAAAACTGTCGCGTCCGCCGGCTCGCCGGTTAGGTGAAGTTTAAGTCACCCGCACTTAGAATGTGAATACAGCAAGTGTAAAGTTTTATAAAATGTAAAAATAACAATTTTAAATTTTCTCAGAGTGAATTAAAAATCTAAAACATGTAAATTCAGTGCAGACCACGGAATAATCTACGTAGTGCGCGTAGAACAATGTGATGACTCGAATGAACAGATAAGTAACAAATGGGGTAGAACAACATTTTAACAAGGGTTAAACCAAATTGCAGTACTGTTAATTTTTGTTGAACTGAGATCACACTTAAGGGATTGGGGCATGTATGAATGCGTGTGTGAATAAAAATGAAGAAAAAAAAGAAATAGAAGGCTGGTTTACGTTTTAAAATTAATCTTAGGTTTAATTATATTCAATTAAACAAATTATATTCAACTTAATCCATTATAATCCATTTTATGTTTATATTTTACTTGTTGGGAACAAAAATGTAAAAGAGGGAGAAAAGAATAATTTGTTTGATAAAATTGAAATACCAATAAATTTTAGATCATGGGAAACAAAATAAAGCTTTCTTTATTTTGAACAACCAATTCTGATCTCCTGTTCGCCGAAAAGGACCCGAAAAATGGTAAGTACACAGATTTTTTCATGCGTAGTTGGCAAACTTTAAAGATGACGTCTGAGAGAAATAGACGTTAACCAGTGTTTATGTGAAATTAAAAAATTAAAGTAATAAAATTATAGTACAATTGGCGCCCGAACAGGGACATTTATATAAAACATATTTTTTTATATAAATATAGGCCTACTTGGGAGAACAGAATGGTTGTTTAAGGTAACTAAAAAATGTGTAAACATAAGTAGTAAGGTTATAATGTGATTGATAGATATGTATTATAAATAAGTAAGAATTAAATAAAAATGATGAATACTAATGAAAATATTAACAATGAAGTCAGCTTATCTGACAGTCAGATAGATATGTTAACAAGATTGTATGATATGATGTACAATAGTTTAGAAAAACAAGACAGCATGTATAACGCTTTAGAAAAACAAGATAGTAATTTTAGAGAATTGAATGACAAATTTGACAAACAAAGTAGGGAGTTCAGTGAATTGAATAACAAATTTGACAAACAAAGTAGGGAGTTCAGTGAGAAATTAGATATACAGAGCAATTTTAATAAAAAAGTAGAAGAACAGAATATTCAGTTTCGACAAAGTATTAGCATGAAATTTGATGAACTTAAAACAGAAATTAATAAAGTACAAATCAATTGTGAGAGTAACTATAACAAATTGAAATATGAATTAAATGAAACTTTGAGTAATTCAGTAAAAACTATGAATAACAGAGTTGACAAAATAGAGAGTAATGTGGGGGAAAAATTTGATAAACAAAGACAAAAGGTAATTGAAAATTTTGAATGTAAAACAGAGGATAATTATAATGATATGGGTAAAAACGTAGTAGTAGAAAGTGAGTTAATAAATGATAACAATAATGTTGAAAATAATGAGAATAATAGTAATGTATTTGAAGAATTAGTATCGGAGGTCGATACGATGAAAATAAGTAATGAAAATACTGATGAATGTGTAGAATGTGATTATGAGATGTTAATGTGTGTTAATGAGTTAGAACTAGAGTGGAAAAATAGTATAGTGATAGAATGTGGGCAGAGGGTAAATTTTTCCATTAATTTTTCTGAACCAGAGTGTTCACAAATGTTGTTTTTGAAGGGCAAGAGACCCGTATTGGTAGATGAATTGAAGTGTATATTGATGTTGTATAATGTTGTACCCTCTGTCTGTAATAATTGTGAGAGTGTGATGTGGTGTTATGAAGAGAGAGATTTGTGTATTGAGAGAGAGATAGAATTATATAAGTTAAAAAGAAATTATGATGATTTGAGAAAAAGATTAGAAGGGGTGAAAATGAACCATATAAAATACTTACCTGTCGAAAGAGAGATAGGGAATTATTTTGATAATATTTTTATAAACGATAATGACTTACCTGACGTAATAGTGGAAGAATATAAAAATGATAAAACAACTTACCTGACGTTGACCAATAATACTGATGGAGACTGGACAATAATAACTTATGTTGACAAGGTTTATGAAATATTAATAGGGAATAACCCTATAAATTATAATGGCATAATGAATGAAATAAAGTTAATGGATTATTATAATAATAATAATAATAAATTGTATGTGGATAACAATGATGTATGTTATAAATATGTTCGTTATATATATGATGATGGAGGTTGAAATTAAAATGAGTGTATGGACATTGTTAAATATTGTAAATTTTGGTAATGACCTTGCAGATTGGGACATATGAAGTGTGAAACAATTGAACAGTTATTGACGAATAATTTGTAAATAATGTAGTGAATTCAGTTGTGTATTATGAAATGTTAGGTAAATAATGTGTATATGTAGTAGAAAATGTTGTGATAAGAATAATAATATTATTAATATTTTGCAGTCTAAATAAATAAATAAAAATGATTATGAAGACAATAAATAATGATTTTTAAATTTTTGGTAATAATCGAAATATGTTGTGTTTTAAGAATAAATTGAAGTAAATAATTTGAGATGTTTAAATATTGTGATTGAATGTTATATGTTTAAAATTTTATAATGAATTTAAATTATTTGATGAGAGTTCAATTTGATAATAATTAATGAATAAATAAATGTTAAATGGTTTAGTTTGTGGAATATCATAATGGTTAAAAATATAGATTAATAATAAATTTGGAAATTTTGAAAATCTAATTGCAGCAAAGGATAAATAATGAAATACTGATATATAAAAGAGTTAATGAAAAGTTTTAAACAATAATGTTTATAAGTTTTATATAAATTATATAAAAGAGAATTGTTTGTTTAATGTATGCTAATAATCAAGGTTAATGTCTATTTGTGTATTATGTTATATTATCTTATTATACAAGATGTGTGGGGATAATTTTGGGGGGGTAGATTGGTGCTCAATGAAGTGTTAGAACAGTGGAGTGTGGAACTGCAATAGTTGAAAGTTTAGTTATCATTCTAATTAATTAGTTATTAAGTTGCTGTTGCTGGGGTGGCATGTGCCCCAGTAGATAGCGGAAAGTGTTGGGGGTAACCGAGAGTGTTACCTCCATCGGAGGCCAACATGGCGAAAATGCACGGCACACCCTTTTGTACAATTTTAAATTGTAACTTGATAAATTGCCGTGCTGTGCAAATTAATGATGACGAGTACATGCCTGAAGGAAGAGATGATTTCCCCGACTTTTCGGGCGATTACTGCCTTACCAGCACTAATCGTGGATTTGGCTAGCGGTCAGCTGTGGCCATACCAAGTCCCTTGACCATAGCTGGCTTGAAATTGGTCTATATTAGAAATTAATGGGGGGCGAACATTAGGGGAAATCCCGGCACTATGGAACAGCGGCTACCACTCTGCCCACTTGGGGGCAGCAAAGCCAGGTGGTAGACCCGCATTAAGGGCGTTTAACTATAGAACAGAGATATGTTGATATCTGAACCTTTTAAAATGTAACGCAGAAGCAAGGACACGGAGATGTCAAATTCCTCCAAAATTTCAGTCCTTGTGGATGCAACTGGACGCCACAGTCCAGAGGGGGGTCATAGTGTGTGTGGCAGGGAGGTTATCTAGGGGGGTAACGAATTAGAAATTTGTTGTATTTTAATAATGATGACTCGCTACTAAATAATTTTGTTTTAATTTGAAAAATAGATGCACTACATACTTCCTATATTGTGTTTATTATGTTTTATTGTGTTAATTGCATGTAGTATGTTAGGAATAAGGATTATAAAAATATAATAATATGTTTTCAATGTGTTTATAGATTTTAAAATAACATAAAATAAAGTTGTGATAGTTAAAATTTTCAATGGGTTGCAAAAGATAGAAGTTGGGTGATAGTAATTGTTGAAGTAAAACATTTGAGTCAGTCCAAGTTGAAAAATATTGAGGTATTAAAGAGAATGAGAGATGAAAATAATGTAATGTTGTTTTGAGTTAATGTATGTTATAGAATTTTGAGAAGTATTGATGTTGACACAGTAGATATGGTTAATATATGTAAAGTAATGAGTGATATATTGATGTTATTAATTAATGTTGTTATTTTGTTGAAGTTGTAGTGAGGTAATGAGATTGAGATTTTGGGGATGGCAATTTTGTAGTAGAGGGTAGTGTAATGTGGGAGTCCGCAACATAATGATAAGTTGGGACGGGATGGGATCGATTTGGTGGAGACGGGGTTGCCTTAGGTAGAATCCAGGAACCAGATAAGGGAAATGAGCTTTTGGGGGGGGGAAACACTTATCCTAAGTACAAAGGGTTAGAGAGTGTTTTTTTTTATATAGAGAGAGAAGGTGGCGAATTGGGTTAAAGTAGTAAGTAGTTAGAGGTAGAGAAGGGTTAGTAGATTTTTTGGTAGAGAGGGGTGTCATACTAGTTAAAGATTTTGTAAGGGAGCGTTAGAGTAATAAAAGGGGTAAGATTATGGGGAAATGCCAAGTTGATAAAGTGAATTATAATGAATAATGTAGAATCACCCAAATTAATGAAAGGGAATAATAAATGAAAGGTTATGTAAAAAAAAAAAAAAAATTTTTGAGAACGAATTAAGAAAAGTTAAATTGAGATTAAAATGTAATTTTTATGATTTTATATGCAAATTTAATGATGTAAAGTGTGTAAATTTTCAAATATAAATTGTTTATTTTAAGATAATTATAATAATGTGAATTAGGAATGTACTATGTTTTCTTATGTTATATTGTGTTTGTTAGTGTAAGAGAATTTTATGAATTTAAATATTTTAAATGTAAATTGGGGATGACAGAGATGTATAATATGGTAATGGGAAATGTTTATTTAAATTCTGATGGGAATCAGGGCAATAATTTTGAATTTTGGGGATTTTAAAGTTAATAAGAGAAAGTAGATCGAATGAGATTATGGAATTTTAAAATGGGTATCATGTTGTTGTTAGGTATTCTGATATATGTTAGAAGTAAGTAAAAAACAAAACCAGTGCTTCTTAGCGCAAACCAGCACCGCTAGGGGGAAACAGATCAGTTGGGGATATGGTGTTGTATAAGGCCACTAGTTGATATTTGATTTGTTGTTTCAGTGTCTGGTGATGCTGTGGCGGCGGACCTGAGCTGGCCAGCGCGTCAGAGCAGGGGCGTTAAGTATCTCTCTGACTCTACGGTGTTGGGATCTCGAGAGAGAGAAGTCCAGTATTGTCATTCAGGTGCAGTCACAGTCACCGGACCAAGGGTGAGTTGATTATTTTTTTTGTAAACCATACAGGGGGTTGTGGTGACATATCCTGGCTGATCCCTTTGGCAAGTATGAATGTGTCAATGAGATTTTTTATGCTTCGGCATAAAATATCTCATTGAGGGGGTATTGTAACGGGGCATTTTGGGCCTATTTTGAGGTAATATAGAGAAATTTGTATTTTTTTTAATAAAACTAATAACATTTTTTTACTATGATAGGGACAAACGTAAACAAAGGTAAATTCAGTGGTAGCGATGGTAGCGACAGTGGCAGCACTGCTGGTGACATTATAAAGTGAAAATTATTCAGTAATATTTTATAAAATGAGTAAACAAGCTGGAATTGTGCCAAGGTCAACCAGTGACACACAAAACAGCGTAAACAAATTATGTAACGGAACATCAGGCGATGTTATGTCAGCGCCTTACATAACGAAGAATGTAGGTGTGTCAACGCCAGCAGCTTTGTCAGACACACAGAGAACAAAGTTTAGTCGGCCAATAACAACTACCAGTGACGGACGCATAAAAAACTGTCGCGTCCGCCGGCTCGCCGGTTAGGTGAAGTTTAAGTCACCCGCACTTAGAATGTGAATACAGCAAGTGTAAAGTTTTATAAAATGTAAAAATAACAATTTTAAATTTTCTCAGAGTGAATTAAAAATCTAAAACATGTAAATTCAGTGCAGACCACGGAATAATCTACGTAGTGCGCGTAGAACAATGTGACGACTCGAATGAACAGATAAGTAACAAATGGGGTAGAACAACATTTTAACAAGGGTTAAACCAAATTGCAGTACTGTTAATTTTTGTTGAACTGAGATCACACTTAAGGGATTGGGGCATGTATGAATGCGTGTGTGAATAAAAATGAAGAAAAAAAAGAAATAGAAGGCTGGTTTACGTTTTAAAATTAATCTTAGGTTTAATTATATTCAATTAAACAAATTATATTCAACTTAATCCATTATAATCCATTTTATGTTTATATTTTACTTGTTGGGAACAAAAATGTAAAAGAGGGAGAAAAGAATAATTTGTTTGATAAAATTGAAATACCAATAAATTTTAGATCATGGGAAACAAAATAAAGCTTTCTTTATTTTGAACAACCAATTCTGATCTCCTGTTCGCCGAAAAGGACCCGAAAAATGGTAAGTACACAGATTTTTTCATGGGTAGTTGGCAAACTTTAAAGATGACGTCTGAGAGAAATAGACGTTAACCAGTGTTTATGTGAAATTAAAAAATTAAAGTAATAAAATTATAGTACAATTGGCGCCCGAACAGGGACATTTATATAAAACATATTTTTTTATATAAATATAGGCCTACTTGGGAGAACAGAATGGTTGTTTAAGGTAACTAAAAAATGTGTAAACATAAGTAGTAAGGTTATAATATGATTGATAGATATGTATTATAAATAAGTAAGAATTAAATAAAAATGATGAATACTAATGAAAATATTAACAATGAAGTCAGCTTATCTGACAGTCAGATAGATATGTTAACAAGATTGTATGATATGATGTACAATAGTTTAGAAAAACAAGACAGCATGTATAACGCTTTAGATAAACAAGATAGTAATTTTAGAGAATTGAATGACAAATTTGACAAACAAAGTAGGGAGTTCAGTGAATTGAATAACAAATTTGACAAACAAAGTAGGGAGTTCAGTGAGAAATTAGATATACAGAGCAATTTTAATAAAAAAGTAGAAGAACAGAATATTCAGTTTCGACAAAGTATTAGCATGAAATTTGATGAACTTAAAACAGAAATTAATAAAGTACAAATCAATTGTGAGAGTAACTATAACAAATTGAAATATGAATTGAATGAAACTTTGAGTAATTCAGTAAAAACTATGAATAACAGAGTTGACAAAATAGAGAGTAATGTGGGGGAAAAATTTGATAAACAAAGACAAAAGGTAATTGAAAATTTTGAATGTAAAACAGAGGATAATTATAATGATATGGGTAAAAACGTAGTAGTAGAAAGTGAGTTAATAAATGATAACAATAATGTTGAAAATAATGAGAATAATAGTAATGTATTTGAAGAATTAGTATCGGAGGTCGATACGATGAAAATAAGTAATGAAAATACTGATGAATGTGTAGAATGTGATTATGAGATATTAATGTGTGTTAATGAGTTAGAACGAGAGTGGAAAAATAGTATAGTGATAGAATGTGGGCAGAGGGTAAATTTTTCCATTAATTTTTCTGAACCAGAGTGTTCACAAATGTTGTTTTTGAAGGGCAAGAGACCCGTATTGGTAGATGAATTGAAGTGTATATTGATGTTGTATAATGTTGTACCCTCTGTCTGTAATAATTGTGAGAGTGTGATGTGGTGTTATGAAGAGAGAGATTTGTGTATTGAGAGAGAGATAGAATTATATAAGTTAAAAAGAAATTATGATGATTTGAGAAAAAGATTAGAAGGGGTGAAAATGAACCATATAAAATACTTACCTGTCGAAAGAGAGATAGGGAATTATTTTGATAATATTTTTATAAACGATAATGACTTACCTGACGTAATAGTGGAAGAATATAAAAATGATAAAACAACTTACCTGACGTTGACCAATAATACTGATGGAGACTGGACAATAATAACTTATGTTGACAAGGTTTATGAAATATTAATAGGGAATAACCCTATAAATTATAATGGCATAATGAATGAAATAAAGTTAATGGATTATTATAATAATAATAATAATAAATTGTATGTGGATAACAATGATGTATGTTATAAATATGTTCGTTATATATATGATGATGGAGGTTGAAATTAAAATGAGTGTATGGACATTGTTAAATATTGTAAATTTTGGTAATGACCTTGCAGATTGGGACATATGAAGTGTGAAACAATTGAACAGTTATTGACGAATAATTTGTAAATAATGTAGTGAATTCAGTTGTGTATTATGAAATGTTAGGTAAATAATGTGTATATGTAGTAGAAAATGTTGTGATAAGAATAATAATATTATTAATATTTTGCAGTCTAAATAAATAAATAAAAATGATTATGAAGACAATAAATAATTATTTTTAAATTTTTGGTAATAATCGAAATATGTTGTGTTTTAAGAATCAATTGAAGTAAATAATTTGAGATGTTTAAATATTGTGATTGAATGTTATATGTTTAAAATTTTATAATGAATTTAAATTATTTGATGAGAGTTCAATTTGATAATAATTAATGAATAAATAAATGTTAAATGGTTTAGTTTGTGGAATATCATAATGGTTAAAAATATAGATTAATAATAAATTTGGAAATTTTGAAAATCTAATTGCAGCAAAGGATAAATAATGAAATACTGATATATAAAAGAGTTAATGAAAAGTTTTAAACAATAATGTTTATAAGTTTTATATAAATTATATAAAAGAGAATTGTTTGTTTAATGTATGCTAATAATCAAGGTTAATGTCTATTTGTGTATTATGTTATATTATCTTATTATACAAGATGTGTGGGGATAATTTTGGGGGGGGTAGATTGGTGCTCAATGAAGTGTTAGAACAGTGGAGTGTGGAACTGCAATAGTTGAAAGTTTAGTTATCATTCTAATTAATTAGTTATTAAGTTGCTGTTGCTGGGGTGGCATGTGCCCCAGTAGATAGCGGAAAGTGTTGGGGGTAACCGAGAGTGTTACCTCCATCGGAGGCCAACATGGCGAAAATGCACGGCACACCCTTTTGTACAATTTTAAATTGTAACTTGATAAATTGCCGTGCTGTGCAAATTAATGATGACGAGTACATGCCTGAAGGAAGAGATGATTTCCCCGACTTTTCGGGCGATTACTGCCTTACCAGCACTAATCGTGGATTTGGCTAGCGGTCAGCTGTGGCCATACCAAGTCCCTTGACCATAGCTGGCTTGAAATTGGTCTATATTAGAAATTAATGGGGGGCGAACATTAGGGGAAATCCCGGCACTATGGAACAGCGGCTACCACTCTGCCCGCTTGGGGGCAGCAAAGCCAGGTGGTAGACCCGCATTAAGGGCGTTTAACTATAGAACAGAGATATGTTGATATCTGAACCTTTTAAAATGTAACGCAGAAGCAAGGACACGGAGATGTCAAATTCCTCCAAAATTTCAGTCCTTGTGGACGCAACTGGACGCCACAGTCCAGAGGGGGGTCATAGTGTGTGTGGCAGGGAGGTTATCTAGGGGGGTAACGAATTAGAAATTTGTTGTATTTTAATAATGATGACTCGCTACTAAATAATTTTGTTTTAATTTGAAAAATAGATGCACTACATACTTCCTATATTGTGTTTATTATGTTTTATTGTGTTAATTGCATGTAGTATGTTAGGAATAAGGATTATAAAAATATAATAATATGTTTTCAATGTGTTTATAGATTTTAAAATAACATAAAATAAAGTTGTGATAGTTAAAATTTTCAATGGGTTGCAAAAGATAGAAGTTGGGTGATAGTAATTGTTGAAGTAAAACATTTGAGTCAGTCCAAGTTGAAAAATATTGAGGTATTAAAGAGAATGAGAGATGAAAATAATGTAATGTTGTTTTGAGTTAATGTATGTTATAGAATTTTGAGAAGTATTGATGTTGACACAGTAGATATGGGTAATATATGTAAAGTAATGAGTGATATATTGATGTTATTAATTAATGTTGTTATTTTGTTGAAGTTGTAGTGAGGTAATGAGATTGAGATTTTGGGGATGGCAATTTTGTAGTAGAGGGTAGTGTAATGTGGGAGTCCGCAACATAATGATAAGTTGGGACGGGATGGGATCGATTTGGTGGAGACGGGGTTGCCTTAGGTAGAATCCAGGAACCAGATAAGGGAAATGAGCTTTTGGGGGGGGGGAAACACTTATCCTAAGCACAAAGGGTTAGAGAGTGTTTTTTTTTATATAGAGAGAGAAGGTGGCGAATTGGGTTAAAGTAGTAAGTAGTTAGAGGTAGAGAAGGGTTAGTAGATTTTTTGGTAGAGAGGGGTGTCATACTAGTTAAAGATTTTGTAAGGGAGCGTTAGAGTAATAAAAGGGGTAAGATTATGGGGAAATGCCAAGTTGATAAAGTGAATTATAATGAATAATGTAGAATCACCCAAATTAATGAAAGGGAATAATAAATGAAAGGTTATGTAAAAAAAAAAAAAAAAAAAATTTTTGAGAACGAATTAAGAAAAGTTAAATTGAGATTAAAATGTAATTTTTATGATTTTATATGCAAATTTAATGATGTAAAGTGTGTAAATTTTCAAATATAAATTGTTTATTTTAAGATAATAATAATAATGTGAATTAGGAATGTACTACGTTTTCTTATGTTATATTGTGTTTGTTAGTGTAAGAGAATTTTATGAATTTAAATATTTTAAATGCAAATTGGGGATGACAGAGATGTATAATATGGTAATGGGAAATGTTTATTTAAATTCTGATGGGAATCAGGGCAATAATTTTGAATTTTGGGGATTTTAAAGTTAATAAGAGAAAGTAGATCGAATGAGATTATGGAATTTTAAAATGGGTATCATGTTGTTGTTAGGTATTCTGATATATGTTAGAAGTAAGTAAAAAACAAAACCAGTGCTTCTTAGCGCAAACCAGCACCGCTAGGGGGAAACAGATCAGTTGGGGATATGGTGTTGTATAAGGCCACTAGTTGATATTTGATTTGTTGTTTCAGTGTCTGGTGATGCTGTGGCGGCGGACCTGAGCTGGCCAGCGCGTCAGAGCAGGGGCGTTAAGTATCTCTCTGACTCTACGGTGTTGGGATCTCGAGAGAGAAGTCCAGTATTGTCATTCAGGTGCAGTCACAGTCACCGGACCAAGGGTGAGTTGATTATTTTTTTTGTAAACCATACAGGGGGTTGTGGCGACATATCCTGGCTGATCCCTTTGGCAAGTATGAATGTGTCAATGAGATTTTTTATGCTTCGGCATAAAATATCTCATTGAGGGGGTATTGTAACGGGGCATTTTGGGCTTATTTTGAGGTAATATAGAGAAATTTGTATTTTTTTTAATAAAACAAATAACATTTTTTTACTATGATAGGGACAAACGTAAACAAAGGTAAATTCAGTGGTAGCGATGGTAGCGACAGTGGCAGCACTGCTGGTGACATTATAAAGTGAAAATTATTCAGTAATATTTTATAAAATGAGTAAACAAGCTGGAATTGTGCCAAGGTCAACCAGTGACACACAAAAGAGCGTAAACAAATTATGTAACGGAACATCAGGCGATGTTACGTCAGCGCCTTACATAACGAAGAATGTAGGTGTGTCAACGCCAGCAGCTTTGTCAGACACACAGAGAACAAAGTCTAGTCGGCCAATAACAACTACCAGTGACGGACGCATAAAAAACTGTCGCGTCTGCCGGCTCGCCGGTTAGGCAAAGTTTACGTCGCCTGCACTTAGAATGTGAATACAGCAAGTGTAAAGTTTTATAAAATGTAAAAATAATTTTAAATTTTCTCAGAGTGAATTAACAATCTAAAACATGTAAATTCAGTGCAGACCACGGAATAATCTACGTAGTGCGCGTAGAACAATGTGACGACTCGAATGAACAGATAAGTAACAAATGGGGTAGAACAACATTTTAACAAGGGTTAAACCTGTGCCGGTTCGATGCCGGCGGTTACACACAAAAAAATTCTAGAAAGTTTTCGTGATCGTAAAATACGAGGGAGGCAGCGGAGCGGACTTTGTTCGACGGTGTGAGGGGAGCGGCGGTGTGTGCGTTGCGCGCGCAGCCGGCTATGTGCTATGAAAATTGTGTGCCGGCTTGTGCAGTCAACGCTTGCCCTCGCTCAGAGTATCGTCTCGTCTCCGCTCTTCGTATTGTTCTGCGCAGTTTGAATCTCTCTACATGATGGAGTAGAGAATAAAACGACTCCCGGTAAGAATTAATTATTTTCATTAGTTGTGTGGATATTTAATAACAAGATATATGCTATCGTGTGAAGTACGTATTTATGTGTGTGTGCGACCTGACAAAGTTATGTAAGAGATATTTTTTTACTGTTGTACGCAACGCCCTTTGTATAGCCATGCCTTAGTATTTTCTGTAGTAATGCGAGAAGTTTCAAGAGCCATTCTCATAGTAAAAGTGCATTACATAAAAATTAATCAAAAAAACTTGGTGCGCAGTCAAGTAGTGTACTGTGTCGGTGCATGTAGTATACTGTCGCAGTCTTTGTTAATTAACTTCACAAATAGAGAATGAAGTGTGAGAGCTTCTGTGTAGGAAACTTAATTGAAGGTAAAACATTCTCAATGCTGTGAGTGACTTGCTGTTAAAATTTTTTTTGGTTAAATAATGATTACCGCTCTGCACGTGACCGGTTTAACCTGCAAAATTTTGTCGAAGCATGTTGACTGAGTACAGTTCACTTTCTATTAAGCCACTATTTAATAAGTTCTGTTCATGATGCAAATTACTTATTCCATGGCTGATTTTAGACTATTTAAGCAGGTTGTAAAAACTTTAATTAATTAATATTGTGCTTTTGGTGAGAGTTAGCTGGTGGCCCGTTAAGAGGTTAATTACCTTAACTCGGGTGTACATTTTTATAGACAGTCCTCTAATTTACTTGAATTCTTAGGGTTCTCGCATTAAGCCGGGTTCCTGGCTGGCTGTGGGCTGAACATCTGCTCAAGCTGTGAACCATGTCAAGATCGCCTACGAAGAGGGAGACGGAGACCGAATTCCTATGTTGCACTCGCCAGCACACTTGAGGTGGTATTTATACTTTATTTCATTTTTTGGGGCCGGGCCCGCAGTGTGCCCGTTTACTGCAAATTGCATAGATGCCATGGGACCACGTGTCCAGACTGTTTACCGGGAAGTTGAGCTGTGATCATGACTCTGAACACTATAACTTAAATTTCATAAACCTTTTTATAACTCATTTAAATAACACTAAATGCTATGCCTGTAAGTGCGTGCTGGACTGCGAGAGCGCGCCAGAGAGATTTTAATCTTGTACCATTTTATTGTTGCTCTAGTCTTTTACTCTTTACAAAATTTAATTATTGCTCAGTAGTTCTGTTCCGGCTGGAACAGCTGTGTATAAATTTTAATTTGACTATGGATTTCACATTTAAGGGCTGGGGACTTTCCGGTGGTTTTTCCTTGGGACTTTCTGGGATTACAAAATGGTACTTAGTTTTTCTGACACGCTGGTACAACTTCAGACAGGTCGAATGCCTGTCAACTTTTGTCAACTACATGTGGGCGCACTCCCTCAGATGCCAGAGCACAACCACCTTACTGTATTCTTTTCTTTAATTAATTTTTTTATAGTCATTTGAGGCTAATAGAATTAATTCCTAATGTAATGGGAATATTTTAATTGATTTTGCCCCTTGCACAAGGGCTAAACTGATTGTTTTCTTAACGGGCCAACACATATGGGTTGACTTCCCATTTATAGCTTGCTGTGTTATTTTGACTATAAAACATGTATTCATCATTTTCTTTTTTGAGTAAATTATGTATTGTCAAAATCTTCAGAAATTGTAATGCCTCAAACAATTAATTTGTTTACTAATGTATATAGAGATTGATTCTTTTTTTGTAATTTTTTGGAAGTCAAATAACTGTTTAGAATTTTATAAATACTTTCTGAAAATAGAGGACGTAGTTGTCAGTTTCAATTAATGATGTGAAAGGAACTTAAGGTTCACACACTCATCTTGGGTCATTGATCAATGGAATGCTAGATAAAGGGGTAGTCCGGTTGTTTGTGCCTCATGAATTATTATCATTCTTCCTGGGGGGGTTTTGGCTTTTGTTATTCTACTGAACGGGTTGCCTATTGGCGTATATTTTATCACTTCCGAGTTATAAGATTGTAGTTACTCTACCTGTTGGGTGGGTGCATTCCAGGGGCATGCGTGTTAAAAACTAATGTAACTGGGAGTTGGTGTACCTTGTGTTCTGTGTGTGTTGTTATGTGTCTAGCTAGCCACGAGATGTGAGAATATTTTATAATTATATATGCATGTGTCCACTGATGTATATACACTTGTGATGTTTTATATTTATACACATTTGTCATTCTTAATATTTATACACACTTGTTATTCTTAAGATTTATACACACTTGTTATTCTTAAGAGTTATACATACTTGTTATTTTTTTACTTGTATTCATACTTGTGATTGGGCACATATGTTATTCTGATTTGAAGATGTGAAAGCAGCGCAGGAAGGAAAATAAATTGTTATTGTTCTGTTACAACTGAGTTTTATTGCAATTCCCGTCATACTGGACCCAGCATAATTTTTGCTTCTCTAGGCTCCTGCCTAGTTCTAGATAACTTGTAACCTCTCTTTAAATACCAAAAGCATAGAGAGGGTACAAATGGTAGCAGAGCGTGGTTCATTCTAGGCCTGAACCCTTGGGTCCTGGTGTGTGACGGGGCTTGCAGACTCGGAAATATTAATGCAATTATTGTAACTTAGTTGATGTAGGCCCGTGTAGGCTAGTTATAAGTTGTTTAATTTGTGAGTCGGGTCGCACCACTGAGGCGCTTAATGTGTTTAAAAATTTTGATAGCTTGTACTGCCGGGAGTCTCAAGCGTGGTAGAAGATGGAATGTTAATTAGGGTCGGTGTCGAGCGTGGTATATTGACGGGATGTGGTATGGCCCGATCGGAAATCGGTACCGGAACCGATGTGTGTCCGGTTGATGTCGAATTATTTTACATTCCCGAATTAGGACTTGTAGTTGATTGTTAGTGGGTTGTTGTGATTTATGTGTTGGTACGAAGTGTGTCGAGTTGCTGTTTGCTGTAGTAAGTGTGTTTGTAGTGTGTGTGTAGTTTTGTTGTTTGTCTGTTGTCTCCTTCCGTCGTGGAGTGCATGGTTCAGTATAGGCCAGGTTTCCGCAGCGCTAGAGAACCCGGGGGTCTACTCAAAGGAAGGACAGTACTTGAGTTTTTCCGTTTCTTGTAAATATGCTTTTGTAGGTTATGTTGGTGTTAGGTGTTTAGTGGGAATTTGTTTTATGATTGTTTGTGTTGAATTGTGTAAGTCTGGCGGGGATATGCTACGAGAAATTGCCCCACCCTCTTTCAGACGTTCTCCAGAAATTTCCGGTGGTGGATGGATTTGATGAGGATCAGCTGTTGGTTTTCTTGGACCGGGTCCTGCAGGTGGCAGATTTCCCAGGGATGTCCGATGGGGAGGTCTTGTTTCTTATATACCCGTATTGCCGGAGTACGTTGGCTAATCTGGTCACCAAGGCTCTGCGTCGGGGTGACAGTGTTGATGCTTTCCATGGGGAGGTGTTGAACTTCTTCATACCCACTCGACGACGCTTCAAGCTTGAGTTGGAAAGATTCTATCGCCCACAGGCCTACAGAGAGGCGTTAGGAGATTTTGTGCGCGATATACGGAAATCTGCCCGGGTGTTAAGATTGGGGTTACCGGAGACGGAAGTTATCCAAGCAATTCTACAAGGACTGACTCCCCAGGAGAGATCTCGTTTGGCATTCGCCGACCGTCCACGTTGTTTTGCGGATCTTGAACAGCTGTGTGTTTTCAAGGACGGTCCAGGCGGCTGACGAGTCCCGAGGAAGAGATGCCACAGATGTCCAATCCTCCAGTGGTTCATCAGGAAGAGCCAAAAGGGACAAACAGGGAGGTTGGAGGAAAACCCAAGAGACGCTTAGAAAGCCTGAATATTCCGGAAGTGATGGAGGCTACAAGGGGGTGGCAAGTGTGAAGACGGTAACAACAGCTACAGCACAGAAAACAAGGAAACATGAAGGTAACAGGGGAAAAAGAAATCAGGTTAGGGAACAGACAGCGGCAAGTAGGGAGCCGGTACCAAGGCGTTATCCCTATTCGGAGAAAAAGGAAACTTTAAAGGTTCCAGAGGAATTACAAGTGCCCAAGAGAGTAGTTGATGAAGAAAAGGAAGCAGAAGTGGAAGAGCGGTATGACTTCGTGGGAACAGTGCAGGAGGATAAGAGCGCGTCAGTTAATACTGAATTACCGGACTCGAAGAGGACGTCATGGTTGAATCCAGAGGCCGCAGAATTTGTCCCGGTATTTACATCTCGGTTCGTGACGGATCCAGATCTGGTAATATCGTCATCGTCTACGCAGGAATATGAGAAGTGATTTGAGAGTGTCGCTTTACCATCGCCAGTAGAAATTAATTCAGTCATTGCACATGAGCCTGGACAGCTGGATTCCAGGGTGGAAGATGTTGAGGACGTTGTGGTTGCTGAGAGTGGTCAAGGAGTGGAATCGACAGAAGAGTCAGAAGAGCGATCTGCAGATGCTGCGCAGGTGAGTATAGTTGTAGGTGTTAGGGAGACTGTAGAGTCTGAAGTTGCAGATGGACACAGGGATGTCCGGGCTGCGAGTGTTTCTGAGGTTGTGGATGGACAAGGGGATGTCCATGCCGCAAGTGTAGTAGAAGTAGATGAGGTAGAAGTTGAGGAGAAATTTGGTGGTAGCGTTGTAGAGTTTGTGAGTGAGAGTGATGTAGTGTGTGAGGATGTGCAGACGCCTTCTGTAAGTATTGTTGAGGATTCCGAGGAATGGGAAGAAGTTTCAGGTGGACCAGGTGAGCAACTAGAGGAGGATGAGGATGTGCAGTGTTCAGATGGTGGTAGTGGAAGTGATGGCGATGATGTTGATGATAAATGTGTTGGGGAAAACGAGATCAGAGAAGAGGTTAGAGAAGAAGTTTGTGAAGCGGCTGGCGATGAGTGTCATGCAGAAATTGGTGAGGAGCTGAGGGAAGATGCGGTTGAAGAAGGATCAGAGGAGCAACGGGAAGACACTGAGGAGGCGCAGTGTCAGGAGGTTGCTTTGGATTATGTGGACGAAGAAGGGGAAGTTGTAGAAAAGGAAGAAATTGTAGCAGAGGAGTTAGACGACGAGCATACTCCAAAGCGGAGTGAAAGTAGCGAGGTAAGTTGCCTTGATTCTGATCCCGAAGGAACCAGTCAGTACAGCTCAACACGAGATAATTTCTTGGAGAGTGGTGTCCGAAAGGAGCGAATACCTAAAGTGCGACATAGAAAGGTAAGAAGCAGAGGTTAACGGGTAGCGGGTAGATGTCCCCCACATTCCCAGTGGTGGTCATCTATTTCAGGGTTGCGCCCCTGCCCACGCGAGCCTTGGTTTCCTCCATTCTTCCTTATTTCCGGAGGTAGCCAGGTCCTTACCCTCAGTCCTAGCTATTGCCCTTTAATGATCCTTGCCCCATTTCATCTTCCCAATTTTCCTACCACTCCCCTTAGTAGTAAAAAAAAAAAAAAAAAAAAAAATCTATCAAACGGAGTTAGAGAGAGACTTAGCTTGTGGTCCTCGAGATCGTCAGTTTCCCCTGTGTTAAAGGTTAGATGGAGTGATGGTGTGCTGTTGCTGATTGTTAATAGTTGTTGAGGTTGATGTCGTTTATTGTGGGGTCCGAGCCATGCCGCATTCTCCGGTTTTCCTGGTGTTATTTTTTGTTGCGAGAGAAAGTTGTGTAGACGGTGCTGTAGAGAAGTAATACCCCCTCGAGTTATGGTGTATTTGTTGAGTTGAGATTGGATTAATGTTCGTGTGCCCTAGGTGCGGTCCTCTGTCTGGCTAAGCGGGGCCGTCCGCCCTTGTGTAGGGAGTGGGCCAGCCATATGGCAAGGTTGGAGATGCCTTGTGGGTGCATGTGGCGGGTCGGTCCGAGAGAGGGACGAGAGGTAGTACGGTCGCTCACATGCCAAGGTGGGAGATGCCTTGTGTGGTCCTAGGACGGGCATGTGAGTGGGACCGGTGGGAGTAATGGGTGGTCACCGGAGAGGGTGACGTGTTGGGGCGGTCCCGTGGGGTTGGCGTGGCGGAGAGGGTCGCATGGGGATTGGTGGTGTTCTCCTGAGAGCAAGTGCCATCGGGCCACCTTATCCACGATGTCCACCGGATTTTTCAGTTGGGAGTACACTGCAGGGTACTTTCCCGAGTTTTGTGGGGCAACCGGGTTTTTTGAACTTTGTGTGTGTGTAGTTTTGTTGTTTGTCTGTTGTCTCCTTCCGTCGTGGAGTGCATGGTTCAGTATAGGCCAGGTTTCCGCAGCGCTAGAGAACCCGGAGGTCTACTCAAAGGAAGGACAGTACTTGAGTTTTTCCGTTTCTTGTAAATATGCTTTTGTAGGTTATGTTGGTGTTAGGTGTTTAGTGGGAATTTGTTTTATGATTGTTTGTGTTGAATTGTGTAAGTCTGGCGGGGATATGCTACGAGAAATTGCCCCACCCTCTTTCAGACGTTCTCCAGAAATTTCCGGTGGTGGATGGATTTGATGAGGATCAGCTGTTGGTTTTCTTGGACCGGGTCCTGCAGGTGGCAGATTTCCCAGGGATGTCCGATGGGGAGGTCTTGTTTCTTATATACCCGTATTGCCGGAGTACGTTGGCTAATCTGGTCACCAAGGCTCTGCGTCGGGGTGACAGTGTTGATGCTTTCCATGGGGAGGTGTTGAACTTCTTCATACCCACTCGACGACGCTTCAAGCTTGAGTTGGAAAGATTCTATCGCCCACAGGCCTACAGAGAGGCGTTAGGAGATTTTGTGCGCGATATACGGAAATCTGCCCGGGTGTTAAGATTGGGGTTACCGGAGACGGAAGTTATCCAAGCAATTCTACAAGGACTGACTCCCCAGGAGAGATCTCGTTTGGCATTCGCCGACCGTCCACGTTGTTTTGCGGATCTTGAACAGCTGTGTGTTTTCAAGGACGGTCCAGGCGGCTGACGAGTCCCGAGGAAGAGATGCCACAGATGTCCAATCCTCCAGTGGTTCATCAGGAAGAGCCAAAAGGGACAAACAGGGAGGTTGGAGGAAAACCCAAGAGACGCTTAGAAAGCCTGAATATTCCGGAAGTGATGGAGGCTACAAGGGGGTGGCAAGTGTGAAGACGGTAACAACAGCTACAGCACAGAAAACAAGGAAACATGAAGGTAACAGGGGAAAAAGAAATCAGGTTAGGGAACAGACAGCGGCAAGTAGGGAGCCGGTACCAAGGCGTTATCCCTATTCGGAGAAAAAGGAAACTTTAAAGGTTCCAGAGGAATTACAAGTGCCCAAGAGAGTAGTTGATGAAGAAAAGGAAGCAGAAGTGGAAGAGCGGTATGACTTCGTGGGAACAGTGCAGGAGGATAAGAGCGCGTCAGTTAATACTGAATTACCGGACTCGAAGAGGACGTCATGGTTGAATCCAGAGGCCGCAGAATTTGTCCCGGTATTTACATCTCGGTTCGTGACGGATCCAGATCTGGTAATATCGTCATCGTCTACGCAGGAATATGAGAAGTGATTTGAGAGTGTCGCTTTACCATCGCCAGTAGAAATTAATTCAGTCATTGCACATGAGCCTGGACAGCTGGATTCCAGGGTGGAAGATGTTGAGGACGTTGTGGTTGCTGAGAGTGGTCAAGGAGTGGAATCGACAGAAGAGTCAGAAGAGCGATCTGCAGATGCTGCGCAGGTGAGTATAGTTGTAGGTGTTAGGGAGACTGTAGAGTCTGAAGTTGCAGATGGACACAGGGATGTCCGGGCTGCGAGTGTTTCTGAGGTTGTGGATGGACAAGGGGATGTCCATGCCGCAAGTGTAGTAGAAGTAGATGAGGTAGAAGTTGAGGAGAAATTTGGTGGTAGCGTTGTAGAGTTTGTGAGTGAGAGTGATGTAGTGTGTGAGGATGTGCAGACGCCTTCTGTAAGTATTGTTGAGGATTCCGAGGAATGGGAAGAAGTTTCAGGTGGACCAGGTGAGCAACTAGAGGAGGATGAGGATGTGCAGTGTTCAGATGGTGGTAGTGGAAGTGATGGCGATGATGTTGATGATAAATGTGTTGGGGAAAACGAGATCAGAGAAGAGGTTAGAGAAGAAGTTTGTGAAGCGGCTGGCGATGAGTGTCATGCAGAAATTGGTGAGGAGCTGAGGGAAGATGCGGTTGAAGAAGGATCAGAGGAGCAACGGGAAGACACTGAGGAGGCGCAGTGTCAGGAGGTTGCTTTGGATTATGTGGACGAAGAAGGGGAAGTTGTAGAAAAGGAAGAAATTGTAGCAGAGGAGTTAGACGACGAGCATACTCCAAAGCGGAGTGAAAGTAGCGAGGTAAGTTGCCTTGATTCTGATCCCGAAGGAACCAGTCAGTACAGCTCAACACGAGATAATTTCTTGGAGAGTGGTGTCCGAAAGGAGCGAATACCTAAAGTGCGACATAGAAAGGTAAGAAGCAGAGGTTAACGGGTAGCGGGTAGATGTCCCCCACATTCCCAGTGGTGGTCATCTATTTCAGGGTTGCGCCCCTGCCCACGCGAGCCTTGGTTTCCTCCATTCTTCCTTATTTCCGGAGGTAGCCAGGTCCTTACCCTCAGTCCTAGCTATTGCCCTTTAATGATCCTTGCCCCATTTCATCTTCCCAATTTTCCTACCACTCCCCTTAGTAGTAAAAAAAAAAAAAAAAAAAAAAATCTATCAAACGGAGTTAGAGAGAGACTTAGCTTGTGGTCCTCGAGATCGTCAGTTTCCCCTGTGTTAAAGGTTAGATGGAGTGATGGTGTGCTGTTGCTGATTGTTAATAGTTGTTGAGGTTGATGTCGTTTATTGTGGGGTCCGAGCCATGCCGCATTCTCCGGTTTTCCTGGTGTTATTTTTTGTTGCGAGAGAAAGTTGTGTAGACGGTGCTGTAGAGAAGTAATACCCCCTCGAGTTATGGTGTATTTGTTGAGTTGAGATTGGATTAATGTTCGTGTGCCCTAGGTGCGGTCCTCTGTCTGGCTAAGCGGGGCCGTCCGCCCTTGTGTAGGGAGTGGGCCAGCCATATGGCAAGGTTGGAGATGCCTTGTGGGTGCATGTGGCGGGTCGGTCCGAGAGAGGGACGAGAGGTAGTACGGTCGCTCACATGCCAAGGTGGGAGATGCCTTGTGTGGTCCTAGGACGGGCATGTGAGTGGGACCGGTGGGAGTAATGGGTGGTCACCGGAGAGGGTGACGTGTTGGGGCGGTCCCGTGGGGTTGGCGTGGCGGAGAGGGTCGCATGGGGATTGGTGGTGTTCTCCTGAGAGCAAGTGCCATCGGGCCACCTTATCCACGATGTCCACCGGATTTTTCAGTTGGGAGTACACTGCAGGGTACTTTCCCGAGTTTTGTGGGGCAACCGGGTTTTTTGAACTTTGTGTGTGTGTAGTTTTGTTGTTTGTCTGTTGTCTCCTTCCGTCGTGGAGTGCATGGTTCAGTATAGGCCAGGTTTCCGCAGCGCTAGAGAACCCGGAGGTCTACTCAAAGGAAGGACAGTACTTGAGTTTTTCCGTTTCTTGTAAATATGCTTTTGTAGGTTATGTTGGTGTTAGGTGTTTAGTGGGAATTTGTTTTATGATTGTTTGTGTTGAATTGTGTAAGTCTGGCGGGGATATGCTACGAGAAATTGCCCCACCCTCTTTCAGACGTTCTCCAGAAATTTCCGGTGGTGGATGGATTTGATGAGGATCAGCTGTTGGTTTTCTTGGACCGGGTCCTGCAGGTGGCAGATTTCCCAGGGATGTCCGATGGGGAGGTCTTGTTTCTTATATACCCGTATTGCCGGAGTACGTTGGCTAATCTGGTCACCAAGGCTCTGCGTCGGGGTGACAGTGTTGATGCTTTCCATGGGGAGGTGTTGAACTTCTTCATACCCACTCGACGACGCTTCAAGCTTGAGTTGGAAAGATTCTATCGCCCACAGGCCTACAGAGAGGCGTTAGGAGATTTTGTGCGCGATATACGGAAATCTGCCCGGGTGTTAAGATTGGGGTTACCGGAGACGGAAGTTATCCAAGCAATTCTACAAGGACTGACTCCCCAGGAGAGATCTCGTTTGGCATTCGCCGACCGTCCACGTTGTTTTGCGGATCTTGAACAGCTGTGTGTTTTCAAGGACGGTCCAGGCGGCTGACGAGTCCCGAGGAAGAGATGCCACAGATGTCCAATCCTCCAGTGGTTCATCAGGAAGAGCCAAAAGGGACAAACAGGGAGGTTGGAGGAAAACCCAAGAGACGCTTAGAAAGCCTGAATATTCCGGAAGTGATGGAGGCTACAAGGGGGTGGCAAGTGTGAAGACGGTAACAACAGCTACAGCACAGAAAACAAGGAAACATGAAGGTAACAGGGGAAAAAGAAATCAGGTTAGGGAACAGACAGCGGCAAGTAGGGAGCCGGTACCAAGGCGTTATCCCTATTCGGAGAAAAAGGAAACTTTAAAGGTTCCAGAGGAATTACAAGTGCCCAAGAGAGTAGTTGATGAAGAAAAGGAAGCAGAAGTGGAAGAGCGGTATGACTTCGTGGGAACAGTGCAGGAGGATAAGAGCGCGTCAGTTAATACTGAATTACCGGACTCGAAGAGGACGTCATGGTTGAATCCAGAGGCCGCAGAATTTGTCCCGGTATTTACATCTCGGTTCGTGACGGATCCAGATCTGGTAATATCGTCATCGTCTACGCAGGAATATGAGAAGTGATTTGAGAGTGTCGCTTTACCATCGCCAGTAGAAATTAATTCAGTCATTGCACATGAGCCTGGACAGCTGGATTCCAGGGTGGAAGATGTTGAGGACGTTGTGGTTGCTGAGAGTGGTCAAGGAGTGGAATCGACAGAAGAGTCAGAAGAGCGATCTGCAGATGCTGCGCAGGTGAGTATAGTTGTAGGTGTTAGGGAGACTGTAGAGTCTGAAGTTGCAGATGGACACAGGGATGTCCGGGCTGCGAGTGTTTCTGAGGTTGTGGATGGACAAGGGGATGTCCATGCCGCAAGTGTAGTAGAAGTAGATGAGGTAGAAGTTGAGGAGAAATTTGGTGGTAGCGTTGTAGAGTTTGTGAGTGAGAGTGATGTAGTGTGTGAGGATGTGCAGACGCCTTCTGTAAGTATTGTTGAGGATTCCGAGGAATGGGAAGAAGTTTCAGGTGGACCAGGTGAGCAACTAGAGGAGGATGAGGATGTGCAGTGTTCAGATGGTGGTAGTGGAAGTGATGGCGATGATGTTGATGATAAATGTGTTGGGGAAAACGAGATCAGAGAAGAGGTTAGAGAAGAAGTTTGTGAAGCGGCTGGCGATGAGTGTCATGCAGAAATTGGTGAGGAGCTGAGGGAAGATGCGGTTGAAGAAGGATCAGAGGAGCAACGGGAAGACACTGAGGAGGCGCAGTGTCAGGAGGTTGCTTTGGATTATGTGGACGAAGAAGGGGAAGTTGTAGAAAAGGAAGAAATTGTAGCAGAGGAGTTAGACGACGAGCATACTCCAAAGCGGAGTGAAAGTAGCGAGGTAAGTTGCCTTGATTCTGATCCCGAAGGAACCAGTCAGTACAGCTCAACACGAGATAATTTCTTGGAGAGTGGTGTCCGAAAGGAGCGAATACCTAAAGTGCGACATAGAAAGGTAAGAAGCAGAGGTTAACGGGTAGCGGGTAGATGTCCCCCACATTCCCAGTGGTGGTCATCTATTTCAGGGTTGCGCCCCTGCCCACGCGAGCCTTGGTTTCCTCCATTCTTCCTTATTTCCGGAGGTAGCCAGGTCCTTACCCTCAGTCCTAGCTATTGCCCTTTAATGATCCTTGCCCCATTTCATCTTCCCAATTTTCCTACCACTCCCCTTAGTAGTAAAAAAAAAAAAAAAAAAAAAAATCTATCAAACGGAGTTAGAGAGAGACTTAGCTTGTGGTCCTCGAGATCGTCAGTTTCCCCTGTGTTAAAGGTTAGATGGAGTGATGGTGTGCTGTTGCTGATTGTTAATAGTTGTTGAGGTTGATGTCGTTTATTGTGGGGTCCGAGCCATGCCGCATTCTCCGGTTTTCCTGGTGTTATTTTTTGTTGCGAGAGAAAGTTGTGTAGACGGTGCTGTAGAGAAGTAATACCCCCTCGAGTTATGGTGTATTTGTTGAGTTGAGATTGGATTAATGTTCGTGTGCCCTAGGTGCGGTCCTCTGTCTGGCTAAGCGGGGCCGTCCGCCCTTGTGTAGGGAGTGGGCCAGCCATATGGCAAGGTTGGAGATGCCTTGTGGGTGCATGTGGCGGGTCGGTCCGAGAGAGGGACGAGAGGTAGTACGGTCGCTCACATGCCAAGGTGGGAGATGCCTTGTGTGGTCCTAGGACGGGCATGTGAGTGGGACCGGTGGGAGTAATGGGTGGTCACCGGAGAGGGTGACGTGTTGGGGCGGTCCCGTGGGGTTGGCGTGGCGGAGAGGGTCGCATGGGGATTGGTGGTGTTCTCCTGAGAGCAAGTGCCATCGGGCCACCTTATCCACGATGTCCACCGGATTTTTCAGTTGGGAGTACACTGCAGGGTACTTTCCCGAGTTTTGTGGGGCAACCGGGTTGCCCTTTCGGGGTGGGGGTGTGCCGGTTCGATGCTGGCGGTTACACAAAAAAAAATTCTAGAAAGTTTTCGTGATCGTAAAATACGAGGGAGACAGCGGAGCGGACTTTGTTCGACGGTGTGAGGGGAGCGGCCGTGTGTGCGTTGTGCGCGCAGCCGGCTATGTGCTATGAAAATTGTGTGCCGGCTTGTGCAGTCAACGCTTGCCCTCGCTCAGAGTATCGTCTCGTCTCCGCTCTTCTTATTGTTCTGCGCAGTTTGAATCTCTCTACATGATGGAGTAGAGAATAAAACGACTCCCGGTAAGAATTAATTATTTTCATTAGTTGTGTGGATATTTAATAACAAGATATATGCTATCGTGTGAAGTACGTATTTATGTGTGTGTGCGACCTGACAAAGTTATGTAAGAGATATTTTTTTACTGTTGTACGCAACGCCCTTTGTATAGCCATGCCTTAGTATTTTCTGTAGTAATGCGAGAAGTTTCAAGAGCCATTCTCATAGTAAAAGTGCATTACATAAAAATTAATCAAAAAAACTTGGTGTGCAGTCAAGTAGTGTACTGTGTCGGTGCATGTAGTATACTGTCGCAGTCTTTGTTAATTAACTTCACAAATAGAGAATGAAGTGTGAGAGCTTCTGTGTAGGAAACTTAATTGAAGGTAAAACATTCTCAATGCTGTGAGTGACTTGCTGTTAAAATTTTTTTTGGTTAAATAATGATTACCGCTCTGCACGTGGCCGGTTTAACCTGCAAAATTTTGTCGAAGCATGTTGACTGAGTACAGTTCACTTTCTATTAAGCCACTATTTAATAAGTTCTGTTCATGATGCAAATTACTTATTCCATGGCTGATTTTAGACTATTTAAGCAGGTTGTAAAAACTTTAATTAATTAATATTGTGCTTTTGGTGAGAGTTAGCTGGCGGCCCGTTAAGAGGTTAATTACCTTAACTCGGGTGTACATTTTTATAGACAGTCCTCTAATTTACTTGAATTCTTAGGGTTCCCGCATTAAGCCGGGTTCCTGGCTGGCTGTGGGCTGAACATCTGCTCAAGCTGTGAACCATGTCAAGATCGCCTACGAAGAGGGAGACGGAGACCGAATTCCTATGTTGCACTCGCCAGCACACTTGAGGTGGTATTTATACTTTATTTCATTTTTTGGGGCCGGGCCCGCAGTGTGCCCGTTTACTGCAAATTGCATAGATGCCATGGGACCACGTGTCCAGACTGTTTACCGGGAAGTTGAGCTGTGATCATGACTCTGAACACTATAACTTAAATTTCATAAACCTTTTTATAACTCATTTAAATAACACTAAATGCTATGCCTGTAAGTGCGTGCTGGACTGCGAGAGCGCGCCAGAGAGATTTTAATCTTGTACCATTTTATTGTTGCTCTAGTCTTTTACTCTTTACAAAATTTAATTATTGCTCAGTAGTTCTGTTCCGGCTGGAACAGCTGTGTATAAATTTTAATTTGACTATGGATTTCACATTTAAGGGCTGGGGACTTTCCGGTGGTTTTTCCTTGGGACTTTCTGGGATTACAAAATGGTACTTAGTTTTTCTGACACGCTGGTACAACTTCAGACAGGTCGAATGCCTGTCAACTTTTGTCAACTACATGTGGGCGCACTCCCTCAGATGCCAGAGCACAACCACCTTACTGTATTCTTTTCTTTAATTAATTTTTTTATAGTCATTTGAGGCTAATAGAATTAATTCCTAATGTAATGGGAATATTTTAATTGATTTTGCCCCTTGCACAAGGGCTAAACTGATTGTTTTCTTAACGGGCCAACACATATGGGTTGACTTCCCATTTATAGCTTGCTGTGTTATTTTGACTATAAAACATGTATTCATCATTTTCTTTTTTGAGTAAATTATGTATTGTCAAAATCTTCAGAAATTGTAATGCCTCAAACAATTAATTTGTTTACTAATGTATATAGAGATTGATTCTTTTTTTGTAATTTTTTGGAAGTCAAATAACTGTTTAGAATTTTATAAATACTTTCTGAAAATAGAGGACGTAGTTGTCAGTTTCAATTAATGATGTGAAAGGAACTTAAGGTTCACACACTCATCTTGGGTCATTGATCAATGGAATGCTAGATAAAGGGGTAGTCCGGTTGTTTGTGCCTCATGAATTATTATCATTCTTCCTGGGGGGGTTTTGGCTTTTGTTATTCTACTGAACGGGTTGCCTATTGGCGTATATTTTATCACTTCCGAGTTATAAGATTGTAGTTACTCTACCTGTTGGGTGGGTGCATTCCAGGGGCATGCGTGTTAAAAACTAATGTAACTGGGAGTTGGTGTACCTTGTGTTCTGTGTGTGTTGTTATGTGTCTAGCTAGCCACGAGATGTGAGAATATTTTATAATTATATATGCATGTGTCCACTGATGTATATACACTTGTGATGTTTTATATTTATACACATTTGTCATTCTTAATATTTATACACACTTGTTATTCTTAAGATTTATACACACTTGTTATTCTTAAGAGTTATACATACTTGTTATTTTTTTACTTGTATTCATACTTGTGATTGGGCACATATGTTATTCTGATTTGAAGATGTGAAAGCAGCGCAGGAAGGAAAATAAATTGTTATCGTTCTGTTACAACTGAGTTTTATTGCAATTCCCGTCATACTGGACCCAGCATAATTTTTGCTTCTCTAGGCTCCTGCCTAGTTCTAGATAACTTGTAACCTCTCTTTAAATACCAAAAGCATAGAGAGGGTACAAACCAAATTGCAGTACTGTTAATTTTTGTTGAACTGAGATCTCACTTAAGGGATTGGGGCATGTATGAATGCGTGCGTGAATAAAAATGAAGAAAAAAAAGAAATAGAAGGCTGGTTTACGTTTTAAAATTAATCTTAGGTTTAATTATATTCAATTAAACAAATTATATTCAACTTAATCCATTATAATCCATTTTATGTTTATATTTTACTTGTTGGGAACAAAAATGTAAAAGAGGGAGAAAAGAATAATTTGTTTGATAAAATTGAAATACCAATAAATTTTAGATCATGGGAAACAAAATAAAGCTTTCTTTATTTTGAACAACCAATTCTGATCTCCTGTTCGCCGAAAAGGACCCAAAAAATGGTAAGTACACAGATTTTTTCATGCGTAGTTGGCAAACTTTAAAGATGACGTCTGAGAGAAATAGACGTTAACCAGTGTTTATGTGAAATTAAAAAATTAAAGTAATAAAATTATAGTACAAAACCAACTGCCTATTCAAGTCCAGAGAAATTGCCAGTGGCATCCTGGTTGGTGTAAAGAACAACCTCACTCACAACTTCAAAATAATTAAAGAAATGACCAATGATGACTCTTCAGAAATTGTACAGGTGAAGGTGTGGAAAGATGACATGAGGTACTCTACATGGAATCTACAGCCCACCCAATAACCCACATCTAGACATGGATGCATTTCAGGTGACAAAGAGAACAATAATACCTGGAGACTTTAACGGACACTCAGTATGCTGGGGCTATCAAAATACCAATGGAGCAGGAAGAGAAATAGAAAACTTAATTGATTCTCACCCGATTCAGCTACTATATAATCCAAACGACAAACAAACCTTCATCCACTACTCAGGAGCATCATCAAATCCTGACCTATCAATGGTGTCAAGTGAGATCTACAACACAACAACAAAATATGTGATCGAAAATGAAGGCAGTGGACATAGAGCCATTGTAACCAATACATCAATAAAGAATCAAAATGGACAGAAAAAAGTTCAGTATAACTTTTGGAACTTCAAAAAAGCCAAATGGAAGGACTTTCAGGATGCAGTGGAGTTGGACATAGAAAAAATAGATACAGGAAAGAATGCTGAGACACAGTTATGACAGTTCCGTCAGGTTCTGCAACTGGCTGTAAAATGATACATTCCCAGGGGGAATGTCAAGCACTACAAACCCTTCTGGAGTAAAGAACTAGAGACCCTGAAAAGAAAGAGGAACGCACTGAGGAACAAATCAGAGAAATCAAAGAATGCAAGGGATGTTCAAGAATGGCGAAGGGCAAGTGCTGCATACACCAAACAACTACAAAAGGCGAAAAGAGAAAACTTCACTAAGTTTATTGAACAGCTAAACTATAGAACTAATAGCGCTAAAGTACACAGACATATTAACACCCTATCTGATAAATGGGAGGATAAACCAACTGACCCAATCAAAAGCACAGACAAATCACTACATTCTGATTATGAACTAGCAAACAAATTTAACACATACTACAAAGAAGAACATAAATTATCCCAGATCAACAAAAAACTAGACAAAACCATAAAGAAACAGCTTAGGAAAACCAGTGAGCAAAAACATGACATCTTCACATGAGAGTATACCATGGTTGAATTGAATGTGGCTATAGAAAAACTAAAAACAAAAAAATCACCTGGCCCTGATAAAATACATGCTGAATTTATCAAAAACCTAGGACAGAGGGGTAAAATATTACTCCTTAATGTCTTTAATAAGGTGTGGACTGGAGGATCTAGTATGCCAACATCATGGAAGAAAGCTGTGATCATCCCTATTAAAAAACCAGGTGATGAAATGGGCAGCTACAGACCAATTTCCTTAACTTCAATAATCGCAAAAACAATGGAAAGAATGGTAGCAACAAGGCTAAAATATTATCTTGAGTGTAATAAACTAATTTCCAATGATCAAGCAGGATTTAGATCAAACTACACCACCATGCATAAAGTCTTAAGGTTGACACAGAGTATTAAAGACTCATTTAACAGAGGAGAATCTGTATTAGCTGTGTTTGTTGATTTCAGAGGTGCATTCAATACAGTATGGAGGTCAAAACTTCTAAGAAAATTTATAGACCTAAACATAACAAATAACATGTTTTGCTGGATCAAACTCTTTTTGAACCAATGATGGATATGTACAAAATGGAGAACAGCTACATCCTCTTACAAACAAACACAAGTAGGCCTCCCGCAAGGTGCTGTTCTGAGCTCATTATTATTTAACATATACATAAATGATCTACCTAAAGCACTTCCCCATAATAAACTTAATTGTGCAATGTATGCAGACGATGTTGTAATCTGGATAGCAGCCAAAAACACGAATAAAATATTGTTCGACATATTACATAAAGATATGAATGCAGCTCTGACTGCCCTCACGGAATGAAGTGACAATAACAACATGAAAATAAATGTCCAAAAAACAAATTACAAACTTTTCTCATTAAAAACAAAAACTGAGGACATACACCTTCAAGTAAAAAATACAGAAATCCAAAAGAACTGCAACACCAAATATCTAGGAGTCATCCTTGACAACAACTCAACCTAAAAGACCATACAAACCACACCACTCCAAAAATCTCCTCCAAAAGTAACATCTTAAAAAGACTCACTGGAGTGAAATGGGGAGGAACCCTTGATATACTTAATGAAACCTACAAAACATATATCAAACCAAACCTTCTGTATGGTGGAGAAATACTTGCCTCAGCTAGCGATAGTGCAATAAGAAAACTTGAAATAAGTCAAAATAACTGTCTACGGATTATAGCAGGTGCTGTAAAGTCAACTCCTGTATCAGCATTACACGCAGGGGCGGATACAGACTAACATTTTAGGGGGAGCATAACTAGGTTTACCATAAATTTTCAGAGCTGACCCCGGACACGTGTGAGGGGGGGGTAGAGAGATTTCAGAGCCAACCCTGAACACATGTATCAGCAAAACTGTAGCAGATATTTATACATTTCTGTATGTTAATTTCGTGGAAAATACAAGAGTAATAATAATAACTGCCTTAGGTTTATTTCAGTTTATTATTTATATAAATTAATTGTGCAAAACAATAAAATTTGCGAAAAAATTAACTACAAAGTAAAGCGTTTTACACAAAATTTCCAGAAAAGGTTATAGATTTTAAAAATACTCCAATTTCCTTAATTAAATATATCCTAAACAATAACATAATATGTTTCAAAAGAGATCTATGAACAATAATGTAAGGGTCTTAAATTAAAACAACATGTCAATGTACTTCTCTGTATTTAAGAAAGCAAACAGAAACAAGGAACAAAACAAACAGTATAAACTCGGTAAGGATAAATATTTACAATAAAAAATTTTGGCGCCTCTTTGTCTTAGCGAATCTAAGAATAATGGCTTCTGGGTCCAGTGGAATTTCTTGATGGACCGACATGAGAGCAAGCCCAGTGAGTCTTTCTTCACTGATATTAGCCCGAAGACAAGTCTTCAGCCGACGCAGGGTAGAAAAACTGCGCTCCGCTGTCGCCGCACTGACTGGAAGTGTAGCCAGAATCCGCAGAAGTTTATGGATGGTGGGATACATGTCAATATCACAGTTTTCCGATGTTTCCAAAACAGAATCTGGAAGTTTTTCTTCGTTTTCACGACCCGCTTCCACTTTTGAACCCACAATGAGAACTCTTGCTTTACAGTTATAAAAGTAGCAGACTGTCCAATAAGATCCTGGTAAATATTTACAATTTCCCTTATAGCGGCTTCATCTTCTGGTTTTATTTCAATTTTGGGCAAAATGGCTCGAAGATTAAATAAATTCATAACTTCTGTTGAAAGTCTGTCTTCTAAGTCTGTGATGACATTGTCCAAAAGTGGTATATAAACAGATCTTCGGACGTATTCCTCACACGACTCAGCAGCGTGGTTTTGACGACTGGTTTGGAGGGAAACAAGTCATGGTATCTTTAAATCAACATCTAACTTTTCAGCTATTTCCCGTACTTCATAATAGAGGCCACTAAAGATGGATTCAGCCTTTTCTCGCTTTTCTTGAAGTACGCTTTTAGTGTCTTCTATTGCATCAGTACCCTTTTTTAAATCAAGTGTTGGTGTTTAAAGGAGGTGACTAAGTGACACAGTTACTCCTAAAATATCATTAAGACACACAACTGAGAGGAGAAATTTTGGGCTTCGGATAGCTTGCATAAGAGAAAACATCAGATGACGTCTTTCTGTCCTGCCACGTAGAAATTTCTGCTAGAGCGTTGTGAATCTTAATAATTGATTCCCCTTGGAACTGAAGGTGCCCCTCGTGCCTCTCGACCCAACGGGATTCGCAAATAACTTTAACAGAAGCACCCATTTCCTTCTTAAAAACATCATGTCTCTTGGGAGAGGCGTTAGCAAAAGATACTATTTTCTTCATAGTTCCAGAGGCGTTTCTACATGAAACTACTTTTGAGGAGTTTGCCAACGAATTATTCAAAATGTGGTTGTTGCACGGACAGCGCTGAACGTGTGTGGTTATTTTCTTTAGTTCTTGAACGGCACCTTTTGTTTCAGATGCCATTACTGAGCAACTGTCGACCCCAAAACCTATGCAAAACTTCAAGTCTAAATCACAGTTCTTGGCCACGTTATGGTCTAAAGCAACTCCAGTCAAGTGACGTTCTCGTCCTTCTGATTTAATATCTTCCTCTCGAATTATATCGTAGGAATTAATAAATGTAATGAAATCTTCCCTCAGGACACGTTCATGAAGGTATCGCAAAGAAATACTCAATTGACAAATACTAGAAATGTCTGTTGTCTCATCGAATATTACAGATAATTGATACTGGAGGCCTTTACTTGATGAAAATCCATTATAATTTTAAAGAATTAAAGAAAACTAAAAACTTGTTTTCGTGATTTTCACTCGTCAATTTATTAAAAAAAAATAATACACCACAACAGCTGTTTCGGCACACAGTGCCTTCTTCAGATGGTAAGAGCTGACTAGTTACGTACAATAAAATATCACATAAAGCCAGTGCTATGAGAACGATAATCGACTTAAGTTCGTATAATAAACAATACACATTACATACACAACTATATACAAATTAGAAAGGAACGTACATTTACTTATATAATTTCAAATTTAAAAGTGGAGAGCTATTTAAATCAGTTTGGTTGTTCAAAAGCAAACCCATTGAAGCCCTCGAAATTAATAAGCATAATAAGCCATATAAAAATGTTCGAGATCTACTCAACAAAATTAAAGACGTACAAAGAAAAACATCTGTTGCAATTTTTTGTTTAACAACAGGATATGACTGCCTGGCTGAACATCTGAAGAAAAACATTTATAAACATGTTATAAATTCCGACAAATGCACACTATGTGAATGCCCTCAATCAATTATGAACAAGGACCATCTTCTGGTCTGCGGAAAGTTGGACAAACAGAAGCAGAGGAGAGAGGACCTGCCTGGACTTTACTGAGAAGCAAGACTGAAGATGGCGTGAGCCAAAACAAGCCATTGGAAAACAACAACAACAACAACATTTATTGAGTTGTTCTTGATACTTGTTTTGTTACCACTGCTGCAGTGTACTGGCATCAGCCTTTGTTTTGACTGCCAAGAAAGCATATAGGTATTGTTTATTGTTGTGTGACATTTATATCTGAGTTATAGCTGCGGTCTCTTTGTGGTTTTGTAGACTGGAGCATACATATCGATGCTGGTAAACTAAAAGATATAAGAACCAATAAGATAAGAAATTATTTATTTTATTTTATTTTTTTTATGAACAAGCGCCTTTAGGACTGTCAACTTGTATTCAAAACAACAGCAGTTTGTAAGCAGTAATAGAAATTTGTTAGTTATGCTTAAGATGTTTCCAAGTATAGTCTTGTTTTGGTCACAGTCTGGCAGTGTAATTCTCAGACGTGTCATATTTGTATTCGGTTTATATTCGTAATATCATCAAAATCTCTGACAGAAAAATGAAATGGTTGTCGAGCTTTCAATATAAACAAAAAGAAAGGCAAAAACTGAACAACAGAAACTCTGAATAGACGACTGTGCAAATAAACTATTATATTTTTGAAAATGTATTCAACACTTCTATGAGCACATCTTCCACTTATATCATGTAAGTACTCAGCTAAATAAGTTTTTGAAAAATATATCCATTTTTGTCAATTTTAATATTTATGTCTGTATCAACTTTTAATTAAAATAATATTAAATAGCGTGGCAAAGTATATTCAGGAGGGTGGTGAAGGTAAAACTGCACACAGGTGGCATGCACCCTAGTGGTGGCCCCCGGTGATGATGTATATACAGTCCCAAAATCAAAAAAGTATACAGATTCATGTCTAATAAAACTTGAAATAATATATTTGTATAATAATCAAACATTGTAATAAAAACACAGTATCTAATATTGTAAGACAAATTGATATGTTACACACATGTAGTAAGTAATATAAGTAGTATGCTAACTATAAATATGCTATCTAGATAAGAAGTTACAAAAATTTACTTTTGCAGTCCCTACTAGTACTGCACTTCTATTGGTAAATGCTTTGTACTTCAAGGCTGACTGGAAACACAAATTCCCAAGAAATCATCGAGATAAATTCTTTACGACAAAAACAAATTCAACGGAAGTGGACATGATGGTTCAAACTGAAGACTTCAACTACAAACATGATAGAGATCTCGGTGCTCACATTTTAGAATTACCATACAAGGTAAAAATGGATGATACTTATGTGTTTCAAATGTGATCTAATGTATTTATGTTTCATAATAAGCTTAATTGCCTGTATATATTGTAACATGACGGTTCCCTTAAAATAAATATTAAACTCATACATGTTGAAGAATAGACATATGCCAAAGTGCATAATTTAACCAAGTTACTAAAGCTATTTGAAGTACAAAATAATAGTAAAGTACTAAGTTTATTTTGTAAGTTATCTTAATATGTTTGGTTAAGATTATAAAACTGATATACAATAATCAAGGAAAGTATACATGTCAGATCAAAACATTGTGGCACTTATTTCAATTAAATACTTTGTAGCATATTGTATTAAAAATAGGTAAGAGCCATATCACATTAGGTATAACTGATTAATATTATGTTGTGAAGGGAAAGTGTGTTAATTCAGGAATCAGTTATATGAAACAATAATTGTGTATCAGTAGGTGTAAAACTGTAACTAGAAATTATGAGTGTTCCGAGTCGGTAGTAAATTAATTATATTTAGAAATTATGACTTGACTAGGTATTTGTGTTTGCATATTCTAAAAGAACATAATGACAATTAAAGTGGAAAGAAGACTAATACCAAAATGTTTTAACTAAATTTTGTTACCAGTACGTAACATTTGTGTGATTATTATAAGAATCCTGAACCAACTATTAGATGAAAAAGCATGTCAGCATGATTATTATGTTAGATAAATTAAGAAATTGTTTAGTTACATGTTATTGTATAAAACTTGTATCAGCAATAGTAGGAATTCTGAACCAACTATTAGATGAGAAAGCATGTCAGGATGATTATTATGTTAGATAAATTAAGAAATTGTTTAGTTAAATATTATTTGTATAAAACTTGTATTAGCATTAGAACAAATCCTGAACCAACTATTGCATGATAAAGTATGTCAGGCTGATTATTATGTTAGATAAATAAGGAAATTCTTTAGTTAAATGTTATTCTATAAAACTTGTATTTGTATTAGGGTAAGTTTTAAAATAACTGTATTAAGGTAGAGAGTAGAACCATAGTATGATTATATATTATAAATAAGCAATGTTGTTATATTAATTATTTAATATCATTTTATTAATATGGAATAATAGTAACTTTCACAAACATTTTGTTCAGGCGCCATCTTGTTATACAAGAACATTAGATTTGCTTACCTTTATGGGCAGAGTTCGTATAAGCGAACCAGAAGTAGCGGAATTTGTTATCCGAAATAATTTACTCTTGCTTGAAATGTTTACCAATGACATTACCTTTTATTGTTATTTAACGTACAAATGAATGTGACTCTACTGTGCGAAACAAGCACGCTACTATTCGCCATGAGGCGTTGCGCCATGAGACGCAGTTCCACTATTCAAGTTAAAATTCCCCTGAAACATTTCACATGCCCTCCAAAATAACATATTCAATTATATTTTTATTATATCATTATTAAAAAACTTCACAGCCCAGCACGTCTAATTAAATGTAATGAAATATTCTCTCACTCACTCACACTCTCATTCTTATGGTACAATTTTTGTTAATTTTCCCCAAATTGAGCTCATTTTTATTAAAGTTATTTAGTTGAAACTTTAGTATTGACCCTTATTTATACTTTTCTAGTGCCCCCCATTTTGTCACTTAGTTGAAATTAGTCCTGCAGACGTCCCATCGCTGAACTCGCACTATGGATGTTAAAATTTGACCAAACTTTGTGTTTACGTTTTACATGTTAATAGCGTTGAACTGTTACTTCATTTTATACAAAATACTTCACTTTTACATTGTACAGGCGAACGTCTGAGACTTAGTTTTATAAATTTTAGATATGCAGCCGGCCGGCTTTACTGCTGTTGCGTGACTAAGAACAATTTACAATGCTTCATTGCCGAGGTGGGGAGTAGCTACGTCACCAGTCTCTTTGTGTCGAGTCCCACGCCTTAGCTGTTTACAGGCACGTTTATTACGTTTTGCATACTTTTGGATGACGTATACATGGGTGCAGCTTGTTGACACATTCGTATGGCAAAATGATGTTGTTGTTTCTGCGCGTATACTCCCGACCTTGACACAATTTCTGTCCACTCGATATTGCGTAGTTGCAAACCTTCATAAAACTTTACTAGTTTCTTATATATGACTTTGAATAAAAATTCAATTTAAATTGATTATTCCCCAAAACACAGTAGGGCCAGAATTGTACCGTTACAAAACGCCCTCAATGAGAGGATTTATGACGAAGCATAAAAACTCTCATTGACACACTCATACTTCCTAAAGGGATCAGCTAGGATATGTCGCCACAACCCCCTTACTGTTTATATAAAAAAATACAATAACTTACCCTTGGTCCAATGATGGTGACAGTACCTGCATGACCTTACTGGACTTCTCTCTCGAGATCCCAACACCGCAAGGCCAATCAGGTGCTTTACGCTCCTGCTCTGACGCGCTGGCCAGCTCAGGACCACCATCACAGCATCACCAGACACTGAAACAACAAATCAAAAATATCAAAATAGTGGCCTGGTATAATACCATATCCCTAACTGATCTGTTTCCCATTAGCTGTGCTGGTTTGTGTTAAGAAGCACTGGGTTTTCTTTAACTTCTAACACCTAGATGATTACAAGAATTATTATATAGACGTTCCATCCTCTTAGTTCACTACCATTAACATTTATAAATTTTTCGACTCCAATCGATAATAATTAATCCTTTCCCATTAACAAGAAGAAATACAAATCTTTATACTAATGCAACAATACTTCCAAAATATTTAAACGCATAATCAAAATTTACTCAAATACAATTATCTATATCTCCCTCTTTCTACAATTCTGAAACATTTTCTCTTTTATAAAATATTATTATTATTATTATTAACAGAAATTCGATTTATCCGGTGCTGTTAATAATAATCATCCCCTTTTCTCCTCCACACACACTATTTCTTAATACATAATAAACATAATACATCATAATAAACATTGTGATTAATACATTAAAATAAACAACTTACATTTTAGCTTGACCAAAATTTACACACCTTACATCTTTAAATTTGCGTATAAAATTACAAACATTACATTTTAATTTCAATTGAACTTTTATTAATTAGCCATCAATTATTTATCATTTACTACCATTTAATTCTTCACAATTTCAAATTTAATATTAACCTTCATTTTACATTACCTCTCAGTTATTATTACAAACTATGAATTTTCTTTTATTTCACCTTTTCATCCCTATTAGTTTTGGGCGATTCTCCGTTATTCACAATGATTCAATTGAATAGACATTTATATATCTAACCTTACTCACCTTTCTTCCTACTAACAACAACCACTAACAACCAGATTTACATATTATGACACCAATCTCTCAATTATAACCCCCTTCAACACTAATTCTATTTGACTCCTTCACCTCTTAAAATAAAATAACTAATACCCTCTTTGTACTAGGACGTGTGTTCCCAACCTGGCTATATACATTCCTAACCCTTTTCCCCCCACCAAATATCGGCAAACACTCCCTTAAACTACTCTATCACTTGCCACAACGCCGCACGCTGGTCCACTGGCCACGCCGCACGCTGATCACTCCTTACACCACTACCCTTACTACAAAATATCACCATCAACTAATATATTTACCATTCACCTTACTCACCTTCTCTACATATAATCACTAACACCAATATGTCCCTAAAATATCTAATACTCTCTTTGTGTGTTACTGGTATTTCAACTTCTTATTCTCTCTAACTCCCATTAAAATTAACTCTGATTAACTCACATGCCTTATTTATCCTTATCACCCAAACTCTATTTTTTATAATATTTCACCTTAATATGATCATTAAACATTACTCTGGAAAATTCATCACTTACCTCTTAATAACAATGTAATTCCATATTCACACATGTTATATGTTTAATCATTTACGAATCATTATATAATCTTAATTTCATAAAATCATTTAACTTCATTATCAAACTTTCTTTTGTACAACCTTAATTAAGTAATTAATCTTCAATTATTTAATTTAATTATTTAAACTTTCATCATTTATTTAGTCAAAAAAAGTTAATTGTTATTATTAAATCAATTAAACTATAACTTTCTATTACATACTGTACATGGTTTACATAAAATTATATGTAATACACAACATAAAGAATACACAAATACATTGACATTAATACACAAAAAAATATACAATCCAGCTTATTATTTGTTATTGTTGACCATTAATCAGTTCATAAACAATCCATTTTAAAAAACACTGTCCACATAATTAAATGTTCATTACACAATAAACACTTTATCCACCATCATCGAACAACAGTCGAATCTTAGGTCTACATACATTATTTTTTATTAAATATATGATATTATTATTATCAATATAATACTTATTTAAATTTTTATATCTTTCCACAATGTCGTTTGAATTAATAGGCTTATTCCATATCAACTTATCATGTAACATGTCATCATAGGGTATGGTCCTGTCGCCTTTGGTATAATTTGTTACAACCAGGTAAGTTATAAAGTCATCCTTACTAACATCCTCTCCTACTGCTGCTATATCAGCTTCAATGCAAGGTAAGTCTTTCATATCATCTATGTTTTCAAATTTTAACTTCTCTTTTAACTCCTCATAGCTTCTACTCAACGTAAACATCTCTATTATTCTCTCTCTCTCTCTCAAAATACTTCTCATAACATACATAATCTTTATCTCTATCATTCCATGCAAAGGGTAACACAACGTTATCATGACTCATCTGGGCTTTTCCAATGAACTCATGATACACGAAAGGGGACCTACCTAGAGACACCTCGTCTCTATAACCACGGGAGGAAACTCTGTCCTCATACAACACTTGTGAAACCTCTGTTTCACCACATACTTGGGGAAAATCTGCCCTTTGCCTATCTAACCTCTCATCACACTCTCTCTCACTTTCATTAACACTTGCTAACACTTCGTTGCTAACTTCTAATCCACCAAAATCTTCATTATTACTCTCAATATTACCCACTTTATTCTCTAATACCACGTTTTTAATTATATCATTATAATTCTCACACCTACTTACCTTATTGTCTTTATTTTCATCTAATTTACTTGTTTCTCTACTATTCTCTACCCCCATTTTATTCTCGTAATTCTCGTCTACCTTATTCTTTGGTCTATCGAACTTCTCATGTACTAACGCTACTATTTTTTCTTTTGTTTTATCGAAACGTGCATTCATTTCATCAATTCGTTTATTAAAGTTAACGTTTCATTTTTCGATTTCATTTTTCATTTCATTGAATTTTTCATCAAAACTATTTTTGATTTCATTTTTCTGCTCGTTAAATTTTTTATCAAAATTATCAAATCTTATATTTTGCTCATTATTCTGTTCTTTCAATTCGTTAAATTTCTCGTCAAATTTGTTTAACAGTAACTGCATCATGGCAGCTGTCTCATCTGTTTTCTTTTCAGACTGAGTTGAGATGGGTGTTAAGTGAACTGTATTTAATTCGACTGATTCGGTGGCACTGGACTCACCGATCCTGCTAACTGGGGTTGATTGAACGCCCATCTCAATCGTAAATGTTTTGTCAGTTATGCTGACTTCTACATTCTTATCGTCATTAGTATTCATTTTGCTTATTTATAATACATGCATGCATATAATCTTATAAAATAACCCTATCTTTACGTCTATATTTACGTATCTCCAAATTATATATTACTTCAGGTAACTGTTCCGCTCTTTCCAGTAGGCTTACTCCACATAAAACCACATTTTATGTCGAGTCCCTGTTCCAGAAGCCATTGTTATATTAATTATTTAATATCATTTTATTAATATGGAATATTAGTAACTTTCACAAACATTTTGTTCAGGCGCCATCTTGTTATACAAGAACATTAGATTTGCTTACCTTTATGGGCAGAGTTCGTATAAGCGAACCAGAAGTAGCGGAATTTGTTATCCGAAATAATTTACTCTTGCTTGAAATGTTTACCAATGACATTACCTTTTATTGTTATTTAACGTACAAATGAATGTGACTCTACTGTGCGAAACAAGCACGCTACTATTCGTCATGAGGCGTTGCGCCATGAGACGCAGTTCCACTATTCAAGTTGAAATTCCCCTGAAACATTTCACATGCCCTCCAAAATAACATATTCAATTATATTTTTATTATATCATTATTAAAAAACTTCACAGCCCAGCACGTCTAATTAAATGTAATGAAATATTCTCTCACTCACTCACACTCTCATTCTTATGGTACAATTTTTGTTAATTTTCCCCAAATTGAGCTCATTTTTATTAAAGTTATTTAGTTGAAACTTTAGTATTGACCCTTATTTATACTTTTCTAGTGCCCCCCATTTTGTCACTTAGTTGAAATTAGTCCTGCAGACGTCCCATCGCTGAACTCGCACTATGGATGTTAAAATTTTACCAAACTTTGTGTTTACTAAATATCACTATAATATTGACGACTCGGAACACTAAGTTTTTTATAAGTAAAAACGTAAAGTTTTACCTTACAGCCTAAACCGGCTTTCACCTTTAGAAGGCTTCATCAGAGGCTGTCGTTAGTAGCGCTGCTCGTCTTGTTGTTGGCAACGAGATAGTGTTTCGAAAGATTGAAGCTGTGTGTGTGTGGTGAGATGTGTTCGAATAATGCGTGCGATTTGAATTGTGTCTGTTCGTTTAGGATGTCGTTTTTATTTGTTTTTGTGTGTTTGTATATTTCTAATTGTTCTAGAGTGTCTAGTTTTCGGCCTTTTGTGTGTACGTGTAGTATGTTCATGTTATTGTCGATGTTTTTATATGTGTGGTTTGCTTCAATGAGGTGGTTTGCGAAGGTAGATTCTGTAGTGGTGTGGAGTGCTTTTGTGTGTTCAATGTATCTCTGTTTGAAGCTACGTCCTGTCTGGCCTATGTAGAATTTACTGCAATTTGAACAATTTAGTTTATATACACCGGGTAGATCGAATTTGTTTTGTGCTTTGGGCATGCGTTTTGATAGTGTGTGTTCTGTTTTGTTAGTGGTTTTGTAAGCGATTCTGTATCCTGCTTTTTTGAATTTGTGGGCAATTTTTTCTGTTTGTTTGTTGATGTATGTTAGTGTTATGAATTTGTTGTTTTCTGTCTTTGTCTGTTGTTTGTTTTGTGTTTTGTGTAGGAGTTTACTGACTATTGTTCTGTCATAACCGTTAGATTCTGCTAGACATTTTATCGTGTTTAGTTCGTCTTTGTAGTCTATTTCATCTAAGGGGATGTTGTTAAGTCTATGTATCATGGTTCTAAAAGCAGCTAGTTTGTGTTGTATTGGGTGATTGGAGGTGTTGTGTATTAGTGTGTCAATCACCCAATACAACACAAACTAGCTGCTTTTAGAACCATGATACATAGACTTAACAACATCCCCTTAGATGAAATAGACTACAAAGACGAACTAAACACGATAAAATGTCTAGCAGAATCTAACGGTTATGACAGAACAATAGTCAGTAAACTCCTACACAAAACACAAAACAAACAACAGACAAAGACAGAAAACAACAAATTCATAACACTAACATACATCAACAAACAAACAGAAAAAATTGCCCACAAATTCAAAAAAGCAGGATACAGAATCGCTTACAAAACCACTAACAAAACAGAACACACACTATCAAAACGCATGCCCAAAGCACAAAACAAATTCGATCTATCCGGTGTATATAAACTAAATTGTTCAAATTGCAGTAAATTCTACATAGGCCAGACAGGACGTAGCTTCAAACAGAGATACATTGAACACACAAAAGCACTCCACACCACTACAGAATCTACCTTCGCAAACCACCTCATTGAAGCAAACCACACATATAAAAACATCGACAATAACATGAACATACTACACGTACACACAAAAGGCCGAAAACTAGACACTCTAGAACAATTAGAAATATACAAACACACAAAAACAAATAAAAACGACATCCTAAACGAACAGACACAATTCAAATCGCACGCATTATTCGAACACATCTCACCACACACACACAGCTTCAATCTTTCGAAACACTATCTCGTTGCCAACAACAAGACGAGCAGCGCTACTAACGACAGCCTCTGATGAAGCCTTCTATAGGTGAAAGCCGGTTTAGGCTGTAAGGTAAAACTTTACGTTTTTACTTATAAAAAACTTAGTGTTCTGAGTCGTCAATGTTATAGTGATATTTAGTTAAGTAACGGACACGTCATGGACAACGAAATCCAAGAATTTGTGTTTACGTTTTACATGTTAATAGCGTTGAACTGTTACTTCATTTTATACAAAATACTTCACTTTTACATTGTACAGGCGAACGTCCGAGACTTAGTTTTATAAATTTTAGATATGCAGCCGGCTGGCTTTACTGCTGTTGCGTGACTAAGAACAATTTACAATGCTTCATTGCCGAGGTGGGGAGTAGCTACGTCACCAGTCTCTTTGTGTCGAGTCCCACGCCTTAGCTGTTTACAGGCACGTTTATTACGTTTTGCATACTTTTGGATGACGTATACATGGGTGCAGCTTGTTGACACATTCGTATGGCAAAATGATGTTGTTGTTTCTGCGCGTATACTCCCGACCTTGACACAATTTCTGTCCACTCGATATTGCGTAGTTGCAAACCTTCATAAAACTTTACTAGTTTCTTATATATGACTTTGAATAAAAATACAATTTAAATTGATTATTTCCCAAAACACAGTAGGACCAGAATTGTACCGTTACAATGTGTATTAAGAAATTAATGATGTTAAAGTATATACATAAGGCAATATTATGTTTGTACCACAGTCAATAGGTTTTATAAGACAATGATGTTAACATTTGTTATGACCAGTACTAATATCAATTTATTTAACTATTAATATTATATTTAAAGTAAATAGAAATTGTTTTATAACATTAAGGGTACAGAAAGGGGTACATATAAAGATACTGAACAAAAACCTGTCTTGTGAGGTATCAAAATGATCAGTGAAAAAAGGGGATTTCATTGATGACAATATCAATAACATTGTATCTAGCATAAAATGAGAGTTTTGAAATTAGTATTTGGAGGTATATTTGAACTAGAAAAACCGATGCCATCAAATGACAACGCCTAAGGCTTCGACCAATCGGAATTTTGCAAATTCTGCACCGAGAAGCCAGAAAAATTGACACACGAAAGTTAGTTGCTTGTTGAACCTCGAAGAGTTAAGAAAGAGATCACTGTAAAGCCGGTCATGTACTAACCATCGCCACTGTCCAGCATGCCCGATGTTGGTAATGGATGTGCGCACCATACTGCCGTGCAACTCATCCAGAGTGCCAGACGTTCTCGTTGATAGGATACGTCCCACAGACATCTATTTAATTTATATTTGTTGATAAATTTTGATGTTATTTCACGGCCCAGTATGAATTGTAATTAAAACAAATTAATAATAACAATATTAAAAATAATATCAACTGTTAATGATATTTGAGTGTATTATGTAAACGAAGAATAAACTAAACTAGGCCTAAATATTAAACTGAAATGTTATCTGAACCATTACTTATTAAAAATAAACTAAAGAATGAATGTAAGTAAAATTAAACAGTAAATATTTATCAAGCGAATGTGCTCTAAAAACATGTACTGTACTTGCTCGAAAATGACGATTTGATAGACAGCAAGCCTACGCATGATCAAACATGCACGATTCCTTGACATCCGTCAACACTACACACGATCCATCTGCACATTGTGCGGCTTGAGCTGATAGTCTTGCTGGACTCATTTTTCGTCGTGCACATCCTTCAAAAAATACACGACGTGCGGATGGATGTCAAAGCTACACACAGTCGTTTTTGACTTGCTGTCCATCATGACGTCTAGCGGGGATGGTTAGTGCATAGCCGGCATAATTCTTGTGGGCAGTAAATTATTAGTAAGTCTCGAACGCAAGACAGGTTAGGTTACTAATATCCAATAGTGGTTTTTAATTCAGTGAATAATCAACCAAGTGAACTGTGAATAGTGACGTAAGTTTATACATATTAAATTGTGAAAATATCATACCAGAAATAGGAAAGTGTATATAAATATGGTGAGATTAATCCAAATTACTATTTCACCATAACCCAACTGTGACACTGAGTATACACTATTTAATTATTTGAACAAACACTGAAAACACTAAACACTAACACTGTTGTGATTTATTAGCTGTAAGATAATTATTTATTTGTACATAGAATTAAGAAGTGAAATTGTTCTTAACCAAGAAAGAAACTGATGCTGTTAGACACTCACGAAAACTGTTTTGTTCCTTAGTTGTAAGCAATTATTTATTTTATATAATATATCAAAGAATTGTGATGTTTTGTATTTCACTGTGGACATTTTTGAAAAACTTATTGTAGTCAAAAGAACACACGTTAAAATATTTAAGTTGAATTAACCTAAAATCATAAACTTATTCCCTGAGATTTTTCAATAGTGCCAACCCCTGAGCAATTAATTGATTAGCTAGGGTAACTAATGTTCAGAAAGTATTTATTTGTTATATATTAAAGGAAAGGTTTAAGAAACCAATAAAAGAATATTGAAATAAACTGTATAAGAGCTGGTGTAATTATTTAGAATAATTAGTAAATTATCGAAAATACGAGTGCTTACGCTGACGAAAATTGAGGCGAAATCTAGTACTGGGTTTGGGTATCAAGGTGAGCCACGATAATATTTTGATTTTAAATTATTATTAATTTCAATCAATTTTTGAATTAATTATATATTCACGAAGTAAATACCTAATTTATTATTTTTATATTGAATATAAAATACGTAATTATCTCTACACCAGTTACATCAATTAAAAATCATTGCATTCAAAACTTGGTGTTCCGAGAGATGTTAATAAGAACAAATCAAATTTAAATAAAATAATTAAAAAGAAATTAAGAAACAGTCAGATTTTTATTTACATATTTGGCGCCTACAAAGGGAGGCTTGTCAACCATTAACAAAGAAAAAAAATAATTAATTTTTTAGAAATCTATTCATTTGATTACATATTTTGGCACTCCAAACGTGAGGTCTAGACAAATATAAAAATAACCACACAGATTTTGCACATAACTATATACAAGTTAAATTACACCTGAGGGACTTCTTGCATCCTAACTTAAATTTGTTCCTCACCCATTTCTTCTTAAATAGGAGAATATCTTCTTTATCTATTGGCTCTTCACTCCCTCTCCCTACACATTTTTTGGTCATTCTCTTTTTCTTAATCCAAACTGAATCACAATTATCACCTCTTCTTATTACTAAACTGTTAATTTTTTCTCTAATCATATCTTTAACTAGCCAGAAAAATGCTCCAAAAAGCAAAAAAGGAGAATGTGTTTAAGCCATCCAAAACGTTAAGGGCTGAAAAGTAGGGGACAAGAAAAAGTTTCCCTCGCAATTTCTCACCTACAAGTTTCCCACGCCTGTTAATTTTGGCATTGAAACATATTTGCGCTTTTTCTATGTAAAAATCACGAAGCCAATGTACATGCATGATACTGTATGTATAGCTGGAGTTTAAAAATGGTGATGGACTACACGCAAAGTTTATGAATTATTAAAGTAGTTATTATCCCTGTAATTTTACTGACCCATTGCACACCATCCCGTGCAGTAATAGGTCTGGAGGTTTGGACCCCAGATTTTTTGACCGCCTATTTACTTCATAGAAGGCAGTTCCCCAGATCAAGACGTACCCTCTTGTAGCCCACCAAGTATACGAATCGCACACGTATAATTTTTTTGCTGTCCACCCTCAGTATGCTCAGCACCCAAAATATTATTGTGAACCACACCCAGACGTTGTACTGTAAATACTCCTCAAACAGATTAGCAAAGTACAGACTAACTACAGTAGTATTTAGATTATACATAAGCGTATGGGGGAGGGTTTAGAGGTGGTTTTGATTCCCCCACAGACTGGCGGGTTGCCCCATCAAATTTTTTGGGCGCCTATACAGTACTTTTTATGTGGCTATCTGGTTACCCGATTAAATCCCCAGCAAGTCCTACAGGTTTACCCCACCAGAATTTTTGCCCTGCAGATATACTACGTGCTGTAGATCCTGCTTCCTCCATTTACATAAATTGACTCGTATCAGCAGAATGGTCATACATGAAAAGCGTGGGGTTTGAATGTCTGACTTACACCTTAGATTGGCCTGTACCTTCATTTGTAAGAACCCCAGAACCCAGTGGACCCCTCACATCCCACTAAATCCTATACACGTGTGCTAACAGGTTTTTCCTCTGCACCTATGTATGATCAGCACATAAGAGACATACATTTGGGTGCATTCTGAGAGAAACACTTCCCATGGGAGTTCATTGGCTTCTGGTTTTTACTCGTACATAGAAAAAGCGCAAATATGTTTCAATGCCAAAATTAACAGGCGTGGGAAACTTGTAGGTGAGAAATTGCGAGGGAAACTTTTTCTTGTCCCCTACTTTTCAGCCCTTAACGTTTTGGATGGCTTAAACATATTCTCCTTTTTTGCTTTTTGGAGCATTTTTCTGGCTAGTCTTCGATTTTTTTCATGCTTCTAAATTTATGGAAAAAGGTGAAAACATGACAATATCTCAATGAAAGTTAATTTTGGTTTTAAAATGTATGGAAAAGTATATTGTTACCTACAAAATGTGAAATCAGAACAAAGAGATTAACACTGATTTTTAACCTTTTTATTACATACGATATATAGGTACATTAATGCAAAAATAATACGATATACATACAGATATACGAAATAATAGTAAGAACAATTGAAACAACAAGAACAATTAAAACAATAAGAACACAAAGATAATACGCGAAAATAATTGCAAAGTATAGTGAAATTTGCCACAAGGTGAACGTATTAGGCGTGGAATGGTCAATTCTTTATCATGCTGTATGTATGCAAATGAGCCTAACGGCACTAAAATACCCCTAGACTGGATTGCAGACATACATAATTTTTATCAATCTGGTATACTTCCAAATCACCTAACGGCACTAAAATACCCCTAGGTTTCATCGGAAGTATACGGTACATTAAAATGGGATCACTAAACTACCCCTAGACTGCATTGCATACATACATAATTTTCATCAATCTGGTATACTTCCAAATCACCTAACGGCACTAAAATACCCCTAGGTTTCATCGGAAGTATACGGTACATTAAAATGGGATCACTAAAATACCCCTAGACTGCATTGCATACATACATAATTTTCATCAATCTGGTATACTTCCAAATCACCTAACGGCACTAAAATACCCCTAGGTTTCATCGGAAGTATACGGTACATTAAAATGGGATCACTAAAATACCCCTAGACTGCATTGCATATATACATAGTTTTCATCAATCTGGTATACTTCCAAATCACCTAACGGCACTAAAATACCCCTAGGTTTCATCGGAAGTATACCGTACATTAAAATGGGATCTCTATGCTCACCATCATCGTATGACAAATGAAGTAAAATACGAAATATGAATAATAACACAAAAAAATAATTACAATGTATAGTGAAATTTGCCACAAGATGAACATATTAGGCGCAGAATGGTCAATTCTTTATCATGCTGTATGTATGCAAATGAGTCTAACGGCACTAAAATACCCCTAGGCTGCATCGCATACATTATAGAAAAACAAGTATTGGGTGAAAAGTAATGTTTGTGTGTTGTAATATGTCGGGCGTTACCTCCGCACACTTTTGTTACTTACCCTGTTGACTGGATCCTCTGCAGTGATGTAGTCCTGTAACACAACTTAAAACTATGCTTTTTGTGGGCGCCACTTGGAAACGTTTGTTCCAAGAAAAATTAAATGTGATTGATAAAATTTTTAAATCTACGAAAAAATTTAAACAAGTCAGTTTAGCTTTGAAAAATCAGTTAAGTTTAATGGTTCTTTAAAAACAACAAACAAATCGTCTGAAGGACTATCATTCATAAAAATTATAAAATTGCAGAGAAAAAATTTTACAAGTTATTATTATTGACAATTTTTTATATGTCCAATCAAGTATCGGCTAGTATTTCAGATTCTGACTCAGTTGACAAGCATGAGTTTAATATGTGAAAAAACTTTAATCTCAGGACGTGACTCCTTTGAACTACCAAGACATATCAATTAGATGCCTTACAAGAAAAAACTAAGTGATTTGAAGGTGTATGTGTGGCGTGTAAAGTACAACTGTGTGATAATTGTAACCAGGTAACAAATGATTTTAATTTTTGTAACTCACGTTCCAACGGTCGTTTATTCTCTCACTGGACACTTCCTTCGGGTAGTTTCTCGATCTCGCCTCTTCGGGTGTACACTGAATCTATTTAAAGTCAATTTTTGCGATCGTTACTTTTTCCGCACTTTTTGTCAAAACGTTTGGCAGTAAAATCTCGTTCAAACGCCGCCACTACGAATCATCTGTTTAGCGTTGATACAGAAATCTGCCACCGCAGCGCTGACTCCCATGCAGTTTTGAGGAAGGCTTAGATGTATTGTTTTGTTTACGTTCGGGGGAATTATTTGTCACGTTAGTCAGTCAATGCGAACACAGCAGAATTCGTTCTCTATTAAATGTTTGGGACCCTCCTGGGCCGTCGACGTTCTGGCTGCGTGCTTTCTATTAAAATTTGCCGTATCGCTGCTCTATTTCAGCGATACTTTTTGGCGACTCTCGTTGAGGTTAAGTCAGTCGGGTATGTCTATGTACGGGAAAAAGCCTTCCTGCCGTGTCTTGTCGATTTCTCGCCTCTCAGTTTCGCCTTAGCTGCGTTGATCAGTGTTGTGTGAGATGCATCAGCTCTGGAGTTCAATCTTCAAGTGTTTTTTCGGTCAAATTTTGTCTCGCTTTTATACTAAATCGGGATGACTGTTTTCGTCGACTTCCGGTATATTTGTGTAAAAATTCTTTCTAGATTGTTCGAGAATAAACGAAATGGAATGTCATAGAACAATTTTCACTTCCGTAGAAGCTTTTAGAACGAATTTCTTATTCTTCATACAATGGATATTTCAAAATTTACACTGGTATTTATCAAACAGTTTCACATTAGTACTTACAATTTGTATGCCATTAATGTATTTAAATTCCTTGTTTTTTACTGAATCTAGCGATACTAAATATGATTGGTATCTAATTAACTTAAGTCTAAAAAACATTACAATATACAACCCTCACCTTGAGTTGTAGTCATTAAAAACACAATATTTATAATAAAAATTGTTGTGGAGTTATAAAGTTCCCTTCACAAGCTGGACATCTACTACTACTACTCTCCTACAACAAAATAAACAAATTTTAACATCAATGAAACACAAATAAATACAATTTTATATGGCCTCTGCTCATGGCCTAGGTTCTTGTCAGTTTTCTAATACAATGATTAGTCTTTTTCCTTAATATATGTGTTATTTCACCACTATACACACAGAGTTTATTATTTTGTCTATCTTTTGTGATACCTGGTTACTTGGTACATATATTATATTTATCACAAGATGACATAGCATCATTGATTGGTCTTGAGATGTCATTTTCTATGGTGTGACAAATCTCACTCTAATTAGTTAAATTCTTTTAGAATTGACTTTACTTTCAACTGAGTTTGTTTCTTATTAAGGTATTCTGATGTATTGTACCTCTCTATCTTATTTTTGTTAGGATTATGTAAGTATTTTGCCAGATCTGATTATTTTTGTACTGGATAATTGGCTTCAGCCATACATGGTATAAGTAAATATTTTGCTGACTTGACTATTACAATGTTAAAGTTGGTCAGGTATATTAGTATAGTTGCTTTATATCATATTACAGCTTTCTAATACAGTTTGGTTGCATTTTGGCAACATTAAATTCATAAATTATACAATATTAGATGCCTATTACATGTTTTTAGTTAACACTGTTTTTGGCTATTTTGGCTGCTTTTTATTCATTTGACAGCTTCCTTTATTTAAGATAAATTGTTCACTATTGTCTGCTTGACAATTACATATAGTTTTTATTTAAATCTGATAATAATTAATTTTTTCATGAAATCTTGGTGTATGGTCTCAAATCCAACACATTAATATTTTTTGTCATTGCAAATATACAATTTTTATTTTAACTTAAACTCTTTCTAATAATGTATTTAAGTCATTTAATACATTTATTTTATTTACATCACATAATATAATGATGGATCATGTCCATTTATTCACAAAAAATAGTTTTTAATACTATATTCATAGTTATAAAACTTAATAATTATTGACTTTATTCTGGTAGATTCTGACATTATTTCTCTCTCTTATAGTGTCTTATGGTTTTTTCACTCTTATTCACTTTAATAATATATATGGGGTTTTGTCTTAGTCATAGTTTGGTCGTTTTTTCAAGTTGATAGAAATAATTATTATACAAAATTACACAATTTTTTGGGACTACTTGGGTTCGATACTGTTCACTTCACTTTCCTCTTATGCTAACTTACTATATAAATGATTTCTTTTTATGGAACGTTCTGTGACGTTACATATGCCTCCCGTTAAAGTTGATAATTTTGGAAAAACATATCTTTGGTTTTGATGAAATTATCATCTCTATAATAACCCTTTATTATTAGCTTTTTTATATCTCATTCTTTTATCTTATAATTAAATTCCTGTACTACTCCTTTAATATATTAATCCAACTCAATATTCCTAGTTCGTTCTTTGTCATATCACCTGTTCCTTTCCTTTTTACCTTGATGTTTTATAATTAATCTTTGATATAAATCCCTATCAATTCCCTAACTTACATAGAGGGTTGGGAGTCAGAGTGGCTCGCTATGGCATACATTCTCTGTCCCTTCCTGTCTATCACTACTGAAATCAGAGGCAACACATCCCTGTTCAGAAAATAATAATTGCACCTTTGCAACAAATAATAATAATAATAATAAAAAAAATACAATATTCAAAGATCATAGGCTCCTACACATAAATTCCCTTTCTTAAACTCTTCTGATTAATTCACAATTATATTAATATATCGTTCTCCGCAGGTTAAAATTATCGTTTAAAATCATTCAATGTTAATAGCTATATTCATATTCATCATTACCTCCTTATGTAACACACTGTTTTCCTTTTTTTTTTTTTCATTTATCAGTTCCATCTAGTATCAAATATATGACAGTATTTCTCCCTCTTTTCTCCTTTACTAAGTGTCCATCTTGTAATATTTATTAATAATAATCTCTCTCCTTCTCTAAGTACGGGTAAGCTGGTAAATATACGTTGACATGGCTATTGGAAATAAATCTATATTTTATATATATCTTTATGCCTTTGGTGTAAGGTGTCCTTCTCGTAATATTAATTAATAATAATCATCATACAATAATATTTATATTTATTTAAAAATCTCTACCTCCTTTCTAATTATGGCTAAGTTAAAAAATTCACGTTGACATGTTTAGTCAAGGTACCTTCTCTATGATGCTGTATTTGACTTTGGTTTTTGGTCATGGTACTTGGTTACTGATTGCGTATTCGACTTGTGATTTTTTTTAATCATGGTACTTTTTTAATGAAGTCTGGTTATACGTTCCTTTTACCTTGTTCCTGATTGTGTCAGTTACCTCGTAGGTATTGTTTTCATGTTTGATAATATTTTGGTTATATTTGTCAGTTTGGGTTAATTACGTTGATTATTTCAACCCCTTTTGGTTGTGTTCCTTATATTATGTCCTTATTTATCATTCCCATTCCTTTTTAATTCCTTCTCTTTTCAATATTCGACCTTCGATGTTTATCACCTCTACTCCTTCAAATGCCTGGTCTATGACATTTATTCTGGATGATTGGTTTCATGGCCTTACCATCTCATCACATGTTTGGGCCATAATTTTTCTGCATAGCGGAATTCCTCCTCTCTCTCACTTTCATTTTGGGGATCATTCACTGGTTCTTGGCCAGTTTCTGCCAATACATGGTTTACATAAAATACTCGGGGTCTTTCGTCATTACTTACCTGGGGCCTATTCTCTTGATTCCTTCTCTTTCTTATTTCTCTTATTGCCTGAGCGTATTTTTCTATAAGCTGGCCCATTTGTTCCTCATAATTTTCCTTCTTTTTGGAATGTATCTTTTTTCTAGGCACGCTTACCTTAAAAGTATTTTGGCCTATGATTTTCTTTGTAATACACTCTTTCTTTTTGTCCCTTTTCATTAAATTCTGTTTATATTCTTTCATATAACTCCTTTCTCTGTGGTCAGTGACCGGGGGGTTAAGTACATTAATTAAACCGCTTTGAGTCATTTCTCCTATTTCCTTTGTATACTCCCTGTTTGTTTTCCTCGGTCTGTCCAATCTATTAGCTGGGTTTTGTTTCGTTTCTACTGTTTTTTTCTCTATGGTTTCAGGACCGGTATTATTTTCTGGAAGATGATGAAATAGAATCTGTAATCCTTCTACTTGTTCCTCCATTACCTCGACCTCCCTATCATTGTCGGTTTTACTCTCCTCTCTCTCTTTCTGTCTATTCTCTCTCCTTCTTTCATCCTCCTCTCTCTCTTTCTGTCTCCTTCTTTCATTTTCCTCTCTCTCTTTTTGTCTCTCCTCCCTCCAAGATTCTATATTTTTGTTTATTTCTTCCATTTTTTGGAATATCATCATTATTATCTCCATGTCGCTTTTTACTGGTTCGGGTTTCTGCATTTGTTCTCCCGTTTGTATGGGTCTTTCTCCTTTTCCTTTTGCTTGCGGCATCATGATCTGTTGGTAGTTGCCGGGCTTGTTCCGTCTTTTTCAAGCCTCACTAGTTGGGCTGCCAATTTATAGAAAAACAAGTATTGGGTGAAAAGTAATGTTTGTGTGTTGTAATATGTCGGGCGTTACCTCCGCACACTTTTGTTACTTACCCTGTTGACTGGATCCTCTGCAGTGATGTAGTCCTGTAACACAACTTAAAACTATGCTTTTTGTGGGCGCCACTTGGAAACGTTTGTTCCAAGAAAAATTAAATGTGATTGATAAAATTTTTAAATCTACGAAAAAATTTAAACAAGTCAGTTTAGCTTTGAAAAATCAGTTAAGTTTAATGGTTCTTTAAAAACAACAAACAAATCGTCTGAAGGACTATCATTCATAAAAATTATAAAATTGCAGAGAAAAAATTTTACAAGTTATTATTATTGACAATTTTTTATATGTCCAATCAAGTATCGGCTAGTATTTCAGATTCTGACTCAGTTGACAAGCATGAGTTTAATATGTGAAAAAACTTTAATCTCAGGACGTGACTCCTTTGAACTACCAAGACATATCAATTAGATGCCTTACAAGAAAAAACTAAGTGATTTGAAGGTGTATGTGTGGCGTGTAAAGTACAACTGTGTGATAATTGTAACCAGGTAACAAATGATTTTAATTTTTGTAACTCACGTTCCAACGGTCGTTTATTCTCTCACTGGACACTTCCTTCGGGTAGTTTCTCGATCTCGCCTCTTCGGGTGTACACTGAATCTATTTAAAGTCAATTTTTGCGATCGTTACTTTTTCCGCACTTTTTGTCAAAACGTTTGGCAGTAAAATCTCGTTCAAACGCCGCCACTACGAATCATCTGTTTAGCGTTGATACAGAAATCTGCCACCGCAGCGCTGACTCCCATGCAGTTTTGAGGAAGGCTTAGATGTATTGTTTTGTTTACGTTCGGGGGAATTATTTGTCACGTTAGTCAGTCAATGCGAACACAGCAGAATTCGTTCTCTATTAAATGTTTGGGACCCTCCTGGGCCGTCGACGTTCTGGCTGCGTGCTTTCTATTAAAATTTGCCGTATCGCTGCTCTATTTCAGCGATACTTTTTGGCGACTCTCGTTGAGGTTAAGTCAGTCGGGTATGTCTATGTACGGGAAAAAGCCTTCCTGCCGTGTCTTGTCGATTTCTCGCCTCTCGGTTTCGCCTTAGCTGCGTTGATCAGTGTTGTGTGAGATGCATCAGCTCTGGAGTTCAATCTTCAAGTGTTTTTTCGGTCAAATTTTGTCTCGCTTTTATACTAAATCGGGATGACTGTTTTCGTCGACTTCCGGTATATTTGTGTAAAAATTCTTTCTAGATTGTTCGAGAATAAACGAAATGGAATGTCATAGAACAATTTTCACTTCCGTAGAAGCTTTTAGAACGAATTTCTTATTCTTCATACAATGGATATTTCAAAATTTACACTGGTATTTATCAAACAGTTTCACATTAGTACTTACAATTTGTATGCCATTAATGTATTTAAATTCCTTGTTTTTTACTGAATCTAGCGATACTAAATATGATTGGTATCTAATTAACTTAAGTCTAAAAAACATTACAATATACAACCCTCACCTTGAGTTGTAGTCATTAAAAACACAATATTTATAATAAAAATTGTTGTGGAGTTATAAAGTTCCCTTCACAAGCTGGACATCTACTACTACTACTCTCCTACAACAAAATAAACAAATTTTAACATCAATGAAACACAAATAAATACAATTTTATATGGCCTCTGCTCATGGCCTAGGTTCTTGTCAGTTTTCTAATACAATGATTAGTCTTTTTCCTTAATATATGTGTTATTTCACCACTATACACACAGAGTTTATTATTTTGTCTATCTTTTGTGATACCTGGTTACTTGGTACATATATTATATTTATCACAAGATGACATAGCATCATTGATTGGTCTTGAGATGTCATTTTCTATGGTGTGACAAATCTCACTCTAATTAGTTAAATTCTTTTAGAATTGACTTTACTTTCAACTGAGTTTGTTTCTTATTAAGGTATTCTGATGTATTGTACCTCTCTATCTTATTTTTGTTAGGATTATGTAAGTATTTTGCCAGATCTGATTATTTTTGTACTGGATAATTGGCTTCAGCCATACATGGTATAAGTAAATATTTTGCTGACTTGACTATTACAATGTTAAAGTTGGTCAGGTATATTAGTATAGTTGCTTTATATCATATTACAGCTTTCTAATACAGTTTGGTTGCATTTTGGCAACATTAAATTCATAAATTATACAATATTAGATGCCTATTACATGTTTTTAGTTAACACTGTTTTTGGCTATTTTGGCTGCTTTTTATTCATTTGACAGCTTCCTTTATTTAAGATAAATTGTTCACTATTGTCTGCTTGACAATTACATATAGTTTTTATTTAAATCTGATAATAATTAATTTTTTCATGAAATCTTGGTGTATGGTCTCAAATCCAACACATTAATATTTTTTGTCATTGCAAATATACAATTTTTATTTTAACTTAAACTCTTTCTAATAATGTATTTAAGTCATTTAATACATTTATTTTATTTACATCACATAATATAATGATGGATCATGTCCATTTATTCACAAAAAATAGTTTTTAATACTATATTCATAGTTATAAAACTTAATAATTATTGACTTTATTCTGGTAGATTCTGACATTATTTCTCTCTCTTATAGTGTCTTATGGTTTTTTCACTCTTATTCACTTTAATAATATATATGGGGTTTTGTCTTAGTCATAGTTTGGTCGTTTTTTCAAGTTGATAGAAATAATTATTATACAAAATTACACAATTTTTTGGGACTACTTGGGTTCGATACTGTTCACTTCACTTTCCTCTTATGCTAACTTACTATATAAATGATTTCTTTTTATGGAACGTTCTGTGACGTTACATATGCCTCCCGTTAAAGTTGATAATTTTGGAAAAACATATCTTTGGTTTTGATGAAATTATCATCTCTATAATAACCCTTTATTATTAGCTTTTTTATATCTCATTCTTTTATCTTATAATTAAATTCCTGTACTACTCCTTTAATATATTAATCCAACTCAATATTCCTAGTTCGTTCTTTGTCATATCACCTGTTCCTTTCCTTTTTACCTTGATGTTTTATAATTAATCTTTGATATAAATCCCTATCAATTCCCTAACTTACATAGAGGGTTGGGAGTCAGAGTGGCTCGCTATGGCATACATTCTCTGTCCCTTCCTGTCTATCACTACTGAAATCAGAGGCAACACATCCCTGTTCAGAAAATAATAATTGCACCTTTGCAACAAATAATAATAATAATAATAAAAAAAATACAATATTCAAAGATCATAGGCTCCTACACATAAATTCCCTTTCTTAAACTCTTCTGATTAATTCACAATTATATTAATATATCGTTCTCCGCAGGTTAAAATTATCGTTTAAAATCATTCAATGTTAATAGCTATATTCATATTCATCATTACCTCCTTATGTAACACACTGTTTTCCTTCTTTTTTTTTTCATTTATCAGTTCCATCTAGTATCAAATATATGACAGTATTTCTCCCTCTTTTCTCCTTTACTAAGTGTCCATCTTGTAATATTTATTAATAATAATCTCTCTCCTTCTCTAAGTACGGGTAAGCTGGTAAATATACGTTGACATGGCTATTGGAAATAAATCTATATTTTATATATATCTTTATGCCTTTGGTGTAAGGTGTCCTTCTCATAATATTAATTAATAATAATCATCATACAATAATATTTATATTTATTTAAAAATCTCTACCTCCTTTCTAATTATGGCTAAGTTAAAAAATTCACGTTGACATGTTTAGTCAAGGTACCTTCTCTATGATGCTGTATTTGACTTTGGTTTTTGGTCATGGTACTTGGTTACTGATTGCGTATTCGACTTGTGATTTTTTTTAATCATGGTACTTTTTTAATGAAGTCTGGTTATACGTTCCTTTTACCTTGTTCCTGATTGTGTCAGTTACCTCGTAGGTATTGTTTTCATGTTTGATAATATTTTGGTTATATTTGTCAGTTTGGGTTAATTACGTTGATTATTTCAACCCCTTTTGGTTGTGTTCCTTATATTATGTCCTTATTTATCATTCCCATTCCTTTTTAATTCCTTCTCTTTTCAATATTCGACCTTCGATGTTTATCACCTCTACTCCTTCAAATGCCTGGTCTATGACATTTATTCTGGATGATTGGTTTCATGGCCTTACCATCTCATCACATGTTTGGGCCATAATTTTTCTGCATAGCGGAATTCCTCCTCTCTCTCACTTTCATTTTGGGGATCATTCACTGGTTCTTGGCCAGTTTCTGCCAATACATGGTTTACATAAAATACTCGGGGTCTTTCGTCATTACTTACCTGGGGCCTATTCTCTTGATTCCTTCTCTTTCTTATTTCTCTTATTGCCTGAGCGTATTTTTCTATAAGCTGGCCCATTTGTTCCTCATAATTTTCCTTCTTTTTGGAATGTATCTTTTTTCTAGGCACGCTTACCTTAAAAGTATTTTGGCCTATGATTTTCTTTGTAATACACTCTTTCTTTTTGTCCCTTTTCATTAAATTCTGTTTATATTCTTTCATATAACTCCTTTCTCTGTGGTCAGTGACCGGGGGGTTAAGTACATTAATTAAACCGCTTTGAGTCATTTCTCCTATTTCCTTTGTATACTCCCTGTTTGTTTTCCTCGGTCTGTCCAATCTATTAGCTGGGTTTTGTTTCGTTTCTACTGTTTTTTTCTCTATGGTTTCAGGACCGGTATTATTTTCTGGAAGATGATGAAATAGAATCTGTAATCCTTCTACTTGTTCCTCCATTACCTCGACCTCCCTATCATTGTCGGTTTTACTCTCCTCTCTCTCTTTCTGTCTATTCTCTCTCCTTCTTTCATCCTCCTCTCTCTCTTTCTGTCTCCTTCTTTCATTTTCCTCTCTCTCTTTTTGTCTCTCCTCCCTCCAAGATTCTATATTTTTGTTTATTTCTTCCATTTTTTGGAATATCATCATTATTATCTCCATGTCGCTTTTTACTGGTTCGGGTTTCTGCATTTGTTCTCCCGTTTGTATGGGTCTTTCTCCTTTTCCTTTTGCTTGCGGCATCATGATCTGTTGGTAGTTGCCGGGCTTGTTCCGTCTTTTTCAAGCCTCACTAGTTGGGCTGCCAATTTATAGAAAAACAAGTATTGGGTGAAAAGTAATGTTTGTGTGTTGTAATATGTCGGGCGTTACCTCCGCACACTTTTGTTACTTACCCTGTTGACTGGATCCTCTGCAGTGATGTAGTCCTGTAACACAACTTAAAACTATGCTTTTTGTGGGCGCCACTTGGAAACGTTTGTTCCAAGAAAAATTAAATGTGATTGATAAAATTTTTAAATCTACGAAAAAATTTAAACAAGTCAGTTTAGCTTTGAAAAATCAGTTAAGTTTAATGGTTCTTTAAAAACAACAAACAAATCGTCTGAAGGACTATCATTCATAAAAATTATAAAATTGCAGAGAAAAAATTTTACAAGTTATTATTATTGACAATTTTTTATATGTCCAATCAAGTATCGGCTAGTATTTCAGATTCTGACTCAGTTGACAAGCATGAGTTTAATATGTGAAAAAACTTTAATCTCAGGACGTGACTCCTTTGAACTACCAAGACATATCAATTAGATGCCTTACAAGAAAAAACTAAGTGATTTGAAGGTGTATGTGTGGCGTGTAAAGTACAACTGTGTGATAATTGTAACCAGGTAACAAATGATTTTAATTTTTGTAACTCACGTTCCAACGGTCGTTTATTCTCTCACTGGACACTTCCTTCGGGTAGTTTCTCGATCTCGCCTCTTCGGGTGTACACTGAATCTATTTAAAGTCAATTTTTGCGATCGTTACTTTTTCCGCACTTTTTGTCAAAACGTTTGGCAGTAAAATCTCGTTCAAACGCCGCCACTACGAATCATCTGTTTAGCGTTGATACAGAAATCTGCCACCACAGCGCTGACTCCCATGCAGTTTTGAGGAAGGCTTAGATGTATTGTTTTGTTTACGTTCGGGGGAATTATTTGTCACGTTAGTCAGTCAATGCGAACACAGCAGAATTCGTTCTCTATTAAATGTTTGGGACCCTCCTGGGCCGTCGACGTTCTGGCTGCGTGCTTTCTATTAAAATTTGCCGTATCGCTGCTCTATTTCAGCGATACTTTTTGGCGACTCTCGTTGAGGTTAAGTCAGTCGGGTATGTCTATGTACGGGAAAAAGCCTTCCTGCCGTGTCTTGTCGATTTCTCGCCTCTCGGTTTCGCCTTAGCTGCGTTGATCAGTGTTGTGTGAGATGCATCAGCTCTGGAGTTCAATCTTCAAGTGTTTTTTCGGTCAAATTTTGTTTCGCTTTTATACTAAATCGGGATGACTGTTTTCGTCGACTTCCGGTATATTTGTGTAAAAATTCTTTCTAGATTGTTCGAGAATAAACGAAATGGAATGTCATAGAACAATTTTCACTTCCGTAGAAGCTTTTAGAACGAATTTCTTATTCTTCATACAATGGATATTTCAAAATTTACACTGGTATTTATCAAACAGTTTCACATTAGTACTTACAATTTGTATGCCATTAATGTATTTAAATTCCTTGTTTTTTACTGAATCTAGCGATACTAAATATGATTGGTATCTAATTAACTTAAGTCTAAAAAACATTACAATATACAACCCTCACCTTGAGTTGTAGTCATTAAAAACACAATATTTATAATAAAAATTGTTGTGGAGTTATAAAGTTCCCTTCACAAGCTGGACATCTATTACTACTACTCTCCTACAACAAAATAAACAAATTTTAACATCAATGAAACACAAATAAATACAATTTTATATGGCCTCTGCTCATGGCCTAGGTTCTTGTCAGTTTTCTAATACAATGATTAGTCTTTTTCCTTAATATATGTGTTATTTCACCACTATACACACAGAGTTTATTATTTTGTCTATCTTTTGTGATACCTGGTTACTTGGTACATATATTATATTTATCACAAGATGACATAGCATCATTGATTGGTCTTGAGATGTCATTTTCTATGGTGTGACAAATCTCACTCTAATTAGTTAAATTCTTTTAGAATTGACTTTACTTTCAACTGAGTTTGTTTCTTATTAAGGTATTCTGATGTATTGTACCTCTCTATCTTATTTTTGTTAGGATTATGTAAGTATTTTGCCAGATCTGATTATTTTTGTACTGGATAATTGGCTTCAGCCATACATGGTATAAGTAAATATTTTGCTGACTTGACTATTACAATGTTAAAGTTGGTCAGGTATATTAGTATAGTTGCTTTATATCATATTACAGCTTTCTAATACAGTTTGGTTGCATTTTGGCAACATTAAATTCATAAATTATACAATATTAGATGCCTATTACATGTTTTTAGTTAACACTGTTTTTGGCTATTTTGGCTGCTTTTTATTCATTTGACAGCTTCCTTTATTTAAGATAAATTGTTCACTATTGTCTGCTTGACAATTACATATAGTTTTTATTTAAATCTGATAATAATTAATTTTTTCATGAAATCTTGGTGTATGGTCTCAAATCCAACACATTAATATTTTTTGTCATTGCAAATATACAATTTTTATTTTAACTTAAACTCTTTCTAATAATGTATTTAAGTCATTTAATACATTTATTTTATTTACATCACATAATATAATGATGGATCATGTCCATTTATTCACAAAAAATAGTTTTTAATACTATATTCATAGTTATAAAACTTAATAATTATTGACTTTATTCTGGTAGATTCTGACATTATTTCTCTCTCTTATAGTGTCTTATGGTTTTTTCACTCTTATTCACTTTAATAATATATATGGGGTTTTGTCTTAGTCATAGTTTGGTCGTTTTTTCAAGTTGATAGAAATAATTATTATACAAAATTACACAATTTTTTGGGACTACTTGGGTTCGATACTGTTCACTTCACTTTCCTCTTATGCTAACTTACTATATAAATGATTTCTTTTTATGGAACGTTCTGTGACGTTACAACATACATAATTTTCATCAATCTGGTATACTTCCAAATCACCTAACGGCACTAAAATACCCCTAGGTTTCATCGGAAGTATACTGTACATTAAAATGGGATCTCTATGCTCACCATCATCTTATGACAAATGAAGTAAAATACGAAATATGAATAATAACACACGAAAATAATTGTAAAATGTAATCAGAAGTATAACATCGAATGCACTTAACGGCACTAAAATACCCCTAAGTGTAATCGGGCATGAAAACAACAAGATACAGTTATATCGAAATAAAACAGCATAAGCATTTGTAACATCAATTTTAGTCTTATAATTGTTTTGTTGATTCAGATTCTTTCAAGCATCAGTATGTAGACATTTTCTAAACATCTGATGAATGTTGCTTGACTTGCTATCTTTCCATAGTTTAGATCATCAATTGTCATCCATCCATTTGTGGATCTTACACAGCAACGGTAATGGCCACGATGTGGGGTTGGTCCAGTATGCAATATGGCTCCAATTGTTTTGAATCGAGTACCAAAAATTGTAATGTTGCTTGCATTATACCCAACAATTTGTCTATTGAGCATGCGATCAGTTCCATTTCTGAATAAGCCAAGTTGGACAACTAAGTATTTTTGGTCATGTCCATATGTGATATTTTCCCTTTTTCGTAATTCTGTAAATCTATTGCACTGTGGATTTGTGCATGTTCCATTGACTAATGTTTCATATTTCAAAAGGCTCTGAATGTCTGCTTTTCATCTTTCGGATGTAGTTGAAGAAAATTCATTGTATCGGGTGCTTGATTTTCAGAATGTTGGCAATCTGGACAGGTATAATTTCTTAGCATTGTATATGAAAAGAACATGTGAACATTTGCTGGTTGTAAACATTCCATTAATGAGGTGTAAAACATAAATGCATCTTGCTGTGTTGGTTGAGCATATTCATTACTGACAGCTTCTCGCAATATGTATGCCTCCATATGATTCTGGTTCCTTTGGCTGTTAGCTTCATTAAATTGCGACAATTCGGTACAAGAAATTGAACAGTGGTCATTTTGAGCATAAAATCCACTTGTAATAAATTCATTTATTCTTTCCATGAATAAAGGTAGTCGAATTAAGCACTGCACAAGTGAATTTGCATAACATGGAACGCCATTATTTTCCAAGTAAAGCACATATGGTTCTACTTGTGCTTGAACAGGTTTTTTTCTTTTCAAAGATTCATCTTTTGCTTGATTATCTGCTTTGTTCTGTTTTATTTGTTTAGCCTGGACATCTGCTGACAAAATCATTGTCATTTTCTTCTTTTCATTTTGTTTTTCCTTGTAATACTTTAGAGGCAAAATGTTCCATCTTGGTAATTCAGGTAAACAAATTGAAACCCGAAGTCTATTGTATTCATTTGCAGCTTTTTGTTTACATCGTATAGCGCCAGGATCGAAATCAATTAAATGGACATTTTCTAGCTTTCTAACGCGGGATAATGCTACATAAATCATGCTGTCTTCAAAACATGATTTTCCTAAGTCAAGTAAAACACTGTCCAAAGTCAGTCCTTGTGATTTATGAATGGTGATAGCATATGCCAAACAAATCGGAAATTGTTTTCTGATCATTGTGATTCCTTTGCTGATTTCATATGCAGCACTGATGCGTTCAATTTCAGTTTTTCCTGTTATTTGATCAAATTGAATTTCTAATTTATATGGAATTCCATACAGCTTCTTTATTCCAATGATGGTTCCTAATGATCCATTTACAAGGCCTTTTTTAACATCAATATTTCGCCTTAGCATAATTCTTGCACTGATTCCAATTTCCAGTTCTGTTTCGAGGCCAGCTGTATCTGAGGCTTTTTTCATTTTTTCCTTATTTGCAGCTGAAATTTGCTTTCTGTTTTTAGTAGTCTTCTGTTTTCCACCTGCATCACTATCAATTGCAGAACTTGTAACAATGACAATATTTTCTGATTCAAGCATACACTTGTTAAATGCTTCGACTTGTTCATTCATGGATAATAAGCATACAGCATTGCAATTTCCACCAAACAAATTTTTCTTGAAATAGGCTGCAGCTTCTTTCAATGAAATTCCTTTACGATTTGGATCAATTAATCGACTTTTTAACTGCTCAATGTCCTTTTCAGTTGGCGACCCAATTCTTACTCTTGATAGCAATTGAGCATAGTTAGAGTCTTCCTTTTGGCGCATATTTTCTATTAATTCACTGTATTCAAATACCTTCCATATTGGATATCTTGTTTCTGATTTAAAAATTTTCTTAGATTGTTTCAAATTTAATTCTTCAAAGCAAAAGGCTGCATTTACAGGGGCTAGTTGAAGTAGATCCCCAAACATTATGATATTTTTGTTTCCAAATGGTTCTGAATAGCCTAAGCAGTCACTTAATCGACGGTCGATTGTTGCCAAAGTTGTATTTGATATCATTGAAAACTCATCAATAATGATAAGTTTAAGCCATGACCATTGAGCTTTAAACAGTTTTCTATCGTCTGGAGGAAGCTTCCAATATTCTGCTTCACCTTTTGCACTGTGTTGGACAGGCAATTTGAAAAATCTGTGAATTGTTGATCCATTGATATTGAAAGCTGCAATTCCTGTTAGTGCCATTAATGCAACTGATAAGGAATCGTTTTCATACATTGACTGAACTTTTTCTTTTATAACATGAATGAGAAAGCTTTTGCCAGTTCCAGCTACACCACTGACCAATAATCTAATTGCACTTATATCTTGTCCATCTTTTTGTGATTGAATCTTAGCAGTTATTATGTTGAAAATCTTACTTTGATCTTTATTTAGTTCACCAATTTTATTTGATAACTGGACCATGTCTATTGCAACTTTTTCGCTTTCACCGAGGTCAATATCATCATTTTCATCAATTGCATCTTGCTGTTGATTATTATTTACTTGATTTTCAATTTCTTGATCTTCTCTTAACTTTTTTGCAAGTTCTGCAGCATTTTCAATTTTTTGCTTCATTTCATGAAATGCTTGCATTGCTGGGCAGTCTCGAATGAAATCTTCAAATGTTTCGCGATACAATGCAAAATTTCCAAGCAATGAATCTTCATTTCTCCACGGTTTAAACAGCATTAACAGTGAACGATAATATAGTTCGATTTGTGCATCAATTTTCTGGTTAAAACTGGGCATTTTGATAACTACAGGCTTAGTAGCACGTTTTCTTAGCCAACCTAGATTATTCTTCAATTCAAATTTTATTTTTGATTTTGGTTCTTTTCTTTCATATTCATACCATTTTGATATTTCATAAAGGCATGTGTCTTCTAATTCATCTGGTCGATTTGGGTAATAATCATCAATCATATTGTGACAGCATGTTTCTACACAGTCTGGTTCTTTTTCCTTTAATTCACTCATTTTCATTACTTTTCTTTTTCTTTGGTGTGAAGGATATGTATTAACAAACTTTACTGTATCACTCGATGTAAAAAATTCATATCCAAGTAAATTGGCCACTGCTTCGTATGCACCAGTTTCTCTTTTCTGCATGTTCATTCGGGCATATTTAAACAACCTGGCTGCAAGTGATTTGTTTTCATTAATACTTTCCCAAATTTCATCACTTGCACTTTTTTCACCTTTTGTAATGTAGCTAGTGATGTATCTGTTCAATACCAAGCTATTTTCACCAACGTATTGAATGTCCATATTTGCTTCCCATAATGTCAAAATGCATGGATTATAGTCATTGACAAATCGATGTTCTGAGCTTCGTTTTAAATCATACAATTTTTTAATTCGTCTTCCGCTTGATCTTGACTTTATTGCTTCAGCAACAGGAATCAATGTTGTCTTATCACAAGCTTTGCGTGGGAAACCATGTCGACATTGTGTTATGAATCTTCCATTTCGCCTGACTGGTCTTCGACAACCTTTAGTACATTCGTGAACTTGAAACCTTTTGACTAAATTATGCAAAGTTGGACTGGTTAAATTTGGTGGAATACTGCATTGGATATGCTGTTCAATAAACTCAATTATTTCTTTATCACTGTTTTTTCCAACCATAGGCGCATCTTCAACCCAGATTTTCATGTGCACATGTGGTGCTCCTCGAGCTTGATATTCTATTCGGGCAAAATAGTGGCTAACTTTTCCAAGAGGTCCTTCTTCATCCAGTATAACAAATTTCATAAAGGCATCGAATCTTCGTTTGAACTGTTCACTGACTGATACTGGATCAAGTGCACATAAATAACTTGTTCGCATTTTATTGACACCATCCAAATCTGAATTCATTTGAATCAAATAGTCTCGCATATCCGCCCAGTAAAATTCGGCACAGCTTAATGTAAGAAACCAAGTTTCTGGCCCAAATCTTTCATCCATAGCTTGTAAATCTGAGCATTTTTGACGCCAATATTCTTTACTTCCACGATTTTTAGCAAACATTGTTGACAAATTTGCTTCTAATTGTTGGATTTTTTCTTCTATTTGTTTTAACAACTGGCCACATGTTAGTCCTTTATTTGCACTAGTGTTTAGCATTGCATAAATTCCTTGTTCAATGCATCTTGTATATTTTCTTCCAAGTTCGTCAAATAAGTACTACTTTACTACTTTACTAAAAATGAACTTTATCTTGTGAAAAACTTACTTTTTTCGTCGGACGCGTTTCGGCTTAGTATCCGCCTTCTTCAGCTTTTAGTCAGACTGCCATCATTTCGTAACGGTTTTTGTGTGGAAGGTGACACCTTCCACACAAAAACCGTTACGAAATGATGGCAGTCTGACTAAAAGCTGAAGAAGGCGGATACTAAGCCGAAACGCGTCCGACGAAAAAAGTAAGTTTTTCACAAGATAAAGTTCATTTTTAGTAAAGTGATAGTGCTGTGAAAGAAGAGATGAACAATCAAGACAAATAAGTACTGTTGATTCCGTCTGAACCGGCCATCTGTATTTCTAAATCGATGTTTTAAAAACATGGCTGGGGTAATTTTATTTGTCTTTTTTTATACATTCCATTTTGTCCCTTTGGATATAATTCAGGGTAGCATAAAACATCGGTTTGTTCATCCTTATTATCAAGCGGTTTTGATGAAATTTTCATTGTTCGGTAAATTTCTGTATCACTTAAAGCTGTTTCTGGATTTGAATAAATTGGTTCTACAGTAACTTCTGTATATGGTTCACATTCGGAAGTATGCTTCAACATTGACTGAACTGTTTCAGAACCCAAAAGTTTGTTTTTATCAAAATCTCCCAAACTAACTGGCAAGTTTTCTTCTCGAAATATTGCAGCATCTTTTTCATTAACTTCTACATTTTTGTATAAAACGTTAATTTTCTTCAATCTGTCAATTGCAGTGTAAACTTTTTCTAGGTTGACCAGTGACCGCCAAACAATTCCTTTTTTCGTTGGGCAACTATCAACTATAATATTCAAACAATTTGTTGATGGCAATTTTGTTCCAAGATATTGGTGTGTTTCTTCAAGTGGCAGTGGTAAATGAACCGCCATCCCTTTTACTGCATTTACCCAGTCGCCAGTATTTGTAGTTACTTTTAATGGTTTTAGTTTGAAAATCGACTGGAATGATTGGGCCAGTTTGATTAAAATCAATTCGAATATGTTGAGGCAGGCTATTTCATCTGGGATGTCATCTAAACCCATTTTATTATTCTTTGACAAAGCTGGTACTATGCCTGTACTTAAATTTTTCAAACACCAGCTGCAAATATTGATTGGTAGCTTGTTTTCTGTCTTTAAATCATTTATAATTTCTTGTGTTGTTTCTTTGTCTTGACCAGGAATAGCTTCGAATGAATCATACACTTTGATTTTGTTTTGCTTTAACCACATATGACATACAGAGCAAGATGCGTTTGGAAAATCTTTGCAAGCTTTTTCAAATTTCCACCAGATTCGCCCAAATTTTTCTCTTACGATATCATCCAAGTTGCTGTCTTCTTGTTTTTCTTGATTTTGAACTTTTTCAACTATTTCTCGAGGAAGTTTCAATGATTTTCCTTCAGTAATTTCTACAAATGCTTTCCAATCACCATCGAAAATTGCAGCATCTACTTCCATTAGCCAGAAATTAGCAGCTCGTACTTGATAAATATATGTAAGTAAACTTCGAATTTTAACACAATGTGGTTGAATTAACTGCAGCAGCTTAATATTGTCTAAGCAGTCAGCTTCATCCAAGCATGCTGGGTATTCGTCAATACAGCATGATGGACAATCTTCAAAATTTGCAATTTGAAACTGCAATTCTGGAAAGCTGGTTCTTTCGTCCACCATATATTTCAATGCATTGTGTAATTGAGTTGCCCAGAAATCAGGTAACCTGCAATTTTCATCACAAAATCGAGCTTTGCCATGTCCAGGTTTTCCATCATTGAAAATTTCAGCTTCATCTTGAGAAACACTAATAATGATGCAATTAAGTGTATCTTTTACTTCCTCGTACATAATTCGATCTTCCTCTTCTAAATTCTCCAGTTTTCTAATTTTATCTTTCACAATTTTTAAGCTTGTATAGTTTACTTTTGATCGATCAAAGTTGAACAATTCGTGGCTTGCAACATGGTAACGTGTGCCTCCATAAATGTCAGCCAAAATTTTTTCTGTGTCTTCAGGATTTAAATCATCTTTTAAAATTAAAATTTCTTCAGCAGCTTTATATTTCTTTCTTATGCATTCCAGATATTTTTTGAGCAAAGCAATGACATATTTTTTCAATTCTAACACTTGAATTAGTTTTTTTTTACACTTTTTGTATCGTAAAATCTTCTTCCTTTGATTTTCAATTGTTTTCGTCTTGACAAAACAAATTTGCTGACAACAGCTCGAATCCAAAGTTCTTGACTTATTTTCTCCCATTGAACACTTTTCTTCTTCATAAAGCCTTGCTTATGTTGTTTATAGTAAATTTTATTGTAGTTTTCTTTATATTGCTTTTTATCTTTCAGTTTTTCACATTCAGCTTTTCTTTTCTTATACTCATACTTTACTTATACTCATACTTTTCTTATACTTATACTTATACTTTTATTTTCTTACTCTTTTCTTATACTTTTAGTTTTGAAAATACTCAACTCTATTTTTATTAACACACTTAGTTGTGTTTCCTATTTCTTTTGCTTTGATCAAATTTCTCTTTCCCCTTAATCGAGCTTTGACCTGTTCTTTATGTTTTATCCGCTTGTTCTTTTTTTCAATGAAAGAACGAAAACGGTTGATTTGATCTTCTTTTCTTGTAAAATCTGTTGCGGCTTTCTTTTCTGATTGACACTTCTGAAAATATTAAATTAAAATATGACAGTTGTGAAAATAATGTGCATAAATATTAACTTATTATTCTAGCAATATTTTAAGAGTGTATACACTGCTAGAGGATTCAGAACAGAAAATAGATCTCCTGATGGGTGATCCCCAGACAAAAAATGCAAAGCAAGTCTGGGTGCCGTTTAGGGTCTGGGGGATGAAGTAAGACATAAATCTTCAAGAATTTGGCAAAAATGTATGATGTGCACCAAATTACTGTACCTGAATTTTGGCCTGTTTCTTTTGATCATCATCACATAATTTCTTATGCAATCGCCTTTTGGCTGTTCGTTGTCTTCGTTTTTCCTGCAAAAATAAAAAATGAAACAGTTTCCCCATTTAAACAAAAAATCTGCAAGGTAAATCATGTATGTATGCAAAGGCCAGGATCTGGGGTCACAATCATAGGCGGGCATGGGGTCTGGGATCCAGACCATAGGTGTGCACCAGAAAAATTCTGGGGGTCTGATTTTAGTTTCTGGGGGCTGGGGGGTTCACCAATTCTGGGAGGGTCCGCCAGGGTCTGGGGAGTCCTCCCTATACAAAGTATAAGCAGCAAGAAATTTCTGGGGTCCAAAAATGTCTGTGGGGGTCCGAAAAACCCTCAGATTCCATGCTCGCCTATGGTCTGGACCCCCATACCCGAGCTGGACCCTGCAAAATTTTCGGCTGCCTATACTTTGTACAGGGCAGACCCCAGCATTGGCGGACCCCAGAAATATTGTACATAAGCAGGTCCTAGAATTTTTCTCCTGCACACTTATCGTAACAATTTAGCACTACTAACCCCCTCCAACATCCATGTGTACTTCAAAGACAACCTAGATTTTCCAAATAAGTAACAGCTATACAAGTTTTGTGTTAATTTACACTTCAAACACAGGCTTACATTTGATTGATCCATATGTTCAATGTTTTTAACTTCCTCTATTCGTTCCAATACAACGCCTGGAGAAAATGGCTTGTCTGGACCAAGCTGTTCACATTTATCGTCCAGCTGACTCAATCGTTTTTGATGATGAATCTGAAGCTTCTGAACACAAATAAAATTGTAAAATACACCCGCGCGCAAGCTACAGTACAATTCTAGTACAAAAGCACTACCCAACCACTCTGGTCAAAAACAAAATCACAAACTGAAATTGACACAAGCGCAATGTGAATAACAAATAGTGTAAACTGCGAAAAATTTGCATAGAACACCAAACGGATGATCAAAAACTAGAACATTTGATATAATATGCAGTTTACAACAAAATGAACACAAATGTGTATAGAATAGATTAATGTGTGCGGATAATTAATACAAAAAATATATGACACAATAGAACACATTAAAAAATGACATCACAAATCCCATTATTCAAATGCAATAAAATTGATTTTAGGTTTGTATGGATTTAACTTATTTTTGCCAATTTTTTGACTATTTTTTCTATTCTGGGGACAGTGGCTGATCAGGGGTCCACAACCGTATTTTTCATTTTTAATCTGACCCGCAAACTTAATTTGTGGGTAAACATGAACGGGAACGGTATTTTCATGTTTAAGTCCGACCCGGAAGCGAATCCATGGGTAAAAGTAGCCCTGACATGTAGTCTATTGTTTACCTACTGCTGCACATACATATCCGCGGGTAAAACTTACGTATACATGCATTTTACACATTACAACCCACGCCGGACAACCAACCCATGAGTAAAAATAAAAAATTTAATTTTTTCAGCTTTTGGTACAAAAGTGTTTCTCGGCACTACTCTATACTGAGCAGTGCAACTTAGCTGAAATTTTTACTGAAGAAACTAGAGGGTTTTTTCTTGGGTTGATTTTTTTTTTATTCCGATCCGATCATTACTTGAGGTACAGTATTAATTTGAATTGAAAAAACTCAGTTAATTTTCATCAAAAAATTAAGTTTTTTCTCATTTATTCCACAACCGTGCAAGATCTGGCGAAACTTTTTGCTGTGCCGATAACCCCAAAGTAAGGGGGTCATCCTTAAAAAACAACTAGCCCTCTATCTTTATTGGATAAATCTGTACACTCAGTCTTAATTTTTGAAAACCACTTTTTTCAGGAGGCCTAAAAATCCTACAGTATGCCAGCAGACTCAAAACAACTTGCTAATTTTGTAGAACCCATCATAAAGTATCTATATCCAAAAAATTTTGAAAATCGGATGAATAGCCAATTCATAGTACAACTGCAAAGTTGCGTTCAAAATACTCGAGTTGAAAAAAGATTGAAGGCTATCTTTTGTACAGGCGCTTAAACATATTAAGGCAATGCGCTATCGCGCGTGCCTTGATAACAGCAAAGTCTACAACAGATGTTTATCATCCACGCATACTGAGCTATGTATTTGTATTGAAAAAAGTTTCCAATTGTTAATTCTCACCCTACATTGTTTGCATACCTCAGTATCAATATATCAGTACCTTAGTATATTCCTACACACACTATCATTTGTGGCATAGTGTCCAATTTTGCTTGCTACCTCATAATTATTATGAATTCCAATCCTTCCATTAAGATCTACATTCAGAATTACATTTGTTTTGTTTTTAATTGCCCTAAATTGTTGACACAATGAAGTATATAAAAGGATGTATTCATTTACCTTATACACTTTGTAAATGTCCTCTGAGTCCAAACACATAGGCTACTACTTTATCATAACATTAAAGCTTTCATGGTTTGAATTACCTTTAGTAAAATTATTGTCTGAGCCATAGGGCCATGGTCCCCTTCTTGTAAATCCAAACGTTTCGACTGCTGCTGTGGCAGTCATCTTCAGTGGCTCTTCAGTCACCAGAGGAGCAAAACAGAAGACCCACTGAAGATGACTGCCGCAGCTGCAGTAGAAACATTTGGTTTACAAGAAGTAGACCACGGCCCTACATCCCGAATAATAATTTTACTGAACACACTCCTTCATTTTGTCTTTTAGCTTTACTAATTTTTAAAGGTATACATGTATAATTCCATAAAAGTGTGTGTGTATTTTTTTTTAAGAAAATAGCAAACAGGATTCATTCTATATCTCAAGATTTCATCAACTACTTCATTAACATTTGTAGGTATTCCTTGAGTATTTTAAGGGTAACAATATGCCGAAGCAGCATTACTGGTAGACTGCAGCTTACTGAGACATCGTGACAAGTCAGCTGACAAACATACCGAGGAGTTTATCCTTACTGTGAGACATTACTGTACTGTGAGACATCGCGACAAGTCAGCTGACAAACAGTTCACTTTGTTGTGCAAAAAGGAGGTGTTTCTAGTAGTGGAATATGTGTCACTGCAGTTATTAGATTACAATTAAAAATTGTCAAACGTTTTTCTTCATTATAGTTTGTTGTTTGCCTAGTTTCGTTTTTATAAAACAAAGCGACAAATTAATCTCTTCTACTTAAAGGCTGATCTATCTGGTATTCAGAAAAGGAACTCATGTTTAACTTCAAGCAAAGCTTTTACCTTACTTAAGACTTTTAAAACTTAAAGATATGATTTGATGATTATACTTAAAGATATAAAGACATGACCGCTATGCTTAAAGGCATTTATAATGAGAGACAAAGAAACTAAGTCTATCAAATTGTGTTTCATTTATAATTAAAAATTTACAGGCATTGCACAAATGCAATGTATAGAGAAGGGCATTCAAAATGCTTCAATAAACCTAAAAAAAATATATATATTTATTTTTCTTCATTTACCAATGTACAGATTATAAGTTAAATGTAGTCGCATTCATAAGCTCGCACGCATTCACCAATCATCCATGTTGATTTTGCGCTTCCTCTCAGGCTGTTCATCACATTCCTCTTCCGAAGACGTCTGATCCTCTTGGATTGTAAATTGCAACAATACTTTACGAGGTCCTGCTTTATTAATCTTGTCCATTCGTTCAAACTTCGAAGACTAGCATCTCGACGAACATATTTAGAGTGATCCCCGATGATGTTAACTTAAAACCAGCAACTTTCAATAAGAGAACCGAATGCATATAAGCAGCAGTCTTGAGTTCCTTCCATTTGCCGCAAGTTAATGTTTGTTGGTTCTTAATTTTACACAAATGCGCTGTCATTTTACTTGGTGTTCCGAACGAATTATACAATCTTACTACAAATACTGCAGGCGTAATTCAATCATTCTTACCAATTTTATCGGCCGTTAATATTTTCGCTTTCATATTCTGAACTACCTTTGCAAAATCATGCAATTTATAGCGGTCAACAGTATCAATAAAGGCAGATGTATTGGCTATACATTTCATATTGGTAACAAACGTTTCGATAAACGCTTCCATCAACTCTTTGCTCTGCTATTTCCACCAATATTTGACAGTCGGTAACAACAAATTCACAGCGATGTTTGGCTTGAAGATGATCTAAATCCTGTATTACGTTTCTGGAGATGAAATTTTCAGAATCGTTGATAAACAACCCGTACCCGTTAGTAGTTAGCAGTAGATGAGGTGCCTCCTTATATTGGAATTGAACGAAATGCTGGCGAACAATCACTTTTTTCGTCAACTTAAGATACCAGCCATCCTTACTATTTCTTTTATGAATTTGCTAACTTATACAATTTTTATTGTTCGACAAAGCTTTTCATCACTGACATTGTTCGATATTGTTATTGTTCGATCACAGACATCATCAGGTCTTAAACAACAACATCAGGTCTTAAAGGTTGTTTAAGACCTGATGATGTCAGTGATGGCGAAAAGCTTTGTCGAACAATAAAAATTGTAGCAGTTAGCAAATTCATAAAAGAAATAGTACCTTAAGATAAGTTTCTTTCAGTTTGTCGACAGTACTAATAGGCCTACAGATCTTATCCTTGCACGTATTAGTAAAATCATGTACTAATATCTATAACTAATATATCACGTACTTGCACGTATCTATGATGATAGATACCTTTTAGATTTGTTGCTGTAAAGAAAGAATCTTTACCATCATTAGGACGTGACGTATATTCGCATGGTTCGACGATCGAAGTTGCTACTCGAGGTTCGTCATCATCATCTGATTGATTTGATTATTATTTGGTCGAAACGCTAAGTTTACATTCACTATAATTCTCAAACGCAGCACTTTAGCAGCCATATACAAGATATGATCGGATTTTACACCTCTCCGATCCCGTCTACGTATTTTGCTACTAGCTATCATGAATGGTGTGGCTCGACAAGTAAACTGCCGTTTCACACCATAATATATCGCTGGGAATAATAACTCTTCTGTATCTTCATCGAATGCGAGCAATAATGGTTGATTATTTTGTCCAGGGTCTAGATGTAAAATCAAATCTTCACACCAGAATAAAGTATGCTGCTGCAATTTGATGTACTCTTCGCCAGTTACATCTGCTGTATGCTTGTTATTTTGCTATTAGATTGATTTATGGTTATTCTTGATCCTCATCTTCGTCCTCACTAGACGCACTGCTTTCATTTTCAGGCTCTTTATTGAAGAACTTGTCATTAATCGTGATCTTATAATATCTGAATAGCTCAGTCGCCAACAGATGCCTTAACCAGAGCTTTAATTTACTTTTAGAAACCAGTCCTCGCATATAAGAACTGTTATTGATTATGTGCTTCGTAAGGCAAACGTTAAACGCCAAATCGTCATTCAACATGCGAGGCAATTGCAGAGTAGTGGTATCAAGCTTTATCGGTACGTTTATGACTTGTCCAATTATACGTTTAGCGCCAGCAAAGTATGATATGTTACGAATGTGCATGAATGGAAGGCACTGCGATATTAAACATTCCTCTATTGGCGTTAGTTCAGGTAAATTCTCTGGTATTTGTGGGTACTAAAACGGTTGATTGTCGCATAAGGTGGCAACCTGTTGTCAAATTTTAGCTTGACATAAAAGGTATTTTTTGAAGAGGTTAACAAATTAGAAGAGAGTATAACATTTAAAATGGAAGTAGGAAACAAGGAAATAAATTTCCTAGATTTAAACATAAGAATTACGAAAGAAAATAAACTAAAATTTGACATTTATAGGAAAAGCACATATACGGATGTTATAATACCAAATGATTCATACCATCCAATACAGTATAAAATGGCAGCGATAAATAATTTCTGTCATAGAATAAACAGTTGTATAGAAGATGAGGAAAACAGAAAGAAAGAAATAGAATGAATAAAAATAATTGTAAAAAACAACAAGTATAATACGAATGTAGTAGATAAAATATTTAATAATATAAAACGAAGAGAAGAAACAAAAAATGAGAATAGTAACGAAAAGAAGGAGTATAAGGGATCCATATCTTATACAGGTTATAACACAAGAAAGATACAAAAATGTTTTAGCAAATATAATATAGAGGTAGCGGTTAAAAAATCGAAAACCGTGTTTGATATAATAAAAAGTACGAATTGTGAAGAAGAAGACATATTGAAGAAAAGTGGAGTATATATGCTTAGTTGCAGGGAATGTGAAAAAGTGTAGTCTATCTGGGCAAAACGGGTCATCAATTTTGCCAGAGATTTAAAGAACATGGGGGGGGGGAAGGAGAGTTAACGACGAATTCATTATACGCTAGGCATTTTATAGAAGAAGGACATAAATTCTTAGACCCAGTTGTAAATTATAAGATAATAAAAGTGATGAGTAAAGAAAGAGAAAGGAAATTAAAGGAAGAAGTGGAAATATTAAAAATAAGAAATAAAGATGAAAAACGACTAATGAATATAAAAACCACATTTGAAAATGAAGAAATATTTAGCAGCTTATTAGACAACAAAAAAAAAGAGTAGAAAATGAGTTAACGTAAATTGTAACGGCTAAAAAATTGGTAATGTAAGACAACCCACTATGGGTGGAGCTAAGTAAGATGCTACTCTGTCAGGGAGCGGGGCTAGATAGGTCCGGTAAAACGGTATATAAGAGTGAACGGTTTCATATTTCTCTGTTGGTAAATGACCTGAAGATGGCTTGACTGCCGAAAGCGCTCGTCAATATCAAAGACAACATAGTGGTTTGTATATAATTACTAGTAGAAATATTTGAGACCACTAACACTCCAATACAACAATAAAAGAAGTAGTTTCTACAGAAACTCACCGGCGGTTCCCATTTTCGATCACGCACCAGCGATCGGCCGCAAATGTCTGAAACGTCCTTATAAACATTTTCAATGTTAAAATCAAAATATTAACTATGAAGCCAGAATCACAACAAAAAACGCATATGAACTGACAAGATAGGATTGTGTCCACATGTGAACTCAACTGCATTATGGAGTGGAGGAAGTCATGTGATTCAGTGAACCAATCAGGTAGTGCTCCACCTTGCTACATTGCTCCCTTCAGTTAGGCAAAAACAAAATAATCTGTTCTTGCCTCACTAACAGTAAGCTGCGCAGTAGTGTAGAACAGTAAGCAGCTTTGACATGTTCGCTCCTATTCAAATCTATACATTTGTTATGACATCAGTGTCGTATAGTAGCCTACAGTAATGTCTCACAGTAAGCTGCAGTCTACCAGTAATGCTGCGTTGGCCCTAAGTTCCTACTCCTAATATCCATTGTTATAGCTTCGCTCATTTTAACTTGTTTACCATCTGATTTCAAGGCTTTTTGTTAGGCTCTTTGACAATTAACTCTTTTGTGAACATCAAAGAGTTAGCTTGATGCTTCAATCTCCAATCTGTGATACGCTACCTGAAGTTTATCTTCAGAGTTTTTCTTACCCATACCAGAAGTTTTCACTACAGGTATGAACTTCTAGTCTGTCCTTGATTTGATTTCAGCCTTCAAGAATGACAACCCTTACATGACAAAGCATTACAGTTTTGTGATTATTGTAATGCCACTTCCACGCCTCGTGACACCATCATCATAGGGGCACATCAACATCATCTGAGGAGTGAAACCTCCCATAGGTTATTCTCAGTATACCCTAATAATGCTGCTACTTTTGCTTAATTGATGTAGACTAATTTGCAGCTAACCACTACGTCTGTTGGAGTTTTTGCAATCCACCACCTGCAGTCCATGCAGTAGCTAAGGCCTGTCCTGGGCTCAGTTTTATATATCAGATTGTTATTCATTATATTTTCTTATTAACACATTCTACTATTCAGAATTTTCTTCCAGTACATTATTTTTCTTTCTTCATCTGAAGCAGGTTCTCAATTCACAACAGGTTACTGGCTCCATAAAACAATAACAATAATGATTCAAATGTGTATTGTTTTGTAGGATGATGAATACAGCATGTTCATAATTCTACCAGAACAGGTTGATGGTTTGCCAGCCGTTGAAGACAAAATTGCTACAATGGCTTTCAAATTAATAATAGATGGAATGAGAAAAAGAGAAGTTGCTGTTCAGCTTCCAAAGTTTAGAATGGAGCAGGCGATTTTGCTGAATGACATCATTAAGAAAGTAAGTATTGTATTCCTATGTGTATACCTTGTAACTGTTTATGGAAAAAAGAAACTGTATTCTATTATAATGGTTTTAGTACATTTGTTCTATTAAATGTATTGTTACGATGGTCACACCAATCACTGTGTTGTACAGTAGAAACAAAATAACTGACACCAATCAAGTCACTAATGACAAAAAGTAACTATAGTCACAAACAGCAGTTATAAATCAACAAAGCACTCTTATACAATAATTCAAGTCAACTTTGTCCAACATACAACAATCAATGTACCTTATTACAGTTCACACTAATTAACTACTAAACCAGTAAAATAACTTCGAACTGCACTCTACAATATCGCCAGGTGTAACTGTAAAGCCAGCTGGTGTTGCTTATGTATACCCTGTAGAGGTTCCAGATATATGTACAGAATTTGCTCTTGACACACACACATGCTAGATGTTACCTGGGAGAGTCTCGAATGACACCGTGTTAAGTGTCACATAATTTTTCATGTTGGTATAGCAGTATTTTATTATTAACACGTTTATGTTGTCATTATAACAGTATCCTGCCATTATAAATTGAGAAAAGTATATGAATAGAGCCTTATAAAAATTTTTCTGCTTAAGGTATATATGGCCCCCATCCATACATAAAAGAATTAAGTGTCCAACATACAACAATCAATGTACCTTATTACAGTTCACACTAATTAACTACTAAACCACCAAAATAACTTCGAACTGCACTCTACAATATCGCCAGGTGTAACTAACCATAAAGTCATCCGCTGTTGCTTATATATACCCCACAGAGGTTCCCCGTAGATGGCCCCCATAACCTCTTCCATAAAAGAATTTGGAGTTTTATATTAGAATTTAGAATATTACACCACTGTCAATTCTAAATTGCAGTATGGTATTTCTTCTTGGGCAGTATTTACTTCACAACTATCAATTCAGTAGCAACTGCATGGAGAAAAATTATAATTACAACCACAGCAACGATAAATGATCCTTCTCTGTTATTATTCAGGCAGTTAAAAATAATTCCTTTACTGTATTTTTTATTTATTGAGTCTTAAGGAGCTAGTAGGTCTGTTAAATCTCTGTATTTGTTTATATACTCGCGCGCAATGAGCCCACGCAATTACGTCATTCACTTATAGTGCAGTTCGCTACAGCGAGCTGCGACAGTTAGTTAGTTAAAACTCAGCCTTTCATCCGATCAGTACTCTCTTCCATTTGCTAGCCGCGGCGATGTGAATTTTAATGTAACTTCTTTATACAATTTTTCGTTCTTCTATCGTTATGTATCTTGGCAATGTACGCCACACGTAATTGCATGGGCCTGCGCTTCATTATATAATTTTTCAATAAATGGCTAGTTAACTCAGATTCATACAGTCCACTTCTTCATTTAAAAAACACATTTCCGATTCCTATACCAGCAGCACTTCGCATGACAAATACTAACTCTAGAAATATTCGAGAGCGTTGAGCATGCAACAAGGTCTGAGGGAGGTATTTGAGGGGTGGTACAAAAGTCTGTTCAAAAAATTACAAGTTCTTGGTTGTGTATTTATCCCACATCCAGCTTGCTTATAGTTTGTTTTTAATAAGTATTAATGAGTATGTTATATTTTAGCGTGTTTACATCTGCTTAACACTATACGTAGATAACCTTCACAGTGTTTGCTATGGATATAACTATCCACAGTATAATCCTTAAATTAATGTGTTAATTTATTAAGGAAATTACATTACAAAGGAAAATTTAAGTTTTTTTTTTAAGAACTGTATTATGTATTATATAACTAATGATTACACCATGCAGCATGAGTTTTGATGATCAGATGACCGGATACATATAAGTGGTTTCAAAGTACTGTTTTGTGCTGATTTCAGATTTGGTATTTATTTTTCTGTAGGCCTATAACCTTATTTTTTATTGCAATTCAAATAAGTGTAAATAATATTAAAAACCAGGTAATTTAGATTTTGCAAAGTGAGGAATTTTTTTATGACAAGAGGAATCAGTTGGCAACACTTATTTTACTCTAGCTGGCTTTTTATTGGTGCCAAACAAAGTCTTATGGAAATCTCAATGTAATTTCAAAAAACGTAACTACGTAAGGCATTTTTGTGTTGTTTGTGGTAACTTGAAAGTGACTGGTATGTTGCTTGGTAAACAATCTGGATATACAAATATGCCATGTTTCCTTTGTGAATGGGACAGTCGAACAAAGGACAAAGATTGGAAGGTAACAGACTGGCTCAAAAGAGAATATCTCCAACCGGGTTCAAAGAATATTACAAGCAAACCACTTGTACAATGGGAAAAAATTCTTCTACCACCTCTTCATATCAAACTTGGTTTGATGAAACAGTTTACTGAAGCCCTTGCAAAAGACAGCAGTTATTTCCAATACCTATAAACAAAGTTTCCAAAAGTATATATTGAAAAGTTAAAAGAAGGGATCTTTGTTGGACCACAAATAAGAAATTTGATAAAGGATGGGGCTTTTGAAAACATTATGAATCCAACAGAAAAAATGCTTGGAATTCATTTAAAGAAGTTGTGGAAAACTTCTTGAACAACAAAAAAGATCAAAACTACAGAACTAGTAAAAACCACGTTACAACATTTTAGGAAATTGGGCTGTAACAAGAGTGTTAAACTTCACTATCCCCACTCACACATCGATTTTTTCCCTAAGAATCCTTGCAATGTAAGCGAAGAACATGGAGAATGTTTCCACCAACATATCATAGACATGGAAAAGAGATCCCAGGGATGCTGGAATGTTAACATGATGGCTGATTACTGTTTCATTCTCAAGAGAGATGGAACTGCTGAGGGGTGCAAATCAAGAAAAAGAAACTTCAACCCACCAGAAAAGAAGCTTAAAAAAAAATAAAAACGGCATAGTGAACAGGAAAAGTATATTGTAGGTATATATTTTCTTATATGTTTTTATTCAATGTAAAATGTTCAAAATGAAATTGAAATGAAGTGTTCAAACTAAATCGTATTTAATTACTGAAACAGGCTTTTGAGTAATATTTCTTTCACTTGTATTGTCACACGTACTAATACATAGTCATACATACTGGTTTATATGAAATATGTGAAATAAATATGTATTGTTTTGTTGTGCTGTCATAAATTTTGCCATAAAAGTCATACAAACATATATAAAAGTAGTAAAAACTCAAAAGTATACAGTGAACTTGTAAAAAAGTCTGGCGTGTTAGAAAAAAATAAGGATACATCTGGAATCAGCATCAAAAGTATTATTTTCACTAAATCATTGTACAAAAATAGTTTTTTTGCAGCATAGTGTTATATTTTGCTTTTTGTGTGTTGTGTTTTTCGTACTTCTGTATGGAATAAGATTAAATCTAGAAATATAAACAATTATAATACGATTATCGCATGATATATAAAATATAAAAGGAAGGAAAATGAAATCTTGTTGAATATGTTTAAAAAGACAAGTACTATACTTGAATTACTCTAACTAGTTAGCACCCTGAGTTGCAGAACTTGCTCACTATTTTGAACAAAGTACACTTATTATCGAATAAACTTTGATATTAGATAATTATTCAATTATCAGAAAAATTATGAAAATCCGTTTCCTACTATTTTTGTGTGTCCTGATGGATTTTTACAATTTTTGGGCCTCGGGTAAAAAATATGAAAATTTCCAAAACTTTCAGATTTCGGTTAAAATTCTCTTTACTCTTTAATTTGATATTGCACGTGGAATGTGCCATTTGATTGTGCCCTTGTGTCCCAAAACTTTGAAATTAAAAAAAATTATCACTACATTCAGATTTTAGTTAAAATTACTTTTAATTTAATATGCCACATGAATTTTTGTGATTTTATCAAAATTTTCACCCACTTTCCCTGCCCCCCCCACACAGTCCCAGAAATGTGTAATTATCAAAAATTAACAGTAAATTCATATTTTGATTAAAATTTCATTTAATTTGATACCCCACATGGACTTCAGTGCTTTTTTCCAAATTTGGACCCCTCACATTTTTGCCTTCAGCCCTTCTATTTTTTAGAAGATCAGTCTAAAAAACAATAGGGTTCTGTATAGTACAAGTGTGTGACACATGCCAAGTTTTACGAAAATTGGTTGATAGATTCAAAAATTATCGTGAGACACCCCCAATTAGACAGATAGATAGCTAGATATACACATCAAACAGCTGAGTTAAAACTGAGAACTCACTTTGCTAATTTAATTAGTATCCTATGTTGTATTCTGACTATGTAAAAATGAGTGGTAGATGCAAGACACTTCTACCACATTGGATCTACCATTTCGTAATTCTTAGAGCATCTACTTTAGAAATTAATCGTATTTCTATATGAGCCTGTCAATAGCTATTTCTAGCCTGAATTGTCTCAAGAGATTGTCAGTCACTCTGCTTCTACGGAAATTCCTTTGTATGATCTTCAACATCTTGTATTACTTTTTACGTTCTCTAGTGCCCGTCTGAATGCCTGGTAGTATCCGGATACCAGCACATGATTAAGAAGTTTGTTTTCAATATTTACATCTCTGGACAGGAAACAATTTCTACTCCCAGCATCTAGACACACTAGCTGTAGTCTCCCTCATCTTTTCTGTCTGATCCCTTGCTTTTGTCCTGTTTATGACTAAGGCAGAAAATCAAAACAGCATGCGACCATAACCCTTTATCATACTCTGCAACTTATGAAACAACTTCAATTCATGATGTATCAAGTACCTTTGCAGCCTCATTCATCCACCTCCACAATTGCCATTTTCTGTTCTCTCTTGTTAATCTTGATTAAGATAAACCTTGTCCTCATCTACAGTATTCTGAGACTCTCAAATCAGTGCTTCAATGCACCTATTCCTTTGTTGCCAGGGTGTCAAGATCTCTAATTTCTAGAGTGACTCTAGGCACCAGGTTCTTCACTGTAGCCTCCTCACCAAGGGCTTTCCACAGTGTATCACTAAAAGCTTCTCCTTCACAGATCTTGCTTCCAAGCTCCAGCAAGATGTTGCCATATCTTGTACTACCAATTGACCTAATCACAGTGTTCAGGTTCTCTGGTTTAACTTTCTGGCATATAGTACTCAGTATTTTGGCATAATTTCCACCTCTGCTGGTCTTAGCAAAACTACATCTGGATGTGTTCACTTTTTCTTTTTCTTCTTTTTTCCCAATCAAAACTGGTCTTCCACCTGTGGTACAAATACAAAATGTTTTATCCACTGCCATTATTCCATAAAAACTTTAATCAAATTAAAATAATGAAAAATAAAAAAATTAAGATCCCTAGCCTTTGATTACTCTAATAACATCAGAATCAGAAAGGCTATCAAGGGACGGTCAAGGGAGAACAACAGGACAGATTAAAGAAAAGGGACCTCATCTCAGTCAAGTTGAAGCAAAGTGAGAGTCCAGCTAGACACCCTGGGCTTGCCACACCCATGAGGTGTGAGCCCCTGGGAGGAAATAATAATAGTATGTTTAAAATTAATTGTAGTGTTTCTAATATAATAATGTGTGTATTACTATAGTTCCAATAAAAATGTTTTATTGAAGAACCATTTGTTCTATAAAATGTCCCGGTTTTTGACTCTGACAATTTTATCAAACTAGTTACAAACAAAACAAATATTGCAACTATTTCACTTCTATTGTAAAACTTCGGCTGTAAACACCAGTCTGCTATTAGACTGCTGCAAACTGCCAGCAGTGAAACACATAGAATAATGTTGCACAATACATCACCATCGGACTCCCACTACTTGAACTGTCAATTCAGAAGTTATAATAAACAAAATACAACAATTTTAGAATATCAAAACCTGCAAGTATATATGTCAGGACATTAAATGAAGTTAAAAGAAGTTCAGATCAATATGGCTTATCTGTTCTGTCGGACATACCAGATGTAAGTGTTAATTCTCATGTTTGAGAACTCAGCAGTTACATAGTCTGATCTAATTTAAATCATGTTTATACAGCTGGGCATGCCAACAATGTTTGTGCCAAGTCAAGCTGGTCTGTCTGGTATTGCTGATGGTCCCCTGTACGTTTCCCTTGCCTTTCAGAAGGTTTTCATCAATGTTAACGAGAAAGGTACAGAGGCTGCAGCTGGATCTGGTAAGTGCAAATTATCTTTCTGTAAGTGTTTCCCCCTGTTCTTTTATGAAATCCTTTGCATTACCTTCCTCTTCCACCAGCACCACGTCTCAAAGGCTCTAATCTTACTTTACCTTTCTTCTAGTGACACGATTTAGAGCAACAGAGGCATGCTTCACACAAAAGTATTTACAAGATTTTTTTAAAAATATTTCTTGAGGTTACCAGCTTCTTTTCTATAAAAACTATTTTCCTTTAACTATCCCATATTTGATGTCTTGTATGGATCTTCCATTAACTGAAACTCTGCTACCCAGGTATTTTAAGGTCTTATCCTGTCTTAGCTTTAGACTTCACAGTTGAATATTCATTTCACCAGTGTCTTATTTTATTATTATTATATTATAATTATTTTTTATTTTGTTTATTTTATGATTATTATTGTTTATTATTACTTTTGTTTTGCTTAGGTACAGCTCACATAAAAACCCATGACTCCATAATAACCTGATTGCCCTGTAGATTTGTTATATATTCACCAATGGAGCTGTACGATCTGAACGGTCTGGCTGTTTTCTGGAAAGTATTGTCTAATTAGTATATATGTTTTTTATATGTCCCCATCATTCATACTGTCATCTATTCTTTTTATTTCATTACCTAATCATTCTTCTTTTGCTTTTCTTGGCTCTAATTAAACTTCTGCTTTACTCTTTACTTTACTTACTTTACTTTATTTAATAATTTTATATTTTCTCCTTGGAATGAAGAGAAAACAGTTTAGAGATAGTATGGGAAATTAGGGAAAAAATAAAATCACTACTTTACATATCACTTTAGCCTCTTCTACATAAGATGTTGAGGCAAAGGTTCATCTCTATCCTTTCCTATCATTCACTTTCTTCACAGCTTCTGTTCAGTGAGTCTTCTCTCCTTTACTCTATTAGCTATTTCATCGCTCCACATTTATATTAGCTAATGTAACTTTTACTTTCTGGGGTTATTGTTTACGTATATTTTTACTTACGCTCGAAACAGCTGTGATGCAATTACCCAGTCGGACGTCATCTTGCCTGCATCGCTGCCAATCCACTTTGTCGTATGTACTTACCCCAAGGTCCGTTTGAGTGAATTATATTGGAGAACAGAATTGAGGTTACTTGAAGTAAATAATGTGGTCTATTCTGTTTTAAAATTAATCTAGCCTTTATTAACATTGGTAAAAATCTTTCCTCCTTCCCTTAGTTACATTTTACTAATTAAACTAATGAAAACAATATATATGTAAATTCCTTGCAATTTTACCCTTCCTTTTTATGTGATTACATGATATTAACATACAGAAAAAACAGATAGTTAAAACAAATATAAATTTAACCATGCTATTTGGTATCCAAGCCACTATATGTATATAAATAGTAAAATAGTTTTACCTTTTTTCTTCCTTTTTTCTTTTCCTTTTATACAGAAATTAAGTTAGATATATAGCATTAGAATATGGTAACACCCTACCCAAAATTTTAGACAAAGTATTCACTGAGATAAATATAAAAACTGCTTTCCGAACTAATAACAACGTTAATAAGATACTCCTATTAGTTGAGGACATATAATAAGTAACATTCAAAATCAGTTGAGGACAAGACGGACGTTTATAAGATAATGTGCAATGACTGTGATAGCTACTACATTGGCCAAACTGGTAGACCCTTTAAAAAGCACTTTAAAGAACATTTACCTAAAAAAGAATTTAGTAAAACTGTGTCAAATTACGCGCGCCATCTGATGGACAAAAAACCATAGTTATACCGATTTCACGACGAACTTTCAACCCCTCCACACGTATGCAGAAAAGGAAGTTATATGAATGCTGTCGAAGAATTCAAAATATATAAGGCGTATATAGATAAAAACACAAAAGAGTTCCTTCTTAATGAACAACTGAATTTCCAATCAAATCCAAAATACGACACAGTGATAAGAATACAAAACAAGCTCCATAGTGCGCGACCTATAACAACATAAGCACAGCAGTCGACTATAGTATTTCGTGGTGCGCACCAGCGTTATCGCGTGTGTTCTCACGTTTGGGGTTTTTATATATTTTTTGTGTTTATATTTATATTTATTGTGATGTGTGTAAAATTGTATATAAAGTTGTTTTTAATATTTTAATAACTGTCGAACTTCACCAAGGGATATTCCTGATGATGGGACATATGTCCCGAAACGCGTAGATATTCATAAAGGATAAAGGCCACCAGACGGAAAAGAAAAAAGGTAAAACTATTTTACTATTTATATATAAATTTAACCATCACAAACCAGTACCTCTTTTGTATTTTTTACATTTTATTTTTCCACCCACACACACACATTCGCACCAGTTAGGCCCTTTTGAGATCTCAATTTCAGTATTTCGACAATTTCTTTAATAAAGCTTTTTTTTGAAAAATGATATTTTGTATTATTTAGTAATTTTGAATCTGTTTTGCCCCCATTTGTTACTTATCTGTAAAATGTCCAGAAGATGTCAAACTGTCCCACACACTTTCGATTACTCCCTGTATTTTATTTTTTACCGTTCATTTACACTGACTCTAACTGTTCCAAAGACTGTTAATTACTTTTACTCACTGTTTAAATTGAATTATGCTACATTTTAAGCATTTTATTAGGCAGTGGGCCCACCTGAAAATTCATCCGCGGACTTTATACGGCCGTACGGCATGAGATGGAACACAGATCTGCCGCAGTAAGCTGCTCGCGTAATAGTTTTATTAAATATCGATCACATGATTCTCCTCCTCAGCAAAAGGTCCCCCAACTGGTGGAGTTTCAAGGCTTGGCAATGGCCATTTTGAATTCCGTATGAGAAACTACAGACTTTTAACAATTAATATAATTAAATAATATACATAAAATCACAACTGCCTTACCTGCAGCGGGCCAGAGTCTTCACGTGAACTCGTACCTATAAGTGATTTAGGGTTATGTGTTATTAATAATTACTCTCATTGCTTTAGTTAACTCAGTTAACACACACACATTCATTTAAGTTAATGCCCCAATTATGTTATTTTAAAATAGTTTATAATTATGTAATACGACTTTACGTGTTTACATCCCTCTCTGCCGATCTAGGAGTTCACTATAGGAATCCTGTTGTTTCTGGTAGTTCACTGTTTAAGTCCGAAAAGTTCACATTTTAAATTTTGGTCACTTTCTCACCTCACTCATCTCACTTTTAGGTCCTAAAAGTTCTGCGGTTTAAATTTTCTGCGTCATTGCCTTATAACTGTTTTTTACTTTTGTTTATTACTTTTTATCACACTTTAAATATTTTTTTAAAATTTTGATAGGTTTTAAACTCATGAGACTTGGGTTCACCCGGCCGGGGAAAGGTTTTTTAGTCGACTGACTAACTATTTTCACTTTTTTATATGCGGGTGAGATAAAACTTTGCCCGGCCGGCGACGCACACCACTGCTCACATCCGCTGTCTTCAGATGTTATTAGTCGACTCTCGCAGTTTTTGCGCGCACACCGCGAAAGAATTTCTTAAAGCGTGACTCAAGCATGGGAAAGTTCGCCACCTGTGGGCGCGTGTGGCTGTGAGTGCGCTCGTCTCGTTGATAACCTGCATTCCAATGCCACAAAGCAACTGTTTGACTATATAGTCCACTCACTGTAATTCCTTCTTCACAATTCCCGATGCGTATTTTCTGGTGGTCACGGAACAGTACCCTGGTTGGTTTTAAAATAATTAAAATTTATTTCCCCCTTTTTGCCCCGTTCCAATGAGAGGTTCCCCCTTTTCCCCCCCCCAATGAGAGGTTTTCTGCCAAAACAGAAAAACTCTCATTGCTAAACACTAAGAGGATCGGTGAGGATATGGTGCCAACAACCCCCTTTAGTTCTTAACACATCATGGGTAAACTACCCCCCTAGCTCGGCGACCATGGCTGCACCTGAACGACATTACTGGACTTCTCTGTTCGAGATCCCAACACCATAAAATCGGACAGGTACACACCATAGTAACACCTAACCTCAAATAATTCCATCAAAAAATCAGAAGACTGGCCTTATACCATACCAGATCCTCAACCGATATGTTCCCCCTTACATACATACTGGGTTGCCTTTAGCAAGTACTGGGTGCGTACACATACTCATTATTACATTAAACACACATTTACATTCTACTTCTTGATATCAAATTCCAAAATATTTTCTAGTTTATTTTCAATTTCATTTCTTAAATTACTTGGCTGGACGTTACAGTTTCAAATCAAAAATAAATCAAACAAATCAACTTAAATTATTTAAATTCTGTTCACCTAAAGAAATTAATCTAAGTCCAATATCAAAGATTCATATTACCATTAATTTTATCATCTCTTTCCATTTACTCTCAAAATTTCAAAATCTTTTAAATGAATTTACAACTCTTCTTAATTAGCTGCTAATAATCATAATAAACGAAATAAAATGAACACCTTATTTTATCCTAGATTCAAAAATAGCTACACTTGATTACAAAGATAACCTAAAATACACATTATGAATCAGCTGAACTCTTCTCTACTTATATTGAAACTTAAAATTTAACATAAAATTCTTTACTGCCAAGAATAGAAATTTTTTTTTCCAAAAAAAAAACTTTAATTTCCAAAAATATTTCTTTTATCAATTTCCCACAAAACAAAATTATTCAATTACATTAACTGACAAAAGAATCCATGAGTCAATTACTAGAAACATATCATGTCTCTGACATCAGTCATCAGCTGATCTCTCTGGGTCAGGTGAATGACCTTACCCTAGATACACTACACAAATCTATACCATGAAAAATACACAACCTATGTTTATAATTCTTACACTCTAACATAGTAAAAATAGTAACATAATAAAACATCATAAATTCCTTAGCATTAATCTTTTCAAAATCAGTAAATTCGTCTATCAATCTTATACAGAGCATAACAGATTTAAAGCACTTACTTCTGAACAAATTCTCTGCTGTAATCATCTCTTGAATCGAAATAAAATTATTTAATTAGCTTATCAGCTAGTCAGCATCATTAAGTTTCAACTTTTAGTTCATTACTCCCCTGAGTAACCTCCTTACCACACACACTATGACCCCCCCACTGGACTGTGGCGTCCAGCTGCTTCCACAAGAACGGAAGTTTATTAGGGATAGACACTGCCTACCCCGTTCTTGCTTCAGCGTTATATAAAAAATTCGGCATTACTGATGTCCGAGGACACCAGTAATCCTACTATAATGATTCACACACCCTTAATACGGCACTACCACCACCTTCGATAATAGCCGCTGTTCCATAGTTATGTAAGTTCCCCTGAGTTACCCCTCGGGTTAATTTCTAAGTTCACCAATTTAGAATATATTTACATTATAAATCCACGGTCAGGGTTCGTTGAAGCCATGACCACCCGAAATGAAGGGAAACTACTAAAAGACATATAAGGTTTACGCTTATACTGTTACTACAATTCTCAGAGGGTAAATTCTTATATGTTTGGTTATTTTATTATTTAATTTTCCTATACCCTAACAAACCTAATACAACATCATAAAACATAGTATACTCATAATTCACGTTGTTGTTATTACCTTAAAATAAACAATTCACATTTAAGTTTGATTTGAAATTACACACCTTACAGCTTTAATTTTATTTTCAACTTCTATTAAATCTTTCACTTGTTTTATTTATTATTACTTTTTAACTATGAATTTTCTATTATTTAACATTTTCATCATTTATTGGTTTGGGTGATTCTTCGTTATTCATCATAATTCGATTTACCGAATGGGTATTTAAATATAACCTTACCCTCCTTCTTACTTCTACCCACCATTAACAGATTTGTATATTATGACACCAATCTCTCAAAAATATTTACTTCCATTAACTTCTCTAACTCTAACTCACCATGACTCATTCTACTCTTATAACAAAATACCTGTTACCCTCTTTGTACCTAGCATGTGTGTTCCCTCCCCTCTAATTAGCATACGCAACCTCTTGCCCCTCCATTCCATGGCAATCACTCCCCTTAAACCCTCTACTACCCGCCACAACGCCTTTCGTTGAGGACTCCTTACACCTCCACCCTCACTACAAAATTTCACCACCATCTATTTACTCCCCAATTACATTACTCTACATATAATCACTCTCTCCACTGTGTCCCTACTATTACCCTGTTTCTGTGTTACCTATATTCCAAAATTCTTATTTTCTCTAACACCCATTTAAAATTACCTTTGATTGATTCAAATGTCCTATTGAAATAATTATTGTCACCCAAACTCTAACTTTTACAACATTTTACATTAAGTTAACCATTGAAAATTACACTAGAAAATTTATAACTACCTCAAATTAATTTCATCATTTAATTTGAACCTTTAAAAATCATTTAAAATTTATTATTCAAACACTGAACATTTTACTTTATTTAAATTGTATTATAAACTTCATACTTACAGTACATCACTCATAACACATGATTCCTGTTATTGACACAAAATTATAAACAATTCATCACCACCAAATCATGTACACAACTCCATGTATCTTCTGAAACATTTTAACAATCATATGACTCCACAACTAAATACATTTTATATTTATTCATTTACTATGTATTATCAAGTTCAAATCTCCTAAAAACATTTAAATTCATTATTAAAATGTATCTATACATTAATTAATCTCAAATTCTTTAATTCAATCAATTGTTCAAAACACAAATTATTTTAATTACCTTACTCCAAAACAATTACAATTCATTTATTATCACCTTCATAATTATTCTCGTTATTTAGTCTGCCAAAATATTATTATTATTATTATTACATCAATTTCTACTACATACACACATTGTTTACATACCATATATTTTACAACACAAACACAATTAATTTCACTGTAAATTTATTTACAATTCTTCGTCATTAATTTTCTGTTTACCACACCTCATTTCATAAGTTAGCAAGGTCATTACCATAAATTAAAATATTTAAAAGGTCCATTCACTGATTTTTTTATTTAACCCCCATCATCATATATTAGTCTGATGTATTTATAACATAAATCATTCTTATCTACATACATTACATTATAATTATTATTGTAATGACTACTTTTGTTAATTATTTTGACACAGTAATTAACTACACATATTTGTCTCCCATTATTTCATAAAACCCGTCTACATTGGTGATTTTAGTTCTGTCTCCATCAGTATTTTTGGTTAACATAAGGTAAGTTATTTTATCATTATACTCCTCCACTATATCCATCACAACATCAGGTAAGTTTTCATCATTTACAACCGTATCATCAAAATAATCATCTATATCTATTTCACAAGGTAAGTCACTTTTTTCACCTCTCTCAATATCTAAACCCTGCACTAACATTTCATAACCTCTATTAATCTCAAAAATCTCTATCTCTCTCTTTCTCTCTCTCTCATCACAATACCTCTCACAACCCCACTGACCTATTTCATACCACGCAAAGGGCACAAAAAACTTATTATACGTCTTGGCACTTCCAAGAACACCACAAAAAATTAAGGGACTATTTTGAGACACCATGTCTCCCACACAACTACCGGAGGAAACCTTGTCCTCATAACACCACGGTGAAAACCCTATTTCACTATATACTTGGGGAAAATCTGCCCTTTCCCCACCTAACCTCTCTTCACACACACTCCCCATTTCATCAACACTTTCTCTGCTCACAACCTTACTCTCTAACACCACGTTTTTAATTATACCACTGTTGTCACTCGTTAACTCATCATTATAATTATCGGTACTCACCTTGTCTACCGCCACCTGTTTTGCATCTAAACTACCACCACTACTGTTAATAAATATATCTCCGTTATTTTCGTTTGTGTTGCTCTTACCTGTATTCATTCCCCACACTCCCATTCTCTCAATATTTCGTTCTAATTTGCTAACGTTACTGGTAAATATCTCATTGGTTTTCTCAACATTTTTATTGATTTCATTAATATGGTTTTTTAATTCACTGAAATTGCTTTTGCATTTGATTTTTTGTTCGTTAATTTCACGACTCAATTTATCAAATTTATTATCAAATTTTTGCTCATTACTATCAAAACGATTATTTATTTTATCGAAGTCTTTTTTGACTTCTTTATTGTGTTCTTTCAATTCATTAAATTGTTTTAATAAAAAACTCATTACGTCATGATCAAATTTACTACATTTTGTTGAGGTTGGAGTTAATTGAACCCCTGAATCCTCTGTCATATTTGTTACATCTGTTACACTTACTTCGACTATTTTATCTTGACCCACATTTGGAGTCGAATGAACTTCAAGGCCGCTCATGACAGCTGATTCATTAAAATTAATTATTTCCTCTATCTCATTTTCATTATTTCCTGCCATTTTTTAAATTATGAAATTATCTATTTTAACAATCCTTATTTTACATTCATTAAATATTATTCACTAGTATAGGTATTACTTACGTATAACCTACTCTAACATGACCTCGTTTTTCATAATTTTTTACGCACTCTGCCTCAACCACTAAATCACTTATTCACGAGTAGACATGGTCTATACAAACTGTGAACTTGAACAAACTGTCCTGTTCGGGCGCCATTGAGAAATTACATCTTTTTAATAATTAATATTTTTTAAAACAATACATACAAAATCACAACTGCCTTACCTGTATCGGGCCAGAGTCTTCACGTGAACTCGTACCTATAAGTGATTTAGGGTTAAGTGTTATTAATAATTACTCTCATTGCTTTAGTTAACTCATCTAAAGTTTATTAAACGCTTGACATTCTATCTTTCTTTCAAAATGATAACAAAATTATTCTGAAGCTAGGTTTTAATTTTGATACATATTATTGTTGTACTACCTGTTCAATTTATTCCAGACAAAACATAATTCATGGTTTTGCTTAATCTATTTTAATACAAATAACTCCTAAGATTATATTAAGTAAAGACTACCCAGTAATTGCACACACACACATTCATTCAAGTTAACGCCCTAATTATGTTATTTTAAAATAGTTTATAATTATGTAATATGACTTTACGTGTTTACATCCCTCTCTGCCGATCTAGGAGTTCACTATAGGCATCCTGTTGTTTCTGGTAGTTCACTGTTTAAGTCCGAAAAGTTCACATTTTAAATTTTGGTCACTTTCTCACCTTTTCTAAATTTTCACTGTTTAGGTCCTAAAAGTTCTGCGGTTTAAATTTTCTGCGTCATTGCCTTATAACTGTTTTTTACTTTTGTTTATTACTTTTCATCACACTTTAAATCATATTTTTTTAAAATTTTGATAGGTTTTAAACTCACGAGACTTGGGTTCACCCGGCCGGGGAAAGGTTTCTTAGTCAACTGACTTTAACTATTTTCACTTTTTTATATGCGGGCGAGATAAAACTTTGCCCGGCCGGCGACGCACACCACTGCTCGCGTCCGCTGCCTTCAGATGTTATTAGTCGACTCTCGCAGTTTTTTGCATGCACACCGCAAAAGAATTTCTTAAAACGTGACTCAAGCATGGGGACGTTCGCCGCCTGTGGGTGCGTGTGGCTGTGAGTGCGCTCCCCTCATTGATAACCTGCATTCCAATGCCACAAAGCAACTGTTTGACTATATAGTCCACTCACTGTAATTCCTTCTTCACAATTCCCGATGCGTATTTTCTGGTGGTCACGGAACAGTACCCTGATTGGTTTTAAAATAATTAAAATTTATTTCCCCCTTTTTGCCTCGTTACACATAGTGACGTAACCCAGGGCACAGCCCGTGACGTGGTTGTGACGTCGTTTAATACACAATGCTTGAGGGCTTGGCGTTTCTAAAAATAGATGCTGACTCACTGATTTATAATGCATATCCAAACTTTGAACCCATATTTTGTCGCCGTTTTATGAAAATATATTCAAAATTAACATTATTAAAATCCTTACCCTATTTAATACTTTATGCTATGGCTTGTACCGTTACAATACCCCCTCAATGAGAGGTTTTATGCCAAAGCATAAAAACTCTCATTGACACACACACTCTCACTAAGAGGATCAGTCCAGATATGGTGTCGTGACCCCCCCTTAAAATTTATTTAAATCCATGGGTTACTTACCCCCTGGTCCAGTGACTGCGGCCGCACCTGAATGACCTTACTGGACTTCCTGGTGTAGGATCCCAACACCGCAAGGCCAGACAGGCACTAGACACCCCTGCTCTGACGCGCAGGCCAGCACAGGGCCGCCGCCACAGTATCACCAGACACTGAAACATTCAATCAAAAACATTAATAAATGGCTTTACATTGTACCATATCCAGAACTAATCTGGTCTCCCCTTAGCCGTACTGGTTTGTGTTAAAGAAGCACTGGTTTTTACACTTACGTATCTGCATGAACTAAATAATCACAAATTCTTCAAAATAAACATCAGGATAAACATTACCTAGCTTTACTATTCATTTACCATTATTCCATACACAGCTTTAGTATTCCGTCTCCACTGAATATTTTATTTATCATACTATAACTTCAACTCTGACTCTATCTTCATCACTTTAATCATCATTTAGTTTTCATTCTTTATCTTTCATTATACAATTCAACTCTCAAAATAATTAAAATTATTACCAAAATTCATCTTATACAACATTTTAAATCAACTAGATCATCACAAATTATTTACTTACATCGTTTCTCAGAATATTGTAAATTACCTCAATAACACTCTTCAAAACAATTTAAAATCATTTATTTCCATCATCAAAATCAATTCTATATTATACACTATCAACACAATTCCATTTAAACTGGTTTATTATATCATAATAATAATTATCAACTTCCTCCTTCCACACACTCTATTGCCACCCTCTGGACTGTAGCGCCCAGTTGCTTCCACAAGGACTGAGGCGGAAGGGGTGAACATTTTTTTCTTTTATTTCACCCCCATCCTTGCTTCGGCATTATAAAAACTTCAGTTTACTAGTATATTGTACAAGTACCCTTACTAATACAAATTACTTATACACCCCTATGCGGTCTACCACCCTTCCTACATAGGTATGTTCCAAAGTTATATTATATTAGATTCCCCTGATTTCACCCCCAGTTAAATTTCTAAGTCCACCAATTTAGAATATTAACAAGCCAAATCCATGGTCAGGGTTCGGTAAAGCCGTGACCGCCCGAAAATGGGGAATCGCATTTAAAACATTTAAGATATTTGTCTTATATCTTTACATCTATATATTCAAATAAAAATTTTGTTTCACACATGATAAACATAATACACACTCAAAATGAACATTACCATTATTACATTAACATAACATCTCAACTCTAAATTTGCATAAAAATTACAAACATTACAACTTTAATATTCAATTTTTCAATTAAATCTTCCAACTGTTATATAATACCTTCTATTCTGAATGACTATTTCATATTTTCATCTATCAATAAACGAGTGACTCCCTTAATAATAATCTGTTTTATCTACGGGCATTTACACCTAACCCCACTTTCCCATCATTCTTTATATCAACAACTAGCAGATTTGAAATAGGGTGACACTGACCTCTCAATAATATCTCCCTCCAACATTCTATCCAACTCTACTTGAACCGCTCTCCTCTTCAAATATGGCACCGGATAACTTCTTTTGTACGTAGGATGTGTGTTCCCTTACCCTATACTCACGCCTTTATTAGTTCCTGGCCCTTTCCAGGTAACTCCGCCAACCCCCTTTAAAACTTTTCACGACCCGCCACAACGCCTTGCGTTGGGGACTCCCTACACCTCTACCCTCACTACAAAACTTATGTGCCCTTTCTCACATATTCACTCTTTACTTTTATCACTCCCTTTCTCTCTCTACACACACTCACTCTCGCTTCTGTGTCCCTATCATCTACCCGTTTTTGTATCACTTTTACTCCAGAAACTCTTATTGTGTCCATTACACGCTCAAAACTAACCCTGACTGGCTTAATTTCATTATCCAATTCTAATACCCATTTATTGAAATCAATTACTGCTTTTACAACCTTATAAAAAAATCATTACCCAAAATCCATCCTTTACAACCTTTCAAATTAATTAAATCATTTCAAATTAATTTAATTCCATCTTTTTCAAAACACTGTAAATAACTTCCATTACTTTATTCAAAACAATTTAAATTCATTCAATTACATTAAAACTATACATTAATCACACAAAATACAATGTACATACCAACAACATAACCTTTACACAATACATTTAACATTAATACAAATTTATCTACAATTTTTGTCATATCATATTATTGATTACCACAGCTCATTACATAAGTTAGCCAAGTAATTACCATAAACTAAAATAATTAAATGTTCATTACAACATATCTACCCTCCATCATCGAAAATTAGTCTAATGTTACTCGAGTACAATTCATTTTTAATTATGTACATTATATTATTACTGTTAATATAATATCCCTTTAAATCCGTTTTATCCATTATACCGTCATAACAATCTGCAGAATTGTTCCATATTATTATTCTATCCCAAAACCTGTCTACATTAGTAATTTTGGTCCAGTTTCCTTTAGTATTATTTGTTACAACTAGGTAAGTTACAATATCCCCGCAATCATCACCTACTACTACACCAGTTACCCCAGTCTCATTACCAGGTAAGTCACCACTATCTTCAACATTATCAGCACCATCTGCTGGATTAGTTTCATCACAAGGTAAGTTTTAAATTTTATCTACTTTTTCAATATTTAACTTCTCTAACAAACTCTTCATAACCTCTATTTAACTTGAACATCTCTACCTCTCTCTCTCTATATTCACTTTGCCGACCCCATTTCACTTTCTCTCTCACATTCCACGCAGAGGGCAATACAACATTAATACACCATCTGGCCTTACCAGATACACAAAAACTTAAGGGACCATTTTGAGACCTATCGTCTCCTAAATAAACCTTAGAGAAACTTTCATTCTCTAACAAAACTTGTGAAGCCTTTACTTCACATTTAACCTGGGGAAAATTTGCCCTCCACTCTCTTTGTAATTCATGAACACTGACTACTACCCCCTCAATAAGTTCTGCTAAATTTACACTCTCATCATCACCACTATTACTTACCATATCACTTTCAGATACCCCGATTTCAACTACTCATTATTATTATTCACCATTATTTCGCTATCATCATTATAGTTAGCACTGTTATTTTCTCTATTACTTACCTTGTCAACTTTCACCTGATTATTATTCGTCATCATCTCCTCATTATAGTTACCACTTGTACTAACTCCATCATTATTTATATTGTCGTCTGTTACTTCGTTATTTTCATTTTCACTACACTTACCTGTATCTATTTTCCTTTCCACTTTCTCGTTTCGTTTTTTCATATTATTAATCAAGTCATCTGCATTTCTATTAAAATTTTCATTCATTTCACTTATTTTATCCCCTAGCTTCTTAAAATTACTTTCACACTTTTCATTAATATTATCAAAGCGTTTGTTAATTTCATTGAAATTACCTATTTCCTCAAATTTAGTGTCATTTGCATCAAAACGACTATTTATGTTATCAAGTTTTACATTCTGCTTATCTAACATTGCTTGTATCATTCTAAACATTTCATAACTATCATCTTTTTAACCTTGGACCGGCGTAGATTGATTCGCAACGCTGTTCATTATTACAGATTCTGTTAGACTGTTATCTTGCTTCCTTCGTTATTCTCCATTTTACTTATTTTTTCTTAATTAATTATTACTTAATTATCACTTATAATATACACATAAACAAATCATAACTTCCCCAGTACTTTACGCTACCATAACATAACCTTATAACATACATCTATTTATATTTTATTTAATCACCTCAAATAACTCATTCTGCTCTCCACAGTAGACCCCGTTTACATAACTTTTATGTAAACGTCCCTGTTCGGGCACCATTTGTAACTTTTATTTTCTGGGGTTATTGTTTATGTATATTTTTACTTATGCTTGAAACAGCTGTGATGCAATTATCCAGTCGGACGCCATCTTGCCTGCATCGTTGCCAATCCACTTTGTTGTATGTACTTACCCCAAGGTTAAACCAAGGTCCGTTTGAGCGAATTATATTGGAGAACAGAATTGAGGTTATTTGAAGTAAATAATGTGGTCTATTCTGTTTTCAAATTAATCTAGCCTTTATTAACATTGGTAAAAATCTTTCCTCCTTCCCTTAGTTACATTTTACTAATTTATGTGATTACATGATATTAACATATAGAAAAAAAAAACAGATAGTTAAAACAAATATAAATTTAACCATCACAAACCAGTACCTCTTTTGTATTTTTTACATTTTTCCACCCCCCCCCCACACACACACACACACACACACATTCGCACCAGTTAGGCCCTTTTGAGATCTCAATTTCAGTATTTCGACAATTTCTTTAATAAAGCTTTTTTTTTGAAAAATGAAATTTTGTATTATTTAGTAATTTTGAATCTGTTTTGCCCCCATTTGTTACTTATCTGTAAAATGTCCAGATGTCGAACTGTCCCACGCACTTTCGATTACTCCCTGTATTTTATTTTTTACCATTCGTTTATACTGACTAACTGTTACAAAGACTGTTAATTACTTTTACTCACTGTTTAAATTGAATTATGCTACATTTTAAGCGTTTTAGGCGGTGGGCCCACCTGAAAATTCGTCCATGGACTTTATATGGCCGTACGGCATGAGATGGAACACAGATCTGCCGCAGTAAGCTGCTCGCGTAATAGTTTTATTAAACATCGATCACGTGATTCTCCTCCTCAGCAAAAGGTTTCCCAACTGGTGAGTTTCAAGGCTTGGCAATGGCCATTTTGAATTCCATCCCGTGGCGTGGTCGTGACGTTGTTTGATACACAATGCTTGAGGGCTTGGCGTTTCTAAATATAGATGCTGACTCACTGATTTATAATGCATATCCAAACTTTAAACCCGTATTTTGTCACCGTTTTATGTAAATCATATTCAAAATTAACATGATTAAAATCCTTACCCTACTTAATACTTTATGCTATGGCTTGTACCGTTACATTAACTGTTTTTCAGTGCTTCCTTTTGTTTCCCGATCCACTTCCCATGTCATATTTGCCATTCTTGTACTTCCATTCTGATTATTTCCAAAACCATCTCAGGTGTTTTTGCTCAGTTTTTCTAACAAAGTTCTCACCTTTAAACTATCTTCGGTTGTGTCACTCCTGATTTTCATTCACTTCAAAACTTCAGTCACTTAAAAACTTTCATTTCGAACTTGTATCTCTACACGTGTTCAATTTGTTTTCTTAAAATTATCAGTTACCATCCATGATTCACTGTCATACACCTGTACTGACTTATGTATCATTGTTTTTGCTTCTTTAGACCTACATTTCCCAAGAGTTACACAACACTCCATATAATACCAAAACTTTGCTAGTTGTGTTTGCTGTTCCCAGGTTATTTTTCCTAAATAATCCAATATTACATCAAAATATTTCATTTGTCTCTTTTCCTGCATTTTCTTTTCTTGTGTCACTACTTCTATTTGCTCTCACATTTTCCCTATCATCGTGTCTCACTTCACTAAAATCATATCTTATTAATGTTTCCTTTCACTTTTTTATCCACTTTTTAATACATATTTCAACTTCATAATAGTACACTGTCATTAATGTTTGCTCTAGTTGACTTTAACTTTATATGTCTTGAGTGCTCTCCTTTTTCAAAACAATTTGTTGTTTTTAAATAAACAAGTGAACAAGGAAAGACAATAGATACATAAGTGATTTCTGATGTTGATGCACATGTATGGCTGTGAACCCTCTAGTTTGTAGATAAAAGAAACATAAGCTTAAAATTAAATTTTAAAAGTTTATTTCATTTATATAGATTTATTTTTAAATCCATAAAAATTAACACGGTCACCAGAAAAAATTCTTGGTCAGAATTCTTGCAAAACTGTGGGGCTGCAGAATGAAAGACAAGATAGACTGTACAGTTCCGTTTATATGGACAGATTTAAAAGTTCATCCCGTACATGTAATTAATTTGACCGGTATAGTTTGAAACTGGTACTCAGAAAGAGCAACCTGATTTAACCAATAAAGTTAATAATGTGCACCATTCAAGCAATGTCAATCAATAATGGGCCTGTTTTATATATTCTTTGTCCAAAACAAGTTGAAGATTTTAAACAATAACTTGCACATCTTTTTGGTCTAAGCCCAAGTATATGTCACACAGTATTTGCCCAGTGGACACAGCCCGATTATACCTCGGGTCGTGTATTCGTTTGCTTTACTATCACATTATGGGTACGTCTCAGGATTAGTCACCACAAAATGCTTCCGTGTCGATATACGATTATGTACAGTGCACTCTGGTCTCAATTTTCAGAAATATAATTGATTTTTAAACAGCTGATACAATTTGTTGGTTTCTAACAAAAAAATCTCGTCAGGACTTCTCATGTTTAAAATTTCCTTTGCAAAATTTGAATCACCTTGTATAACACTGAACAAAAAGATTTCTCTTGGACAACTTGCCATCTTCTCAGTTACAGATAGCTAGTCTAAACTTTTGTCCTAGCCACAAAGCTATATTAATATTTTCCACTCTTTTATTAACTGGGATTTGTGAATCATTTCCAACTCTACTCATTTGAAACTCATCCTGCAACTTGTCCCAGATCACTATTTAATAAAAACTCTTATGAGAGTTTCCCATTCCAGTGGAACCTCTATTAGTGTGTCTTCTTCTACAGCCCCATATCCAAAATCATGCGAGACATCATTGTAAGTTATCCTACAGTTAATTTTTTTCTTGCCTGACTAGAGGTGGGGCGATATACCTATAACAGGTATTTTGGAACAATATTTTTGTGGAACGGATATAACAGTGACTGAAAAGTTGAAATACCTGTTCCGATTCAACAATAACTGACAGTCAAAATACCCGTCCCGATTACTCATGGCCTTGCGGTTCCAAGTCACAGGGCCCCCGACTAACGCAACTAACGAGTAAACAAGTACACAAGTAACAACAAGTAAATGAATACTATGAGTATTAGTAGTGTTACGGGTACACAAGTAACAACACAAAAACAAGTAAATGAGTACTAAAGTATTAGGAGTATTACAAGCACATGAGTATGAAGTCACTTTTTGGTGCCAATTGCCATACACCGAAGCATGTACCAATTCCCATACAAGTACAAAACGAAACAAAACAGCGAGGTTCAGAGTATCTCTATGCCAAAGAGACGAAACTGTTTTTAATAAATGAAAAAAAATGCATACTGATGTTACACTTATTCTCGTGTGTTATGCAGATATATAATTCCTATACTATTAAGTGAGCAATAATTGTAGCTGTTTTTTTTTTTTTCGAAAACGGCTCTAACAATTTTCTCGAAAGTTGGTACTTAAGGGTATTTTGACACCAGAAATCGATTGGACTCGGTCTCATTTTCTGCAAAATTCGTCTAAGGGCTATATCTGAGGGTCTTTATTTTAAAATATCACGGGACCGATACCGATACAATTGAAAAAATTGTCTTTAAACAATTAATTATTGCTAGGCAACTGTAATTTCTAACCAGCTTTCTTACTGTATAGACAAATAAATTACAGAAACCATTGATAAATGCAAACGGCGCAGTATCGATATGTTTATATATGAAGAATCGTCATTTTCTATATAGTTAACTCGAAGTTTCTTGCAGCAATTATGTAATGTTGTGATGTTATACAAATTCTGCAAGTACCGTACACTACTTTCAGAAGAAACAAGTTGTATAACATCACAACATTATATATGAAGAAGAATAAATAGCTGTTGCAATAAATATAAATCAACAAAATAAGAGTTGAGATGAGCAATAATTGTATAACCTATTTAATAATATTAAGCGAGCAATAATAACGTATTACGTATTTAATTTATAACATCTTCCCTGTACGCTGCTGCGTTTTCTGTGTTCTTTGAGGTAAGTATTAATATACGGACACGTCATGGACAAAAAAAATTCAAGGATTTCTATTGAAACGTTCAAAAAAGGTTTTTAGTAAGCTAATGTTAATAATAATTTATAAGTTTTTTGAAACTGTTGCCTTTGCTTCTTTGTGACTTAGAACAGAAAGGTATGTTTTATTACGGAGTAAAACGCTCGGGTTGGTAAAGGAGCTTATCGAATAATTGCTTATAAGTTAAATACTGAAGCCACAGAAGGTAGGAATTTTCGTTTCTGGGTGCAATGGTACAACATGGATGATATTGAGGGCTATGAAAACCAACAAAACCAAGAGCTTTTAAACATCAACGAAAATGATGCTATCGGAGAAGAGATGTACCAACTTCTTAGAGGAAGACAAATAGAAATTATCATGTACTAATGAACTGCCTTGTCCCAGATGTTACTTTATTGATGGTCTTGGTGGTACCGGCAAAACGTTTGTTTATAAGTGCCTGTATTACATATTAACTGGACGAAAGTATAATGTCAAGTGCATGGCGTTTACCGGGATAGCGTCTATTCTTCCTAATGGGCGAATTTCTCACAAGACTTTTGGACTTAAGGTTTTATTTTTACTGAATTCTATAGAACTTTTCTTTTAAATTATTTAAATAATAAATGAATAAAATTTTAGTTTTTGTTGTAGGTGTCATTAAATTATGATTCAATTTCAAATATTGAACCTGGATCTTCTAAGGCAAAAGAGCTAGCCAAAATTAATGTTTGCCTGATGGAAGCCCATGTTACCTAAATATGGATTACACAATATGGATCAACTACTTCATTCTATAGGAAATCCTAATATACCCTTTGGTGGAAAGATTGTTGTCTTTGGAGGAGATTTCTGGCAATGTTTGCCCGTTCAACCTCATGCTAACCGCAGTCAGTTGGTAGACCTTTCGATTAAGAAAAGCAGTCTTTGGCACCATTTTAACTTCTTTTCACTGACAGAAAATATGCGTGTGGATCTAAAGGAAAGAGACTTTGCTGAATATTTATTAAAAGTTGGCAATGGAGATTTGCCAGTAAATGCTATGGATGAGATTGAACTACCAGAGGATATTCTTTCAAATGGCAATCTTATTGAAGAAGTATTCGGAGACTGTCTGGCTAATAACAGATATGAAGATATGACGGACCATATCTATACTATACTATATCTATACTAGCACCATTAAATAAAGATGTTAATAAAATTAATGCAGAAATTATTGAAAAGCTTCCTGGAGAGTACAAGGTTTACAAAAGTTATGATTCTGTCACAGATCAACCAGAAGGAGGTTTCGAATTTACTTCTGAATTCCTGAATTCCATCGAAATGGCTGATCTACCACCACATGAACTGAAATTAAAAAAAAAAAAAAAAAATACAATAATAATGCTCTACCAAAACTTGGATGTCTCCGAAGGACTATGCAATGGAAGAAGGTTAATAGTTACTGAGTTGTGCTGAGTTTTCTAGAGTAAAAAGACGAAGCAGCTTAAAAGTTCTTTTGCCACCAGAAAATCCTCACCATACACGAAATGTTGTATGGAAGAAGTACTAAATACTAGAAGACTTTAGTATAACTTTCCAATAATTTTGTATTATTTTTGTATTATACTACATTTTGTATTATTCTACTTACTTAGGAGTAAAATGTCTTTACAACGGCAACAAAAGACAAATAGAAAATTTCCACAAATACATTAACACTATACACCGTAAATTAAAATTCACACTTGAAATAGAACTAAATAATAGCATAAACTTCTTAGACCTTACAATCACCAAAACAAACAACACACACACACACACATACAAAATATACAGAAAACCCACCACATCAGACATGGTCATACATAACACATCCAACCACCCAAATCAACACAAACATGCAGCATTCAACTACATAGGCTCACTTCAATACCCCTAAACACACATGACTACCAAGATGAATTAAACACAATCAAATACATAGCAGTCAAAAATGGATACAACCCCGAATTAATAAATAAACTACACAAACGAATCCTAAACACAAAAAGTAAAACACATCAGACCAATAGCACACAACCCAGCAAATACATAACACTTACATACTACAATTCCAATACACACAAAATTGCAAATACATTTAGGAAACACAATTATAAAGTAGCCTACAGAACCAACAACACCATTAGAAAACACATAAATAATACTAACAAAGACAATGACACATACAGCAAAACAGGCGTTTATAAATTAAATTGTAATGATTGTCACCAATTCTACATCGGCCAGACGGGAAGATCTTTTTCTTCCAGATTTTCTGAACATTTAAAAGCCCTCACCACAAACTACATACATTCCACATTTGCCACACATTTACATAACGAAAACCACAGTTACACAAACATAGAACACAACATGGAAATATTACACTACTTACCTAAAAGTAGAAAACTAAACACAGCTGAACAATTTGAAATATACAGACATCACACACTACAACCAAACAACATACTAAATGAACAATTACATTATAAATCACATACTGTACACTACTCAATACACTGATCCATATACACAATTCGAACCTCAGCGCCAATCCCTTCCCACCATCAACCCCCACCACACACACCTAATTCCGTAACGGTTATTCTGTAATCGACATTCAGTATACTCCCACTGAAGAAGAGGTACATCACCTTGAAACGTTTGGGAAAGTGACAACGAATAGTAAGTTCATATGTGAAAGTTTTATATATATTATTAAATTAATAAGTGAATGAAGAGGATGAATCAACAAGATAACAAATTATATATTATACTAGTCACCAACTTGGTAAATTTTGAAAAACCAAATTATATTGTGTTATAACCTACAGAGTGGTTGGATGGTTTTAACTTCACTGCACATCTCACATAAATTTTGTTGACATTCTTTTTTGTTGTGCTATTACGTGCAGTCTAAATTTCATTGCCTGAGTTTTGCAACTGATTTGTCTAACCAAAATGGAAGTAATAAGTTTAATATTAAATCTATGTCAGTTTGTTTACTACTAGTGAAAACTTAAATTAGTATTCCCAAAGGGAGATAGGCCAATAAATTCTCGTTTCTTATTTTCTTTTAAACAGTAACAGCTTAATAAAGTTACTGTGTAAAGTAACACTGTTAATATTTTTAGTTTCAATTTACTTCTTATAACAAATTATACAATATAGGTATATGTATAACAGAGTATATAACAGTTATTTGTACGTGTTATTTTTTTGGAACGGTTTCGTTCATACCTGTTATTTTCAAATACTAGTTTAGCACACCTCTATGGCTGACTACCTGACTACATATTTATTGTAACCACTCAGGTTTCAGGACAGTTCCTTTTAAATGTAAAAATAAAGTATAAAAGACTAACTAATTAATTTGTTACTTGTTTCAGGAGTGACTTTGGAATTACTGATTGGTTCCAGTATCACCTACTTTACAGCCAACCACCCCTTCTTGTTTGCAATTGCCAAGAAACCAGAGAATACCATGCTGTTCATTGGACGTTATGCCATGCCAGAACAATAAGTTCTTCACGTTTTACCAATATTTATATTAAAGACATTTAAATATTTAATTTAAAAAATGCTAGTCTAGTTGTGTAACTGTAATGGACAGACTGACATTTGTATTGAATTATGATTATTACAAACATTAAAAGCATTACATTTCATATGTATTGTCACTTTTACTGACTCTTCCAATCTAGCTGTAACCTCATTTTCAGCCGTTAAAAAATGTAATTAAAAAAGAATAATTTCTGCAAACACAAAACAAAACTATAACTAGCAGAATGATCACTGTTGCACACCACTATATAACAATTATCCCGATTAGCGCTTTCAAGCTTCACAGCTTGAATTGTACAATTCCGATCTGACGATGAGCTGTGAAGCTTGAAAGTGCTAATCAGGATAATTTTTATATAGTGGTGTGCAACAGTGATCATTCTGCTCGTGATTCCAACCACTGACACAACTTTCTTCATTAAAAAACTATAACTATACAGCAGATGTATTACAACTCATATTCTAACTAGCTAATTACTGTAATCCTCGTGGCAAACCCAAAGCAGTGCTTGCCCAAAGACAATCAGGCAAAAGAAAATAAATGCTTATGCAACGAACATTATTGTTATCACCCAAAACTGTTTCACATGTCTTCTTATCTCTCACCTTTTGAAAATCAGCGGCGCATTTGTCACCTATCTTCCAGTCAAAATGATACTGATTACTTGATTTGATCAAAACCGCTATACCACTTCCAGTTCTGCACCAGTCGCCGGTGCTGGTGTTGAATGTTTGCTTCCAGTTCTGTGCGCTGTTTTAACAGCTGACTGACCCACAAGGCAATCACTTCGAAAAATGCTTTGGTGCACTAACTACGAGTTGGCCATGATTTCAAAAATGTTAGTATTTATTTAGGATTTCTTAACTACGCTTTCCTTATCTAGCCTTCTATTTTACATTAGGCTACAGTCAGAAATACTTAAACTTATAATAATCTAAACTATGAGTACCTGTACAGTGGTTTGCTGGTACCTACATAGAATGCTAAACCACACAGCACCTAGCAATCAGAGACGCCTAAAGCAAGCACTCTTTAGTAGTGCTTTAAGCCGCTAGGAAAGCTAGCAGTGTCCCGGGTCAATGAAAGTCCAGCCACTTTTACTTCCATGTTCCATAAGCAAATGGAAGTATGGTGATGGCAAAAAAAAATCGTGTTCGAGATAATTGCAGATTCTGATTGTACTACCCTCAAAACACGAAAAAAGTCATTTTTTTCTCTTCTTTATTGTTTTGGTTGTTGGTTTGAGTTTAGCTTTTGGAATGGAAGTTTCAAGCCAAGGCAAGTGGCGCTGTGCGGTACTTTTTTAATCCTCACATTAATTACACTTGCTGAATACTTTTCTCACAGTGACACAAACAAGTGCATACCTGAATATTTGTTAATGATTTTCTAGCATTGGAATTGTACATACATGTGCCCTAACCATTGGGTCAGGAATCACCACTGCTGTAAACATGATTGAAAATTTCCTTTACTCATTATATGAGGTTCATGTAAAGTGAAGTTTCCCCTTCTTATTATGTCCTCACATTTATTGTGTTGTTAACTGTCAGGGTCAATTGAAAAGTTTGTGAAGTGGGACATTTATAACTTAGCAGTAGGAATAAAATTTGTTTGTGTTGTAAGATTCATATTTCATGTAAACACCTGTTAACCTCCAAATCTATCTGTCAATTTTTTTATATTTTACCAACTGTTATAAATGTACATGTCATGCATGTTTTGTAAAATGGACAAAATCACAAATTCTTTGTTGAAAAAGGTCTAATGCCAATGAAAATTCACAATGCAATGGTAGACTTGTTAGGATGCTGTGCCTTCAAAAATAATGTTTTAAGTGGGAACTCGAGTTTGAATGTGGTCAGACAAGCATTAAAGATTATTTCCATAGTGGACGCCCCAAAATGCTATAACTCTGAATCTTGCATGAAGTTTTTCACACCAAGTACTTGAGTTAATGCATGATAAATATGCTAATATGAGATGTTTATGATCTCAACAATTTAATCTACTCTCAATTGGTGGCCTTCCAGCCCCATGTGTAAAAATTCTTTTAGTGTTATCTGGAGTTGTTAACACTTTTTTAAAGCTGCAGCTTTTAACCAAATTTACTATTTCATTGTGAATTTCTATTGGCAATATATTGGGAATGAATTTGAATTGGTTAACAAACAATTCAATCACAGCATAATGTTTATCATTTGTCAAAACACGAATGACACATAAATTTCAAACAGCTCTTAAACAATGAATAAATTGGTACATAGATTTGGAAATTAACAGGTGTTTATAATAAATCATAGGAATCATACAATGCATAAAAAATGTTAGTTCTACCGCTAAGCTATACATACTGCTCCTCATATTACTGACTCCTCAAACTTCTCAACTGACCCTCATATTATTTTGCTTATAGCATTTTTTAGCATAGATTTCATAGCATTTTTTTATTTTCATGACTCAGAATTGTCTAAGTTTTCATTCATTTTTTTCTTCTGTGAGATGACAGAAAACTGTTTTAAGACTAGATCCTGACATTAGTGTACAACTTATAGAGATTTATTCTGAACTGAATCATAGCAATATGCCAGTGATAAAGTACACAGCAATACAGTGCACAGAGGAATGTATTGCAGTGTGTTACAAACGTCATTGACCAGACCTTTCAGATGACCTCATGTGTGCTACAATGACAATCATGTTGTTTTGTCTTTTGTCAAGACAAAACTGAGTTTTAGAAATGTTAGTGGAAATTAGTAACTATGATTAAATTGATATCTTAGTGTAAATTAGAACACAATTATAGGTTTGTGGGCAGGTGAAAAAAAAGAACAGAATTACATAAATATACAAATAAATACATTTATATAGAGAATTATAAAAGTGTAAAAACTTAAGTAAAGTAACTACAACAAACAAAATAAAAAGTTACACAAAACACACAGAAATTTAAATAATTAAAAATAATTACTAGTGTGTTATCACATACTATAAATACCATAATATTATTCACATTATCATACAATGAACATATTACTATCTCACTAGATTAAGTACCTTTCACCATAGTTGTTTTCTGTATGTGTGAGTAATACATTCTACAAATATATTTTTTAATTGTTCTATTAACAATATGGAAACATACATCATTACTGTGCAAGGATGTACCTTCAAGCAAATTTTATGGATTAATAATCAGAATTCTGGAATTATACTATTTAAAAGACTGAATGATGAAATTTTAGCTACAAAAATACTCATAACAAAAGAACAAAATCTAACACTGTTTGTTAATATTGTCACAGTCACACTGAAATATAAAAAATTAATGTGACAAGGAAAATAGAGTATAACGTTTAGTCTATAATGTTAGTACTGTATTAGAAAAATAAAATAAGTAGAAACATAAAGTACAATTAAACGATAAAAGTAATTTTTCAAATATATTTTCAACAAACGCTCTTGTTGAAATATATTTTTCAATATATTTTTAACTGCATCAACAAATGTAGGAAACCTTAAAACTTCGGTTATTCATTTCAAAAGGTCACAGCTTTTATCTTCAGATAATATAAATAGTTTTGTTTCAAATTATTTTAATAGTAAACTGTTTATTTTGTTAAAAACAAATATTTAGTTCTATATTATTTTATTACGAATGATACTGAATATTTTATCTAATTGGAATTTTATCTATATTATACTGTTCAATCATCATAATTAACAGATACTGTTCAATGTCTGAAAAAACGGAGTTAATTTATCTATAACACACACACACACACACACACACACACACACACACACACACACACACACACACACACACACACACACACACACACACACACACACACACACACACACACACACACACACACACACACACACGTACGAGTTCTATATAAAAAGAAAGTATCAGCTATTCCTTACAGTATCAGCTACAGTTGGGAATTATCACAATGTAATAGTTCAGCAGGACAATCTAAGAGGATGACTTTTGAAATGCACAGGTGTTTTCAGTGTTATTGTAGAAACAAATAGTGCAATGCGGGCAATATCAATGTATACAATATAATAAATACAGTATAAGCAAATTTCATAGAAAATGGCCCACTACAGAAGAAGGAAACAAGACTTAATCACCTGCAACCAAATGGTTAACGTTTTACAATATCATTAGTAGTTCTGCAACTCTGTATACTTAATGTAAAGCTGCCCCTGAAATGAATGCTGCAAAAGGGAAAAATGCTGCACATCATAAAGAAGGCTACAAAAAAGAGGGACAGATGATGTTTTGAAAGACAGAACAGTGGGATGAAGGCATAAGACATCCAGCAGACCAGAGTTGAATAGGATGCAGTAAGTCAAAGTTGACATAGGGCTAACGTGGAAAAAGAAGAAGAAAATAACATGCACAGAAACCTCTTCGTACGGGTTCTCTTTGTCCCTCTACTTTTTTTTTAGTATGCAATTTGTATTCTAGATGTGGCAATAACAGCTTAAGCGTTCAATGCATAGACCAAGTAACATCACTACATCATGAATAAGATTAACAATCTATTACAAATTCAGTTTCTTCTATTGTCACCATCGCTACATTAAACTATGAACCTATTAATTTAGGTTAAACTTACAAGGGTACTATTTGGCTAAATTTGGCTCTTTGCTACTATTAAAAAAAAAAAGAAAACCACAATGACTTAACTGCAAAGTTGATAAAAACAGTTAATTCCTGTTCAAAGACAGAATTAACAGAACCAATAATTATCTGCAGATTTTTGCCAACTAACTCCGCAGAACAAAAATTTTTAGATTAACCTGACCATTTGTATTAGTTTAACATATATGGTCAAAAGTTACAAACTAGGTCATTTTAATTTTGACAGTGAAGCTTGCGCAAATTATGAATTTAAACAGTATGATAATGATTTTAAACAGTTCCCCCCATATAATTCTGCCCTTGTAAATTTCTTTCTATGAAAACACTCAAATGGTATCTTGTTTTCTCTAACTACTACCAACAAAAGAAAACACAGGTGGTTAGATCTTGTTATCAGTACCAACTGCCATAAGTACCAATATTAGTTTCTATCGTTATCAGAATCAACTATCATTATTAGTTTCACTGTCATCTTCTTCTGGGCTGTTCAGTCATAATCATCAACCACTTCCTCAAAACATCTGATTAATGCTAGCGTAGTCATTATCAGTAGCCACCTGGTTCAGGATCTGCACCTCTAGCAACTGACAATGACCAACTGGCATCACCAGTTGCTAGAGTTACAGGACCTCTAGAAACTGATGATTACTACTGTGGCAATAGTCAAAATGTTCGGAGGAAGCAACCAAGGAACACAGCCCAACAGTCCAGAGCAGGATATTAACGAAATCGACTGTGAAACCTTTGCGAATACTTTGATACATTATTATTATTATCATCTACTTTGAACTTGGGACTAATCATCATACTTTTTTGGCCACAAGTCAACATGTAACTTATTGAGAGATCCTATCCTGAAATGGGGTTGGGACATTATTGAAACAGGCAGCCACAAGCTGCTGTTGGTTGGAGTTATTCGTTAACTATTTTATTAAATTAAAATGCAAACAATGGCCAACGTCAAACAAATTAAATTCTCCAGGCTGGTAGGCCATGATCCAATGTCACACTTCTCATTGTCATCATCATCAATCATTTCAAGGCAAAAAACTGGAGGCACAAAGGCCTCATTGGCAGTACTGAAGATAATTATCATAGTTACGAGGTATGTAAATTAAATAATGAGACTAATCATGTAGCAGTCTGTAAGGGGGCAAAATTTATAACGAAATGTATGTAATAATTTGTATAACAAAGTTTTTGTAAATCATGTCCAAATAATTTAATTGTAAAGTAATAAAACGTAGCTGGTTGAGAATTTAGTGGAAGGAGGGGGTATTTGACGACTAAATATGGTACCGAAATAATTCAGACTGCGAAGAGAGAGAGGGAAGACGATGCAGACGATGCCTATATATGGTAATGAGACAATCAAGAAGTTTATTTGTGACCAGTGATTCACACCAGAGGAACGTTTTGACGACGTTGGCACGCAGTTGGAGCGAACGTTACAGTCAGTCTTCGGCCCGGCGTCAAACAGAGCAGATGTAGTGTGTGCGCACATTTGTGGTAGGCCTACCAAACTTTGTTTAAAAAGAATTTTAACGTGGTTGCAAAAGCATAAATTCAAGCAAAATTTAAAAGTGGACATAGATTTGAGTGTTCGGAACATTTATTGGCGTATTTTTTGTCGGAAAAGCAACAACAACATAGTGCAACTACGACCCAGAGATTACTACGGAAAAAGATAAGTGAAAATAAAACATAAATTGGCCAAAATTCAAATTCAATTTCAATTCATGTATTTATAAAAGAACGAGATCTCAATAAATAAATAGAGAGAGTGAGGAATAACCTAATACAAGGTACTGGTTTGCATTCTTATAATTTTGTTTAATAATTTTTGTATAATAATTTTTTTGTTTTATTAATACAATAAAATAAGATGTTTCTTAGTATAATCATGTGTTTAGTGTAGTTATTGCACCACAAAAAGCCCATAACCTAATTCTGTATCAGACAGTTCGCCTATACGTTCCTTGGAATTTGTCGTAAAGGTAAGTTTTCATATTATTTAAACAGTTACAATTGGCGCCAGCCCGAACAGGGACGCTTATATAAATTTATTTTATATAAGTTAGGCCTACTTTTGGGTGCGGAAATAGGTTTTGGGTAATGGCGTTTTTTATATAAGTTACGTATAAGTGCGTGATTACAGGTTATGTTTACAGGTTATGGAATATGGTTGGTAGTATAAAACACTGAGTTAAATTTAAAAATTTTTTATAATTGTGTATGCAATTTATATAATTTAAAAAGATGGAAAATAATGAAGGTGAAATTAGTTTGATTGGATCTGCTATAATGAGTGACGCTGGGGGACAGTCAACACCAGTGCCAACAAAAGAAAGGGAGGGGTCTAATGATGAAATGATGACTTTTTTGTGTAACATGGTGAGTAATATAAGCGATTCACAAAAACAGTTTAATAATAAATTCAGTGAAATGCTAGAGCAACAAAGTGTAAAGTTAATGGGGGAAATGAAACAACAAAATGTAAAATTTAATGAAATGAATACTAATTTAAGGGGCGATATTAATGAAATAAAAGAACAACAAAACGTAAAATTTAATGAAATGAATCCCAGTTTAGTACAACAGTTCGAGAAGCGTTTGAGTGCTATTGACAATCGTCTTAGTACCATCCAGAAACAAACGCAAGATGACATTAGAAAAAGAACGGAGAAGCAAAAAAGAGATACTGATGAAGTAAACGAGAACAAAGGCGACTTTGGGTGACATTGAAGGTAAGTCATAAAGCATAATATTCTTTTATCTTAATATTTAAACAGTTACAAGTCAATATGGCAACACTGTAAGGTTTCCATTAACACAGATGCTTAGACAAATGGCTGATTTATATTGAGTATTAATATTTATTGTCTTCTATTGTTGCCACGTGAAAACGTAAACAAACTTTTTGTGAAGAGAGTTTTTGTTGTGCGTTTAAAAATGATTGCCGTCAATTACAAGCAACGTTGTGCAATCAAGTTTTGTGTTAAACTCGGGCTCAACGCTACTGAGACTTTTATAAAATTGACAAAGCCATATGAAGATGAAGCTTTGTCAAGAGTACAAGTTTTCAGATGTTTTAAAGCATTTTCAGATGGCCGGGATTCGATTAAGGATGATCTACACTCTGGAAGACTGTCAACATCATAAACTGATGACAGTGTTGATCAAATCAGGGACTTGGTGTGGTCTGGCCATCGGTTAACCGTCAGAACAATTAAATTTGAACCACACTACAGTTTATCAAATTTTGACAAACAAATTGGGAATGAGGAAAGTTTGTGCGAAATTGTTCACAAAAAACCTCGCTCTTGAGCAGAAAGACAACAGGATGGAAGTGTGCCGTGAACCTCTAAGATGAACTGAAAATGATCCTGATTTTCTAGAAAATGTTATTACTGGTGATGAATCATGAATATTTGACTATGAGAAACAAAACGCCAGAGCAAAGAATGGCACACACCAAACTCACCACGTTCCAAAAGAGCAAAAGTGAGCAAATCTAAATTCAAAACCATGTTTCTTTTGTTTCTTTGATAGTAATGGCGTTATCCATAAGGAGTTTTTGCCTATAGGATAGACTGTCAATCAACATGTTTACCGAGAAATTCTTGCAAGGCTGAGAGAAAAATAGTTTCCCACATGAGACTGGATATCATGGACATTTGGATGCTGCATCATGACAATGCACCTTGTCACACAGCACTCTCGGTTAATGAGTTTTTGTAAAGAAAAATACTCCTGTTGTTCCTCAGCCCCCTTATTACTTTCTCTTACTGACACTGGAAAAAACATCTCAAAAGACACTACTTTGAGACGATAGACAACATTTTAAAAAATATAACCGACCAATTGAAGGAAATTCCACTTTATGAGTTCCAGCACTGCTATGAAGAGTGGAAACATGTCTAAAGCGCTGTGTTTAAAGTGAAATATTTTAAGGCCGATATAGTCTAGATATAGTTTGATTGTAAATAAAAGAATTTACCGAATTAGTCTCATTATTTAATTTACAGACATCGTACAGTATAATATCTGCCTGTACACATCACAACATTGGACCATAGCCCTCACGCCACAGAATTTAAATTTTTATGTAATTCTACATTACTACCACTTAACTATTACACCTGTTGATCACTGCCTGAATGACAAATGCTACTGTAATTACAATACCACTTGCTTGCACATAAGACTGACCACTACCTTGCCTGAACAATCCATCTTTGCCTGAAAAAAAATAGGAGAAATTAGTATGAGATTTAAAAAGCATCAGTGGTAAAAAAATAAAAGTTATGTTGAAATTTTAGAGAGAAGTTTGCAAACTTCAATAACTTGGACATGACCAGTAGCTTCAACTTACTTTTGTGACATACACATGTATAACAATGACTAGGTAAGTCTAGAGACATTGTTATTTTCTAATAAAAATCTTTAAATTAGTAGTGACTGTCACTCAATAAATGATGAAAGGTTTAGTAAGGATTGTTCAATAAGTACAGATACAGTTTTTATACGGTTTATGTCAACGTTCTGACAACATTTATTGCCATCATCATGCAAATGGTATATAAAATCATCAGGGAAACCTTGTTAAATGATGAACAGTTTAGTAATGATTGGTCAATAAATACAGATACAATTTTTATACCATTTATATCAACGTTTTGACAATATTTATTATGACCTGGGTATGGACAACTGACAAATAATCAAACATATAAACAGACCAATTAACTGAGTGAACGTGTGTGTGTGTGTGTGTGAGAGAGATAAATAGAGGGGGAGGGAGGTAGAGTATATCTCTTTTACAGAGAGAGAGAGAGAGAGAGAGAGAGAGAGAGAGAGAGAGAGAGAGAGAGAATATTTTACATCAGCAAAATATTTACTATTCTCACATATTCTAATACTCAATATTCAAGTCTGTCCAGAAAGTAACTTATGTTTTGGAATAAATAAATAACAAAATGAGAAAATTTTTTTATTAACACAGTTGGAAACTACATTCTTAGACTACTCTTCCACATGGCCTCCATTCAAGTTCAGAAACTTATGAGTTTTTGCATACCCTCATCATAAAAAATTGCCACCTGTGACTTCAGCCATTTATTAACACCTGCTGTGAACTCTTCATTGTCTTCAAAGCACTGTGTTGCCAGCCACTTTTTCGTATCCATGAGCAGGTGTTAAGCATTTGGTGCAAGATCAGGGGTATATAGGGGATCACTGAAAATCTCCCACCCAAACTATCCACAAAAGTTCATGCGTTTGAGCTACAGTATGCGGTCAGGCATTGTTGTTGAAGAACAATACCATGCATCACTTGTTTTGAATTCCTATCTACAGAGTTTTTAAGGTTTCACAGTACACATAAGAGAAGATTGTGGTATCCCATTCCATAATCTACCAGGAGTATTCCCTTTTCTGTCCCAAAAAATTGTCACCATCTTTTTCCTTGCTGACAATGTCTGCAACATTTCTTGCTTTTTGGGCGAGTGACTATGGCCCAATTCCATGGACTGGACTGATTTTTTTGTCTCACAACGTACCAACCCAGATTTCATCCCCCATTACAACATGGTCCAGTGGAGAATGACCATCCTTGTTATAGGCCTCATGAAATGAGAATGCTGATGCCATCTGCTGGTTTCTGTGCATTTTGTAGGTGTTTTTGGGACTCATCGGTCACAAAACTAATGGTAACCAAGCTTTATTGTGACAACTTCATGAAGCAAAGTATGTGAAATTTGAAAAAACTCATGCGATAGCTCAGTAATTGTAAAGCAGTAATTTTTATGGATTTATTTATTGATTTTGTCCACCAATTCGTCAGTCAGAACACTTGAACGGCCACTCCTCTCATCATCATACATATTGGTGTGGCCATTTTTAAACACAAGATACCACTGCCTTACTCCTCCCTCACTTATTATATTGTTTCTGTACACTTCACACAGTTGCCAATGAATGCCCACTTTTTTGCTTGCAGAAATCTTATTACTGAGCGCACTTCACAGCTCATTGGATTTTTAATTGCAGCATACATTTTAAAAATTATTAGTGACACATAGTAACACAACACAGTACTTTTCCAGCCGCAGCTGCATGTGCAACAAGTCATGCCACCCAACGCCACCAAGATGTCAGCACTGGCCCCATCTCTTCCACCACCACAATGAAATATAAGTTACTTTCTGGACAACCGTCATAGATATTGTAACGTGACAGAAACAGATGAGCCCATAGGAGTAAACTTAACAAACCCAATCGGAAAAAAGATGACAATAATAATAAATAATAATACAAAACTTAAAAAGTTAAAATAAATTAAGAAACCAACATAACTAAGAAGTACAATACATTAATTAATATGAAAACTTTATGTAAATTACCTTACAAGAAAACAGTATTGTGAACTATATTAAATAAGGAAAAGTGATACCAGTGTAAACTACAATAAATAAAGAAAAAAAAGTGAAGTATCAAATGTAAAAGTGAAGTGTAGAGAAAAAAAAGAGAGTGAAGAAACACAAAAGTGAGAAATATAAAATGAGTACAAACATATCTTGGAAGGATAATAATGTTTAATAACCAAGGGTACTTACCTATTCATACATGAAGCATTAAGCTTATTATTGTTTTTTCATTTTTTCAGAATAATTTTGTTATAATAATCAATCTTGTTGATGACCATAGTTGTCATAAGTTATAAGCCAGGTAAATAATTGAATCACAATTATTTTGGTGATAAACAATGTTATTTCTTTTAGGGAACACTAATACCTAAGGCTTATTAACTAATTACTACAGTAAATAACTAGTCAAATTGAATGGAACTAGTAGTTAAGCAACATATCAGATGATATGACAGAAATAATTTTAATATTAATAACCAGTTCTTATGTTATGTTATATGTTTAACTATGTTATAAAACCTATGTTGATGTTAGAAGAAATCTGTTAAAAAATGTTAACCATGGAAGCATGGGATAGGACTAAAAGCTTTGTTAAAAAATGTTAATGTAGAAGGAGGAGAGTAATTTGTAATTTTCAGAGGAATTTTGTATTTAATTGTAAGATTTTTTAAATTAACTAAAAAAAAATAATATAATCAGAACCAATACACAAACAACAAAACATAGACAAGTAACGAATCACCTAAACATAGAAATTAACTTATAAAAAAATAAATAAATTAACCAAAAGTGTAAAACACTAGGAATTAATATAGGTAAACCATAAAATTGCCACTTTAGGATTGTTTTCCCTAATAAATCAAAGGTAATGACCAATCCCAGAAGTATAATATGATTTTGTGATGGTCAAAAGACCCAAATGGCATAAACAGCATAATTTTGTAAAAACACAGAACATTTATTATGACACACACACACACACAGGCCATATTTGGTATCATTTTAATTGTAATAAAACAAAGAATAACATGCTGTACATTTAATTAAGATAAACTATTTAACAAATAGAGAGTAATATGTACTAGGGTGTAAAAAATCATGTATTGTCAGAAGTATCAGGTCATGTGACCTCAAAATTCAGTCAAATTAGCCAATCAGAAATTAGAAAAAATTGGCCAAACTATTCAAATTCGAAAGAAAACGTTTACAGTGTATTGTTAGCATGAAAGAAGAACGGGTCAGCCCTATGTATGGCAGAATGAAAGTTTATTAAAGAATCAAATCTGAGTGTGTAAGGTTATAGAAAATAAAATTCAAAATTAATAAAAATAATAATAATCATGAAGTAACACTCCAGTGAAAGAAAACAAACAAATAACTATTATTTCAGTAAAAAACTTTATATAATTCCATTCATATTAAGGGAAATTGGTGTATGAACTTTAATACAATAACAAACGTCTTGATGGCGGCCATGATGAAATACTTTTAGAAGTGACGCTTTCATGTCAAACCAACCCACGCGGTGCTAGTGAGCTTCGGTAACTAAGTAGACATTATTTATACAATATTACTTAAACAAAATTCAGTTTCTCATGTAAATTTTGATAGAAATTAAGATTAGTTTGTAAGTATTGTACTTTGCTACGGCATTTCTGACTTTTTTAATAGTTCAAAGAACCTTAGAATTAATATACGTGTTGTAAAAAATTTCAACACAACTAATGTTTGTAATTCTCGACCCTAGAGACAAAGTCGATGTAGTAAGTAACATTTCAAATTTAAAAACAAATAATTAAATAAAAACCCCAGAGTTAATGCAGCAAAAGAGTTTTATTTATTAGATAAATATAATTTAATGAATCTCAGCATTTAATAACAGGAAGAAGACATAGTAAGAATTGAAATAACTTATTGAAGAAGGTGACTCACAGTTAGTCTACCATTGGGTGAATCGATTCCACAATCGAACGCAACATTACTTAATTAGAATTTTACCGCGTTTGACAGGGATCATCTAGACTTCAACGAATTCTTAAGTTTTGAAGAACAGTGCATTAATTAATTGGGAAACAAAAATTAAACAAATAAACTAATTGAATTAAAGAAATTAAATATACTTTCAACAAAAAATTAAATTTATTTTTATAAAAATTTTTTTTTGTAACAAACATTCATAAATTTATTGAACACGAAGAATGTTTTAAACGACAAGTTACAATATATACTAATAATATAATAATCATTTAATCACAATAATTATAAATGCAGTTATAATAAAATGTATATTGGAATTAGTACAGATAGCAATACGTGTCTAAAAATATAGCTGAATACAGAGTGTAGGGAATATGTTTAATGATGTATAATTGAATGTTATTATTATGTTATTTCTGCTATTAGGTACAAATAAAATCTTTTAGTAATGAAATTAAAATATACATTGATGGATATTATTAATTAATAATTTCTTTTTTTTAAGAGGTGAAAAATGCTTTATAAGCATGAGGAAACCTGCTGGTGTGTGAGACTCTCACCGCACAAAATGATATATCAATATAATATGAACCTACAAAAGTGTACAGTATTAACCCTGTCCACAACATATAGCAAAATTGAAAGTAAAGGGCATGGGAATGTATGAAACGCTTATGCTCAGAGGGGAATGGTGATGTGTGGTGGAGTCGCTCTGAATGTGAAAAGAGAATTGTTGTTACGAGCATCAGTGCAGCCAACATATAAATATTATTTCGAATAGTAACCAAAACTCGCGTACAAGGTTTGTTTGTAAACTGTGTTTCACTTACCACGGATGTCTCACTCACACTCTCTCTCTCTCTCTCTCCCACTCTCACTCACTGTCTCTCTCTGTTACATATCAAATGTTATATAAACCTGTCTTGGTGTTTTTTTTAGTCCTGAATTGTGCGCTGTTGAGACATACTACCAGCTAACATCGCAATAGAATGGAGTGTGCAAACTATGTACTTGTGCAAGTCCACTCCTTAATTACGTACAATTGACTATCTCTATAGTTTATCATAAAGGGAATACTTCTTTGTATAAGCTTACTTGTGAAAATCTTTTAATCCTACATAACAAACATCTGTTTCAAGAAGAAGGAAAAATCATGTTATTTTAATACAGTATTTTATGAAATAATACCCTATCTATTAAGAACTTCTTTTAACCCCACAAGTATTGCAACCCGTAAATGTAATAGATGAATGACAGAGAGATCATTTATGTTTTACCAGCTGGCAAAACAACCTTTTATTGTAAATAAAGTGAAAAGTTAACGTTATAATATGTGATATTCAATATTTTATTATTCTACTTCATTTGATTATTACTCAAAACAAAACGTGCACGCGCGCACACACACACACACACACACACATGTATACATTTCATATCATAACAGAACTAATAGTCTACTATTATTTCTGTATTGTTTGTTTTATACTTATTTATTTTTATTGTTAAGATAAGCAAGACATTAATAAAAAGCCTTCAGACTCGCTCAAGTAGTTTCGTTTCAAAAAAGCTTATTTCTTAATTTTGATTTATTTTATGTGTATTTACCCTCATGCCTATCTTTATCCAACTTTTCTTATAAAAAGACTGAGTTTCCTGTCTTTCCTAGTCGAGTTTGAAGGAGCAGTATCCATTTTTCGCATTATTTGGTGATAACACAAATTATGAAAATACGTAATTATACAATTAAACTACCAATAGACATTAAACGACAAAATTAAACAACAATTAAAATGAAATGTAAAACAACAACATAATTAATAATAAAGTGAGATAATAATAACAAAAGCAAGACTGAGGTAGCACGTATCACAGTAATTAACAATGTAACTAAAACATGACAGGCATGTTGGCAACACCTTCACTTGCATAACAGCTGATTCTCTGTTACCCTCCTGCCATTTACAATTTCAAAGTGGACTCGTCAATGAAGAAACTGGTTTCTGTGCATATGCCTTTAGGTTTTCAATTTTGCTTTACTACTCAAATAAATCACGCCATCATATATTACCCTTGTTGCCATACACTACTTCTTTAGTATGAGTGAGGTTGCTAGAAACATGAATAAGAAGTCAAACTTTTAATATTAACAGAAACTACTATCTTAACCTGCTACAGTGTTATCATAAAAAAACTTTTATGTTCTTCCGCAGACAGTTATGTTGTAATCAATATACCAGTAGAACCAAATTTGCTGCTCATACAATTTTTCATTCAGTTTCGCTGTGTTTTCCTTTTTAAGTATGTTAGCTATATTAACCGTAATTTTGTCATAATGTACAACACAACTATATGAGGAAAGTAGTTGTATCTGGATTATCAAAAACAATATACCTTACCCCACTATATTATAAAAAAAAGAAAATTGTGACTTCTAACCTGGTTTGCTTCCACTTCCACACAACTTATATGATAATTTGGATTTTCTTTTGTTGCTTGGTAAATAGCCATGTATATAAAGGCTAGGAGCTTCTAACCGCCCTGTACTCAGCAACCTGCTGAAATCTTGTTCCAGCTTATTCGCCTCAGGCCCTGAAAAATATTTAACACTTGTATTTTAAAAATTGTATTCACATTTAATTATTACAATTGTTAAAATTTACTGTTGAACACAATATCTAGCATACAATATTTTATTAGTTTTCAATATGAAATGCAGGTTTAATTAGATTCGTAGCCCATTGGAAAGAACAGAAGTATAAAATCTCAGGTCAGTGCAAATGTAATGTCAGTGCATTGGAACACTTACTCATATTAAAACCAATTCCAATATGTTTCAAATAGTCTAATATACAGGGTCCACCAGTGAAGCGGGAAATTTTGAAAGTCCAATAGTTCATTTTCTGCTCACGAGAGGGCGTGGAGGTTTTCGATTGTTGTTTTACATTTAATGCCATTTGTTAAACATGGAGCAGTGGTCCAGTGCACAGCATGCTTTGTGTGTAAAATCGTTTTATATGAATGGTGACTGTGTGACTTCTGTACGATTGTTTCGTAATCATTTCAATATTCCACGACATGGAAGAGTGCCGTCCGCTCATGCAATTATGTCATGGGTGAAAAAGTTTTGAAGAAACTGGTTCCGCATTAAACTTAAAGCATAGAGGAGCAACAAGGTCTGTAAGAACAGAGGAAAACATTGAAAGAGTTCGAGTAGCATTGACGCGTAGTCCACAACGTTCTACAATGAAACATGCATCCGCACTAAACATTAGTGACACATCGTTACGACGAATTTTGCATAAAGACTTATCTTTTCATCCTTACAAAATTCAAGTAATTCAGGAGTTGAAAGATGGCGATATGCTGGCTCGCAGGATTTTCAGCGAAGAAATATTGCGACGTGTAAATGATGATGAAAACTTTATTCACCGCATGTTTATGTCAGATGAAGCACATTTTCATTTGAATGGATATGTAAACAAACAAAATAGTCGATATTGGAATGATGAAAACCCAGGTGAGTTGCATGAAAAGCCATTACATAGTCCGAAAGTTACGGTGTGGTGTGCAGTTTCATCATCTGGCATTATTGGGCCATATTTTTTCCAAGACGATAGAGGAAACACCACAACTGTCAATGCAGACCGCTGCACACACATGGTCAGAACATTTTTGATGCAACAGCTCCGTAGGTTTCCGGAAATTAATTTTTCCCAGCAGGATGGGGCCACAAGTCATACTGCTCATGTGTCCATGGCTGCTTTAAGAGAACTCTTCCTGGACGGACTCCTATCCAGATATGGCGACATCTCGTGGCCTGCAAGATCCCCAGATTTGTCCGCATGCGACTTTTTTCTTTGGGGATTTCTGAAGAGCAGGGTGTACATTGATAGACCGCACACCATACCGGAATTAAAAATGAATATCAGACAAGAAATTGCACGGATTCAACCTGACCTGCTTCGTCGAGTGATGGAAAATTTTCGGTCAAGATTAGAAGAATGTTTACACAGAAATGGCTCTCACTTGAGCGGCGTTATTTTTAAAAAGTAAAATAATGGCATACTTTACTCAACTCAAATCTGTAAAAAAAATTCTGATAATAAATATTTCATGAAAAAATTGGGTACTTTTAATTTTCCCGCTTCACTGGCGGACCCTGTATATTACTGACAATATTTCATTTCTCCTGTCAGGTGGCATCCAAGTTATGCTAGTTCAGTATACTAAGAACTTGGTGGAAAACAGAATGCATACCAATAATTAGTATAATAAGAATAATTTATTATTTTCTTTCTACCATAGTCATTCAACTCTACACATCTATAATATAGTTCCAATTTCAATTCGACTTGTTACTTCTAGCTTAATTAGCGAAGTCTGATTTTACTTGGCAGTTTTAAAATACTGCGTTTCAGTATCAAATGTAAACTGAGCTGTTGTTTATCGAAAAAGAGAACTCTACAATGATTCTAAACTATCGGTATGGAGAACCATACATAACTTCCATGTTCTAAGATTTATATTTAAAATCATTTTCGAAATGAAATATTACCATAGAAACTACTTCTTTCTACTTACTGCTTCAGCCTTAACCACAGTACTGTGGTCACTAACGTATACCACCTCACGTTATTGCACTCAGTATATTGATGATGGAAGTCGACGGCATTGCCGAAACGTCTGGTTTTGTAGAAAACATTGCACTATGGCCAAACATCCCGGGAAGGAATTTTAACAAAAACTACTTCTTTGTTGCCGATAACGTTGTACACACACACACATATATATATATATATATATATATATATATATATATAAAATATGCATAAAATTAATGGCTTGTATAAGTTAATGTTTGATCTCCATTAAGTAGTGCTCAAGTTTCCAAAGTTTTAATATTATGATGTCCGTAATTAAAACATCAGAGCAGGTTTAGTGTGTATGAGGGTACACCGTGGACAAAAATTTTCAACATTTCCTATTGAGCGTTGCTTAGAGTAAACCTGCGAATCTACAGTGTACGTTTCACAGAACAAACACGCGGAAAAGAAGGAGCGCTCCGAAGTCACTCATGGACCCTTGCAGAGGGTTCATTCCCTAAAGACGAAAATTCTGTCTATGAATCGTTCCTCTGTAAACACGTGCAGTTACACTGGCCAGCGATCCACAGGAAGCAAATCACTATCCACGCTGGACAATTTTTCGGCTTGCAGCGTTATGATGGTGTGGGTTTTAGCACTTTCCATTTAAAAAGCGTGCAAATGTAAGAAAATAAACATGAGTGCGGCCAGAAATAACGCGAATTTTGTGTGCGTGTGTGCGTGTGTTCCCTGCCTTTTTATTGCAGTAATCATAATAATAAAATGGAAACGTAAACATTACATAGGCCCTAATTGAGATATGCTTGCCTGCCACGAACGATATATTTTCTCTCATACATGATTTACATTAAAATGAAAAAATTATAATTTTATTGCCTGGCAACACAATTATTTTATTTTTAACAATTACCATTGTTTGAAAAAGTTTAAATGAATTTTCAAGTACTTTACTGTTGTTAAAACGTAAAAGTTGTTGCAGGTAAACTACCCCTTTCTCTTAATCGATCTTCACCAAAATCAAAAGGCCTTGACATCACTACAATTCAGGGATGTATGCAAAAATTTATTTGATTCTGTTTGAATATGCGGCAGTTACCATTCGTCATAGAAAAAATTACTTTTGTTAAAACATAAAATGTTGCAGGTAAACTACCCTATTCCCTTAACTGATCTTCACCAAAACCAAAAGGTCTTGAGAATTCTACAATTCAGGGCTGTATGCAAAACATTATTTGATTCTGTTTGAATTTGCGGCTGTTATCGTTTGCAAAAAAAAAATTACCCTTGATAAAAAAACGGTGCAGGTAAACTACCCTTTTCCCTTAACCGAACTTCTCCGAAAACAATAGGTCTTGAGTACTCTACAAATCAGGGCCGTATGCAAAAACGTATTTGATTCTGTTTGAATTTGCGGCTGTTATCGTTTGCCATAGAAAATACCCTTTTTAAAACATAAAACGTTACAGGTAAACTACCCCTTTCCCTTAACCGATCTTCACCAAAAACAACAGGTCTTGAGAACTCTACAATTCAGGGCTGTATGCAAAAGAGTAGTAGAGTCTGTTTAAATTTGCGGCTGTTATTGTTTGACATAGAAAAAAAATATCGGTATGGAGAACCATACATGACTTCCATGTTCTAAGATTTATATTTAAAATCATTTTCGAAATGAAATATTACCATAGAAACTACTTCTTTCTACTTACTCCTTCAGCCTTAACCACAGTACTGTGGTCACTAACGTATAACACCTCACGTTATCGCACTCGATTTTCACTGATGATGGAAGTCGATGGCATTGCGGAAATGTCTGGTTTTGTAGAAAACATTGGACTACGGCCAAAAATCCCGGGAAGAAATTTTAACAAAAACTACTTCTTTGTTGCCGATAATGTAGTACACATATATTGTAACCAGTCGCGTTTTATATGCTGTTACGAATAAATATAATTCTTTGTGTAAAGAAACAAAATTTTAATTTAAAAAAAATTTTGTCCAAAAAAAAATTTTTACGTTTGTTTACAGGTCTAATAATTTATAAATAATTCTTGTTTTGTTGTTTCGTTAAAATTTTAAAATTCGGTGAGTTGATTTGGTCAATATAAGCACTTCTGGTAGACCTTAAATGAATCTGGAGTTAAACAGATTGTCTTCTTACCATAATCGATTTGCGATTTTCTGTTCTGCTCCAATATATCACTTTCTTTTAATATTTGTCGTCTCCCAGTAAGTCCTGTAGTTAACTCAAACTCTTATTTTAATATGTGAAATAATTTTAAATACTGGTAGTTGAATTAATGTAATTTATTGACAATATTTCTAAAAGATCGATTTAAAATCGATATTATTCAATGTTCGACTCTTTCACAGGGCTTGGTCAATTTTACAATTACAGGTTATATTATATAAATGTTAAAATGGTTCTTTTAGCGATTATAATTATATAGTCAGAGAAGGGAGCAAGCATAGAAAGTATAACATGTACAAATAATTCTTAATAATTAATAAATATATAATATAATATAATATAATATTTATTACCAATTTTCCTTTACATATAATAAAAATTATACAATAAAGGACCTATAGGGGGCATAAATGCCCGTACATAGGTTGGTCCTTAGAATTAATATTTATATACTTAATACTAATTGTGAGTTTTACCTCACCGATCATAGTAATATATTAAAAATAAATTATTTTTAAATTTTAACAAAATTTTAGTTTGTACTATAATACAATTCAATAAATAAATGAAAAAAAAGAGAAAAAAGGTCCATATCATAATAGACTGTTTTTTGATTATTCAATAACAATGTTCCTAATTTTTTCTTTGATTTTTTTTTTTAAGCACTTTTATATTTACACTTAGATTTTTCAGTTCATTAGGTAATTCATTAAAATATTTTATGGCATAATACACATAGCTTCTTTGCCCAATACTTAATAGGTGTCACGGCAATATAATATTTTTATACCGTGTGTTGATTCGATTTTGTAAAAACTCACTTTTTAGATCATTGTATTGATAAACTATAGAATTCACTACAAACACCTGTTTAATATTTAATGGTTTATTTGAATCTTGTTCATTGACTCCTATAATTTTAAGAATACACTTTTGCAGCCGATCCAAAGCGTCTAGAGATGATTTACCCCCCCCAGCCTATGATAGCATACCCTGCCACACTATGGAATAGTCCATAGTATATTTGTAGTAGTTGCTTTTTTGATAAAATTTGTTTAAGTCTGTAAAAAACGTAGACTAAGTATTTGGTTTTTTTTACAATGTTAGCCACATGTACATCCCACTTCATGTTAAAGTCATATGTTATTCCTAGATATTTACTAGTTTTAACTCTTTTCAATTTTTGACCATTTATCTTAATTTCAAAGTCATGCGGAACAGAGTCTCTATAATTTCCAAAGGTGATAAAAACAGACTTGCTTATGTTGAGTACTAGATTATTGTGATAGAGCCAAGAGTATATAATATCTAATTTAGTTGACATATCTGTTGCAAGTTCAGGCCATGTCTTTGCTTTCATTGGTACTGCTGTATCATCAGCATATGCTATTAATACATCTTGTAGTAACACTAGTAAGTCATTGATATATAAAATAAACAATAAAGGTCCTAATATAGAGCCCTGGGGCACTCCAACATTTGTTTTAATAGGCTGACTTCTAGTCCCATTCACCTTTACAACTTGTGTCCTGTCATGTAAATAACTGGCTATCAGGGATAAGCTTACACCTCTTATTCCCATATTCTGTAATTTGGATATAAGTATGCCATGATCGACAGTGTCAAAAGCTTTGGAGTAGTCCAAAAAAGTTACAACAGTTGGTATGCTAATACTTAGATTTTCATAAATAAATTTGCTAAGTAGGGCTATAGCATCATCTGTACCTTTCTTCTTGAGAAAGCCAAATTGTTTAGCACTTAACAGGTTATGTTTCTTTACAAATTTAAATAATCTGGTAAAAATAATTTTTTCAAAAATCTTAGCTAAATTTGATATCAGTGCGATCGGTCGATAATTGTTAACCAAACTTTTTACACCTTCCTTATATATAGGACAAATTACAGCTTTCTTAAATTGATATGGACATGTACCTTGTATCATAGCAGTATTAATAATGTGAGTCAAAGCAGGAGTTATGAACGGAGCAGCTAGCTTAACTGTATAGGCATGAATTTCATTACACCCATCAGGTTTATTTTTGAGTTCACGAATAGTTTGGTAAACTTCTGACTCATTTGTTGGTGTTAGAAACATAGTATGTTGATTAATTATGTTGATTATCTGGTATTTCATGCTGCAGAATAGGAGGAGTCGCACTTTCATTCAGCCTAGATACTATTGTGCTGAAAAATTCATTAAAATAATTAGCCTTTGTCCAGTCATTGCTGTTAAGTTTATTATTAATCAAAATATCATTTATTTGTCTATTTTTTGAATTACGATCCAATTTTAGATGAACATATCTCCACATTTTTTTAGAATCAGCGTTTTGTAGTTGTTTTTCTTCATGCCTATTTTTAGCAGTCCTAAGTAATGATTTAAGTCGTTTTTCGTAATTTAAGTACAGCTCTTTTTTTAGCAGGTCGTCTTGACTATTCTTCCAGGCTTTATATAATTTGTTTTTGTTATTAACTGAATTAATGAGAGCAGGGGTAATCCAGGTCTTTCTTGGTTTTTGAATTTTTGGCTTAGTTTTGTGTGAAAGTTCATTGATAGTTTGAATCTTGTTTATTAACAATTCTAATGCTTCATTGTTATTTGGTGTATTACAGACTTGTTGCCATTGTTCTGAAGCACACAGCTCCAAAAATCTTTTTTTGTTTATTTCAAAAGATACTGTAAGTTTGCATTTTATGTTGTTTCCATGTAGTGATATTAAAACGGGGTAGTGGTCTGTGATTGAGTCAATTAATTTACCAGATTTTGCTGTGTATATTCCTTTCATAAAAATATGGTCAATGCAAGTTCCATCTTTATAATTCTTTATAGGATGAGTACAAGTATTTATCATTGATTCATAACCATTTTGCAGTAATTGGTAGAAATAATCCTCAGTTTTTTCATTAAACTCAATGAGATCTAAGTTAACATCACCCAAAATCATGTGGTTTGCAACAGTTTTGTTACTTAAGATAAATTTTTCATGATCTTTAATGAATTTGTCAATCTGATAATCATGACAACGATATAGTCCAGAAATTTTGAAAATACTTTTATTTGTTAATTCTATGAGCAGACTAGTGATTTTTAAATCATTAAATTGTTCATTAATGGTTTGATACTGTAGGTTACTTTTTACATAAATAATCACTCCATCTGCTTTATTTATTCTGCTGTTATTTTTAAAATGTGTATAACCTGTTATATTTATAAGCTTAATATTATCCATGAGCCAAGCTTCAGTGCATATTATCACATCTGGTTTATGTTTAAAAGAACTTAACATAGTTTCAAGTTTTAATATATTTTTCTGTATACTTCTGATGTTGACATGTAGGGTCAGAAGCTCAGAGTCACAAAAAATGGGGTTGAGATTTATCTCTTCTGTACTATTAAAAATTAATTCATCATTAAGGTTATATTCTTGTATTTCCATAAAAAATCTATTTATAGGTTAGTTTTGATTTTTGATTTTTCATTTTAAATACAAAATTTTATCTAATCAACTAGTTGTAGGCCTAACGTAATTAAATGGAGGTTCTGGTTTCCAGGGGTAGTTTGTATCACAAATATACTGCTCCCATCTTACTTTATAACTTTCACAGTTTTGAATATCATTTGCAGAATGATCTATGGATCTTTTTTTAGTTAAGTATTTGTTAGCATTAATACAATTAATACATTTATTTATATCAGAGGTACATACTGTAGCATCATGGTTACCTGAACATTTGTAGCATGATTGTTGTCTTTTAAAAGTGTCTTTGCACTTTCTCAATGAATGGTTATATCCACAACAGTTTTTACAACATTTGATATTAAAATTGTCATACACTCTGCAGTTTTCATATCCAATAAAAACAGATTTATTCTTCATTATCTTGGCATATGCATCAGAGGTTACTTCTGCTAGCGCAGCATGATTATTGTTTCTCTGTTTGTATTTGTGTACAATGTTTACACTATTTGATGGTAATTCATTTCTATGTATGATATCGTTCTCGAGTTCTACTTTATCGACATCTTCTGATATGTTTGTTATTTTTATTTGCGGATTTTTTTTAACACATGCTTCAGCTGTCAATATTTCACTGTTTTCACCGTTTATAACCTTTAGTATTTTTTCAGAATCTTGCTCATTTATACACTTTAGAAAAACTGTACCATTATTGACTTTGTTAATTTTTAAAACTTTGGCATTAGTTTTGGTTGAAATTTGCACTTTGATAATATTTAGGGCATCGGATATAAATGACAATGGATAATAATTTATACTGTTTATAATAGTAAATAATTCAAACCAATTTAGTTGGCGACGACTCTCGGCTGATATACACTTTGCATCACGGGAGCTCAAAATGGCAGCACGTCTCGTAGTGAAGAAAATCCAGAAACGATGGTTATAAATTCTGTTAATAAAAACGCCTTCACTACCGTTTTATTGTCTTCGTATTATTGTATATTGTCTATTATGTGGTTAAAGGTGTCCTGAAGAAGTGTTCTGTGTTCACTGGCGTTAATAGTCTGGTGTTAGGTGTGTTCGATTATATAGCATATATTGTGAAAAATGTTAATGTTCTTTGTAGAGTGAATTATCAATATGGTATTGTTTTATTGGTTGAGTTCACTTATATTCTGATAGTTATTGTTCGTTTTCACTGTTTGTGTTGTTGTAGTGCACTGATTTTAAGTTTAAATTAAATAATTCGTTAACTCTCGTTTTCAGTTCATAACCTTATGCGCCATTACTCAGTACGTATAAAGATTCTTAATGCGATCGAGTATCAACCGTTCACGTTGAATGTTAATAATGCACTGTTGTACTTCCTTCGTCTCAGGAAATATCGTGCCAAGTTAATATGAAAAAAGTATTGTTTAAATATATTTGACTTCCTATTTATGTAAATATAAAATACATTATATACAGAATATTTTTAGTTTATAGATTGCTTTAGTGAACTATTAACAACATAATTGGTTTATTTACCTTATTCTGTTTAATTTGATATGGCATAGTCCATATTTATAAAGATTTTTGTTAAAATGCCATATTTCTGTCTTTTTGGAAATCTAGGCCCAAAATCCTGTTTCCTGTTCTTGTACACAATTCCTGCCATTTTAGGTGTTATAAATATAATTTTAATAAATTTCAGATGGTCACAAATCTTTCGCTTTCCTTAATTCCTTATAAATTTAACATTTGAACTGTCTTTTAGTTATTATTCATGAATTTACTATTCCTCCTTTAAAATAGTTAGTTATTACATTTTGAAAATTTTTAATAATTTAATATATCTTTTTATATTACTCTTTTAAAGTATAGGATCGGTTATAGTAGTTGGTTATCGATCCACCTTACATAAATCTTAATAGTTTACATGGTTCATTGGTTAATTAACTAGTTTATATTAATTTTTGGGAATTAATTATTTGGCCTAGATCTTAGTATCTTACATATATTGTTTTTTCAAATAAAGTTATTTCTATACCTCCTCTGACTTTTTAAAGTTAACATAACATTACATAAAATTGCTTACATAATTATTGATACCTGTAGCATATTATTCCTGCTACTAATACAAAAAATAATATTTAACATTAACTAGCAGTCTCCAAAGTTAGACATGTTAGTTTGAATTCTTTTTAACATACATAATAAATATTTTATAATCTGGTACAGCATCCATACGTAAACATTTTAAGCTGTATGCATACCGTTATGTAACTAAACATTCTTATATTAAACATACATCTTATTCTATTAGAACTCTTGGAAAAGTGGAGTTCATAGGCTCTAAACATAATTAGCCATTTAAAATTTATTAATTTTTATTAAACCTAAGTCAATCACAGTCTTTTCTGTTTATATTGTATTTCAATTTAATCCCCTGTTTGTGTAATTATTCCCCCACATACTCTCTTTATCCTTTGCATTTCTATGAATGTTTTTAAGATAAAAAGTGACCTCTTTTATGAAACATTAGAAATATTTTTCACTTCAATATTTCATCACTTGTTAATTCTGTAATTATATAGAATATAAAAGTTATTTAATAGCACTTTGTTTAAGTAATAGTTACACTTTAACTTGAAGTTTATTATATTTAAAATCACTTAACTGGTACACATTCACTGTTGGTTCTGACTTATATTTGAGTTTTACTATGTTCTCAGACCAAACCTTTAGTCATAATGGACTGTGAAGATTTGTTTATTTTACTATATAATAACTTTAGTTGGTGCACTTCTTATCACACTACTAAATACTTTTGTCTATAATTAATTTACAATTTTATGATGTTTTGGGGTGTTATACTTTCTTTGGTGGTATTAACATTTGGTTTGGGGTTCATTGTCGTTAATAATAGGTTTATTAATGGGTATTTCTTGTAGTTCTTCCATCCTATATCTTCTTTTCTTCTCTTTTTCCTTCTTGGGTTTACCAAGGTACCTGGTTTTATTTTGTCCGTTGGTTGGTTCGGGGTATCTTCTTTATTATCTGCTCCTAAACTTCCTGGGTAATCTCCTGATTTTTTATATGAGTTTCTTTTAATTTATTTCCTTGAGTTTTAGTGTTGCATTTTTATTATTTAATTACTTTTTCCTTTTATAGCGGTGTTTTTCTTTGAAGTTTAAATTATTTTCATTTGAAATTCTTTGAGTTATTTGTAATTTAAATATTTTTATGATCTTAATGGAATTAATTTTTAGTGGATTATCTGTCACGCTACAGATTACCCTCCTCCAGAAGTGATTTTTTCAGACTATACTTGGTTTGTCTGAAATAATTGCTTATGATAATTATTAAATTTTTTGGTATTCTTGACTTCCTTCCATTTCAAAATTTTTCTTATATATATTTGAGCTTACATCTATTTCCTTCTTACTTGATCTTCCTTGATAGCAATAGTCATCTGAGTTTCATATTTATTATTTTATTTTCTTTTTTCTTCTTGGTGTTTTATCCTTGGGATATTTATTCCCTATCATTCCCTAACACGTAAGCTGGTGCAGTTCAGAGACGCACTGTACGCTACTTCCTCTGCTGTCCAATACTTCACTTCTATTTGAGTACAGAGGCAAATCATCTCTGCTCAAAAACATATTAATACTGCTGGACTTATCTACAGACAGTTATTAAAAAAATTATTTCAGAATAGTACACTTTTGTTACTATTTAAAAAAAAAATATCTTTGGATACTTCACTTCGTATATTGCTCAGAGATTTTAATATTCCTATCTCAGTTATTCTCCTGACTTGTTAACTTGATGGTTATTTCAATTGGTATTATGGTGGGAAGCTCTTTTATTAATATAATTATCAATGTTTATTATCATACAAAGTTTTTGTTATTAGTTCTTTATACTTTTCTGGTTTTTATTACAATCTGCTTTTGTTTATGTTAGCATATATTTCTGATATATTTGTTTGTTTCACAACTTTTATTTATTCCACTTGTTCCATGTTCTAGAACTTTCTTATAATTGTCTTTATTACACTTGACACTTATTTCATGATCATTTTATTATTGATTTATTTAATTACATTTTAACTTTGATTCTTTTCTCAAATTACTTCTCTCTGGTTTTTTATTCAAATGAATGTCTTAATTAACTTTTTAATGAGGTCATTGTTTCTCTTTATACCACTTCCACGTTTTATTATTTTTATTTCCACATAAGTTTATTCAGTTAATCGTATCACTGGTTTTTATTTCTTTTTATATAATTTCACAGAAGGTTTTTACAATTTATTGGTTGTAAATTGATATTCCTATATCCTTTAGAATTGATTTGTTTTACATCTCTAAATTCTTTTCCTTTTATTCCATAAAGTTTTTATAAATTGTATGTCAGTAAGTTGATATTACTTTATTTTCGGAATTTGGATGATTTTTAATTCAAAATTTTTTCTTTTTATTTCATAATAGTTTCTTCATAAATTATGTCTGTAAGGTGATCTTACAATATTTTAGAATTTAGGGGTTTTTTAACAAAATTCTTTCTTTTTTGTTTCTAAATAGTTTTTATAATAATGGTAGTAAGGTGATCTTACTTTGTTTTTGAATTTAGTTATTTTTAATTCAAAATTCTTTCTTTTTTTGTATTTCCAAAATGTTTCTTTCAAGATTGTTGTAGTAAGTTGTTCTTACTTATATTTTTGAAGTTTGTGGTTTTATATTCAAAATTCATTCTTTTTTATTTTCACAAGGTTTTTCTTAAAATAATTGTAGTAAGGTGGTCTATGTTTTTGAATTTTGGGGGTTCTTTAACATCTCTAAATTCTTTTTCTTTTTTATATTTCTTCTAAATGGTTTCATTAATAATCTTGTAGTAAGATGTACTTACTTGTCTTTGGAATTTTGATGATTTTTCAAAATTCTTTCTTATTATTCCATAAAGTTTTTTATTCATAAATTATGTCTGTAAGGTGATCTTACAATCCTTTTGAATTTAGGGGGTTTTATTCTAAATTCATTTTATATTATATTTCCAAAATGATTCTTTCAAGATAGTTGTAGTAAGTTGTTCTTACTTATATTTTTGAATTTCGTGGTATAAATTCAAAATTCTTTCTCTTTTTATTTCCATAATATTTTTCATAAATATGGTAAACATATCATATTAGTACCATAAATATGGTATGAATTCTCTTCTTTTCTTTATATTTCAAGTGTATTTCTTATTATTATATTTTCTTTTATACCCAGGTGGATGATTTTTATCATGTCGCACAGTTGCTCATATTTCCTTTTGTAAGGTGTAGTTCCTTAATTAATTTTCTTTCTTAAATCCCCGTTTTGTTTCTTTGTTCATTCTTCTTCTCATTTCCTTCTTTTTATTTCATAATATGGTTAGTTTTTTACGCATTCCACCTGTCGGGCGTGGTTTCTTCTTCATCGAGTTCTTGTCTTACATCCTGGGATGTGCTGGGTCGGTGGCCACCATCTCTTCTTAGGGGAATCCAGCGTTCTGGTGGGTTCTGTTGATTACAAGCTATTCGGACACTCCTAGATGGATCATCCCTTCTTTGGTTCTCGCTTCTGGATCTGGATTCTCCGATGCTATTGCTCCGTGGTAAATGCTCACTATCATTCTCCCTTTGGGGTTGATCCCTCCTTGGGCCATTACCCTCGGCCCTTATGAAATTTACCCTGGGTCGGGAAAACCTATCGTTATTATTATTATTATTTTGTGGATTGCCACGATTATTATTATAACCACGTTCATGGTTATTATAATTGGGGTTTCTCTGACTATTAGGGTTTGGGTGATATGGGTTTCTGTTACCCTGATAACCATTATTTGTTCGATGATTATTTGGATTATTTTGAACCTGGTTATTGTTATTATTATTATTACTGTTGTTATTGTTGTTACTCGGTGGATTGGCTCGTTTTCCCTGGTATCCAATGTTGTTGTTGTTTGTACCGTTGTTGGTATTTGGATAGTTTCTAGGTTCTGGCCGATCATTCCTTCTCCGGCTTTGTCAGTAGTACTCCTCATTTTCATAGTTTTCGAGGAGTTCTGTCATGGCCTGTATGGTCTTAATTTGGCTGCCTCTCCTCGCTCGAATCACCTCCTCATCATAATAATATGACAGCTTGTTGATGAGGCATTCTTCAGGTATGGCTGGTTCCAAATGCTTGGCCATACATACTTTGCCGAGGAAGTACGCCATCATTGAGCTACCCACTTGTGGTTTATAATGGCCGTGACAGATGTTGTCACTGATTAAATTTTGGGTAGTCTCAGACCAATATTTCGCCTTGAAGAGGCTTTTAAACTGCTGGTAATCTTCTATTTCACTGCGGTTGGCCATCCACCAATGATCGTTCATTTCTCGGAAGGACTCGTCTAATAATTCTCGGTTATTGACCCACCTGTTGCCCCTATGTTTGGCCATGTATTCTTCGATTCGGGCCAAGAACTCCATGGGCTTACGTTTATATTGGCGGAAGTTCAACCATTCTCTATGCTCGTTCATGGGGAAATTCGTGAATCTAGTCGGCCGGTTTCGGATTACCTCCAACTCTTCCTGGCTCTGTCGCACTTGTCCAGTTATATTGGTCATTGCAGCTTCCATCCCGTCGCACCTTTCTGTGACTTGGGTTCGCACCTTACTTATTTCCTCCTGTGTTTCTTTTCGGTTTTCTTCCCATTTAGTTTTCTGGTGTTCTTTGACCTGGGTAATTTCCGTATTGATTACCTCCCTGACTTCCTGTACTTCACACTCAGTTTGACGACATCTTTTGTCCACTTCCCTGATCTGTTGGTTTACTATTACTACCTCTTGTTCCAATTTTTTAATTATGGATCTTTTATTGTCATTTATTTTCCTGTTCAACTCTTCTTTCGCCAACTCTATTCTCTCATCTACCTTGTTCATGTTCTCCTGGTTGACTTCTCTTAATTCTTCTCTTAACCGTTGGTTATTCTCATCCAGTTTCTCCTCCATCTTCTGATTGTTTTCCTCCAACTTTTCCCTTAGTTGTTGATTGTCGTTTTCCATCTTCCTACTATTCTCCCTTAACTCTTCCCTTAATTGTTGGTTGTCCTCTTCCATCTTCTTGCTGGTTTCCTCAATCTTCTCTTCCATCTTCTTACTGTTTTCTTCCATCTTCTTGCTGGTTTCCTCAATCCTCTTATTGGTATTTTCAATCTTATTGCCCAATTCTTCCTTTGTAGATCGGTTGTCCTCTTTCAATTCTTGATTCAATTTCTTACTATTTTCTTCCATGTCCTTTCTCAAATCTTTATTCAATTTCTTACTATTTTCTTCCATTTTGGATTCTAGGTTCTTATTCATTTCCATTAGTTGCCTCAACATCTCTTGTATTACCACGTTCTCTATTTGTGAGGGTTTCTCAGTTTGTTCCTCTGGTGGTGTGGTTTGTTTCGGTTCCATTGGGGTTAATAATGTTTCCACATCTTCTACGGGTGTTGCCTCCTTATCTCCCATATCGATTTCTTTTTCGGCCTCTGCTGCCCTTTTCTTCGAAGTAGCACAACGCTGCATTTTGCCTCCTTCTCGACGGTATAATCGCTGCCAAGCTTAATTAGTAATTGGGAAATTTACTGTCTTCCAATCGCTAATTAAAGCCCTCTAGTTGGACGCCAATTTGTAACCAGTTGCGTTTTATACGCTGTTACAAATAAATATAATTCTTTGTAGAATAAAAAAAAATTTTTAATTAAAAAAAAATTTTTTCCAAAAAAAAATTTTTATGTTTGTTTACAGGTCTAATAATTTATAAATAATTCTTGTTTTGTTGTTTCGTTAAAATTTTAAAATTCGGTGAGTTGATTTGGTCAATATAAGCACTTCTGGTAGACCTTAAATGAATCTGGAGTTAAACAGATTGTCTTCTTACCATAATCGATTTGCGATTTTCTGTTCTGCTCCAATATTTCACTTTCTTTTAATATTTGTCGTCTCCCAGTAAGTCCTGTAGTTAATTCAAACTCTTATTTTAATATGTGAAATAATTTTAAATACTGGTAGTTGAATTAATGTAATTTATTGACAATATTTCTAAAAGATCGATTTAAAATCGATATTATTCAATGTTCGACTCTTTCACAGGGCTTGGTCGATTTTACAATTACAGGTTATATTATATAAATGTTAAAATGGTTCTTTTAGCGATTATAATTATATAGTCAGAGAAGGGAGCAAGCATAGAAAGTATAACATGTACAAATAATTCTTAATAATTAATAAATGACAATGGATAATAATTTATACTGTTTATAATAGTAAATAATTCAAACCAATTTAGTTGGCAACGACTCTCAGCTGATATACACTTTGCATCACGAGAGCTCAAAATGGCAGCACGTCTCGTAGTGAAGAAAATCCAGAAACGATGGTTATAAATCTGTTAATAAAAACGCCTTCACTACCGTTTTATTGTCTCCGTATTATTGTATATTGTCTATTATGTGGTTAAAGGTGTCCTGAAGAAGTGTTCTGTGTTCACTGGCGTTAATAGTCTGGTGTTAGGTGTGTTCGATTATATAGCATATATTGTGAAAAATGTTAATGTTCTTTGTAGAGTGAATTATCAATGTGGTATTGTTTTATTGGTTGAGTTCACTTATATTCTGATAGTTATTGTTCGTTTTCACTGTTTGTGTTGTTGTAGTGCACTGATTTTAAGTTTAAATTAAATAATTCGTTAACTCTCGTTTTCAGTTCATAACCTTATGCGCCATTACTCAGTACGTATAAAGATTCTTAACGCAATCGAGTATCAACCGTTCACGTTGATTGTTAATAATGAACTGTTTTACTTCCTTCGTCTCAGGAAATATCTTGCCAAGTTAATATGATAAAAGTATTGTTTAAATATATTTGACTTCCTATTTATGTAAATACAAAATACATTATATACAGAATATTTTTAGTTTATAGATTGCTTTAGTGAACTATTAACAACATAATTGGTTTATTCACCTTATTCTGTTTAATTTGATATGGCATAGTCCATATTTATAAAGATTTTTGTTAAAATGCCATATTTCTGTCTTTTTGGAAATCTAGGCTCAAAATCCTGTGTCCTGTTCTTGTACACAATTCCTGCCATTTTAGGTGTTATAAATATAATTTTAATAAATTTCAGATGGTCACAAATCTTTCGCTTTCCTTAATTCCTTATAAATTTAACATTTGAACTGTCTTTTAGTTATTATTCATGAATTTACTATTCCTCCTTTAAAATAGTTAGTTATTACATTTTGAAAATTTTTAATAATTTAATATATCTTTTTATATTACTCTTTTAAAGTATAGGATCGGTTATAGTAGTTGGTTATCGATCCACCTTACATAAATCTTAATAGTTTACATGGTTCATTGGTTAATTAACTAGTTTATATTAATTTTTGGGAATTCATTATTTGGCCTAGATCTTAGTATCTTACATATATTGTTTTTTCAAATAAAGTTATTTCTACACCTCCTCTGACTTTTTAAAGTTAACATAACATTAAATAAAATTGCTTACATAATTATTGATACCTGTAGCATATTATTCCTGCTACTAATACAAAAAATAATATTTAACATTAACTAGCAGTCTCCAAAGTTAGACATGTTAGTTTGAATTCTTTTTAACATACATAATAAATATTTTATAATCTGGTACAGCATCCATACATAAACATTTTAAGCTGTATGCATACTGTTATGTAACTAAACATTCTTATATTAAACATAAATCTTATTCTATTAGAACTCTTGGAAAAGTGGAGTTCATAGGCTCTAAACATAATTAGCCATTTAAAATTTATTAATTTTTATTAAACCTAAGTCAATCACAGTCTTTTCTGTTTATATTGTATTTTAATTTAATCCCCTGTTTGTGTAATTATTCCCCCACATACTCTCTTTATCCTTTGCATTTCTATGAATGTTTTTAAGATAAAAAGTGACCTCTTTTATGAAACATTAGAAATATTTTTCACTTCAATATTTCATCACTTGTTAATTCTGTAATTATATAGAATATAAAAGTTATTTAATAGCACTTTGTTGGTTCTGACTTATATTTGAGTTTTACTATGTTCTCAGACCAAACCTTTAGTCATAATGGACTGTGAAGATTTGTTTATTTTACTACGAGGGCTATCCAGAAAGTAACAGACGTTTTGAAATAAAAAATTTACAAAACGAAAAAACAAAATTTTATTATATACGTTTGAAAGGTACACTCTTAAGCTATTTTTCTACATAATCGCCATTCAAATTAAGGCACTTATCATACCGTGGCACAAGTTTTTCAATACCGTCTCTGTAGAAATCTGCCGCCTGCGATTTCAACCACTGGTTTACACCGGCATGCAGTTCAGCGTCAGTATCAAAGCGTTGTGTAGCAAGCCATGTCTTCATCGCTGGGAAGAGGTGATAGTCGCTCGGCGCCAAATCCGGGCTGTATGGTGGATGATCGAACACCTCCCATCCAAAACCATCGAAGAGCTCTCGGGTACGATTGGCCGTGTGTGGACGTGCATTGTCGTGAAAAAACAAAACCTTCGCACTAAGTTTTCCCCGACGCTTGTTTTGTATCGCGCGCCTTAACTTTCTCAGTGTTTCACAATACCTCTCTGAGTTAATTGTTGTGCCACGTTCAAGAAAATCAACGAGAATCACTCCTTCAGAGTCCCAAAACACAGCAGCCATGATCTTTCTTGCTGACAGCGTTTGCAAACACTTCCTTGGTTTCTTGGGAGAATCTGTGTGTCCCCATTCCATCGACTGCCTTTTTGTTTCACTATTGACATGCTTCACCCAAGTCTCGTCCCCAGTTATGATACGATCGATAACTTTGTTACCATTTTTGTCGTAATCTTCGAGGAAAGTTAGTGCTGCTGCCAGTCTGTTTTTTGTGCTCTTCCGTTAGGATTTTCGGAATCCACCTAGCACAAAATTTGTGGTAACCAAGCTTTTCCGCCACAATTTCATACACCAAACTCCGTGAAATTTGGGGAAAATGTTTTGAAAGTTCCGTAATCGTGAAACGACGATCTTCACGAATTTTGTCGTTGATTTTCATCACCAGTTCATCAGTCACAAGGCTAGGTCTACCACTGCGGTCCTCATCGTGAACATTGGTACGGCCATTTTTTAAAATCAATGCACCATTGCCTCACTCGGCTTTCACTCATTATTCCTTTTCCGTACACATCACAAAGTTGGCGATAAATTTCAATTGGTTTGTGATTTTTTGCCAACAAAAACCTAATCACAGAACGCACCTCACAAGTGGCGGGATTTTCTATTGCAGCGCACATTTTAACACGTCACAGAGAGCAAAGTAAGAGGGGCACAGACCGCACGCTACCACAGCTGCATGCGTACTGAGTTTAGGAACGTTCTGACACCAAGATGGCGGCTCTATCCCCGCCCACCACCGCGGTCGGTCAAAACGTCTGTTACTTTCTGGATAGCCCTCGTATATAATAACTTTAGTTGGTGCACTTCTTATCACACTACTAAATACTTTTGTCTATAATTAATTTACAATTTTATGAGGTTTTGGGGTGTTATACTTTCTTTGGTGGTATTAACATTTGGTTTGGGGTTCATTTTCGTTAATAATAGGTTTATTACTGGGTATTTCTTGTAGTTCTTCCATCTTATATCTTCTTTTCTTCTCTTTTTCCTTGTTGGGTTTACCAAGGTACCTGGTTTTATTTTGTCCGTTGGTTGGTTCGGGGTATCTTCTTTATTATCTGCTCCTAAACTTCCTGGGTAATCTCCTGATTTTTTATATGAGTTTCTTTTAATTTATTTCCTTGAGTTTTAGTGTTGCATTTTTATTATTTAATTACTTTTTCCTTTTATAGTGGTGTTTTTCTTTGAAGTTTAAATTATTTTCATTTGAAATTCTTTGAGTTATTTGTAATTTAAATATTTTTATGATCTTAATGGAATTAATTTTTAGTGGATTATCTGTCATGCTACAATATATAAAAAATATGCATAAAATTAATGGCTTGTATAAGTTAATGATTGATCTTCATTAACTAGTGCTCAAGTTTCCAAACTGTTAATATTATAATGTCCGTAATTAAAACATCAGAGCAGGTTTAGTGTGGATGAGGGTCCACCGTGGACAAAAATTTTCAACATTTCCTATTGAGCGTTGCTTAGAGTAAAGCTGCGAATCTACAGTGTACGTTTCACAGAACAAACACGCGGAAAAGAAAGAGCGCTCCGAAGTCACTCATGGACCCTCAGCATCTTGCAGAGGGTTCATTCCCTAAAGACGAAAAGTCTGTCTATGAATCGTTCCTCTGTAAACACATGCAGTTACAGTGCCCAGCGATCCACAGGAAGCAAATCGCTATCCACGCTGGACAATTTTTCGGCTTGCACACGTTATGTTGGTGTGGGTTTCGGCACTTTCCATTTAAAAAGCATGCAAATGTAAGAAAATAAACATGAGTGAGGCCAGAAAAACGCGAATTGTGTGTGTGTGTGTGTGTGTGTGTGTGTGTGTGTGTGTGTGTGTCTTCCCTGCCTTTTTATTGCAGTAATCATAATAATAAAATGGAAACGTAAACATTACATAATTGAGACATGCTTGCCTGCCACGAACGATATATTTTCACTCATACATGATTTAAACTAAATGAAAATATTATAATTTTATTGCCTGGCAACAAAATTATTTTATTACTTCATATTCCTTAAGGAAATGGAAGTATGGTGATGGCAAAAAAAGTCGTGTTCGAGATTATTGAAGATTCTGATTGTACTACACTCAAAACATGAAAAAAAGTCGTTTTTCAAAAAGTGTCTGTGTGTGTGTCTGTTTTTGGTGAAGATCGGTTGAGGGAAAGAGGTAGTTTACCTGCAACGGTTTTTTTTATCAAGGGTATTTTTTTTTTTGGCAAACGATAACAGCCACAAATTCAAATAGAATCAAATAATGTTTCGCATACAGCCCTGAATTATGGAGTTATCAAGACCTATTGTTTTTTGTGAAGATCGGTTAAGGGAAAGGGGTAGTTTACCTGCTACATTTTATGTTTTAACAAGGGTATTTTCTATGGCAAACGATAACAGCCGCAAAGTCAAACAAAATCAAATAATTTTTTGCATACAGCCCTGAATTGTAGAGTACTCAAGACCTATTGTTTTCGGAGAAGATCGGTTAAGGGAAAGGGGTAGTTTACCTGCACCATTTTTTTATCAAGGGTAACTTTTTTTTTTGCAAACGATAACAGCCGCAAATTCAAACAGAATCAAATAATTTTTTGCATGCAACTTTGAATTGTAGAGTTTTCAAGACCTATTGTTTTTGGTGAAGATCGGTTAAGGGAAAGGGGTAGTTTACCTGCAACATTTTATGTTTTAAAAAGGGTAATTTTGTCTATGACGAACGATAACTGCCGCATATTCAAACAGAATCAAATAATTTTTTGCATACATCACTGAATTGTAGAGAACTCAAGGCCTTTTGATTTTGGTGAAGAGCGGTTAAAGGGAAGGGGTAGTTTACCTGCAACCTTTTACGTTTTAACAACATTAAAGTACTTGAAAATTCATTTAAACTTTTTCAAACAATGGTAATTGTTAAAAATAAAATAATTTTGTTGCCAGGCAATGAAATTATAATTTTTTCATTTTAATGTAAATCATGTATGAGAGAAAATATATCGTTCGTGGCAGGCAAGCATATCTCAGTTATGTAATGTTTACGTTTCCATTTTATTATTATGACTACCGCAATAAAAAGTGAGGGAAGACACACACACACATAAACACACAAAATTCGTGTTATTTCTGGTCTCATTCATGATTATTTTCTTACATTTGCACGCTTTTTAAATGGAAAGTGCCGAAACACATACCAACATAACGCGTGCAAGCCGAAAAATTGTCCAGCGTGGATAGCATATTTTTAATGTATATGTGTACAACGTGATCGGCAACAAAGAAGTAGTTTTTGTTAAAATTCCTTCCCGGGATATTTGGCCGTAGTCCAAGTTTTCTACAAAACCAGACGTTTCGGCAATGCCATCGACTTCCATCATCAGTGAAAATAGAGTGCGATAACGTGAGGTGGTATACGTTTGTGACCACAGTACTGTGGTTAAGGCTGAAGCAGTAAGTAGAAAGAAGTAGTTTCTATGGTAATATTTCATTTCGAAAATGATTTTAAATATAAATCTTAGAATATGGAAGTCATGTATGGTTCCCCATACTGATATTTTTTAACAATTACCATTTTTTGAAAAAGTTTAAATGAATTTTCAAGTACTTTACTGTTGTTAAAACGTAAAAGGTTGCAGGTAAACTACCCCTTCCCCTTAACCGATCTTCACCAAAACCAATAGGTCTTGAGTACTCTACAAATCAGGGCTGTATGCAAAAAATTATTTGATTCTGTTTGAATTTGCGGCTGTTATCGTTTGCCATAGAAAATACCCTTGTTAAAACATAAAATGTTGCAGGTAAACTACCCCTTTCCCTTAACCGATCTTCACCAAAAACAATAGGTCTTGAGAACTCTACAATTCAGGGCTGTATGCGAAACATTATTTTATTCTGTTTGAATTTGCGGCTGTTTTCATTTGCCAAAAAAAAAAAAATTACCCTTGATAAAAAAAACCGTTGCAGGTAAACTACCCCTTTCCCTCAACCGAGCTTCACCAAAAACAATAGGTCGTGAGTACTCTACAAATCAGGACTGTACGCAAAAAATTATTTGATTCTGTTTGAATTTACGGCAGTTATCGTTTGCCATAGAAAAAATCTACAGACAGACACACAGACAGCAGACACACAGACACTTTTCGAAAAACGACTTTTTTTCATGTTTTGAGTGTAGTACAATCAGAATCTGGAATAATCTCGAACACAATTTTTTTTTGCCATCACTATACTTCCATTTCCTTAAGGAACATGGAAGTAAAATATTGGTATGGAGAACCATACATGACTTCCATATTCTAAGATTTATATTTAAAATCATTTTCAAAATGAAATATTACCATAGAAACTGTGACGATTTAAGATACCTAAATCCCACAAAAATAAAAAAAGATTACAATTATAATACTAAAATAATTTAATAAGGTACTGATGAACCCTTTCTCCATGCCCCAAACCAGTAGTAACATGCCGATTTGCCAATGTATCAGTTAATAAAATTAGATTTAAGAAACCCAATAAATCTATAACGACCTCGCGTTACATAAAAGAATAATAAAAGTACAGAGTGATGTAATTAAATTGTAAGCAAATTAAAGGAAAATAATTAATAATAATTGAGAACTACTTTTCACGCTGAGAAACTACCCAGGCGCAGACAGCCCCATTACCCCTATAGTTAGTTAGTTCAGTTGACTCAGAGACTCCGCTGCTGATACACCGTACAGAAAGTTATGTTGACAATATAAAACATGTAGACTACGTAAAGCTTGTGTAATTGCCGAGTGATGTGAATGTTGTAAATGACTTGAGTGTGCGACGATGACATCTCTATAATTAAATAACATCACCTAAATGTGATGTTAAACTTTTAGAATGTAACTGTTAACCATAAGCAGTATGTGCGGTACAACAATGTGAACACCAGTGAAAGTTACTACCAAGAAACAGACCACAAGAATCTACATAAGAGACAGACTACTTATCTTTAAGAATAACACCAAACTTCACCAACACACGATAGACAGAAGATCTCCAGACACCCTGCACAACAGACAGAAGCGCCGATTCGCTGAGGATATGTTACACACACGTGACACGGAAGTTCTACTTCCGTGGTTCAGAACTTAACTTAAACTAATATATGAAAGATACTTAAATAACAAAATAAGAGTAAAATAAAACACAAAAGACTGACCTAATTACCATAAAATTGTAATTTCATGATATGTAATAAGATGTGTTAAGTTTAATGAGTATAACACTCTAAAGTTAAATAAGCCCATTCTTCAGATGGCACAAAATAAAGATTATTATTTGTAATATCATATACAGGAACAAACAACTCGGATCCGAGGGCAGTACAAGCTATGTTCACCCATGACTTACACTAATTTCAATTGTATGAAATGTGCAAATATTTTTGTCTTTAGTATACACATTACTAATTTTCTACTATGATGTTAAAACAGTATGTAATAAAGAGATGTCATAGTCCAAAAAGGTGAGTGAATAAATCTACAAACCCCTGTCAAAATTCCTGAATTCACGGGATCCTATTTAACGTTTGTTTATATTTCAGTTAATTATGAGTTTGTTAATATTATGGCAGCCTGTTTAATTGACCTGAACCAATTAACCAGGTTCCCGATATTATAACGTTGAGACGTTATAAAACTACTTCTTTCTACTTACTGCTTCAGCCTTAACCACAGTACTGTGGTCATTAACATATACAACCTCACGTTATTGCACTCGATTTTCACTGATGGTGGAAGTCGATGGCATTGCCGAAACGTCTGGTTTTGTAGAAAATATTGGACTACGGCCAAATATCCCGGGAAGGAATTTTAACAAAAACTACTTCTTTGTTTTTGGTGAAGATCGGTTAAGGGAAAGGGGTAGTTTACCTGCAACGGTTTTTTTTTAAATCAAGGGTAATTTTACTTCCATATTCCTTAAGGAAATGGAAGTATAGTGATGGCAAAAAAAATCGTGTTCGAGATTATTGCAGATTCTGATTGTACTACACTCAAAACATGAAAAAAACTCGTTTTTCGAAAAGTGTCTGTGTGTCTGTCTGTCTTAGATTTTTTTTCTATGGCAAACGATAACAGCCGCAAATTCAAACAGAATCAAATAATTTTTTGCATACAGTCCTGATTTGTAGAGTACTCACGACCTATTGTTTTTGGTGAAGATCGGTTAAGGGAAAGGGGTAGTTTACCAGCAACGTTTTATGTTTTAACAAGGGTATTTTCTAAGGCAAACGATAACAGCCGCAAATTCAAACAGAATCAAATAATGTTTCGCATACAGCCCTAATTATGGAGTTCTCAAGACCCATTGTTTTTTGTGAAGATCGGTTAAGGGAAAGGGGTAGTTTACCTGCAACGTTTTATGTTTTAACAAGGGTATTTTCTATGGCAAACGATAACAGCAGCAAATTCAAACAGAATCGAATAATTTTTTGCGTACAGTCCTGATTTGTAGAGTACTCACGACCTATTGTTTTTGGTGAAGATCGGTTGAGGGAAAGGGGTAGTTTACCTGCAACATTTTATGTTTTAAAAAGGGTAATTTTTTCTATGACGAACGATAACTGCCGCATATTCAAACAGAATCAAATAATTTTTTGCATACATCACTGAATTGTAGAGAACTCAAGGCCTTTTGATTTTGGTGAAGAGCGGTTAAAGGGAAGGGGTAGTTTACCTGCAACCTTTTACGTTTTAACAACATTAAAGTACTTGAAAATTCATTTAAACTTTTTCAAACAATGGTAATTGTTAAAAATAAAATAATTTTGTTGCCAGGCAATGAAATTATAATTTTTTCATTTTAATGTAAATCATGTATGAGAGAAAATATATCGTTCGTGGCAGGCAAGCATATCTCAGTTATGTAATGTTTACGTTTCCATTTTATTATTATGACTACCGCAATAAAAAGTGAGGGAAGACACACACACACATAAACACACAAAATTCGCGTTATTTCTGGCCTCATTCATGATTATTTTCTTACATTTGCATGCTTTTTAAATGGAAAGTGCCGAAACCCATACCAACATAACGTGTGCAAGCCGAAAAATTGTCCAGCGTGGATAGCATATTTTTAATGTATATGTGTACAACGTGATCGGCAACAAAGAAGTAGTTTTTGTTAAAATTCCTTCCCGGGATATTTGGCCGTAGTCCAATGTTTTCTACAAAACCAGACGTTTCGGCAATGCCATCGACTTCCATCATCAGTGAAAATCGAGTGCGATAACGTGAGGTGGTATACGTTTGTGACCACAGTACTGTGGTTAAGGCTGAAGCAGTAAGTAGAAAGAAGTAGTTTCTATGGTAATATTTCATTTCGAAAATGATTTTAAATATAAATCTTAGAATATGGAAGTCATGTATGGTTCTCCATACTGATATTTTTTAACAATTACCATTGTTTGAAAAAGTTTAAATGAATTTTCAAGTACTTTACTGTTGTTAAAACGTAAAAGGTTGCAGGTAAACTACCCCTTCCCCTTAACCGATCTTCACCAAAACCAATAGGTCTTGAGAACTCTACAATTCAGGGCTGTATGCGAAACATTATTTTATTCTGTTTGAATTTGCGGCTGTTTTCATTTGCCAAAAAAAAAAAATTACCCTTGATAAAAAAAACCGTTGCAGGTAAACTACCCCTTTCCCTCAACCGATCTTCACCAAAAATAATAGGTCGTGAGTACTCTACAAATCAGGACTGTACGCAAAAAATTATTTGATTCTGTTCGAATTTACGGCAGTTATCGTTTGCCATAGAAAAAAAATCTACAGACAGACACACAGACAGCAGACACACAGACACTTTTCGAAAAACGACTTTTTTCATGTTTTGAGTGTAGTACAATCAGAATCTGCAATAATCTCGAACACAGTTTTTTTTGCCATCACTATACTTCCATTTCCTTAAGGAACATGGAAGTAAAATATTGGTATGGAGAACCATACATGACTTCCATATTCTAAGATTTATATTTAAAATCATTTTCAAAATGAAATATTACCATAGAAACTGTGACGATTTAAGATACCTAAATCCCACAAAAATAAAAAAAGATTAAAATTATAATACTAAAATAATTTAATAAGGTACTGATGAACCCTTTCTCCATGCCTCAAACCGGTAGTAACATGCCGATTTGCCAATGTATCAGTTAATAAAATTAGATTTAAGAAACCCAATAAATCTATAACGACCTCGCGTTACATAAAAGAATAATAAAAGTACAGAGTGATGTAATTAAATTGTAAGCAAATTAAAGGAAAATAATTAATAATAATTGAGAACTACTTTTCACGCTGAGAAACTACCCAGGCGCGGACAGCCCCATTACCCCTATAGATAGTTAGTTCAGTTGACTCAGAGACTCCGCTGCTGATACACCGTACAGAAAGTTATGTTGACAATATAAAACATGTAGACTACGTAAAGCTTGTGTAATTGCCGAATGATGTGAATGTTGTAAATGACTTGAGTGTGCGACGATGACATCTCTATAATTAAATAACATCACCTAAATGTGATGTTAAACTTTTAGAATGTAACTGTTAACCATAAGCAGTATGTGCGGTACAACAATGTGAACACCAGTGAAAGTTACTACCAAGAAACAGACCACAAGAATCTACATAAGAGACAGACTACTTATCTTTAAGAATAACACCAAACTTCACCAACACACGATAGACAGAAGATCTCCAGACACCCTGCACAACAGACAGAAGCGCCGATTCGCTGAGGATATGTTACACACACGTGACACGGAAGTTCTACTTCCGTGGTTCAGAACTTAACTTAAACTAATATATGAAAGATACTTAAATAACAAAATAAGAGTAAAATAAAACACAAAAGACTGACCTAATTACCATAAAATTGTAATTTCATGATATGTAATAAGATGTGTTAAGTTTAATGAGTATAACACTCTAAAGTTAAATAAGCCCATTCTTCAGATGGCACAAAATAAAGATTATTATTTGTAATATCATATACAGGAACAAACAACTCGGATCCGAGGGCAGTACAAGCTATGTTCACCTATGACTTACACTAATTTCAATTGTATGAAATGTGCAAATATTTTTGTCTTTAGTATACACATTACTAATTTTCTACTATGATGTTAAAACAGTATGTAATAAAGAGATATCATAGTCCAAAAAGGTGAGTGAATAAATCTACAAACCCCTGTCAAAATTCCTGAATTCACGGGATCCTATTTAACGTTTGTTTATATTTCAGTTAATTATGAGTTTGTTAATATTATGGCAGCCTGTTTAATTGACCTGAACCAATTAACCAGGTTCCCGATATTATAACGTTGAGACGTTATAAAACTACTTCTTTCTACTTACTGCTTCAGCCTTAACCACAGTACTGTGGTCATTAACATATACAACCTCACGTTATTGCACTCGATTTTCACTGATGGTGGAAGTCGATGGCATTGCCGAAACGTCTGGTTTTGTAGAAAATATTGGACTACGGCCAAATATCCCGGGAAGGAATTTTAACAAAAACTACTTCTTTGTTTTTGGTGAAGATCGGTTAAGGGAAAGGGGTAGTTTACCTGCAACGGTTTTTTTTTAAATCAAGGGTAATTTTACTTCCATATTCCTTAAGGAAATGGAAGTATAGTGATGGCAAAAAAAATCGTGTTCGAGATTATTGCAGATTCTGATTGTACTACACTCAAAACATGAAAAAAACTCGTTTTTCGAAAAGTGTCTGTGTCTACTGTCTGTGTGTCTGTCTGTCTTAGATTTTTTTTTCTATGGCAAACGATAACAGCCGCAAATTCAAACAGAATCAAATAATTTTTTGCATACAGTCCTGATTTGTAGAGTACTCACGACCTATTGTTTTTGGTGAAGATCGGTTAAGGGAAAGGGGTAGTTTACCAGCAACGTTTTATGTTTAAACAAGGGTATTTTCTAAGGCAAACGATAACAGCCGCAAATTCAAACAGAATCAAATAATGTTTCGCATACAGCCCTAATTATGGAGTTCTCAAGACCCATTGTTTTTTGTGAAGATCGGTTAAGGGAAAGGGGTAGTTTACCTGCAACGTTTTATGTTTTAACAAGGGTATTTTCTATGGCAAACGATAACAGCCGCAAATTCAAACAGAATCAAATAATTTTTTGCGTACAGTCCTGATTTGTAGAGTACTCACGACCTATTGTTTTTGGTGAAGATCGGTTGAGGGAAAGGGGTAGTTTACCTGCAACGGTTTTTTTTTATCAAGGGTAACTTTTTTTTTTGCAAACGATAACAGCCGCAAATTCAAACAGAATCAAATAATTTTTGGCATGCAACTTTGAATTGTAGAGTTTTCAAGACCTATTGTTTTTGGTGAAGATCGGTTAAGGGAAAGGGGTAGTTTACCTGCAACATTTTATGTTTTAAAAAGGGTAATTTTTTCTATGACGAACGATAACTGCCGCATATTCAAACAGAATCAAATAATTTTTTGCATACATCACTGAATTGTAGAGAACTCAAGGCCTTTTGATTTTGGTGAAGAGCGGTTAAAGGGAAGGGGTAGTTTACCTGCAACCTTTTACGTTTTAACAACATTAAAGTACTTGAAAATTCATTTAAACTTTTTCAAACAATGGTAATTGTTAAAAATAAAATAATTTTGTTGCCAGGCAATGAAATTATAATTTTTTCATTTTAATGTAAATCATGTATGAGAGAAAATATATCGTTCGTGGCAGGCAAGCATATCTCAGTTATGTAATGTTTACGTTTCCATTTTATTATTATGACTACCGCAATAAAAAGTGAGGGAAGACACACACACACATAAACACACAAAATTCGCGTTATTTCTGGCCTCATTCATGATTATTTTCTTACATTTGCATGCTTTTTAAATGGAAAGTGCCGAACCCCATACCAACATAACGTGTGCAAGCCGAAAAATTGTCCAGCGTGGATAGCATATTTTTAATGTATATGTGTACAACGTGATCGGCAACAAAGAAGTAGTTTTTGTTAAAATTCCTTCCCGGGATATTTGGCCGTAGTCCAATGTTTTCTACAAAACCAGACGTTTCGGCAATGCCATCGACTTCCATCATCAGTGAAAATCGAGTGTGATAACGTGAGGTGGTATACGTTTGTGACCACAGTACTGTGGTTAAGGCTGAAGCAGTAAGTAGAAAGAAGTAGTTTCTATGGTAATATTTCATTTCAAAAATGATTTTAAATATAAATCTTAGAATATGGAAGTCATGTATGGTTCTCCATACTGATATTTTTTAACAATTACCATTGTTTGAAAAAGTTTAAATGAGTTTTCAAGTACTTTACTGTTGTTAAAACGTAAAAGGTTACAGGTAAACTACCCCTTCCCCTTAACCGATCTTCACCAAAACCAATAGGTCTTGAGTACTCTACAAATCAGGGCTGTATGCAAAAAATTATTTGATTCTGTTTGAATTTGCGGCTGTTATCGTTTGCCATAGAAAATACCCTTGTTAAAACATAAAATGTTGCAGGTAAACTACCCCTTTCCCTTAACCGATCTTCACCAAAAACAATAGGTCTTGAGAACTCTACAATTCAGGGCTGTATGCGAAACATTATTTTATTCTGTTTGAATTTGCGGCTGTTTTCATTTGCCAAAAAAAAAAAAATTACCCTTGATAAAAAAAACCGTTGCAGGTAAACTACCCCTTTCCCTCAACCGATCTTCACCAAAAGCAATAGGTCGTGAGTACTCTACAAATCAGGACTGTACGCAAAAAATTATTTGATTCTGTTTGAATTTACGGCAGTTATCGTTTGCCATAGAAAAAAAATCTACAGACAGGCACACAGACAGCAGACACACAGACACTTTTCGAAAAACGACTTTTTTCATGTTTTGAGTGTAGTACAATCAGAATCTGCAATAATCTCGAACACAGTTTTTTTTGCCATCACTATACTTCCATTTCCTTAAGGAACATGGAAGTAAAATATTGGTATGGAGAACCATACATGACTTCCATATTCTAAGATTTATATTTAAAATCATTTTCAAAATGAAATATTACCATAGAAACTGTGACGATTTAAGATACCTAAATCCCACAAAAATAAAAAAAGATTAAAATTATAATACTAAAATAATTTAATAAGGTACTGATGAACCCTTTCTCCATGCCCCAAACCGGTAGTAACATGCCGATTTGCCAATGTATCAGTTAATAAAATTAGATTTAAGAAACCCAATAAATCTATAACGACCTCGCGTTACATAAAAGAATAATAAAAGTACAGAGTGATGTAATTAAATTGTAAGCAAATTAAAGGAAAATAATTAATAATAATTGAGAACTACTTTTCACGCTGAGAAACTACCCAGGCGCGGACAGCCCCATTACCCCTATAGTTAGTTAGTTCAGTTGACTCAGAGACTCCGCTGCTGATACACCGTACAGAAAGTTATGTTGACAATATAAAACATGTAGACTACGTAAAGCTTGTGTAATTGCCGAATGATGTGAATGTTGTAAATGACTTGAGTGTGCGACGATGACATCTCTATAATTAAATAACATCACTTAAATGTGATGTTAAACTTTTAGAATGTAACTGTTAACCATAAGCAGTATGTGCGGTACAACAATGTGAACACCAGTGAAAGTTACTACCAAGAAACAGACCACAAGAATCTACATAAGAGACAGACTACTTATCTTTAAGAATAACACCAAACTTCACCAACACACGATAGACAGAAGATCTCCAGACACCCTGCACAACAGACAGAAGCGCCGATTCGCTGAGGATATGTTACACACACGTGACACGGAAGTTCTACTTCCGTGGTTCAGAACTTAACTTAAACTAATATATGAAAGATACTTAAATAACAAAATAAGAGTAAAATAAAACACAAAAGACTGACCTAATTACCATAAAATTGTAATTTCATGATATGTAATAAGATGTGTTAAGTTTAATGAGTATAACACTCTAAAGTTAAATAAGCCCATTCTTCAGATGGCACAAAATAAAGATTATTATTTGTAATATCATATACAGGAACAAACAACTCGGATCCGAGGGCAGTACAAGCTATGTTCACCCATGACTTACACTAATTTCAATTGTATGAAATGTGCAAATATTTTTGTCTTTAGTATACACATTACTAATTTTCTACGATGATGTTAAAACAGTATGTAATAAAGAGATGTCATAGTCCAAAAAGGTGAGTGAATAAATCTACAAACCCCTGTCAAAATTCTTGAATTCACGGGATCCTATTTAACGTTTGTTTATATTTCAGTTAATTATGAGTTTGTTAATATTATGGCAGCCTGTTTAATTGACCTGAACCAATTAACCAGGTTCCCGATATTATAACGTTGTAACGTCACAGAACGTTCCATAAAAGAAATCATTTATATAGTAAGTTAGCATAAGAGGAAAGTGAGGTGAACAGTATCGAACCCAAGTAGTCCCAAAAAATTGTGTAATTTTGTATAATAATTATTTCTATCAACTTGAAAAAAACGACCAAACTATGACTAAGACAAAACCCCATATATATTATTAAAGTGAATAAGAGTGAAAAAACAATAAGACACTATAAGAGAGTGAAATAATGTCAGAATCAACCAAAATGTAGTCGATGATTATTAAGTTTTATAACTATGAATCTATTTTTTGTGAATAAATGGACATGATCCATTATTATATTATGTGATGTAAATAAAATAAATGTATTAAATGTTTTAAATACATTATTAGAAAGAATCTAAGTTAAAGTAAAAATTGTATATTTGCAATGACAAAAAAATATTAATGTGTTGGATTTGAGACCATACACCAAGATTTCATGAAAAAATGAATTATTATCAGATTTAAATAAAAACTATATGTAATTGTCAAGCAGACAATAGTGAACAATTTATCTTAAATAAAGGAAGCTGTCAAATGAATAAAAAGCAGTCAAAATAGCCAAAAACCGTGTTAACTAAAAACATGTAATAGGCATCTAATATTGTATAATTTATGAATTTAATGTTGCCAAAATGCAACCAAACTGTATTAGAAAGCTGTAATATGATATAAAGCAACTATACTAATATACCTGACCAACTTTAACATTGTAATAGTCAAGTTAGCAAAATATTTACTTATACCATGTATGGCTGGAACCAATTATCCAGTACAAAAATAATCATATCTGGCTAAATACTTACATAATACTAACAAAAATAAGATAGAAAGGTACAATACATCAGTATACCTTAATAAGAAACAAACTCAGTTGAAAGTAAAGTCAATTCTAAAAGAATTTAACTAATTAGAGTGAGATTGTCACACCATAAAAAATGACATCTCAAGACCAATCAATGATGCTATGTCATCTTGTGATAAATATAATATATGTACAGAGTAACCAGGTATCACAAAAGATAGACAAAATAATAAACTCTGTGTGTGCAGTAGTGAAATAATACATATATTAAAGGAAAAGACTAATCATTGTATTAGAAAACTGACAAGAATCTAGGCCATGAGCAGAGGCCATATAAAATTGTATTTATTTGTGTTTTATCTATGTTAAAATTTGTTTATTTTGTTGTAGGAAAGTAGTAGTATTAGATGTTCAGCTTGTGGAAGGAACTTTGTAACTCCACAACAATTTTTGTTATAAAAAAAATGAGTTTTCAATGACAACAACTCAAGGTGAGGGTTGTATATTGTATTGTTTATTAGATTTAAGTTAATTAGAAACCAATCATATTTAGTATCGCTAGATTCAGTTAAAAACAGGGAATCTAAATATATTAATGGCATACAAATTGTGAGTACTAATGTAAAACTGTTTGATAAATACCAGTGTAATTTTTGAAATATCCTTTGTATGAAGAATAAGAAATTCGTTCTAAAAGCTTCTACGGAAGTGAAAATTGTTCTATGACATTCCATTTCGTTTATTCTCGAACAATCTAGAAAGAATTTTTACACAAATATACCGGAAGTCGATGAAAACAGTCATCCTGAATTAGTATAAAAGCGAGACCAAATTCGACCCAAAAACACTTGAAACTTGAACTCCAGAACTGATGCATCTCACACAACACTGATCAACGCAGCTAAGGCGAAACCGAAGAGGGGAGAAATCGACAAGACACGGCAGGAAGGCTTTTCCCGTACATAGACATAACCGACTGACTTAACCTCAATGAGAATCTACGCCAAAAAGTATCGCTGAAATAGAGCAGCGATACGGCAAATTTTAATAGAAATCACGCAGCCAGAACGTCGACGGCCCAGGAGAGACCAAACATTTAAATAGAGAACGAATTCTGCTGTGTTCGCATTGACTGACTAACGTGACAATAATTTCCCCGAACGTAAACATACAATACACAAAGCCTTCCTCGACACTGCATGGGAATCAGCGCTGCGGTGGCAGATTTCTGAATCAACGCTAAACAGATGATTCGTAGCGGCGGCGTTTGAACGAGATTCTACTGCCAAACGTTTTTGACAAAAAGTGCGGAAAAAGTAATGATCGCAAAATTTGACTTTAAATAGATTCAGTGTACACCCGAAGAGGCGAGATTGAGAAACTACCCGAAAGAAGTGTCCAGTGCGAGAATAAACGACCATTGGAACGTGAGTTACCAAAATTAAAGTCATTTGTTACCTGGTTACATTTATCACACAGTTGTACTCCACACGCCACACATACACCTTCAAATCACTTAGTTTTTTCTTGTAAGGCATCTAATTGATATGTCTTGGTAGTTCAAAGGAGTCACGTCCTGAGAGTAAAGATTTTTCACGTATTAAACTCATGCTTTTCAACTGAGTCAAAATCTGAAATATACTAGCCGATACTTGATTGGATATATAAAAAATTGTCAATAATAATAACTTGTAAAATTTTTTTTTTCTCTGCAATTTTATAATTTGTTTCTATGAATGTTAGTCCTTCAGACGATTTGTTTGTTTTTAAAGAACCATTAAACTTAACTGATTTTTCCAAGCTAAACTGACTTGTTTAAATTTTTTCGTAGATTCAAAAATTTTATCAATCACATTTATTTTTTTCTTGGAACAAATGTTTCCAAGTGGCGCCCACAAAAAGCATAGTATTAAGTTGTGTTACAGGACTACATCACTGCAGAGGATCCAGTCAACAGAGTAAGTAACAAAAGTGCGCGGAGGTAACGCCCGACATTTTACAACACAGACATTTACAAAAACAACACACACCCCTTTTCGTTATAAATTGGCAGCCCAACTAGTGAGGCTTGAAAAAGACGGAACAAGCACGGCAACTACCAACAGATCAAAATGCCGCAACCAAAGGGAAAAAAGGTGAAGAAGACTGTGGAACCCGAGTTAAGTGTGGAAGACGGAGAGGCAGTACAGGTCGAGGAAACAGAATTAGAACCGCCCACACTAGAAATGGAAAGACCGGTACAAACGGCAGACGAATTAGAGGAGCAAACGGGAGAAGAACCCATACAAATGGTAGAACATACAGAGAAACCCGAACCAGAAAAAATAACAGGGAGTGCTGACACGAATATATTAATGATGATGCTCCAAAAAATGGAAGAAAATATGAATAAAAATAGACGGGAAGATAAGGAGGAAATAATAGAATCCATGAATACAAATAGACAGGAAGACAGGGAGGAGAGTAATAAAAAGAGACGGGAAGATAAGGAGGAAATAATAAAATCCCTGAAAGAGGATATAAATAAAAATAGACAGGAAGACAAGGCGGAAATAAAAGGAAGCATAGAATCTTTAAAGGAGGGTATGAACAAAAATATAGAATCCCTGAATAAAAACAGACAGGAAGATAAGGAGGAAATAAAAGGAAGCATAGAGTCCCTGAAAAAAGAAATTAGCATAAAATACGAAATAGTAAACAAAAGGATCGATGATAATAAGATCGATAGTGACAGGAAGGTCGAAAACATGGAGAAACAATTGGAAAGATTACAGGAGGGAAACAATACACGTTTCGAAAAGATAGAGGAACAAACAGTAGAGACCAAACAAGATGTTAGAAATCTTGAAAACAAGGTAAGGCAGAACCAAGACGCCATCATGCAGGAAGTCCAGAAAGACGTTAGCGAGAAGATGCAGGAAACATATGACATCGCTAACAGGCTGGATGAACAAATAAAAACTAACAAAAATAGTATACTGGAAATAGACCAGAGAGAGAAGAACCTGCAGGAAAGATTAGAGGCGCTGAGAGACACACCAATACTAAACACTCATACGTGTCATGGTGAAAACAGGGAAGTAATAAACTTCCAGGACTATCGACGAAACCCAATGGAATTTTTGGAAAGAATGGAGGAGGTTATTGGGAGAAGTAGAGAGACAAGGTGGGACAGGATAAGAGAGATGCTTGACGAAACGTTTAAAAATACTAAGGATAACTGGTGGATAGCGGTACGACCCGAAATAACGAATTTAGCAGAGTTTAAACGCCAGTTTAAGGAAAAGTATTGGTCAGAGACCGCACAAAACAGGGTAAGAATGGACATTTTCTATGGCAAATACGACGCGTCCTATGGACAGTCCCCGACGTCTTATTTCCTGGGAAAGGTATGTTTAGCACGGAAGTTGATACCGCCGATCCCAGAAGAATGTTTGGTAAGGCAGTTAGCTGGACATTACAGCTATGGTATCAAGGATGCCCAACTATACCAACAGATTAGCAAAATAGCCGATCTGGCCAAATTATTGGAAAATTGCGAACCACAGGAAGGTTCCAGGATTACCAACCCCCCAATCGTAAGGTAGAGTACAACAACAATAATAACGGACCAAACCGGAATGGAGGTGGGAACGGTAATAATATAAACACCAATAATCAGGATAATAATATCTCACCAAATGGCCGAAATGATAACACTCAGGGCCCAATTAACCGCAACTATCCAGGACCAAACAGAGGTAATTACACCGGGAATAACTACGGTAGGAACTTCCACCAGGGAAACGGTTATCGCGGGAATAATTATAGAGGAAGTAATTATGGTCAACGTAATGGTTATCGCAACGGGGGAAACCAAGGAGGAGGCGATAGGAGAAACCAAAATGAATATAGGCCCCAGGTAAATTATATGATGGCCGATAATCGACGACCATATCCACCCAATTTACCAAGTTACGGGTATACGACTCAACAGGCGCCAGGTAGCCAGGGTGATACGGCGAATAACCGGCAGCAGTTTTCAGAGGGTAGGAGTTCCGAACCACCCAGAAACGAAAATAACAACCAACAAGAGCCAAACGCTAATCAAAATAATAATGAGAATCGGGTAACAGTTCACGAAAATCCGGGTTTTTCATTACAGCATAATCAGGCAAGTAATGACGAAAAACCCCGAGTATTTTATGTAAACCATGTACTGGTGGAAACTGGCCGAGAACCAGATAATGATCCCCAAAATGAAAGTGATAGAGAGGAGGAATTCCGCTATGCAGAAAAATTATGGCCCAAACATGTGATGAGATGGTAATGCCATGGATTAATCATCCAGAATAAATGTCATAGACCAGGCATTTGAAGGAGTAGAGGTGCTAAACATCGAAGGTCGAATATTGAAAAGAGAAGGAATTAAAAAGGAATGGGAATGATAAATAATGACATAATATAAGGAACACAACCAAAAGGGGTTGAAATAATCAAGGTAATTAACCCAAACTGACAAATATAAACCCAAATATTATCAAACATAAAAACAATACCTACTAGGTAACTGACACAATTAGGAACAAGGTAAAAGGTACGTATAACCAGACTTCATTAAAAAAGTACCATGATTAAAAAAAAAAAAAAATCGCAAGTCGAATACTCAATCAGTGACCATGTACCATGACCAAAAACCAAAGTCAAATATAGCATCATAGAGAAGGTACCTTGACTAAACATGTTAACGTGAATTTTTTAACTTAGCCATAATTAGAAAGGAGGTAGAGATTATTAAATAAATATAAATATTATTGTATAGAGATTATTATAAATAAATATTACGAGATGGACACATTCCATCATAGGCAAGATTTATTTCCAATAGCCATGTCAACGTATATTTACCAACTTACCCGTACTTAGAGAAGGAGAGAGATTATTATTAATAAATATTACGAGAAGGACACCTTACACCAAAGGCATAAAGATATATATAAAATATAGATTTATTTCCAATAGCCAAGTCAACGTATATTTACCAGCTTACCCGTACTTAGAGAAGGAGAGAGATTATTATTATTAATGAATATTACAAGATGGACACTTAGTAAAGGAGAAAAGAAGGAGAAATACTATCATATATTTGATACTAAATGGAAATGATAAACGAAAAAATGAAAAAAAAAGGGAAAACAGTGTGTTACATAAGGAGGTAATGATGAATATGAATATAGCTATTAACATTGAATGATTTTAAACGATAATTTAACCTGCGGAGAACGATATATTAATATAATTGTGAATTAATCAGAAGAGTTTAAGAAAGGGAATTTATGTGTAGGAGCCTATGATCTTTGAATATTGTATTTTTTTTTATTATTATTATTATTATTTGTTGCAAAGGTGCAATTATTATTTTCTGAACAGGGATGTGTTGCCTCTGATTTCAGTAGTTATAGACAGGAAGGGACAGAGAATGTATGCCATAGCGAGCCACTCTGACTCCCAACCCTCTATGAAAGTTAGGGAATTGATAGGGAATTATATAAAAGATTAATTAAATAACATCAAGGTAAAAAGGAAAGGAATAGGTGATACGACCAAGAACGAAATAGGAATATTGAGTTGGATTAATATATTAAAGGAGTAGTACAGGAATTTAATTATAAGATAAAAGAATGAGATATAAAGAAGCTAATAAAGGGTTAATATAGAGATGACAATTTCATCAAAACCAAAGATATGTTTTTCCAAAATTATCAACTTTAACGGAGAGGCATATGTAACGTCACAGAACGTTCCATACAAGAAATCATTTATATAGTAAGTTAGCATAAGAGGAAAGTGAGGTGAACAGTATCGAACCCAAGTAGTCCCAAAAAATTGTGTAATTTTGTATAATAATTATTTCTATCAACTTGAAAAAACGACCAAACTATGACTAAGACAAAACCCCATATATATTATTAAAGTGAATAAGAGTGAAAAAACAATAAGACACTATAAGAGAGAGAAATAATGTCAGAATCAACCAAAATGTAGTCAATGATTATTAAGTTTTATAACTATGAATATAGTATTAAAAACTATTTTGACATGATAATGTCTTATGGCTGGGGGTCATTTGAAAATTTCTGTAACGCATCACGCTGCATGACGTCATCATTTACCAGCCGGGAATCGTTAACTAAAACCGCGACCGCTAACGTGCTAACGTCCGTCGCAGATTAAAGACCTAACAAGCAAACAACACTGCATAGCTGTAGATAGGTATGTAACCAATCAGTCAGTCAGTAACCATAATAATGTTGCGTTTAGCTGGCGGCTGAAAGACATTATCATGCTCTTAAGCTTTTACCATTTGGTAAACGGTCCTTTACACTTTTTTGTGAATAAATGGACATGATCCATTATTATATTATGTGATGTAAATAAAATAAATGTATTAAATGATTTAAATACATTATTAGAAAGAATCTAAGTTAAAGTAAAAATTGTATATTTGCAATGACAAAAAAATATTAATGTGTTGGATTTGAGACCATACACCAAGATTTCATGAAAAAATTAATTATTATCAGATTTAAATAAAAACTATATGTAATTGTCAAGCAGACAATAGTGAACAATTTATCTTAAATAAAGGAAGCTGTCAAATGAATAAAAAGCAGTCAAAATAGCCAAAAAACCGTGTTAACTAAAAACATGTAATAGGCATCTAATATTGTATAATTTATGAATTTAATGTTGCCAAAATGCAACCAAACTGTATTAGAAAGCTGTAATATGATATAAAGCAACTATACTAATATACCTGACCAACTTTAACATTGTAATAGTCAAGTTAGCAAAATATTTACTTATACCATGTATGGCTGGAACCAATTATCCAGTACAAAAATAATCATATCTGGCTAAATACTTACATAATACTAACAAAAATAAGATAGAAAGGTACAATACATCAGTATACCTTAATAAGAAACAAACTCAGTTGAAAGTAAAGTCAATTCTAAAAGAATTTAACTAATTAGAGTGAGATTGTCACACCATAAAAAATGACATCTCAAGACCAATCAATGATGCTATGTCATCTTGTGATAAATATAATATATGTACAGAGTAACCAGGTATCACAAAAGATAGACAAAATAATAAACTCTGTGTGTGCAGTAGTGAAATAATACATATATTAAAGGAAAAGACTAATCATTGTATTAGAAAACTGACAAGAATCTAGGCCATGAGCAGAGGCCATATAAAATTGTATTTATTTGTGTTTTATCTATGTTAAAATTTGTGCAACGTTTTATGTTTTAACAAGGGTATTTTTTATGGCAAACGATAACAGCCGCAAATTCAAACAGAATCAAATAATTTTTTGCATGCAACTCTGAATTGTAGAGTTTTCAAGACTATTGTTTTTGGTGAAGATCGGTTAAGGGAAAGGGGTAGTTTACCTGCAACGTTTTATGTTTAAACAAGGGTAATTTTTTCTATGACGAACGATAACTGCTGCATATTCAAACAGAATCAAATAATTTTTTGCATACATCACTGAATTGTAGAGAACTCAAGGCCTTTTGATTTTGGTGAAGATCGGTTAAAGGAAAGGGGTAGTTTACCTGCAACCTTTTATGTTTTAACAACAGTAAAGTACTTGAAAATTCATTTAAACTTTTTCAAACAATGGTAATTGTTAAAAATAAAATAATTTTGTGCCAGGCAATAAAATTATAATTTTTTCATTTTAATGTAAATCATGTATGAGAGAAAATATATCGTTCGTGGCAGGCAAGCATATCTCAGTTATGTAATGTTTACGTTTCCATTTTATTATTATGACTACAGCAATAAAAATGCAGGGAAGATGGACGCACACACGCGCGCACACACACACACAATTCGCGTTATTTCTGGCCTCATTCATGTTTATTTTCTTACATTTGCACGCTTTTTAAATGGAAAGTGCCGAAACCCAGACCAACATAACGCGTGCAAGCCGAAAAAGTGTCCAGCGTGGATAGCGATTTGCTTCCTGTGGATCGCTGGGCAGTGTAACTGCACGTGTTTACAGAGGAACGCTTCATAGACAAGACTTTTCTTCTTTAGGGAATGAACCCTCTTCTAGATGCTGAGGTTCCATGAGTGACTTCGGAGCGCTCCTTCTTTTCCGCATGTTTGTTCTGTGAAACATACACTGTAGATTCGCAGTTTTACTCTAAGCAACGCTCAATAGGAAATGTTGAAAATTTTTGTCCACGGTGTACCCTCATACACACTAAACCTGCTCTGATGTTTTAATTACGGACATCATAATATTAAAACTTGGAAACTTGAGCACTACTTAATGGAGATCAATCATTAACTTATACAAGCCATTAATTTTATGCATATTTTATATATATATGTGTACAACGTTATCGGCAACAAAGAAGTAGTTTTTGTTAAAATTCCTTCCCGGGATATTTGGCCGTAGTCCAATATTTTCTATAAAACCAGACGTTTCGGCAATGCCATCGACTTCCATCATCAGTGAGAATCGATTGCAATAACGTGAGGTTGTATATGTTAATGACCACAGTACTGTGGTTAAGGCTGAAGCAGTAAGTAGAAAGAAGTAGTTTTATAACGTCTCAACGTTATAATATCGGTAACCTGGTTAATTGGTTCAGGTCAATTAAACAGGCTGCCATAATATTAACAAACTCATAATTAACTGAAATATAAACAAACGTTAAATAGGATCCCGTGAATTCAGGAATTTTGACAGGGGTTTGTATATTCATTCACTCACCTTTTTGGACTATGACATCTCTTTATTACATACTGTTTTAACATCATAGTAGAAAATTAGTAATGTGTATACTAAAGACAAAAATATTTGCACATTTCATACAATTGAAATTAGTGTAAGTCATGGGTGAACATAGCTTGTACTGCCCTCGAATCCGAGTTGTTTGTTCCTGTATATGATATTACAAATAATTTCTCAACTTATCACAGCATGACACACTGGAAGTTTGTCCATACCAGATGATATTTTTAAAACCACCACCCAGGGACATTACTAAAATAATTCAATTCCCTGAAGAACCCGATGAAGAAATTGATATCACCAGAATATATATAACAGAATAAAGGGGAGGAGGGGAAGGGGAGGAGAAGGAGGGAAGGAGAGAGTAGGGGAGGGGAGGGGAGAGGGGAGAAGAGGAGAGGAGAGGAGGAGGAGGGAGTGGTGGATGGGGTGGGGGGGAGGAGGGGTGTGGAGGGGGAGGGGGAGGGGGGAAGGAGGAGGAGGAGGAGGAGGAGGAGGAGGAGGAGGAGGAGGAGGAGGAGGAGGAGGAGGAGAAGAAGAAGAAGAAGAAGAAGAAGAAGAAGAAGAAGAAGAAGAAGAAGAAGAAGAAGAAGAAGAAGAAGAAGAAGAAGACGTAATGGATAATTTAATGCATGTAATAATAATAGTGTACCAAGCCGCACGGTCATACAGTAATATTAAATTGAAACTTTGTACTATAAACAAATACTAATTAATTGGCCAATATCAAAATAGAAATTATTGTAAATCCAACTATTAAACCATCACAGCACTGTAATGAATAGTAAAAGATGGTATAAATACTAATATATGCTTTATTTAAGTGTCAGAAACAACATTTTAATTAATTAATGGAATTTTAATATGATTTGAAATGTCAAAAGCTGCATGGAATGGTTTATGAGATGTAATTTTATAAAAGGTTGAATTAATTATTAGGACACACACCTATGCCATGTGAGGTGTCTAAATTTTTGTCTTGTTATAAGGAATATTGTACTTTAAAGTAATCTGAGATTTATTATGTAACAGACAGGGAATAATTGTAGTTAGAAAATGTAAAATTTTGTATCTTACATAATTAAGGTCATGTGACCTCCTAACCGGACGATTTTGACCAATGAGAAATTTTGTAATTTTGGTCAAGCCCATTGAATGTACAAGGAAATTTCTTCACTTGATTGTTAGACTCGAAAGTATAAAGAACTAATCTATGCAACTCTGTGCCAAAAAGTATATGATACAGTCAAGTTCAAGTCAGAAGAAAGTGAAAGTAAAATATTAACAGTGTCAAACTAGAACCAAGAAATGATAATATAATACTAAACAAGAAGAATGAAGAAAATAAAATATCTATAAACAAATAAAAGTTATCTACCAAAAGTGGTGAGACCGAACATTATATTCTAACACTAGTAATAATTACATGACACCAGAACTAAATCACATAACACTTATTCATCAGAACCAAATTGAAAAGTTTAATTCAACACCAGTCAACAATTTATTTGACTTATTTTATTATAAAAACTTGTTTTAAATAGTTGGGAGTTAAATTAACTCTGTATTCACTTAGCGTCAGTCCACCATCTTGTCACGGCCAACTGAAGCCACTGCTGAATCGACGCTAACTATTTGTGTTCCCGCATCAGACCAAACAACTATTTTATTGTATTTTCTTAATTTTAATTTTACTGTTATTAGTAAGTAAGAATTATTTTAATTGTAATATGTTGTACTTCTTTGTGTGCATTTCGTACTTTTTAATAACAGTCAAAAGAATCCAGGAGTTTATATAACTATTGAAAGTGTAACTCTGAATCGAACTGAGATTAAGAATCGACTCATGCATTGTACCAAATAAACATTACAACAGCAAAGGCAGGAATTTATGAAAATAAACAATGATATTTTTCCCCAATTGATGCGAGTTGTCTTTTATTAAAAAATAAAATAGAAATAAAGAATTTTATTTCAGAATAAGAAGATAGAACCCGACCATGACAACGTAAATAATTCCGTCAAGCGTAATAATCTACGGTAAGTGAGCCTGGTAACCTCAATCTTGACAACTCAACACGAAAATCAAAACCGGTCCCCAAACAGTAATCCACATTAATAAATAGTAAATTAAATAATTAAAGTTAAATAAAATAAAAAATAAACAATTATAAAATTGGCGCTTACAACAGGAGGCGTTAAATAAACAAAATTCTATCATTACAAAATTAGCACAACAAAGTGAGGCCTAAGTAATTAAATTAAATAATTTTAAATAATAAACAAAACAAAAACAAAATAAACGAATTTATTAAAAGTTATAATATCTATAAATACTGAAAATAGTTTGAGGGTGGGGGTATTTTTTTTAGAAATTATAGAACCAAATTCAAGTAAACGATTTTAAATATAAATCTTAGAACATGGAAGTCATGTATGGTTCTCCATACTGTTATTTATAAATTGTGACGATGTTTAAAGACATGCATTCACAGAGAGTAGCATAAAATATAATGCTCCTAATTTACCTTACACATAAATGGGCATCAATTTTCTGAAAAGCATTAACAAAATTGGATATTTTCCATTTAGCGGCAACATAAAGTAAGTAATTACTCGATGAAGCAATCACCAGCAACGGCGCATTTTTTTCATACCATGGTGACAGCACACTCTGTACAGCAGAAGAGTTAACATATTATATCTATATGTTGCAATCACAAGTGCAGTAGTACTGTAGCAGTAGTGTAGTGTATCAAACTCTTCTCGGCATAGTTATAATGAATGTCTTACAGTTGACAGCATGACGCCAGACAAAGATTCAGCCACACAATTTTCACAAAAGACATACATTTTACACATACTTTAGTGAATCATGGCACATGCGTGGATTGGAATTTGTACATGCGAGAAGTATACAAACACCATTTGCAACATACTGGCTACTGGTAGGCCTAACTTGTACGTAGAAGTGGACGAGACTTGTTTTACGAGAAGAACATAAAAGAGGAGAAGATATTTACTGAATCAATTGTTATTTGGTGGAATTCGTTGTGAGACACAAGACTGTCTTTTAGTGAGCATGGCAATTTATATCTACAAACAGACCTGGTGGTGCAAAACAGTGTAGACAGTATTTAATACCAATAAAATAGTGGTTACAAATATCTGTTAAAAAGCGTCTGTACCTTTGAAGTGAACAAGAAGTTGAACACATTGACCGCCATGAAGTAGCTTTGTACGTCGGCTGTCAACTGTCAGAAACCATTCAGGAATTCCCATCACTTCTCGGACATCCTCTAAGAACTGGTCACTGAAAGGTAGTATAAGAATTTTATGAGCTTAGCATGGATTGTGATCTTACAACAGTGTAAATCATTAAATGACAGATATAGCTACAATCATAATTTGTATTGATACCTTCTAAAAATAATCACTCTTGTATAAGATTTCCTGCCTTATATGTTAGACACATTTCCAATGTGCACTATACACAACACAACACAGTCACTACGCATACATAACTACACTATATACATAACATGTTATATACGGTACATAACAACAGTCACTATGCTTGTAAATTACAAAATCACAACACAAACATATAATATAGCACTTACACACTTGACAACTATCTCCATGTATCTGACTTTTAGGCTAGGTACAAACGGACGTAGCGTCAACGCGACGTTACCGCCCGGCAGTTCAACAGTACATAGAATATGATTATCCAGTACACACGGCCGAGTGTTAACGCGACGTTGACTAGCGTTGGCCCGGTGTTGGTTTTTGTCACTGCTGGGACTGTTACAACACGGCGTTGAGAACGGTGTGCTAGTACATTGGTAGCATTGAACGACTACACACGGACATCAACGTTCAGACGATTTTGATTTTCTGTGACGTGCTCTCTTTCGTTTTATTTTTCTTATCAATGGCCAAACCACTGGACATAGAACTTTTGATCGAGGAAGTGAAGAAGTAGAGGGAAATTTGGGACGTGAAGTGAATTGAACAATTCTGCTATCTCAGCTTGGTTGCATATCAGCTGTCCGTCCGTGAACTAACTCATCTTTGTCTTTTTTTCTCCCACTATACTAGTTATGTATTTCCATTATTCTCTATTGTTTCCCCCTGCACTTGTACAGGCATTCATAATGTTTCCCTCTAGCTAATGATAACACGTATTTTAAAGACCATTTTAAACTGGTGTGATAATTTAAAACGTTTACGCCAAAAGGTCTTCTCGTTTGCCTATTTTGTGTTTTTTTAAGATTTTTAACCATGGTATTATAATAAAATTTCAGTGCAAGTACATATTAAACTATTTATAAACCTTATTAACATTGGAAAGCCAATATGAGCATGAATTACGGTTAAAATAGGAGACCAGTCATTGTTCTGGCATATCTGAAAGCATTTTAAAATTCAATTTCTCTGTGAATTGTTTTTGATGTACATTTTTTGCACATAATTTCTTAACCTACAACTAAATTTATCATATGATGATCAGTTATACAAGTATTAACTATGTTTGCAGTAAATTTTTTGATATTTCTAGCTCTAATCCACACATGATCTACAAAAATAGCACTATTTACAGTTATGTGTGCAAGTTTATAACATGATATGGCACAACACAAGATTAGTGATTACATGGAAGTGAGAAATAACAACCAAGTACACATTTTTAACTTTGTTCCAGTAAAGATTTTGGATAGTTAATAATTTTGCACAGGTATGTGTATTGTAGGGAAGAAGAAACAATGTGAAATTGTACTTCCCTCAGTGTTACAGCACACATTTCCACCGGATTGACTGCAAGTCTCATGTTTATGTCTTGGTAACGTATTATGTCCCCAATTCTGCTGGAGAGTTCATCAAATGATCTTCTACTCATTTGAAGGTAGATGACAAATTTGTCTTCATCGTTGCAAAAATCAGTGAATAGGGATGTGAAGGAACCTTTCAAAAGCCTAGCACTAACCAATGGATGTACCCAAAATCGCCTATTTTTTCTTAAAGTATCTATTAACAATATATGCAAATGCCACCTTTTTCTTTTGATACACTTCTAACTCCATTGCATTTGAAGGATGGTGACTGATGGGATGCCCCTGGATTCGAGCTGTGGGGGGGAAAGCAACGTCGCGTTGACGGTGCTCTACCACCGCTCGTGTGAACTACCGCTCAACGTTGGGCGAGCGGTAACATCGCGTCGACGTTACGCCCGTGTGTACCTAGCCTTATACAGTCACTGTCACCTTGTAAGATTTGGCAAATAAATAAGTGGCATCCCTACCAATAATCCTTTCTACTTACCCATTAGAATCTGGCGTTAACCTGTATGTCCTGTACACCTGTGAGAGAAATTGAAAACACGCAGACACGCATGCAAGCCCCCCTCCCACACACACAAAATGAGTATTGCAGATGTAACACACCAGTCCCAGAGAATAACACTTAACATTTACACAAACACCGCATTCTAATCACTGTAAAACAAGCCACAGAACTAACTGACTGTACTGCAGCCACTTGGTATAGTAAAGAGATTGTTTCTCAAGCACTATCCAATCTAAACGTTGACTGATGATAACACTTTAAGTTTCCACTTGTTTACACACTGTTTTGTAATGCACCACAGCAGTACACAGCAAGGTCTACATCACATGTTATTTACGATATGTCATTACAACAACATTCAAACACTCAGGATTAACCTGTTATTAAAACTGTCAATATAAAAATGTTTGTGGAAATATAAATTAATCACTGGAAACATACAACTTACATTAGTACTCACACTATAAATTTAGGGGGGCGCCTCACGTTTACATATTTGATAGTGTCTTTGTCAGGTTCAATGTTTGCACACGCAAATCGTTCACCCCGTCTGTCTTTGTTTAGTATTACTATTGATCTGCCCATCGCTGAAACTGGTCCCTCTGTAAGAAACATATGACCATCGTTGTCGTTTCTGTTGTTCCCATCACCAACACCACCACCACCATTGCTACCAAAGTTAAACCATATCATGTGAATTACAAGTGCTGTATACTGCTTCACATTTTGAGTAGAAATAAAATGGAAAGAACACTTCTTTGAGTTGCCTACTTTTATAGCCAAAAATATAAATACAAGTAATGCAATCAATAAATTATACAATATGATACCTACATATTATAGTTTTAAACTACAATTAATTATATTTAATGTTACTGTAAATCACATAACATAAATGGAATAGGTTTGCAAAGAGCACTTGAACACTTTGAGCAAGAGCACTGTGACTTTCCCTGAAACCAACCAGTAGCTCCACTAACATGGAATCAATTCAAAATATCCTCTGTCTACTATTTAAGTTTGAGGCCGAGTCCACCAGGGGGATGTTTATCCTAGTTTGTTTTTCTAACTGTTCGAGTCAGGAAAGTTTGCATATCAAATAAATGTTGTTCTAGTATGACAAAAGTGAAGTTTCTATAAAAATGTGATATTGAACAACTGAAGTGAGTTCTCAGTTTTAACTCCCCATTTGGCATTTGCCTGTCTATCAGTTTGGGATATGTCTCATGATAACTTTTGAATTTGTTAACCAATTTTTGTAAAGCTTGGCACACATACCCTACAGAACCTTAACCTACATATAACCTATAGAAACCTAACGTTTTTGAGATTGGTACCTAAAAATAGGGTGGCCATGGGTCAAAATTTTTAAAAAATTGCAACATGCCCACGTGGGATATCAAATTTAAACGAATTTTAACCACAATGTGAATATAGTGTTCGGTTTTGGAAATTTCACAATTTTATGACACCAGATCCAAAAAGTGTACCAAAATTTTGAAAAAAAAAAATCCATATGGGATATCAAATCAAAAATAATTTAACTAAAGTCACGATATAGTGTTTAGGTTTATTTTTTTTTAATGTTAGTATTAACCAAAAAATGTACTAAATTTTGAAAAAATTGTAAACCTTCAAGCCGAAAAGCAGAATAAAGGAAATGATGTCACCCCTAATCCAAATGTAGTATCTGTTTTAACAATTTTTATGTTTAGGGGCACCATGAGCTAAAAATGGAAGTCAAATTTTTGGCAAAATTTTTAAAAATCTAGACGGTATGTGACATACTGCGCATTATGGCAAACATATAACGTCAAATAGTATTTAAAGGCAGCCACATAACATCCAGAGTGATAAATCCCATCAATGACGATACTTACTCAGGAAACACTACAAAAAAATTTGTATCAAGTTGTCATCAACAATGAGCGGTTGACAAAGCACTTAACAGTCGTGAAACATATTATTATGACCCAAAAATGTTATTAGGTGAACTATGCTATTATAACCTGATTGCCTGGAAAGCATTACATTTTTTGTTATCAACTAAACAGAGAAATTTTAATAACAACTGAAATTTGTTCCTAGCAAACATTTACAGAAACTATGGTGAGCAATAGTTTAATGACAATTGACAAATATTGATATAATGTTGGTTCATAATCAACTATGTTTACAAGGTACATTATGGGACCTATAAACTCTTTCACTGAAATATCTCTATCACTGAAGCCACTGTCCTACAAAAAAAAGTTTTGGACATGGTAATTCATTGAAATCTACAAAATTAAAATTCACAAGGTTCTTTATGCTAACCACTTTCTCCTGTTCAAAATTTTAAGTCTACTGCATCTAAACTTGTTATGCTGGAAGATAATAGCTATATTACTTTTTTTATTTTGGCATTTTCACCAAAATCACTGGTGCAATCACACAATTAAATCACTTCCACTATCATACAGTTAATTAATGTTCTATTTCTTCTTCTTCATGATAAATGAATTATAATTTTATTATAATATAATATAATGTAGTTATAATATTATTTGCTTTCAATTACATACTGAAATGACTTTAACAAAACACTACAGCATGCACGACAAATGAGCTACCAAAAATATAAATAAGAATAATCTATTCAATCCTGTATTAAACATCTCTTGACAAAGAAGATGTGCTATTATAAATAATACACAATTATAAAATAATATGTAAACATTTCGCCTACCTTAGCCCAGGATTCTTCGCACGAACGGTGAATATCAACGTGATTTCAAGGTTATATTAATAACATACACTACTCTCTTGCATATAATAGAACTCACATTTATTCCTTCAAATTTCTTTGCTATATCCTTTTTCAATTATTAATAAAATATTTTTTATAAAATGTTAACTCATCAAAACATTTATTGCCCGAGCTTTACCCCATTCTGAATTTTTATTCTAATAGCTATTCTAACCTTCTAAAACTACATAAGACGACCCAGTTTGCTCACACACGACATTCATTCATACAAAACCCCCCTATTTACTTAATTTAGGCCTTTTTAAAATGCAATCATTGATATAGTTAAATTGGTTGTTGTTTACTTAACATCGGCATTCCTCTCATCGCCATGTGTTGCACTATGTTGTATGTCCGAAAGTTTTGTTATTTACACATTGTTGATTTTCTACTGGTGCACTACACTCACTTCGTTTTGGTATACTGTTTGATTGATTTTTTTATCGTTTTCTATTAATAGTTAAAAGTTTTTACTTGTGGTCCACGAGTCGTTGGTTTGCCTGGCCAGGCGTAAAGTTGTTAGGTGACTGCCCAGAGCGTTAACCAAGTGCCCCACTCCACTGCTACCCAAACCCGAAAATGCACAGCCTGTTTGTGACAAATTGTTAGTAGTGGCACCGGGAACATGGGTTGTTAATGTTCCCCAGGTGTTGACGATATTTCACTGCCACGAGTCACGAGACTAAGGTGGGCGGAGTCATCACGGACTTCCGTCATCATTCAGACCACGTGGCGAACCAAATTTTATAATTTAGCCATTTTTGTTGGCTTCATTTCAGGCTGCGTAGCGTCATCTGTGCGCATTGATGGTGTTGCGCGTACTCTGGGTGTAACACAACTCTGAATTCTCGGAATTGTACTGCGTTCCATTACAACACCTCGCTTGCAAAGCTATGTCACTGTTCATTGTTTGCGTAAACTCTTTTTATACATGGGCCTGGTCAAACTGCTACAAATATATTTATCTGACTTTAATAAAATAAAGATCTCCCTTTTGCCCCGTTACAATACCCCCCCCCCAATGAGAGGTCTTCTGCTGAAACAGAAGAACTCTCATTGCTAAACCCCTAAGAGGATCGGTGAGGATATGGTGCCAACAACCCCCCCGTTAATTCTTAACGCATCATGGGTAAACTACCCCCCTAGCTCGGCAACTATGGCTGCATCTGTACGAGATTACTGGTCTTCTCTGTTCGAGATCCCAACACCATAAAATCGGGCAGATACTCACCACAGTACACCTAACTTTCTAACATTCCACCCCGAAATCAAGACCCTGGCCTTATACAATACCAGATCCTCAACCGATATGTTCCCCCTTACATGCATATTGGGTTGTCTTTAGCAAGTACTGGGTGCGTACACTACTCATTATTACATTCTAAAAAAAACTCCCTACTTTTAACTCATAAAATATTTTATCTTTCAAATTTCACTTTCTTTTCGCAAATTAACGTTATATTTTCAAATCAAAACACATCAGCTAATTAAATTCAAATCATTTAAATTTTGTTCAAAAATTTAATCTAATTACAAAATCAAAATTTTACATTACCATTAATTTCATTAAAATCTCAAAATCTTTTACATGAATCTACATTTCTTCTTGACTATTACTAACAATCATAAAAACACATAAACGGAACATCTTATTAAATCATAAATTTACTTATCATTACATTTGCTTACACATACATACTAAACAATATAATTCAGTAAACACACTAGTAGTACATATAAACAGCAATCAAAACATCATCTATACGGCAGGTATAAAAAAAATTTTGTTCCCCCCAAAAAATTTTAATTTTCCAAACTATTTCTTTTATCAGTATCAAAAAAATAAAATTATTTAATTTAATTAAGTAACACAATTGCGTGAATTAATTACTAGAAACTGGTCCTGTCTCTAACATCAGCCATCAGCTGATCTCTCTGGGTCAAGTGAATGACCTTGATATATACATATATATATATTGTAACGCAACATAGTTGAGGTTCCCCAACGTTACATAAAAGACTGAATGAAATATGGTCAAAGACCATACCCTGACTTAAGGTTGTTCGATAGTTCATATGTTTGAGAAGGACCTCAAGTAAAAAGGAGGCAATGACTAATATTAAATGTAAAAAAGCCAGACCAATGAATGATTGGATGTAATGAAATGTTTGTTTTGTACTGTGACATGTTAAGGTCTACAGAATATTTATATTGTATGTTGAATGTGTTAAAAATGAAATGATGTTGTTTGATAATAATACTTACTCAATAATTATGTTTATATTTTATATTAGATTTGTTTTTATACAGCACAATATAGTTACCAATGTTAGGCACGGTACTAAGTTGTCAGTATTGTATAAAATTGAAAGATACTGTTATTCTAATTAATGTTTATAAACTGGATCAGGAGTGTGACCAGTGTTTCAAGTCTAACAAGTAGTTCTGACAATTATGTCATAAATTAATAAAGGGTTCCAGAACCAATTGATTAATGTAAAAACAAATAACCACCAGTAAATTAAAATTCATGTAATTAACTATGTAATCAATAATTAATTGTACAGTAGGTCAGGTAAAAAGAAAATTAAGTTAAAAACCAAATAATGTTATAATGGTTGTAAATGAATCTATAGGCCTAAATTCCATATTAGTGAAAGGAAATTAATACCTTTTTAGTAAACCCAGTCCAACGAAACTCTAGTAAAACATTTACTGTTTAATAAGGAAGGTTAGGGGAGAATTTTATGTGATTCAATATTAATCCAAGCATGGAGTATTTTATTGGAAAGGAGTAGTAATATTCTATAATGCCGGCTCAAGGATATATAGAAAACCTGGTTGTTAAGGCAACTGATTTTTAGTAACTTGTTGATTTTGAATAGATGGTACTGATTGTTACAAGCTATTAGGTTGAAATGAACCGATATATTTAAAATATATGAATAAATATAAAGAAAATATATATCCAAATTGAAAAAAAAAACATTTTTGCAAAACAATTATACTGGAATGTTAATGAATCATACAAATTAAATAACCCTATAAATTATCAATGAATACAATAAAAAAGAACTGAAAGCGTCTCACCTCATTCACTAAACAATTCCGCTGAATTTGGTATCAAACCAATTCATGCTATAAATTGAAGACCAATAAAGAGTTGAAGCCTGAATTAACGGAAATATTTGGAAATACAGAAGATTCGATTGACGAAATAACCTTCATTGACAGCGTAAGCTGAGATCCTGATTCCAGTTCGTTGGGACCAAGAATTGTGAAGACGCAAAAGAAGACTCGAAGCACCAGAGTTCCCGTGGGATTATCATCATCCATTCATTGAAGACCAGAGCAGTTTTACTGGGTGAAGACGATATAACCTGCATTTTGATCGTAGTTGACAAACATTCACCGCCTAATGAAGCTTTCGCCGCTTGGGTAAAAAAACAAATTATTTTCATATCATTGTATTTTAAGTAAATAATTTTATTCTTTTTGTAAATTGAACAACCTTAATTATGCGTTTTACCTGGCCTTACTAATGGTTCAAAGAACTACACGAACCCTGGTATAAGAATTATTTGTCATTATTTTCAAAGTATATATGTTTTTCTTTTTAGAATTCGAATAATTAAGAATCGATACATGTTGGGATAGTCGATTGTATTGTCTTATTGTTTGTCTGAGACAACGTAACTGGTTAAATACCAGAGAAAAATAAATAAAGTACATTTGTTGTATGAGATAACGTTTTAATCATTGCAGAGAAAATACTATATATAATTGGCGTAATAATTTATTAACAGATTGATACAAACACTCAGAATAACTAACCTATACGCACACTTATTTATAATAACAGCGCTCCAAGTTTGCAGCTGGTGAGACGGGAGATTGCTGAACTAACGGGTTTTGCCATACTAAATTTGAATAAAATTTTTATCGTTGAGGGACTAGGGTTGAGACAAAAACCACTTACATTCAGTAAATACTCCATATATATTGCTCATATTAAATAACCACTGAGAATTAAATTAAGTCTACAGAATACTACCATTATAAATTCAGGAATATAATTCTAAGTTTGTGGACTTAATAATCTGTGTTCTGAGGGTTTCACTGGTCACAACCGCAAGGTATATTAGTTAATAACATATTAATTAAACCAGGTAACAGCATTTTAATTGTTACGAATCGCCACCTACAACGTACTACTTGGCGTTTGTTACACCGGAGTCTCTTATAACTAATTACACTCATAGACAAGATCTCTTTATAATTTGACGTCTCCAGCTGGTATCATACATTATTACATATGTCCTCACATAATTAACAAGCAGTTCGTTACTAAATTGATTACAACAGTGGGGTTTGAATAAGACGGGACATTTTCGCTAGCACCGGCACATATTAGTCTCTTTACAAATTGGCACATAACAACGTGGAACTTATTTAAACACGTACTCGACACATTCTATATATTTCATTTTGTTACAAATTGCCGCCTGCAACGTGGGGCTTAAACGAAAACGAGGACGTCCATTTAGTCTCTTTCTTTACAAATTGACGCTCGCAACGTGAGGCATCATCGTCGCATCTTAACAACTAAAAGTCTCTCTTTCTTTACAAATTGGCGCTCAACGAGTGGGCTTTAGTTAAGTAAAAACTCATATTATTTGTTACTTAACTTGAGCAGGCAACCATTAGAGGCACAGGAATGCATACGAGAGCTCTTACGAAAAGAATGGAGAAGGAACAAGAGACAGAAGAAGATAGGAGGGAAGAAGAAATCGAAATAGTTAGGGATACGGAAACGGAAATAGTGGAAGAGGATGCCCAAGGGGACCAACCAGAAAAAGCGGAAGCCAGAAGAGAACCAGATTGGCAAGAAATTATGAGGATGATGATGGAGAAAATTGATAGCATTAAGGAAAGCAATAAACAAACAATAGATGAAAATTTTAGAAACAGGAGGAAAACTCAAAGCAAACTACAGAAAAGATAGAAAATAAAATAGACAGTATCAAAGAAGATAATAGACAAACTAATGTGAGTTTAAGACAAACTAATGAAAAAATAGACAGTATAAACGAAAGGTCAGAAAAGCTGGAAAATAAAATAGACAGTATTAAGGAAAGTACTAGTGAACTTTTGAGACAAACCATAAATGAAAATAATGAACAGTTGAAGGCCGATTTTAGACAAATCAATGAGAAGCTGGAAAATAAAATAGACAGTATTAATGAGAACTCAAGAAAACAAAACGAAATTTTGAGCGAAAATTTAATCAAGCAGATGAATGAAAAGTTTGACAAGAATGACGAGAATTTGAGACAGATTCAAGACGATAACAAAATAATGAACGAAAAACTTGAGGAAAACAATAAACGAATGAAAGCAGATCTTGAGAAAATCAATGAGGATAACCTTATACGAATCGATGAGAGAATTGAACATTCTAACCAGGAAATAAGGGAAAATGTTGAAAAACAGAATGAAGTATTAAGACAAGTTATCAATAAGGAAATTGAGGACGCTAGTGAGGCAATCAGCCAGAAGGTAGTTAAGAACGACAGCGAAAGAAAACAGGAGATCGCGGAAACAAATAGAAAACTGAAAGCGACCGATGAAGTTATTACACGAAATAGAGCTGAACTAGAGGTCAAGCTAGGCCATATAGAAGAAGAAAACCGAATTCAAGTGGAATCAATACGAACTGATTGCGGAAACCAGCATCGAAATTTAGATACGATCATGAACGAAGTACAGGAGCAAGGACAACGTAACCAGGATAGAATCGAGAACCTACAACGGTCAGTTGACAACCGATCGATCACTGTCCCATATACACCATATAGACGACCGGGAGACCATCAACTTTAAGACATACAGGAGAAATCCAATGGAATTCTTGGAACGGGTCGGCGAACAAATTATGAGAACCGGTGAAAACAGGTGGCCAATAATTCGTCGTTATTTAGACGATCATTTTAAAGAAACTTATGATAACTGGTGGACAGCCACCAGGCACGAGATACGAAGCTACGAAGAATTTAAAATAGCTTTTAAAGCCAGATACTGGTCAGACGCCACCCAGAACGTAGTGAGGGAGAGCATCAGTTATGGAAGATATGACGCCAGCAGGGGAACAACACTTACCGCCTACTTCCTGGGAAAAGTATGTTTGGCAAGACATCTTGAACCAAAAATCCCAGAGGAAATTCTCGTCACCAGGTTAGCATACCACTATGATAACGGTATATCAATAGCACGATCGGGTGGACAAATAAAAACTATACAGGCCATGTCAACGCTATTGGAAGAGCACGAGCGTGAAGTACATTACCGAAGAAATCGTCAGAGAAACGACCAGTACGGGAACAGGGATTTCCCAGACTATAACAATAGAAACAATAACCATAACAATCATGAGGCGAATAACCGGACGAACTATAATGGCAGGCCTGGTAATAATGGTAATGAGGCGTACCAACGGCAAAATAACAACAACAGCCCAAGGAACAACGGAAACAATTACGGGAATAGACAGAGTATCCCGAACAACCAATATAACCGGTCGTATAACCCAAATTACCAGAATCGGAACACGAACAACCGAAATTATGATAATAGTAACCGTAACCCGAATAACCAAAACCAAAACTACAGAAGAGTTAATTATGTGGGGGCGTATGACAATTATAACGGGAGGACATACTACCAAGGACGTCGAAGTTTTGATAGGGACACCGATTGGAACCAGTACAGTAATAACGATAGAAGGGAGACTAGAACTAATAGGGGCAGAAGTCGGAGTCAGGAGGACTACCGCCGGGTTAACTACGAAGAGGATCGTCCATTACGGGTTTCCAGACCAATGGTAAATTTTATAAGGGCCGAAGAGAATGGTCCAAGGAGTGATCAACACCAAGGGGAGAATGATAATGAGTGTTTACAACGGAGCAATAACATCGGAGAATCCAGATCCGGAAGCGAGAACCAAAGAAGGGACGATCCATCTAGGAATGTCCGAATAATTTATAATCAACAGAACCCACCAGAACGCTGGATTCCCCTAAGAGGAGATGGCCACCGACCCAGTACATCCCAGGATGTAAGACAAGAAATAAATGAAGAAGAGGACACGGCCGACAGATGGAATACATGAAGAAACTAAAACCCAAAATTCTAAAGAAACTGTAAGAACAACTTACTCAATAATTATTCAGAAACAGTATGATTTAAAATAAAGAGGATAAATAACCACAAAATTCTAAAAGTATGTAAGGACAACTTACTCATGTTATTTCGAACAATACAATTTAAAATGAAGAAACTAAAAAACCCAAAATTCCAAAGGATGTAAGAACAACTTACTCATAATTATTCAGAAACAGTATGATTTAAAATAAAGAGAATAAATACCCCAAAATTCAAAAAATGAAGTAAGCTCAACTTACAAACAAGTATCTAAGAAACCAATTTATGAATTATATAAGAAAGAGAATTTTGAAGATAAAAAGAACAACCAAAGTCGAAAAATAAGTAAGAACACCTTACTATACAATTTAGAAGAAATTGATTTAAACTGATATGAAAGAAGAAAAATATTTTACACTAATTCAACCTAATAAAAATCATCAAAACCAGAAGACGAAATGAGTTTATCTGATATAATATAATAGCGAGAAATATAATTTTGAATGTAAAAGAAATAATAATGATTGTGCCAGAAGAATATAGCTACATAATGTAATGTATAGTACTGACCAAAATCTCATAACCAGCTGTATTGATCACAAAGGAATATGAGCCAATGAAGACAAGAGAATGAAGAAGCCAAAATGGAACCATCAAAAGGATCACAAGAAAAGAAAAAAAAAAACTAATGGTTAAGAATTATCCGTAAACAAAACCCAATTAATAAATGTCAATAAAATAGCCAAGTATTGGAGAGAAAAAGTGTATAATAGAAGGAAGAATTAATATGAAGAAATAATATGATCTGAGTTAAAGTACAGTGAATAATCCCTAGAATATGATTATTATTTATTATTTTATTGAAGGTCACATGATGACTACCTTACGAGGTTTATTAATGAAGATTGACTGTAGAATATTCCAGCAATCATTTAACTGGGCAGAGATGATGTTCCTCTGATCCCAGAAAGTATGTAACGGACGACGGTAATTGGTTAGCCGATAGAGCACCACCGATTCGATTCCAGTTATAATGTTAGGGAGGTTTAGGAAAATTAAATATTAGAGGGAAAACTCACAAATAAATATAGAGAATTAAATAAAACCAGATCCAAAATGTATAATTAATGAAGAATGTCACAAGAATGATTATAGAAATAAGATTTAAACTTGGGAAATAATTGACTTTAAGAAGGAACGAAGAAATGATAATAAAATAACGAATAATTGGGAAATATAAAAGTACTATAAATAGGAAACCAATTGGCCAGATACAAATTAGAAGTTTATTTCTTGCTAAACTTTGTTTATACCAAAATAAACTTATTTCGAAGGGGGGGTGTTATGTAACGCAACATAGTTGAGGTTCCCCAACGTTACATAAAAGACTGAATGAAATATGGTCAAAGACCATACCCTGACTTAAGGTTGTTCGATAGTTCATATGTTTGAGAAGGACCTCAAGTAAAAAGGAGGCAATGACTAATATTAAATGTAAAAGAGCCAGACCAATGAATGATTGGATGTAATGAAATGTTTGTTTTGTACTGTGACATGTTAAGGTCTACAGAATATTTATATTGTATGTTGAATGTGTTAAAAATGAAATGATGTTGTTTGATAATAATACTTACTCAATAATTATGTTTATATTTTATATTAGATTTGTTTTTATACAGCACAATATAGTTACCAATGTTAGGCACGGTACTAAGTTGTCAGTATTGTATAAAATTGAAAGATACTGTTATTCTAATTAATGTTTATAAACTGGATCAGGAGTGTGACCAGTGTTTCAAGTCTAACAAGTAGTTCTGACAATTATGTCATAAATTAATAAAGGGTTCCAGAACCAATTGATTAATGTAAAAACAAATAACCACCAGTAAATTAAAATTCATGTAATTAACTATGTAATCAATAATTAATTGTACAGTAGGTCAGGTAAAAAGAAAATTAAGTTAAAAACCAAATAATGTTATAATGGTTGTAAATGAATCTATAGGCCTAAATTCCATATTAGTGAAAGGAAATTAATACCTTTTTAGTAAACCCAGTCCAACGAAACTCTAGTAAAACATTTACTGTTTAATAAGGAAGGTTAGGGGAGAATTTTATGTGATTCAATATTAATCCAAGCATGGAGTATTTTATTGGAAAGGAGTAGTAATATTCTATAATGCCGGCTCAAGGATATATAGAAAACCTGGTTGTTAAGGCAACTGATTTTTAGTAACTTGTTGATTTTGAATAGATGGTACTGATTGTTACAAGCTATTAGGTTGAAATGAACCGATATATTTAAAATATTTGAATAAATATAAAGAAAATATATATCCAAATTGAAAAAAATAACATTTTTGCAAAACAATTATACTGGAATGTTAATGAATCATACAAATTAAATAACCCTATAAATTATCAATGAATACAATAAAAAAGAACTGAAAGCGTCTCACCTCATTCACTAAACAATTCCGCTGAATTTGGTATCAAACCAATTCATGCTATAAATTGAAGACCAATAAAGAGTTGAAGCCTGAATTAACGGAAATATTTGGAAATACAGAAGATTCGATTGACGAAATAACCTTCATTGACAGCGTAAGCTGAGATCCTGATTCCAGTTCGTTGGGACCAAGAATTGTGAAGACGCAAAAGAAGACTCGAAGCACCAGAGTTCCCGTGGGATTATCATCATCCATTCATTGAAGACCAGAGCAGTTTTACTGGGTGAAGACGATATAACCTGCATTTTGATCGTAGTTGACAAACATTCACCGCCTAATGAAGCTTTCGCCGCTTGGGTAAAAAAACAAATTATTTTCATATCATTGTATTTTAAGTAAATAATTTTATTCTTTTTGTAAATTGAACAACCTTAATTATGCGTTTTACCTGGCCTTACTAATGGTTCAAAGAACTACACGAACCCTGGTATAAGAATTATTTGTCATTATTTTCAAAGTATATATGTTTTTCTTTTTAGAATTCGAATAATTAAGAATCGATACATGTTGGGATAGTCGATTGTATTGTCTTATTGTTTGTCTGAGACAACGTAACTGGTTAAATACCAGAGAAAAATAAATAAAGTACATTTGTTGTATGAGATAACGTTTTAATCATTGCAGAGAAAATACTATATATAATTGGCGTAATAATTTATTAACAGATTGATACAAACACTCAGAATAACTAACCTATACGCACACTTATTTATAATAACAGCGCTCCAAGTTTGCAGCTGGTGAGACGGGAGATTGCTGAACTAACGGGTTTTGCCATACTAAATTTGAATAAAATTTTTATCGTTGAGGGACTAGGGTTGAGACAAAAACCACTTACATTCAGTAAATACTCCATATATATTGCTCATATTAAATAACCACTGAGAATTAAATTAAGTCTACAGAATACTACCATTATAAATTCAGGAATATAATTCTAAGTTTGTGGACTTAATAATCTGTGTTCTGAGGGTTTCACTGGTCACAACCGCAAGGTATATTAGTTAATAACATATTAATTAAACCAGGTAACAGCATTTTAATTGTTACGAATCGCCACCTACAACGTACTACTTGGCGTTTGTTACACCGGAGTCTCTTATAACTAATTACACTCATAGACAAGATCTCTTTATAATTTGACGTCTCCAGCTGGTATCATACATTATTACATATGTCCTCACATAATTAACAAGCAGTTCGTTACTAAATTGATTACAACAGTGGGGTTTGAATAAGACGGGACATTTTCGCTAGCACCGGCACATATTAGTCTCTTTACAAATTGGCACATAACAACGTGGAACTTATTTAAACACGTACTCGACACATTCTATATATTTCATTTTGTTACAAATTGCCGCCTGCAACGTGGGGCTTAAACGAAAACGAGGACGTCCATTTAGTCTCTTTCTTTACAAATTGACGCTCGCAACGTGAGGCATCATCGTCGCATCTTAACAACTAAAAGTCTCTCTTTCTTTACAAATTGGCGCTCAACGAGTGGGCTTTAGTTAAGTAAAAACTCATATTATTTGTTACTTAACTTGAGCAGGCAACCATTAGAGGCACAGGAATGCATACGAGAGCTCTTACGAAAAGAATGGAGAAGGAACAAGAGACAGAAGAAGATAGGAGGGAAGAAGAAATCGAAATAGTTAGGGATACGGAAACGGAAATAGTGGAAGAGGATGCCCAAGGGGACCAACCAGAAAAAGCGGAAGCCAGAAGAGAACCAGATTGGCAAGAAATTATGAGGATGATGATGGAGAAAATTGATAGCATTAAGGAAAGCAATAAACAAACAATAGATGAAAATTTTAGAAAACAGGAGGAAAACTCAAAGCAAACTACAGAAAAGATAGAAAATAAAATAGACAGTATCAAAGAAGATAATAGACAAACTAATGTGAGTTTAAGACAAACTAATGAAAAAATAGACAGTATAAACGAAAGGTCAGAAAAGCTGGAAAATAAAATAGACAGTATTAAGGAAAGTACTAGTGAACTTTTGAGACAAACCATAAATGAAAATAATGAACAGTTGAAGGCCGATTTTAGACAAATCAATGAGAAGCTGGAAAATAAAATAGACAGTATTAATGAGAACTCAAGAAAACAAAACGAAATTTTGAGCGAAAATTTAATCAAGCAGATGAATGAAAAGTTTGACAAGAATGACGAGAATTTGAGACAGATTCAAGACGATAACAAAATAATGAACGAAAAACTTGAGGAAAACAATAAACGAATGAAAGCAGATCTTGAGAAAATCAATGAGGATAACCTTATACGAATCGATGAGAGAATTGAACATTCTAACCAGGAAATAAGGGAAAATGTTGAAAAACAGAATGAAGTATTAAGACAAGTTATCAATAAGGAAATTGAGGACGCTAGTGAGGCAATCAGCCAGAAGGTAGTTAAGAACGACAGCGAAAGAAAACAGGAGATCGCGGAAACAAATAGAAAACTGAAAGCGACCGATGAAGTTATTACACGAAATAGAGCTGAACTAGAGGTCAAGCTAGGCCATATAGAAGAAGAAAACCGAATTCAAGTGGAATCAATACGAACTGATTGCGGAAACCAGCATCGAAATTTAGATACGATCATGAACGAAGTACAGGAGCAAGGACAACGTAACCAGGATAGAATCGAGAACCTACAACGGTCAGTTGACAACCGATCGATCACTGTCCCATATACACAACATATAGACGACCGGGAGACCATCAACTTTAAGACATACAGGAGAAATCCAATGGAATTCTTGGAACGGGTCGGCGAACAAATTATGAGAACCGGTGAAAACAGGTGGCCAATAATTCGTCGTTATTTAGACGATCATTTTAAAGAAACTTATGATAACTGGTGGACAGCCACCAGGCACGAGATACGAAGCTACGAAGAATTTAAAATAGCTTTTAAAGCCAGATACTGGTCAGACGCCACCCAGAACGTAGTGAGGGAGAGCATCAGTTATGGAAGATATGACGCCAGCAGGGGAACAACACTTACCGCCTACTTCCTGGGAAAAGTATGTTTGGCAAGACATCTTGAACCAAAAATCCCAGAGGAAATTCTCGTCACCAGGTTAGCATACCACTATGATAACGGTATATCAATAGCACGATCGGGTGGACAAATAAAAACTATACAGGCCATGTCAACGCTATTGGAAGAGCACGAGCGTGAAGTACATTACCGAAGAAATCGTCAGAGAAACGACCAGTACGGGAACAGGGATTTCCCAGACTATAACAATAGAAACAATAACCATAACAATCATGAGGCGAATAACCGGACGAACTATAATGGCAGGCCTGGTAATAATGGTAATGAGGCGTACCAACGGCAAAATAACAACAACAGCCCAAGGAACAACGGAAACAATTACGGGAATAGACAGAGTATCCCGAACAACCAATATAACCGGTCGTATAACCCAAATTACCAGAATCGGAACACGAACAACCGAAATTATGATAATAGTAACCGTAACCCGAATAACCAAAACCAAAACTACAGAAGAGTTAATTATGTGGGGGCGTATGACAATTATAACGGGAGGACATACTACCAAGGACGTCGAAGTTTTGATAGGGACACCGATTGGAACCAGTACAGTAATAACGATAGAAGGGAGACTAGAACTAATAGGGGCAGAAGTCGGAGTCAGGAGGACTACCGCCGGGTTAACTACGAAGAGGATCGTCCATTACGGGTTTCCAGACCAATGGTAAATTTTATAAGGGCCGAAGAGAATGGTCCAAGGAGTGATCAACACCAAGGGGAGAATGATAATGAGTGTTTACAACGGAGCAATAACATCGGAGAATCCAGATCCGGAAGCGAGAACCAAAGAAGGGACGATCCATCTAGGAATGTCCGAATAATTTATAATCAACAGAACCCACCAGAACGCTGGATTCCCCTAAGAGGAGATGGCCACCGACCCAGTACATCCCAGGATGTAAGACAAGAAATAAATGAAGAAGAGGACACGGCCGACAGATGGAATACATGAAGAAACTAAAACCCAAAATTCTAAAGAAACTGTAAGAACAACTTACTCAATAATTATTCAGAAACAGTATGATTTAAAATAAAGAGGATAAATAACCACAAAATTCTAAAAGTATGTAAGGACAACTTACTCATGTTATTTCGAACAATACAATTTAAAATGAAGAAACTAAAAAACCCAAAATTCCAAAGGATGTAAGAACAACTTACTCATAATTATTCAGAAACAGTATGATTTAAAATAAAGAGAATAAATACCCCAAAATTCAAAAAATGAAGTAAGCTCAACTTACAAACAAGTATCTAAGAAACCAATTTATGAATTATATAAGAAAGAGAATTTTGAAGATAAAAAGAACAACCAAAGTCAAAAAATAAGTAAGAACACCTTACTATACAATTTAGAAGAAATTGATTTAAACTGATATGAAAGAAGAAAAATATTTTACACTAATTCAACCTAATAAAAATCATCAAAACCAGAAGACGAAATGAGTTTATCTGATATAATATAATAGCGAGAAATATAATTTTGAATGTAAAAGAAATAATAATGATTGTGCCAGAAGAATATAGCTACATAATGTAATGTATAGTACTGACCAAAATCTCATAACCAGCTGTATTGATCACAAAGGAATATGAGCCAATGAAGACAAGAGAATGAAGAAGCCAAAATGGAACCATCAAAAGGATCACAAGAAAAGAAAAAAAAAACTAATGGTTAAGAATTATCCGTAAACAAAACCCAATTAATAAATGTCAATAAAATAGCCAAGTATTGGAGAGAAAAAGTGTATAATAGAAGGAAGAATTAATATGAAGAAATAATATGATCTGAGTTAAAGTACAGTGAATAATCCCTAGAATATGATTATTATTTATTATTTTATTGAAGGTCACATGATGACTACCTTACGAGGTTTATTAATGAAGATTGACTGTAGAATATTCCAGCAATCATTTAACTGGGCAGAGATGATGTTCCTCTGATCCCAGAAAGTATGTAACGGACGACGGTAATTGGTTAGCCGATAGAGCACCACCGATTCGATTCCAGTTATAATGTTAGGGAGGTTTAGGAAAATTAAATATTAGAGGGAAAACTCACAAATAAATATAGAGAATTAAATAAAACCAGATCCAAAATGTATAATTAATGAAGAATGTCACAAGAATGATTATAGAAATAAGATTTAAACTTGGGAAATAATTGACTTTAAGAAGGAACGAAGAAATGATAATAAAATAACGAATAATTGGGAAATATAAAAGTACTATAAATAGGAAACCAATTGGCCAGATACAAATTAGAAGTTTATTTCTTGCTAAACTTTGTTTATACCAAAATAAACTTATTTCGAAGGGGGGGTGTTATGTAACGCAACATAGTTGAGGTTCCCCAACGTTACATAAAAGACTGAATGAAATATGGTCAAAGACCATACCCTGACTTAAGGTTGTTCGATAGTTCATATGTTTGAGAAGGACCTCAAGTAAAAAGGAGGCAATGACTAATATTAAATGTAAAAGAGCCAGACCAATGAATGATTGGATGTAATGAAATGTTTGTTTTGTACTGTGACATGTTAAGGTCTACAGAATATTTATATTGTATGTTGAATGTGTTAAAAATGAAATGATGTTGTTTGATAATAATACTTACTCAATAATTATGTTTATATTTTATATTAGATTTGTTTTTATACAGCACAATATAGTTACCAATGTTAGGCACGGTACTAAGTTGTCAGTATTGTATAAAATTGAAAGATACTGTTATTCTAATTAATGTTTATAAACTGGATCAGGAGTGTGACCAGTGTTTCAAGTCTAACAAGTAGTTCTGACAATTATGTCATAAATTAATAAAGGGTTCCAGAACCAATTGATTAATGTAAAAACAAATAACCACCAGTAAATTAAAATTCATGTAATTAACTATGTAATCAATAATTAATTGTACAGTAGGTCAGGTAAAAAGAAAATTAAGTTAAAAACCAAATAATGTTATAATGGTTGTAAATGAATCTATAGGCCTAAATTCCATATTAGTGAAAGGAAATTAATACCTTTTTAGTAAACCCAGTCCAACGAAACTCTAGTAAAACATTTACTGTTTAATAAGGAAGGTTAGGGGAGAATTTTATGTGATTCAATATTAATCCAAGCATGGAGTATTTTATTGGAAAGGAGTAGTAATATTCTATAATGCCGGCTCAAGGATATATAGAAAACCTGGTTGTTAAGGCAACTGATTTTTAGTAACTTGTTGATTTTGAATAGATGGTACTGATTGTTACAAGCTATTAGGTTGAAATGAACCGATATATTTAAAATATATGAATAAATATAAAGAAAATATATATCCAAATTGAAAAAAAAAACATTTTTGCAAAACAATTATACTGGAATGTTAATGAATCATACAAATTAAATAACCCTATAAATTATCAATGAATACAATAAAAAAGAACTGAAAGCGTCTCACCTCATTCACTAAACAATTCCGCTGAATTTGGTATCAAACCAATTCATGCTATAAATTGAAGACCAATAAAGAGTTGAAGCCTGAATTAACGGAAATATTTGGAAATACAGAAGATTCGATTGACGAAATAACCTTCATTGACAGCGTAAGCTGAGATCCTGATTCCAGTTCGTTGGGACCAAGAATTGTGAAGACGCAAAAGAAGACTCGAAGCACCAGAGTTCCCGTGGGATTATCATCATCCATTCATTGAAGACCAGAGCAGTTTTACTGGGTGAAGACGATATAACCTGCATTTTGATCGTAGTTGACAAACATTCACCGCCTAATGAAGCTTTCGCCGCTTGGGTAAAAAAACAAATTATTTTCATATCATTGTATTTTAAGTAAATAATTTTATTCTTTTTGTAAATTGAACAACCTTAATTATGCGTTTTACCTAGCCTTACTAATGGTTCAAAGAACTACACGAACCCTGGTATAAGAATTATTTGTCATTATTTTCAAAGTATATATGTTTTTCTTTTTAGAATTCGAATAATTAAGAATCGATACATGTTGGGATAGTCGATTGTATTGTCTTATTGTTTGTCTGAGACAACGTAACTGGTTAAATACCAGAGAAAAATAAATAAAGTACATTTGCTGTATGAGGTAACGTTTTAATCATTGCAGAGAAAATACTATATGTAATTGGCGTAATAATTTATTAACAGATTGATACAAACACTCAGAATAACTAACCTATACGCACACTTATTTATAATAACAGCGCTCCAAGTTTGCAGCTGGTGAGACGGGAGATTGCTGAACTAACGGGTTTTGCCATACTAAATTTGAATAAAATTTTTATCGTTGAGGGACTAGGGTTGAGACAAAAACCACTTACATTCAGTAAATACTCCATATATATTGCTCATATTAAATAACCACTGAGAATTAAATTAAGTCTACAGAATACTACCATTATAAATTCAGGAATATAATTCTAAGTTTGTGGACTTAATAATCTGTGTTCTGAGGGTTTCACTGGTCACAACCGCAAGGTATATTAGTTAATAACATATTAATTAAACCAGGTAACAGCATTTTAATTGTTACGAATCGCCACCTACAACGTACTACTTGGCGTTTGTTACACCGGAGTCTCTTATAACTAATTACACTCATAGACAAGATCTCTTTATAATTTGACGTCTCCAGCTGGTATCATACATTATTACATATGTCCTCACATAATTAACAAGCAGTTCGTTACTAAATTGATTACAACAGTGGGGTTTGAATAAGACGGACATTTTCGCTAGCACCGGCACATATTAGTCTCTTTACAAATTGGCACATAACAACGTGGAACTTATTTAAACACGTACTCGACACATTCTATATATTTCATTTTGTTACAAATTGCCGCCTGCAACGTGGGGCTTAAACGAAAACGAGGACGTCCATTTAGTCTCTTTCTTTACAAATTGACGCTCGCAACGTGAGGCATCATCGTCGCATCTTAACAACTAAAAGTCTCTCTTTCTTTACAAATTGGCGCTCAACGAGTGGGCTTTAGTTAAGTAAAAACTCATATTATTTGTTACTTAACTTGAGCAGGCAACCATTAGAGGCACAGGAATGCATACGAGAGCTCTTACGAAAAGAATGGAGAAGGAACAAGAGACAGAAGAAGATAGGAGGGAAGAAGAAATCGAAATAGTTAGGGATACGGAAACGGAAATAGTGGAAGAGGATGCCCAAGGGGACCAACCAGAAAAAGCGGAAGCCAGAAGAGAACCAGATTGGCAAGAAATTATGAGGATGATGATGGAGAAAATTGATAGCATTAAGGAAAGCAATAAACAAACAATAGATGAAAATTTTAGAAAACAGGAGGAAAACTCAAAGCAAACTACAGAAAAGATAGAAAATAAAATAGACAGTATCAAAGAAGATAATAGACAAACTAATGAGAGTTTAAGACAAACTAATGAAAAAATAGACAGTATAAACGAAAGGTCAGAAAAGCTGGAAAATAAAATAGACAGTATTAAGGAAAGTACTAGTGAACTTTTGAGACAAACCATAAATGAAAATAATGAACAGTTGAAGGCCGATTTTAGACAAATCAATGAGAAGCTGGAAAATAAAATAGACAGTATTAATGAGAACTCAAGAAAACAAAACGAAATTTTGAGCAAAAATTTAATCAAGCAGATGAATGAAAAGTTTGACAAGAATGACGAGAATTTGAGACAGATTCAAGACGATAACAAAATAATGAACGAAAAACTTGAGGAAAACAATAAACGAATGAAAGCAGATCTTGAGAAAATCAATGAGGATAACCTTATACGAATCGATGAGAGAATTGAACATTCTAACCAGGAAATAAGGGAAAATGTTGAAAAACAGAATGAAGTATTAAGACAAGTTATCAATAAGGAAATTGAGGACGCTAGTGAGGCAATCAGCCAGAAGGTAGTTAAGAACGACAGCGAAAGAAAACAGGAGATCGCGGAAACAAATAGAAAACTGAAAGCGACCGATGAAGTTATTACACGAAATAGAGCTGAACTAGAGGTCAAGCTAGGCCATATAGAAGAAGAAAACCGAATTCAAGTGGAATCAATACGAACTGATTGCGGAAACCAGCATCGAAATTTAGATATGATCATGAACGAAGTACAGGAACAAGGACAACGTAACCAGGATAGAATCGAGAACCTACAACGGTCAGTTGACAACCGATCGATCACTGTCCCATATACACAACATATAGACGACCGGGAGACCATCAACTTTAAGACATACAGGAGAAATCCAATGGAATTCTTGGAACGGGTCGGCGAACAAATTATGAGAACCGGTGAAAACAGGTGGCCAATAATTCGTCATTATTTAGACGATCATTTTAAAGAAACTTATGATAACTGGTGGACAGCCACCAGGCACGAGATACGAAGCTACGAAGAATTTAAAATAGCTTTTAAAGCCAGATACTGGTCAGACGCCACCCAGAACGTAGTGAGGGAGAGCATCAGTTATGGAAGATATGACGCCAGCAGGGGAACAACACTTACCGCCTACTTCCTGGGAAAAGTATGTTTGGCAAGACATCTTGAACCAAAAATCCCAGAGGAAATTCTCGTCACCAGGTTAGCATACCACTATGATAACGGTATATCAATAGCACGATCGGGTGGACAAATAAAAACTATACAGGCCATGTCAACGCTATTGGAAGAGCACGAGCGTGAAGTACATTATCGAAGAAATCGTCAGAGAAACGACCAGTACGGGAACAGGGATTTCCCAGACTATAACAATAGAAACAATAACCATAACAATCATGAGGCGAATAACCGGACGAACTATAATGGCAGGCCTGGTAATAATGGTAATGAGGCGTACCAACGGCAAAATAACAACAACAGCCCAAGGAACAACGGAAACAATTACGGGAATAGACAGAGTATCCCGAACAACCAATATAACCGGTCGTATAACCCAAATTACCAGAATCGGAACACGAACAACCGAAATTATGATAATAGTAACCGTAACCCGAATAACCAAAACCAAAACTACAGAAGAGTTAATTATGTGGGGGCGTACGACAATTATAACGGGAGGACATACTACCAAGGACGTCGAAGTTTTGATAGGGACACCGATTGGAACCAGTACAGTAATAACGATAGAAGGGAGACTAGAACTAATAGGGGCAGAAGTCGGAGTCAGGAGGACTACCGCCGGGTTAACTACGAAGAGGATCGTCCATTACGGGTTTCCAGACCAATGGTAAATTTTATAAGGGCCGAAGAGAATGGTCCAAGGAGTGATCAACACCTAGGGGAGAATGATAATGAGTGTTTACAACGGAGCAATAACATCGGAGAATCCAGATCCGGAAGCGAGAACCAAAGAAGGGACGATCCATCTAGGAATGTCCGAATAATTTATAATCAACAGAACCCACCAGAACGCTGGATTCCCCTAAGAGGAGATGGCCACCGACCCAGTACATCCCAGGATGTAAGACAAGAAATAAATGAAGAAGAGGACACGGCCGACAGATGGAATACATGAAGAAACTAAAACCCAAAATTCTAAAGAAACTGTAAGAACAACTTACTCAATAATTATTCAGAAACAGTATGATTTAAAATAAAGAGGATAAATAACCACAAAATTCTAAAAGTATGTAAGGACAACTTACTCATGTTATTTCGAACAATACAATTTAAAATGAAGAAACTAAAAAACCCAAAATTCCAAAGGATGTAAGAACAACTTACTCATAATTATTCAGAAACAGTATGATTTAAAATAAAGAGAATAAATACCCCAAAATTCAAAAAATGAAGTAAGCTCAACTTACAAACAAGTATCTAAGAAACCAATTTATGAATTATATAAGAAAGAGAATTTTGAAGATAAAAAGAACAACCAAAGTCGAAAAATAAGTAAGAACACCTTACTATACAATTTAGAAGAAATTGATTTAAACTGATATGAAAGAAGAAAAATATTTTACACTAATTCAACCTAATAAAAATCATCAAAACCAGAAGACGAAATGAGTTTATCTGATATAATATAATAGCGAGAAATATAATTTTGAATGTAAAAGAAATAATAATGATTGTGCCAGAAGAATATAGCTACATAATGTAATGTATAGTACTGACCAAAATCTCATAACCAGCTGTATTGATCACAAAGGAATATGAGCCAATGAAGACAAGAGAATGAAGAAGCCAAAATGGAACCATCAAAAGGATCACAAGAAAAGAAAAAAAAAAACTAATGGTTAAGAATTATCCGTAAACAAAACCCAATTAATAAATGTCAATAAAATAGCCAAGTATTGGAGAGAAAAAGTGTATAATAGAAGGAAGAATTAATATGAAGAAATAATATGATCTGAGTTAAAGTACAGTGAATAATCCCTAGAATATGATTATTATTTATTATTTTATTGAAGGTCACATGATGACTACCTTACGAGGTTTATTAATGAAGATTGACTGTAGAATATTCCAGCAATCATTTAACTGGGCAGAGATGATGTTCCTCTGATCCCAGAAAGTATGTAACGGACGACGGTAATTGGTTAGCCGATAGAGCACCACCGATTCGATTCCAGTTATAATGTTAGGGAGGTTTAGGAAAATTAAATATTAGAGGGAAAACTCACAAATAAATATAGAGAATTAAATAAAACCAGATCCAAAATGTATAATTAATGAAGAATGTCACAAGAATGATTATAGAAATAAGATTTAAACTTGGGAAATAATTGACTTTAAGAAGGAACGAAGAAATGATAATAAAATAACGAATAATTGGGAAATATAAAAGTACTATAAATAGGAAACCAATTGGCCAGATACAAATTAGAAGTTTATTTCTTGCTAAACTTTGTTTATACCAAAATAAACTTATTTCGAAGGGGGGGTGTTATGTAACGCAACATAGTTGAGGTTCCCCAACGTTACATAAAAGACTGAATGAAATATGGTCAAAGACCATACCCTGACTTAAGGTTGTTCGATAGTTCATATGTTTGAGAAGGACCTCAAGTAAAAAGGAGGCAATGACTAATATTAAATGTAAAAGAGCCAGACCAATGAATGATTGGATGTAATGAAATGTTTGTTTTGTACTGTGACATGTTAAGGTCTACAGAATATTTATATTGTATGTTGAATGTGTTAAAAATGAAATGATGTTGTTTGATAATAATACTTACTCAATAATTATGTTTATATTTTATATTAGATTTGTTTTTATACAGCACAATATAGTTACCAATGTTAGGCACGGTACTAAGTTGTCAGTATTGTATAAAACTGAAAGATACTGTTATTCTAATTAATGTTTATAAACTGGATCAGGAGTGTGACCAGTGTTTCAAGTCTAACAAGTAGTTCTGACAATTATGTCATAAATTAATAAAGGGTTCCAGAACCAATTGATTAATGTAAAAACAAATAACCACCAGTAAATTAAAATTCATGTAATTAACTATGTAATCAATAATTAATTGTACAGTAGGTCAGGTAAAAAGAAAATTAAGTTAAAAACCAAATAATGTTATAATGGTTGTAAATGAATCTATAGGCCTAAATTCCATATTAGTGAAAGGAAATTAATACCTTTTTAGTAAACCCAGTCCAACGAAACTCTAGTAAAACATTTACTGTTTAATAAGGAAGGTTAGGGGAGAATTTTATGTGATTCAATATTAATCCAAGCATGGAGTATTTTATTGGAAAGGAGTAGTAATATTCTATAATGCCGGCTCAAGGATATATAGAAAACCTGGTTGTTAAGGCAACTGATTTTTAGTAACTTGTTGACTTTGAATAGATGGTACTGATTGTTACAAGCTATTAGGTTGAAATGAACCGATATATTTAAAATATATGAATAAATATAAAGAAAATATATATCCAAATTGAAAAAAAAAACATTTTTGCAAAACAATTATACTGGAATGTTAATGAATCATACAAATTAAATAACCCTATAAATTATCAATGAATACAATAAAAAAGAACTGAAAGCGTCTCACCTCATTCACTAAACAATTCCGCTGAATTTGGTATCAAACCAATTCATGCTATAAATTGAAGACCAATAAAGAGTTGAAGCCTGAATTAACGGAAATATTTGGAAATACAGAAGATTCGATTGACGAAATAACCTTCATTGACAGCGTAAGCTGAGATCCTGATTCCAGTTCGTTGGGACCAAGAATTGTGAAGACGCAAAAGAAGACTCGAAGCACCAGAGTTCCCGTGGGATTATCATCATCCATTCATTGAAGACCAGAGCAGTTTTACTGGGTGAAGACGATATAACCTGCATTTTGATCGTAGTTGACAAACATTCACCGCCTAATGAAGCTTTCGCCGCTTGGGTAAAAAAACAAATTATTTTCATATCATTGTATTTTAAGTAAATAATTTTATTCTTTTTGTAAATTGAACAACCTTAATTATGCGTTTTACCTGGCCTTACTAATGGTTCAAAGAACTACACGAACCCTGGTATAAGAATTATTTGTCATTATTTTCAAAGTATATATGTTTTTCTTTTTAGAATTCGAATAATTAAGAATCGATACATGTTGGGATAGTCGATTGTATTGTCTTATTGTTTGTCTGAGACAACGTAACTGGTTAAATACCAGAGAAAAATAAATAAAGTACATTTGTTGTATGAGATAACGTTTTAATCATTGCAGAGAAAATACTATATATAATTGGCGTAATAATTTATTAACAGATTGATACAAACACTCAGAATAACTAACCTATACGCACACTTATTTATAATAACAGCGCTCCAAGTTTGCAGCTGGTGAGACGGGAGATTGCTGAACTAACGGGTTTTGCCATACTAAATTTGAATAAAATTTTTATCGTTGAGGGACTAGGGTTGAGACAAAAACCACTTACATTCAGTAAATACTCCATATATATTGCTCATATTAAATAACCACTGAGAATTAAATTAAGTCTACAGAATACTACCATTATAAATTCAGGAATATAATTCTAAGTTTGTGGACTTAATAATCTGTGTTCTGAGGGTTTCACTGGTCACAACCGCAAGGTATATTAGTTAATAACATATTAATTAAACCAGGTAACAGCATTTTAATTGTTACGAATCGCCACCTACAACGTACTACTTGGCGTTTGTTACACCGGAGTCTCTTATAACTAATTACACTCATAGACAAGATCTCTTTATAATTTGACGTCTCCAGCTGGTATCATACATTATTACATATGTCCTCACATAATTAACAAGCAGTTCGTTACTAAATTGATTACAACAGTGGGGTTTGAATAAGACGGGACATTTTCGCTAGCACCGGCACATATTAGTCTCTTTACAAATTGGCACATAACAACGTGGAACTTATTTAAACACGTACTCGACACATTCTATATATTTCATTTTGTTACAAATTGCCGCCTGCAACGTGGGGCTTAAACGAAAACGAGGACGTCCATTTAGTCTCTTTCTTTACAAATTGACGCTCGCAACGTGAGGCATCATCGTCGCATCTTAACAACTAAAAGTCTCTCTTTCTTTACAAATTGGCGCTCAACGAGTGGGCTTTAGTTAAGTAAAAACTCATATTATTTGTTACTTAACTTGAGCAGGCAACCATTAGAGGCACAGGAATGCATACGAGAGCTCTTACGAAAAGAATGGAGAAGGAACAAGAGACAGAAGAAGATAGGAGGGAAGAAGAAATCGAAATAGTTAGGGATACGGAAACGGAAATAGTGGAAGAGGATGCCCAAGGGGACCAACCAGAAAAAGCGGAAGCCAGAAGAGAACCAGATTGGCAAGAAATTATGAGGATGATGATGGAGAAAATTGATAGCATTAAGGAAAGCAATAAACAAACAATAGATGAAAATTTTAGAAAACAGGAGGAAAACTCAAAGCAAACTACAGAAAAGATAGAAAATAAAATAGACAGTATCAAAGAAGATAATAGACAAACTAATGAGAGTTTAAGACAAACTAATGAAAAAATAGACAGTATAAACGAAAGGTCAGAAAAGCTGGAAAATAAAATAGACAGTATTAAGGAAAGTACTAGTGAACTTTTGAGACAAACCATAAATGAAAATAATGAACAGTTGAAGGCCGATTTTAGACAAATCAATGAGAAGCTGGAAAATAAAATAGACAGTATTAATGAGAACTCAAGAAAACAAAACGAAATTTTGAGCGAAAATTTAATCAAGCAGATGAATGAAAAGTTTGACAAGAATGACGAGAATTTGAGACAGATTCAAGACGATAACAAAATAATGAACGAAAAACTTGAGGAAAACAATAAACGAATGAAAGCAGATCTTGAGAAAATCAATGAGGATAACCTTATACGAATCGATGAGAGAATTGAACATTCTAACCAGGAAATAAGGGAAAATGTTGAAAAACAGAATGAAGTATTAAGACAAGTTATCAATAAGGAAATTGAGGACGCTAGTGAGGCAATCAGCCAGAAGGTAGTTAAGAACGACAGCGAAAGAAAACAGGAGATCGCGGAAACAAATAGAAAACTGAAAGCGACCGATGAAGTTATTACACGAAATAGAGCTGAACTAGAGGTCAAGCTAGGCCATATAGAAGAAGAAAACCGAATTCAAGTGGAATCAATACGAACTGATTGCGGAAACCAGCATCGAAATTTAGATACGATCATGAACGAAGTACAGGAACAAGGACAACGTAACCAGGATAGAATCGAGAACCTACAACGGTCAGTTGACAACCGATCGATCACTGTCCCATATACACAACATATAGACGACCGGGAGACCATCAACTTTAAGACATACAGGAGAAATCCAATGGAATTCTTGGAACGGGTCGGCGAACAAATTATGAGAACCGGTGAAAACAGGTGGCCAATAATTCGTCGTTATTTAGACGATCATTTTAAAGAAACTTATGATAACTGGTGGACAGCCACCAGGCACGAGATACGAAGCTACGAAGAATTTAAAATAGCTTTTAAAGCCAGATACTGGTCAGACGCCACCCAGAACGTAGTGAGGGAGAGCATCAGTTATGGAAGATATGACGCCAGCAGGGGAACAACACTTACCGCCTACTTCCTGGGAAAAGTATGTTTGGCAAGACATCTTGAACCAAAAATCCCAGAGGAAATTCTCGTCACCAGGTTAGCATACCACTATGATAACGGTATATCAATAGCACGATCGGGTGGACAAATAAAAACTATACAGGCCATGTCAACGCTATTGGAAGAGCACGAGCGTGAAGTACATTACCGAAGAAATCGTCAGAGAAACGACCAGTACGGGAACAGGGATTTCCCAGACTATAACAATAGAAACAATAACCATAACAATCATGAGGCGAATAACCGGACGAACTATAATGGCAGGCCTGGTAATAATGGTAATGAGGCGTACCAACGGCAAAATAACAACAACAGCCCAAGGAACAACGGAAACAATTACGGGAATAGACAGAGTATCCCGAACAACCAATATAACCGGTCGTATAACCCAAATTACCAGAATCGGAACACGAACAACCGAAATTATGATAATAGTAACCGTAACCCGAATAACCAAAACCAAAACTACAGAAGAGTTAATTATGTGGGGGCGTATGACAATTATAACGGGAGGACATACTACCAAGGACGTCGAAGTTTTGATAGGGACACCGATTGGAACCAGTACAGTAATAACGATAGAAGGGAGACTAGAACTAATAGGGGCAGAAGTCGGAGTCAGGAGGACTACCGCCGGGTTAACTACGAAGAGGATCGTCCATTACGGGTTTCCAGACCAATGGTAAATTTTATAAGGGCCGAAGAGAATGGTCCAAGGAGTGATCAACACCAAGGGGAGAATGATAATGAGTGTTTACAACGGAGCAATAACATCGGAGAATCCAGATCCGGAAGCGAGAACCAAAGAAGGGACGATCCATCTAGGAATGTCCGAATAATTTATAATCAACAGAACCCACCAGAACGCTGGATTCCCCTAAGAGGAGATGGCCACCGACCCAGTACATCCCAGGATGTAAGACAAGAAATAAATGAAGAAGAGGACACGGCCGACAGATGGAATACATGAAGAAACTAAAACCCAAAATTCTAAAGAAACTGTAAGAACAACTTACTCAATAATTATTCAGAAACAGTATGATTTAAAATAAAGAGGATAAATAACCACAAAATTCTAAAAGTATGTAAGGACAACTTACTCATGTTATTTCGAACAATACAATTTAAAATGAAGAAACTAAAAAACCCAAAATTCCAAAGGATGTAAGAACAACTTACTCATAATTATTCAGAAACAGTATGATTTAAAATAAAGAGAATAAATACCCCAAAATTCAAAAAATGAAGTAAGCTCAACTTACAAACAAGTATCTAAGAAACCAATTTATGAATTATATAAGAAAGAGAATTTTGAAGATAAAAAGAACAACCAAAGTCGAAAAATAAGTAAGAACACCTTACTATACAATTTAGAAGAAATTGATTTAAACTGATATGAAAGAAGAAAAATATTTTACACTAATTCAACCTAATAAAAATCATCAAAACCAGAAGACGAAATGAGTTTATCTGATATAATATAATAGCGAGAAATATAATTTTGAATGTAAAAGAAATAATAATGATTGTGCCAGAAGAATATAGCTACATAATGTAATGTATAGTACTGACCAAAATCTCATAACCAGCTGTATTGATCACAAAGGAATATGAGCCAATGAAGACAAGAGAATGAAGAAGCCAAAATGGAACCATCAAAAGGATCACAAGAAAAGAAAAAAAAAAACTAATGGTTAAGAATTATCCGTAAACAAAACCCAATTAATAAATGTCAATAAAATAGCCAAGTATTGGAGAGAAAAAGTGTATAATAGAAGGAAGAATTAATATGAAGAAATAATATGATCTGAGTTAAAGTACAGTGAATAATCCCTAGAATATGATTATTATTTATTATTTTATTGAAGGTCACATGATGACTACCTTACGAGGTTTATTAATGAAGATTGACTGTAGAATATTCCAGCAATCATTTAACTGGGCAGAGATGATGTTCCTCTGATCCCAGAAAGTATGTAACGGACGACGGTAATTGGTTAGCCGATAGAGCACCACCGATTCGATTCCAGTTATAATGTTAGGGAGGTTTAGGAAAATTAAATATTAGAGGGAAAACTCACAAATAAATATAGAGAATTAAATAAAACCAGATCCAAAATGTATAATTAATGAAGAATGTCACAAGAATGATTATAGAAATAAGATTTAAACTTGGGAAATAATTGACTTTAAGAAGGAACGAAGAAATGATAATAAAATAACGAATAATTGGGAAATATAAAAGTACTATAAATAGGAAACCAATTGGCCAGATACAAATTAGAAGTTTATTTCTTGCTAAACTTTGTTTATACCAAAATAAACTTATTTCGAAGGGGGGGTGTTATGTAACGCAACATAGTTGAGGTTCCCCAACGTTACATAAAAGACTGAATGAAATATGGTCAAAGACCATACCCTGACTTAAGGTTGTTCGATAGTTCATATGTTTGAGAAGGACCTCAAGTAAAAAGGAGGCAATGACTAATATTAAATGTAAAAGAGCCAGACCAATGAATGATTGGATGTAATGAAATGTTTGTTTTGTACTGTGACATGTTAAGGTCTACAGAATATTTATATTGTATGTTGAATGTGTTAAAAATGAAATGATGTTGTTTGATAATAATACTTACTCAATAATTATGTTTATATTTTATATTAGATTTGTTTTTATACAGCACAATATAGTTACCAATGTTAGGCACGGTACTAAGTTGTCAGTATTGTATAAAACTGAAAGATACTGTTATTCTAATTAATGTTTATAAACTGGATCAGGAGTGTGACCAGTGTTTCAAGTCTAACAAGTAGTTCTGACAATTATGTCATAAATTAATAAAGGGTTCCAGAACCAATTGATTAATGTAAAAACAAATAACCACCAGTAAATTAAAATTCATGTAATTAACTATGTAATCAATAATTAATTGTACAGTAGGTCAGGTAAAAAGAAAATTAAGTTAAAAACCAAATAATGTTATAATGGTTGTAAATGAATCTATAGGCCTAAATTCCATATTAGTGAAAGGAAATTAATACCTTTTTAGTAAACCCAGTCCAACGAAACTCTAGTAAAACATTTACTGTTTAATAAGGAAGGTTAGGGGAGAATTTTATGTGATTCAATATTAATCCAAGCATGGAGTATTTTATTGGAAAGGAGTAGTAATATTCTATAATGCCGGCTCAAGGATATATAGAAAACCTGGTTGTTAAGGCAACTGATTTTTAGTAACTTGTTGACTTTGAATAGATGGTACTGATTGTTACAAGCTATTAGGTTGAAATGAACCGATATATTTAAAATATATGAATAAATATAAAGAAAATATATATCCAAATTGAAAAAAAAAACATTTTTGCAAAACAATTATACTGGAATGTTAATGAATCATACAAATTAAATAACCCTATAAATTATCAATGAATACAATAAAAAAGAACTGAAAGCGTCTCACCTCATTCACTAAACAATTCCGCTGAATTTGGTATCAAACCAATTCATGCTATAAATTGAAGACCAATAAAGAGTTGAAGCCTGAATTAACGGAAATATTTGGAAATACAGAAGATTCGATTGACGAAATAACCTTCATTGACAGCGTAAGCTGAGATCCTGATTCCAGTTCGTTGGGACCAAGAATTGTGAAGACGCAAAAGAAGACTCGAAGCACCAGAGTTCCCGTGGGATTATCATCATCCATTCATTGAAGACCAGAGCAGTTTTACTGGGTGAAGACGATATAACCTGCATTTTGATCGTAGTTGACAAACATTCACCGCCTAATGAAGCTTTCGCCGCTTGGGTAAAAAAACAAATTATTTTCATATCATTGTATTTTAAGTAAATAATTTTATTCTTTTTGTAAATTGAACAACCTTAATTATGCGTTTTACCTGGCCTTACTAATGGTTCAAAGAACTACACGAACCCTGGTATAAGAATTATTTGTCATTATTTTCAAAGTATATATGTTTTTCTTTTTAGAATTCGAATAATTAAGAATCGATACATGTTGGGATAGTCGATTGTATTGTCTTATTGTTTGTCTGAGACAACGTAACTGGTTAAATACCAGAGAAAAATAAATAAAGTACATTTGTTGTATGAGATAACGTTTTAATCATTGCAGAGAAAATACTATATATAATTGGCGTAATAATTTATTAACAGATTGATACAAACACTCAGAATAACTAACCTATACGCACACTTATTTATAATAACAGCGCTCCAAGTTTGCAGCTGGTGAGACGGGAGATTGCTGAACTAACGGGTTTTGCCATACTAAATTTGAATAAAATTTTTATCGTTGAGGGACTAGGGTTGAGACAAAAACCACTTACATTCAGTAAATACTCCATATATATTGCTCATATTAAATAACCACTGAGAATTAAATTAAGTCTACAGAATACTACCATTATAAATTCAGGAATATAATTCTAAGTTTGTGGACTTAATAATCTGTGTTCTGAGGGTTTCACTGGTCACAACCGCAAGGTATATTAGTTAATAACATATTAATTAAACCAGGTAACAGCATTTTAATTGTTACGAATCGCCACCTACAACGTACTACTTGGCGTTTGTTACACCGGAGTCTCTTATAACTAATTACACTCATAGACAAGATCTCTTTATAATTTGACGTCTCCAGCTGGTATCATACATTATTACATATGTCCTCACATAATTAACAAGCAGTTCGTTACTAAATTGATTACAACAGTGGGGTTTGAATAAGACGGGACATTTTCGCTAGCACCGGCACATATTAGTCTCTTTACAAATTGGCACATAACAACGTGGAACTTATTTAAACACGTACTCGACACATTCTATATATTTCATTTTGTTACAAATTGCCGCCTGCAACGTGGGGCTTAAACGAAAACGAGGACGTCCATTTAGTCTCTTTCTTTACAAATTGACGCTCGCAACGTGAGGCATCATCGTCGCATCTTAACAACTAAAAGTCTCTCTTTCTTTACAAATTGGCGCTCAACGAGTGGGCTTTAGTTAAGTAAAAACTCATATTATTTGTTACTTAACTTGAGCAGGCAACCATTAGAGGCACAGGAATGCATACGAGAGCTCTTACGAAAAGAATGGAGAAGGAACAAGAGACAGAAGAAGATAGGAGGGAAGAAGAAATCGAAATAGTTAGGGATACGGAAACGGAAATAGTGGAAGAGGATGCCCAAGGGGACCAACCAGAAAAAGCGGAAGCCAGAAGAGAACCAGATTGGCAAGAAATTATGAGGATGATGATGGAGAAAATTGATAGCATTAAGGAAAGCAATAAACAAACAATAGATGAAAATTTTAGAAAACAGGAGGAAAACTCAAAGCAAACTACAGAAAAGATAGAAAATAAAATAGACAGTATCAAAGAAGATAATAGACAAACTAATGAGAGTTTAAGACAAACTAATGAAAAAATAGACAGTATAAACGAAAGGTCAGAAAAGCTGGAAAATAAAATAGACAGTATTAAGGAAAGTACTAGTGAACTTTTGAGACAAACCATAAATGAAAATAATGAACAGTTGAAGGCCGATTTTAGACAAATCAATGAGAAGCTGGAAAATAAAATAGACAGTATTAATGAGAACTCAAGAAAACAAAACGAAATTTTGAGCGAAAATTTAATCAAGCAGATGAATGAAAAGTTTGACAAGAATGACGAGAATTTGAGACAGATTCAAGACGATAACAAAATAATGAACGAAAAACTTGAGGAAAACAATAAACGAATGAAAGCAGATCTTGAGAAAATCAATGAGGATAACCTTATACGAATCGATGAGAGAATTGAACATTCTAACCAGGAAATAAGGGAAAATGTTGAAAAACAGAATGAAGTATTAAGACAAGTTATCAATAAGGAAATTGAGGACGCTAGTGAGGCAATCAGCCAGAAGGTAGTTAAGAACGACAGCGAAAGAAAACAGGAGATCGCGGAAACAAATAGAAAACTGAAAGCGACCGATGAAGTTATTACACGAAATAGAGCTGAACTAGAGGTCAAGCTAGGCCATATAGAAGAAGAAAACCGAATTCAAGTGGAATCAATACGAACTGATTGCGGAAACCAGCATCGAAATTTAGATACGATCATGAACGAAGTACAGGAACAAGGACAACGTAACCAGGATAGAATCGAGAACCTACAACGGTCAGTTGACAACCGATCGATCACTGTCCCATATACACAACATATAGACGACCGGGAGACCATCAACTTTAAGACATACAGGAGAAATCCAATGGAATTCTTGGAACGGGTCGGCGAACAAATTATGAGAACCGGTGAAAACAGGTGGCCAATAATTCGTCGTTATTTAGACGATCATTTTAAAGAAACTTATGATAACTGGTGGACAGCCACCAGGCACGAGATACGAAGCTACGAAGAATTTAAAATAGCTTTTAAAGCCAGATACTGGTCAGACGCCACCCAGAACGTAGTGAGGGAGAGCATCAGTTATGGAAGATATGACGCCAGCAGGGGAACAACACTTACCGCCTACTTCCTGGGAAAAGTATGTTTGGCAAGACATCTTGAACCAAAAATCCCAGAGGAAATTCTCGTCACCAGGTTAGCATACCACTATGATAACGGTATATCAATAGCACGATCGGGTGGACAAATAAAAACTATACAGGCCATGTCAACGCTATTGGAAGAGCACGAGCGTGAAGTACATTACCGAAGAAATCGTCAGAGAAACGACCAGTACGGGAACAGGGATTTCCCAGACTATAACAATAGAAACAATAACCATAACAATCATGAGGCGAATAACCGGACGAACTATAATGGCAGGCCTGGTAATAATGGTAATGAGGCGTACCAACGGCAAAATAACAACAACAGCCCAAGGAACAACGGAAACAATTACGGGAATAGACAGAGTATCCCGAACAACCAATATAACCGGTCGTATAACCCAAATTACCAGAATCGGAACACGAACAACCGAAATTATGATAATAGTAACCGTAACCCGAATAACCAAAACCAAAACTACAGAAGAGTTAATTATGTGGGGGCGTATGACAATTATAACGGGAGGACATACTACCAAGGACGTCGAAGTTTTGATAGGGACACCGATTGGAACCAGTACAGTAATAACGATAGAAGGGAGACTAGAACTAATAGGGGCAGAAGTCGGAGTCAGGAGGACTACCGCCGGGTTAACTACGAAGAGGATCGTCCATTACGGGTTTCCAGACCAATGGTAAATTTTATAAGGGCCGAAGAGAATGGTCCAAGGAGTGATCAACACCAAGGGGAGAATGATAATGAGTGTTTACAACGGAGCAATAACATCGGAGAATCCAGATCCGGAAGCGAGAACCAAAGAAGGGACGATCCATCTAGGAATGTCCGAATAATTTATAATCAACAGAACCCACCAGAACGCTGGATTCCCCTAAGAGGAGATGGCCACCGACCCAGTACATCCCAGGATGTAAGACAAGAAATAAATGAAGAAGAGGACACGGCCGACAGATGGAATACATGAAGAAACTAAAACCCAAAATTCTAAAGAAACTGTAAGAACAACTTACTCAATAATTATTCAGAAACAGTATGATTTAAAATAAAGAGGATAAATAACCACAAAATTCTAAAAGTATGTAAGGACAACTTACTCATGTTATTTCGAACAATACAATTTAAAATGAAGAAACTAAAAAACCCAAAATTCCAAAGGATGTAAGAACAACTTACTCATAATTATTCAGAAACAGTATGATTTAAAATAAAGAGAATAAATACCCCAAAATTCAAAAAATGAAGTAAGCTCAACTTACAAACAAGTATCTAAGAAACCAATTTATGAATTATATAAGAAAGAGAATTTTGAAGATAAAAAGAACAACCAAAGTCGAAAAATAAGTAAGAACACCTTACTATACAATTTAGAAGAAATTGATTTAAACTGATATGAAAGAAGAAAAATATTTTACACTAATTCAACCTAATAAAAATCATCAAAACCAGAAGACGAAATGAGTTTATCTGATATAATATAATAGCGAGAAATATAATTTTGAATGTAAAAGAAATAATAATGATTGTGCCAGAAGAATATAGCTACATAATGTAATGTATAGTACTGACCAAAATCTCATAACCAGCTGTATTGATCACAAAGGAATATGAGCCAATGAAGACAAGAGAATGAAGAAGCCAAAATGGAACCATCAAAAGGATCACAAGAAAAGAAAAAAAAAAACTAATGGTTAAGAATTATCCGTAAACAAAACCCAATTAATAAATGTCAATAAAATAGCCAAGTATTGGAGAGAAAAAGTGTATAATAGAAGGAAGAATTAATATGAAGAAATAATATGATCTGAGTTAAAGTACAGTGAATAATCCCTAGAATATGATTATTATTTATTATTTTATTGAAGGTCACATGATGACTACCTTACGAGGTTTATTAATGAAGATTGACTGTAGAATATTCCAGCAATCATTTAACTGGGCAGAGATGATGTTCCTCTGATCCCAGAAAGTATGTAACGGACGACGGTAATTGGTTAGCCGATAGAGCACCACCGATTCGATTCCAGTTATAATGTTAGGGAGGTTTAGGAAAATTAAATATTAGAGGGAAAACTCACAAATAAATATAGAGAATTAAATAAAACCAGATCCAAAATGTATAATTAATGAAGAATGTCACAAGAATGATTATAGAAATAAGATTTAAACTTGGGAAATAATTGACTTTAAGAAGGAACGAAGAAATGATAATAAAATAACGAATAATTGGGAAATATAAAAGTACTATAAATAGGAAACCAATTGGCCAGATACAAATTAGAAGTTTATTTCTTGCTAAACTTTGTTTATACCAAAATAAACTTATTTCGAAGGGGGGGGTGTTATGTAACGCAACATAGTTGAGGTTCCCCAACGTTACATAAAAGACTGAATGAAATATGGTCAAAGACCATACCCTGACTTAAGGTTGTTCGATAGTTCATATGTTTGAGAAGGACCTCAAGTAAAAAGGAGGCAATGACTAATATTAAATGTAAAAGAGCCAGACCAATGAATGATTGGATGTAATGAAATGTTTGTTTTGTACTGTGACATGTTAAGGTCTACAGAATATTTATATTGTATGTTGAATGTGTTAAAAATGAAATGATGTTGTTTGATAATAATACTTACTCAATAATTATGTTTATATTTTATATTAGATTTGTTTTTATACAGCACAATATAGTTACCAATGTTAGGCACGGTACTAAGTTGTCAGTATTGTATAAAATTGAAAGATACTGTTATTCTAATTAATGTTTATAAACTGGATCAGGAGTGTGACCAGTGTTTCAAGTCTAACAAGTAGTTCTGACAATTATGTCATAAATTAATAAAGGGTTCCAGAACCAATTGATTAATGTAAAAACAAATAACCACCAGTAAATTAAAATTCATGTAATTAACTATGTAATCAATAATTAATTGTACAGTAGGTCAGGTAAAAAGAAAATTAAGTTAAAAACCAAATAATGTTATAATGGTTGTAAATGAATCTATAGGCCTAAATTCCATATTAGTGAAAGGAAATTAATACCTTTTTAGTAAACCCAGTCCAACGAAACTCTAGTAAAACATTTACTGTTTAATAAGGAAGGTTAGGGGAGAATTTTATGTGATTCAATATTAATCCAAGCATGGAGTATTTTATTGGAAAGGAGTAGTAATATTCTATAATGCCGGCTCAAGGATATATAGAAAACCTGGTTGTTAAGGCAACTGATTTTTAGTAACTTGTTGACTTTGAATAGATGGTACTGATTGTTACAAGCTATTAGGTTGAAATGAACCGATATATTTAAAATATATGAATAAATATAAAGAAAATATATATCCAAATTGAAAAAAAAAACATTTTTGCAAAACAATTATACTGGAATGTTAATGAATCATACAAATTAAATAACCCTATAAATTATCAATGAATACAATAAAAAAGAACTGAAAGCGTCTCACCTCATTCACTAAACAATTCCGCTGAATTTGGTATCAAACCAATTCATGCTATAAATTGAAGACCAATAAAGAGTTGAAGCCTGAATTAACGGAAATATTTGGAAATACAGAAGATTCGATTGACGAAATAACCTTCATTGACAGCGTAAGCTGAGATCCTGATTCCAGTTCGTTGGGACCAAGAATTGTGAAGACGCAAAAGAAGACTCGAAGCACCAGAGTTCCCGTGGGATTATCATCATCCATTCATTGAAGACCAGAGCAGTTTTACTGGGTGAAGACGATATAACCTGCATTTTGATCGTAGTTGACAAACATTCACCGCCTAATGAAGCTTTCGCCGCTTGGGTAAAAAAACAAATTATTTTCATATCATTGTATTTTAAGTAAATAATTTTATTCTTTTTGTAAATTGAACAACCTTAATTATGCGTTTTACCTGGCCTTACTAATGGTTCAAAGAACTACACGAACCCTGGTATAAGAATTATTTGTCATTATTTTCAAAGTATATATGTTTTTCTTTTTAGAATTCGAATAATTAAGAATCGATACATGTTGGGATAGTCGATTGTATTGTCTTATTGTTTGTCTGAGACAACGTAACTGGTTAAATACCAGAGAAAAATAAATAAAGTACATTTGTTGTATGAGATAACGTTTTAATCATTGCAGAGAAAATACTATATATAATTGGCGTAATAATTTATTAACAGATTGATACAAACACTCAGAATAACTAACCTATACGCACACTTATTTATAATAACAGCGCTCCAAGTTTGCAGCTGGTGAGACGGGAGATTGCTGAACTAACGGGTTTTGCCATACTAAATTTGAATAAAATTTTTATCGTTGAGGGACTAGGGTTGAGACAAAAACCACTTACATTCAGTAAATACTCCATATATATTGCTCATATTAAATAACCACTGAGAATTAAATTAAGTCTACAGAATACTACCATTATAAATTCAGGAATATAATTCTAAGTTTGTGGACTTAATAATCTGTGTTCTGAGGGTTTCACTGGTCACAACCGCAAGGTATATTAGTTAATAACATATTAATTAAACCAGGTAACAGCATTTTAATTGTTACGAATCGCCACCTACAACGTACTACTTGGCGTTTGTTACACCGGAGTCTCTTATAACTAATTACACTCATAGACAAGATCTCTTTATAATTTGACGTCTCCAGCTGGTATCATACATTATTACATATGTCCTCACATAATTAACAAGCAGTTCGTTACTAAATTGATTACAACAGTGGGGTTTGAATAAGACGGGACATTTTCGCTAGCACCGGCACATATTAGTCTCTTTACAAATTGGCACATAACAACGTGGAACTTATTTAAACACGTACTCGACACATTCTATATATTTCATTTTGTTACAAATTGCCGCCTGCAACGTGGGGCTTAAACGAAAACGAGGACGTCCATTTAGTCTCTTTCTTTACAAATTGACGCTCGCAACGTGAGGCATCATCGTCGCATCTTAACAACTAAAAGTCTCTCTTTCTTTACAAATTGGCGCTCAACGAGTGGGCTTTAGTTAAGTAAAAACTCATATTATTTGTTACTTAACTTGAGCAGGCAACCATTAGAGGCACAGGAATGCATACGAGAGCTCTTACGAAAAGAATGGAGAAGGAACAAGAGACAGAAGAAGATAGGAGGGAAGAAGAAATCGAAATAGTTAGGGATACGGAAACGGAAATAGTGGAAGAGGATGCCCAAGGGGACCAACCAGAAAAAGCGGAAGCCAGAAGAGAACCAGATTGGCAAGAAATTATGAGGATGATGATGGAGAAAATTGATAGCATTAAGGAAAGCAATAAACAAACAATAGATGAAAATTTTAGAAAACAGGAGGAAAACTCAAAGCAAACTACAGAAAAGATAGAAAATAAAATAGACAGTATCAAAGAAGATAATAGACAAACTAATGAGAGTTTAAGACAAACTAATGAAAAAATAGACAGTATAAACGAAAGGTCAGAAAAGCTGGAAAATAAAATAGACAGTATTAAGGAAAGTACTAGTGAACTTTTGAGACAAACCATAAATGAAAATAATGAACAGTTGAAGGCCGATTTTAGACAAATCAATGAGAAGCTGGAAAATAAAATAGACAGTATTAATGAGAACTCAAGAAAACAAAACGAAATTTTGAGCGAAAATTTAATCAAGCAGATGAATGAAAAGTTTGACAAGAATGACGAGAATTTGAGACAGATTCAAGACGATAACAAAATAATGAACGAAAAACTTGAGGAAAACAATAAACGAATGAAAGCAGATCTTGAGAAAATCAATGAGGATAACCTTATACGAATCGATGAGAGAATTGAACATTCTAACCAGGAAATAAGGGAAAATGTTGAAAAACAGAATGAAGTATTAAGACAAGTTATCAATAAGGAAATTGAGGACGCTAGTGAGGCAATCAGCCAGAAGGTAGTTAAGAACGACAGCGAAAGAAAACAGGAGATCGCGGAAACAAATAGAAAACTGAAAGCGACCGATGAAGTTATTACACGAAATAGAGCTGAACTAGAGGTCAAGCTAGGCCATATAGAAGAAGAAAACCGAATTCAAGTGGAATCAATACGAACTGATTGCGGAAACCAGCATCGAAATTTAGATACGATCATGAACGAAGTACAGGAACAAGGACAACGTAACCAGGATAGAATCGAGAACCTACAACGGTCAGTTGACAACCGATCGATCACTGTCCCATATACACAACATATAGACGACCGGGAGACCATCAACTTTAAGACATACAGGAGAAATCCAATGGAATTCTTGGAACGGGTCGGCGAACAAATTATGAGAACCGGTGAAAACAGGTGGCCAATAATTCGTCGTTATTTAGACGATCATTTTAAAGAAACTTATGATAACTGGTGGACAGCCACCAGGCACGAGATACGAAGCTACGAAGAATTTAAAATAGCTTTTAAAGCCAGATACTGGTCAGACGCCACCCAGAACGTAGTGAGGGAGAGCATCAGTTATGGAAGATATGACGCCAGCAGGGGAACAACACTTACCGCCTACTTCCTGGGAAAAGTATGTTTGGCAAGACATCTTGAACCAAAAATCCCAGAGGAAATTCTCGTCACCAGGTTAGCATACCACTATGATAACGGTATATCAATAGCACGATCGGGTGGACAAATAAAAACTATACAGGCCATGTCAACGCTATTGGAAGAGCACGAGCGTGAAGTACATTACCGAAGAAATCGTCAGAGAAACGACCAGTACGGGAACAGGGATTTCCCAGACTATAACAATAGAAACAATAACCATAACAATCATGAGGCGAATAACCGGACGAACTATAATGGCAGGCCTGGTAATAATGGTAATGAGGCGTACCAACGGCAAAATAACAACAACAGCCCAAGGAACAACGGAAACAATTACGGGAATAGACAGAGTATCCCGAACAACCAATATAACCGGTCGTATAACCCAAATTACCAGAATCGGAACACGAACAACCGAAATTATGATAATAGTAACCGTAACCCGAATAACCAAAACCAAAACTACAGAAGAGTTAATTATGTGGGGGCGTATGACAATTATAACGGGAGGACATACTACCAAGGACGTCGAAGTTTTGATAGGGACACCGATTGGAACCAGTACAGTAATAACGATAGAAGGGAGACTAGAACTAATAGGGGCAGAAGTCGGAGTCAGGAGGACTACCGCCGGGTTAACTACGAAGAGGATCGTCCATTACGGGTTTCCAGACCAATGGTAAATTTTATAAGGGCCGAAGAGAATGGTCCAAGGAGTGATCAACACCAAGGGGAGAATGATAATGAGTGTTTACAACGGAGCAATAACATCGGAGAATCCAGATCCGGAAGCGAGAACCAAAGAAGGGACGATCCATCTAGGAATGTCCGAATAATTTATAATCAACAGAACCCACCAGAACGCTGGATTCCCCTAAGAGGAGATGGCCACCGACCCAGTACATCCCAGGATGTAAGACAAGAAATAAATGAAGAAGAGGACACGGCCGACAGATGGAATACATGAAGAAACTAAAACCCAAAATTCTAAAGAAACTGTAAGAACAACTTACTCAATAATTATTCAGAAACAGTATGATTTAAAATAAAGAGGATAAATAACCACAAAATTCTAAAAGTATGTAAGGACAACTTACTCATGTTATTTCGAACAATACAATTTAAAATGAAGAAACTAAAAAACCCAAAATTCCAAAGGATGTAAGAACAACTTACTCATAATTATTCAGAAACAGTATGATTTAAAATAAAGAGAATAAATACCCCAAAATTCAAAAAATGAAGTAAGCTCAACTTACAAACAAGTATCTAAGAAACCAATTTATGAATTATATAAGAAAGAGAATTTTGAAGATAAAAAGAACAACCAAAGTCGAAAAATAAGTAAGAACACCTTACTATACAATTTAGAAGAAATTGATTTAAACTGATATGAAAGAAGAAAAATATTTTACACTAATTCAACCTAATAAAAATCATCAAAACCAGAAGACGAAATGAGTTTATCTGATATAATATAATAGCGAGAAATATAATTTTGAATGTAAAAGAAATAATAATGATTGTGCCAGAAGAATATAGCTACATAATGTAATGTATAGTACTGACCAAAATCTCATAACCAGCTGTATTGATCACAAAGGAATATGAGCCAATGAAGACAAGAGAATGAAGAAGCCAAAATGGAACCATCAAAAGGATCACAAGAAAAGAAAAAAAAAAACTAATGGTTAAGAATTATCCGTAAACAAAACCCAATTAATAAATGTCAATAAAATAGCCAAGTATTGGAGAGAAAAAGTGTATAATAGAAGGAAGAATTAATATGAAGAAATAATATGATCTGAGTTAAAGTACAGTGAATAATCCCTAGAATATGATTATTATTTATTATTTTATTGAAGGTCACATGATGACTACCTTACGAGGTTTATTAATGAAGATTGACTGTAGAATATTCCAGCAATCATTTAACTGGGCAGAGATGATGTTCCTCTGATCCCAGAAAGTATGTAACGGACGACGGTAATTGGTTAGCCGATAGAGCACCACCGATTCGATTCCAGTTATAATGTTAGGGAGGTTTAGGAAAATTAAATATTAGAGGGAAAACTCACAAATAAATATAGAGAATTAAATAAAACCAGATCCAAAATGTATAATTAATGAAGAATGTCACAAGAATGATTATAGAAATAAGATTTAAACTTGGGAAATAATTGACTTTAAGAAGGAACGAAGAAATGATAATAAAATAACGAATAATTGGGAAATATAAAAGTACTATAAATAGGAAACCAATTGGCCAGATACAAATTAGAAGTTTATTTCTTGCTAAACTTTGTTTATACCAAAATAAACTTATTTCGAAGGGGGGGGTGTTATGTAACGCAACATAGTTGAGGTTCCCCAACGTTACATAAAAGACTGAATGAAATATGGTCAAAGACCATACCCTGACTTAAGGTTGTTCGATAGTTCATATGTTTGAGAAGGACCTCAAGTAAAAAGGAGGCAATGACTAATATTAAATGTAAAAGAGCCAGACCAATGAATGATTGGATGTAATGAAATGTTTGTTTTGTACTGTGACATGTTAAGGTCTACAGAATATTTATATTGTATGTTGAATGTGTTAAAAATGAAATGATGTTGTTTGATAATAATACTTACTCAATAATTATGTTTATATTTTATATTAGATTTGTTTTTATACAGCACAATATAGTTACCAATGTTAGGCACGGTACTAAGTTGTCAGTATTGTATAAAATTGAAAGATACTGTTATTCTAATTAATGTTTATAAACTGGATCAGGAGTGTGACCAGTGTTTCAAGTCTAACAAGTAGTTCTGACAATTATGTCATAAATTAATAAAGGGTTCCAGAACCAATTGATTAATGTAAAAACAAATAACCACCAGTAAATTAAAATTCATGTAATTAACTATGTAATCAATAATTAATTGTACAGTAGGTCAGGTAAAAAGAAAATTAAGTTAAAAACCAAATAATGTTATAATGGTTGTAAATGAATCTATAGGCCTAAATTCCATATTAGTGAAAGGAAATTAATACCTTTTTAGTAAACCCAGTCCAACGAAACTCTAGTAAAACATTTACTGTTTAATAAGGAAGGTTAGGGGAGAATTTTATGTGATTCAATATTAATCCAAGCATGGAGTATTTTATTGGAAAGGAGTAGTAATATTCTATAATGCCGGCTCAAGGATATATAGAAAACCTGGTTGTTAAGGCAACTGATTTTTAGTAACTTGTTGATTTTGAATAGATGGTACTGATTGTTACAAGCTATTAGGTTGAAATGAACCGATATATTTAAAATATATGAATAAATATAAAGAAAATATATATCCAAATTGAAAAAAAAAACATTTTTGCAAAACAATTATACTGGAATGTTAATGAATCATACAAATTAAATAACCCTATAAATTATCAATGAATACAATAAAAAAGAACTGAAAGCGTCTCACCTCATTCACTAAACAATTCCGCTGAATTTGGTATCAAACCAATTCATGCTATAAATTGAAGACCAATAAAGAGTTGAAGCCTGAATTAACGGAAATATTTGGAAATACAGAAGATTCGATTGACGAAATAACCTTCATTGACAGCGTAAGCTGAGATCCTGATTCCAGTTCGTTGGGACCAAGAATTGTGAAGACGCAAAAGAAGACTCGAAGCACCAGAGTTCCCGTGGGATTATCATCATCCATTCATTGAAGACCAGAGCAGTTTTACTGGGTGAAGACGATATAACCTGCATTTTGATCGTAGTTGACAAACATTCACCGCCTAATGAAGCTTTCGCCGCTTGGGTAAAAAAACAAATTATTTTCATATCATTGTATTTTAAGTAAATAATTTTATTCTTTTTGTAAATTGAACAACCTTAATTATGCGTTTTACCTGGCCTTACTAATGGTTCAAAGAACTACACGAACCCTGGTATAAGAATTATTTGTCATTATTTTCAAAGTATATATGTTTTTCTTTTTAGAATTCGAATAATTAAGAATCGATACATGTTGGGATAGTCGATTGTATTGTCTTATTGTTTGTCTGAGACAACGTAACTGGTTAAATACCAGAGAAAAATAAATAAAGTACATTTGCTGTATGAGGTAACGTTTTAATCATTGCAGAGAAAATACTATATGTAATTGGCGTAATAATTTATTAACAGATTGATACAAACACTCAGAATAACTAACCTATACGCACACTTATTTATAATAACAGCGCTCCAAGTTTGCAGCTGGTGAGACGGGAGATTGCTGAACTAACGGGTTTTGCCATACTAAATTTGAATAAAATTTTTATCGTTGAGGGACTAGGGTTGAGACAAAAACCACTTACATTCAGTAAATACTCCATATATATTGCTCATATTAAATAACCACTGAGAATTAAATTAAGTCTACAGAATACTACCATTATAAATTCAGGAATATAATTCTAAGTTTGTGGACTTAATAATCTGTGTTCTGAGGGTTTCACTGGTCACAACCGCAAGGTATATTAGTTAATAACATATTAATTAAACCAGGTAACAGCATTTTAATTGTTACGAATCGCCACCTACAACGTACTACTTGGCGTTTGTTACACCGGAGTCTCTTATAACTAATTACACTCATAGACAAGATCTCTTTATAATTTGACGTCTCCAGCTGGTATCATACATTATTACATATGTCCTCACATAATTAACAAGCAGTTCGTTACTAAATTGATTACAACAGTGGGGTTTGAATAAGACGGACATTTTCGCTAGCACCGGCACATATTAGTCTCTTTACAAATTGGCACATAACAACGTGGAACTTATTTAAACACGTACTCGACACATTCTATATATTTCATTTTGTTACAAATTGCCGCCTGCAACGTGGGGCTTAAACGAAAACGAGGACGTCCATTTAGTCTCTTTCTTTACAAATTGACGCTCGCAACGTGAGGCATCATCGTCGCATCTTAACAACTAAAAGTCTCTCTTTCTTTACAAATTGGCGCTCAACGAGTGGGCTTTAGTTAAGTAAAAACTCATATTATTTGTTACTTAACTTGAGCAGGCAACCATTAGAGGCACAGGAATGCATACGAGAGCTCTTACGAAAAGAATGGAGAAGGAACAAGAGACAGAAGAAGATAGGAGGGAAGAAGAAATCGAAATAGTTAGGGATACGGAAACGGAAATAGTGGAAGAGGATGCCCAAGGGGACCAACCAGAAAAAGCGGAAGCCAGAAGAGAACCAGATTGGCAAGAAATTATAAGGATGATGATGGAGAAAATTGATATCATTAAGGAAAGCAATAAACAAACAATAGATGAAAATTTTAGAAAACAGGAGGAAAACTCAAAGCAAACTACAGAAAAGATAGAAAATAAAATAGACAGTATCAAAGAAGATAATAGACAAACTAATGAGAGTTTAAGACAAACTAATGAAAAAATAGACAGTATAAACGAAAGGTCAGAAAAGCTGGAAAATAAAATAGACAGTATTAAGGAAAGTACTAGTGAACTTTTGAGACAAACCATAAATGAAAATAATGAACAGTTGAAGGCCGATTTTAGACAAATCAATGAGAAGCTGGAAAATAAAATAGACAGTATTAATGAGAACTCAAGAAAACAAAACGAAATTTTGAGCAAAAATTTAATCAAGCAGATGAATGAAAAGTTTGACAAGAATGACGAGAATTTGAGACAGATTCAAGACGATAACAAAATAATGAACGAAAAACTTGAGGAAAACAATAAACGAATGAAAGCAGATCTTGAGAAAATCAATGAGGATAACCTTATACGAATCGATGAGAGAATTGAACATTCTAACCAGGAAATAAGGGAAAATGTTGAAAAACAGAATGAAGTATTAAGACAAGTTATCAATAAGGAAATTGAGGACGCTAGTGAGGCAATCAGCCAGAAGGTAGTTAAGAACGACAGCGAAAGAAAACAGGAGATCACGGAAACAAATAGAAAACTGAAAGCGACCGATGAAGTTATTACACGAAATAGAGCTGAACTAGAGGTCAAGCTAGGCCATATAGAAGAAGAAAACCGAATTCAAGTGGAATCAATACGAACTGATTGCGGAAACCAGCATCGAAATTTAGATACGATCATGAACGAAGTACAGGAACAAGGACAACGTAACCAGGATAGAATCGAGAACCTACAACGGTCAGTTGACAACCGATCGATCACTGTCCCATATACACAACATATAGACGACCGGGAGACCATCAACTTTAAGACATACAGGAGAAATCCAATGGAATTCTTGGAACGGGTCGGCGAACAAATTATGAGAACCGGTGAAAACAGGTGGCCAATAATTCGTCGTTATTTAGACGATCATTTTAAAGAAACTTATGATAACTGGTGGACAGCCACCAGGCACGAGATACGAAGCTACGAAGAATTTAAAATAGCTTTTAAAGCCAGATACTGGTCAGACGCCACCCAGAACGTAGTGAGGGAGAGCATCAGTTATGGAAGATATGACGCCAGCAGGGGAACAACACTTACCGCCTACTTCCTGGGAAAAGTATGTTTGGCAAGACATCTTGAACCAAAAATCCCAGAGGAAATTCTCGTCACCAGGTTAGCATACCACTATGATAACGGTATATCAATAGCACGATCGGGTGGACAAATAAAAACTATACAGGCCATGTCAACGCTATTGGAAGAGCACGAGCGTGAAGTACATTACCGAAGAAATCGTCAGAGAAACGACCAGTACGGGAACAGGGATTTCCCAGACTATAACAATAGAAACAATAACCATAACAATCATGAGGCGAATAACCGGACGAACTATAATGGCAGGCCTGGTAATAATGGTAATGAGGCGTACCAACGGCAAAATAACAACAACAGCCCAAGGAACAACGGAAACAATTACGGGAATAGACAGAGTATCCCGAACAACCAATATAACCGGTCGTATAACCCAAATTACCAGAATCGGAACACGAACAACCGAAATTATGATAATAGTAACCGTAACCCGAATAACCAAAACCAAAACTACAGAAGAGTTAATTATGTGGGGGCGTACGACAATTATAACGGGAGGACATACTACCAAGGACGTCGAAGTTTTGATAGGGACACCGATTGGAACCAGTACAGTAATAACGATAGAAGGGAGACTAGAACTAATAGGGGCAGAAGTCGGAGTCAGGAGGACTACCGCCGGGTTAACTACGAAGAGGATCGTCCATTACGGGTTTCCAGACCAATGGTAAATTTTATAAGGGCCGAAGAGAATGGTCCAAGGAGTGATCAACACCTAGGGGAGAATGATAATGAGTGTTTACAACGGAGCAATAACATCGGAGAATCCAGATCCGGAAGCGAGAACCAAAGAAGGGACGATCCATCTAGGAATGTCCGAATAATTTATAATCAACAGAACCCACCAGAACGCTGGATTCCCCTAAGAGGAGATGGCCACCGACCCAGTACATCCCAGGATGTAAGACAAGAAATAAATGAAGAAGAGGACACGGCCGACAGATGGAATACATGAAGAAACTAAAACCCAAAATTCTAAAGAAACTGTAAGAACAACTTACTCAATAATTATTCAGAAACAGTATGATTTAAAATAAAGAGGATAAATAACCACAAAATTCTAAAAGTATGTAAGGACAACTTACTCATGTTATTTCGAACAATACAATTTAAAATGAAGAAACTAAAAAACCCAAAATTCCAAAGGATGTAAGAACAACTTACTCATAATTATTCAGAAACAGTATGATTTAAAATAAAGAGAATAAATACCCCAAAATTCAAAAAATGAAGTAAGCTCAACTTACAAACAAGTATCTAAGAAAACAATTTATGAATTATATAAGAAAGAGAATTTTGAAGATAAAAAGAACAACCAAAGTCGAAAAATAAGTAAGAACACCTTACTATACAATTTAGAAGAAAATGATTTAAACTGATATGAAAGAAGAAAAATATTTTACACTAATTCAACCTAATAAAAATCATCAAAACCAGAAGACGAAATGAGTTTATCTGATATAATATAATAGCGAGAAATATAATTTTGAATGTAAAAGAAATAATAATGATTGTGCCAGAAGAATATAGCTACATAACGTAATGTATAGTACTGACCAAAATCTCATAACCAGCTGTATTGATCACAAAGGAATATGAGCCAATGAAGACAAGAGAATGAAGAAGCCAAAATGGAACCATCAAAAGGATCACAAGAAAAGAAAAAAAAAAACTAATGGTTAACAAAACCCAATTAATAAATGTCAATAAAATAGCCAAGTATTGGAGAGAAAAAGTGTATAATAGAAGGAAGAATTAATATGAAGAAATAATATGATCTGAGTTAAAGTACAGTGAATAATCCCTAGAATATGATCATTATTTATTATTTTATTGAAGGTCACATGATGACTACCTTACGAGGTTTATTAATGAAGATTGACTGTAGAATATTCCAGCAATCATTTAACTGGGCAGAGATGATGTTCCTCTGATCCCAGAAAGTATGTAACGGACGACGGTAATTGGTTAGCCGATAGAGCACCACCGATTCGATTCCAGTTATAATGTTAGGGAGGTTTAGGAAAATTAAATATTAGAGGGAAAACTCACAAATAAATATAGAGAATTAAATAAAACCAGATCCAAAATGTATAATTAATGAAGAATGTCACAAGAATGATTATAGAAATAAGATTTAAACTTGGGAAATAATTGACTTTAAGAAGGAACGAAGAAATGATAATAAAATAACGAATAATTGGGAAATATAAAAGTACTATAAATAGGAAACCAATTGGCCAGATACAAATTAGAAGTTTATTTCTTGCTAAACTTTGTTTATACCAAAATAAACTTATTTCGAAGGGGGGGTGTTATGTAACGCAACATAGTTGAGGTTCCCCAACGTTACATAAAAGACTGAATGAAATATGGTCAAAGACCATACCCTGACTTAAGGTTGTTCGATAGTTCATATGTTTGAGAAGGACCTCAAGTAAAAAGGAGGCAATGACTAATATTAAATGTAAAAGAGCCAGACCAATGAATGATTGGATGTAATGAAATGTTTGTTTTGTACTGTGACATGTTAAGGTCTACAGAATATTTATATTGTATGTTGAATGTGTTAAAAATGAAATGATGTTGTTTGATAATAATACTTACTCAATAATTATGTTTATATTTTATATTAGATTTGTTTTTATACAGCACAATATAGTTACCAATGTTAGGCACGGTACTAAGTTGTCAGTATTGTATAAAATTGAAAGATACTGTTATTCTAATTAATGTTTATAAACTGGATCAGGAGTGTGACCAGTGTTTCAAGTCTAACAAGTAGTTCTGACAATTATGTCATAAATTAATAAAGGGTTCCAGAACCAATTGATTAATGTAAAAACAAATAACCACCAGTAAATTAAAATTCATGTAATTAACTATGTAATCAATAATTAATTGTACAGTAGGTCAGGTAAAAAGAAAATTAAGTTAAAAACCAAATAATGTTATAATGGTTGTAAATGAATCTATAGGCCTAAATTCCATATTAGTGAAAGGAAATTAATACCTTTTTAGTAAACCCAGTCCAACGAAACTCTAGTAAAACATTTACTGTTTAATAAGGAAGGTTAGGGGAGAATTTTATGTGATTCAATATTAATCCAAGCATGGAGTATTTTATTGGAAAGGAGTAGTAATATTCTATAATGCCGGCTCAAGGATATATAGAAAACCTGGTTGTTAAGGCAACTGATTTTTAGTAACTTGTTGACTTTGAATAGATGGTACTGATTGTTACAAGCTATTAGGTTGAAATGAACCGATATATTTAAAATATATGAATAAATATAAAGAAAATATATATCCAAATTGAAAAAAAAAACATTTTTGCAAAACAATTATACTGGAATGTTAATGAATCATACAAATTAAATAACCCTATAAATTATCAATGAATACAATAAAAAAGAACTGAAAGCGTCTCACCTCATTCACTAAACAATTCCGCTGAATTTGGTATCAAACCAATTCATGCTATAAATTGAAGACCAATAAAGAGTTGAAGCCTGAATTAACGGAAATATTTGGAAATACAGAAGATTCGATTGACGAAATAACCTTCATTGACAGCGTAAGCTGAGATCCTGATTCCAGTTCGTTGGGACCAAGAATTGTGAAGACGCAAAAGAAGACTCGAAGCACCAGAGTTCCCGTGGGATTATCATCATCCATTCATTGAAGACCAGAGCAGTTTTACTGGGTGAAGACGATATAACCTGCATTTTGATCGTAGTTGACAAACATTCACCGCCTAATGAAGCTTTCGCCGCTTGGGTAAAAAAACAAATTATTTTCATATCATTGTATTTTAAGTAAATAATTTTATTCTTTTTGTAAATTGAACAACCTTAATTATGCGTTTTACCTGGCCTTACTAATGGTTCAAAGAACTACACGAACCCTGGTATAAGAATTATTTGTCATTATTTTCAAAGTATATATGTTTTTCTTTTTAGAATTCGAATAATTAAGAATCGATACATGTTGGGATAGTCGATTGTATTGTCTTATTGTTTGTCTGAGACAACGTAACTGGTTAAATACCAGAGAAAAATAAATAAAGTACATTTGTTGTATGAGATAACGTTTTAATCATTGCAGAGAAAATACTATATGTAATTGGCGTAATAATTTATTAACAGATTGATACAAACACTCAGAATAACTAACCTATACGCACACTTATTTATAATAACAGCGCTCCAAGTTTGCAGCTGGTGAGACGGGAGATTGCTGAACTAACGGGTTTTGCCATACTAAATTTGAATAAAATTTTTATTGTTGAGGGACTAGGGTTGAGACAAAAACCACTTACATTCAGTAAATACTCCATATATATTGCTCATATTAAATAACCACTGAGAATTAAATTAAGTCTACAGAATACTACCATTATAAATTCAGGAATATAATTCTAAGTTTGTGGACTTAATAATCTGTGTTCTGAGGGTTTCACTGGTCACAACCGCAAGGTATATTAGTTAATAACATATTAATTAAACCAGGTAACAGCATTTTAATTGTTACGAATCGCCACCTACAACGTACTACTTGGCGTTTGTTACACCGGAGTCTCTTATAACTAATTACACTCATAGACAAGATCTCTTTATAATTTGACGTCTCCAGCTGGTATCATACATTATTACATATGTCCTCACATAATTAACAAGCAGTTCGTTACTAAATTGATTACAACAGTGGGGTTTGAATAAGACGGACATTTTCGCTAGCACCAGCACATATTAGTCTCTTTACAAATTGGCACATAACAACGTGGAACTTATTTAAACACGTACTCGACATTTCCTATATATTTGTCTCTTTCTTTACAATATATATACTACACAAAGCTACACCATAAAATACATGAAACATGTTTGTAAATTTTACCTTCAAACATAATACAACATAATAAACATAGAATACTCAACAATAACATTGTTATCATTACCTTGTAATAAACAATAAAATTCACAATTAAATTGACCAAAATTTACACATTTTGCAACTTCAATTTGTTTTCAAATTCTACTCAATCTTTTATTGGTTTCATTTATTATTACATTTGAACTCTGTCTCTCTAACATTTTCATTCTCAATTAGTTTGGGTGACTCTTAGTTATTTATAATACTTCGACTTACAAATGGGTGTTTAAATATAACCTCACCCCCCTTCTGACTCTAACACTCACTAACAGATTTAATCTAGTATGACACCCATCTCTCAAAACACTTATCTCCACTAACTTACTACTCTAACTCCCATCTACTCATTCTACCCTTATAACAAAATACCCTCTACCCTCTTTGTACTTAGGATGTGTGTTCCCTCCCTATGCTCATTCCCTCATTTGGTTCCTGGTCTCCCCCATGTAACCCCTCCGGCGCACATACGGTTCACCTCCTGCCACAACGCTTTTCGTTGAGGACTCCTTATCACACCACCCCCTTTACAAAATTCCCCCATCATCTAATTACTCTCCCTTTACCTCACTTTCATATTCTACATATACCCACTATCCCTACTGTGTCACTATCAATACTCAATTTCTATCTTACTTCTCCTCCCACAATCCTATTCTCTCTAATGCCCCTTCAAAATTGACCTTTATCGGCTTAAATGCCTTACTCAAACAATTATTATCACCCAAATTCTATCTTTTACATTTTACATTACATTAATCATTGAAAATTCAAAACTATCTCAATTAAATTTCATCATTTGATTTAAAATCTCTTAAACACATTGAAAACTGATTACTCAAACCTTTAATTATATTCAAACATTTAATTACCATGATAAAATTCTGCAAATTGCTTATAAGTAACATAATACATATATAACCCCAGCAGTCAGCTGATGTCCCACTAACATGTTAGTGACTTTTCTCTACATACATTTCAAAATTATACAAAATACACATGTTCATAATCCTTACCCCTAACACACTGTATACAATTAACACAAATATACAAAATTACATAGTTATCATTCTAAAATATTATCTGAAATCATTACAATTGAATCTAGTACTTAAAATCGTTTTGCTCTCATGCGTGAAATACATCACTAATCATTGAGTCATAGTTATAGCAACAGATACTGAACAGCCCTCTGGGTTGTCAACCCCCAACTCTCTCTATAGAGCCGTATAAATTGACCGCCCGCTGTTTACAGAGGTCGTCACCCTCTCACTGAATTTTCAGCTACCCTCCTACTTCATCATTTTCTTAAAGTCCCCCCTTTATACCCAGTTACAATTAGGTAACCACCCGCCGGGTAAACTGGATCGAGCGTTTGCCTGGTTGCATAAACACTTTATTGTTTATGCCCCTGGCTTGTAACGGCCAGCTCCTTTTCCACACACACTATTGTTTCCTGGTGTTGGACTGTGGCATCCATTTGCATCCCCAAGAACTGAAGTTTACATTTATATGGTATAGACGCTGCCTATACCGTTCTTGGTTCAGCGTTACATTAAAATTCGGCATTACTGATGTCCGAGGACACCAGTAATCCTACAAAAATGATTCACACACCCTTAAAACAGCACTATCACCCCCTTCGATGATAGCCGCTGTTCCATAGTTATGTAGTTTCCCCTGTGTTACCCCCCAAACAATTTCTATGTTCACCAATTTAGAATCTACTTACATAATTCCACGGTCAGGGTTCAGTGAAGCCATGACCGCCCGAAAAGTGGGGAAACTACCAAAAGACATATAAGGCTCACACTGACACCATTACTACAATTCACGGATGGTCAACTCTTATAGGTTTGGTTATTTTATTAATCAATTATCATATTTATTCAACATCTCTAAGATTCATATATACTTTACATTTAAACATCAAACATTTTGCTTTATATAAATTGCATTATTAAAATTCATACTTACATTACATCACTCATACACTGTCATAGACACAAAAATACAAACACCAAATAATGTACACTAGTGGTCGCCCAGTGGTCGAAATTCGACCGAATTCATTAAATTTTTAAGTTTGAACGTTATTGAGGTTCTTTTGTCAAAGAGTATACCTCTATAATCATTACATATGATTTTCTTGAATTTTGTTCTATTACGTCAGCTGCGAGCGTGTACAAATACGTCATTAGCGTGTGTTGTTTGCCTTAATTCCCTGCAATACCTATGAAATTTAAAATTTAATGTTAGTAACAGTTGAAAAAAAACACAATTACAGCTTGTATTCGTATTTATTTTTTGATATAATTCATTGTCAGTTTTAATTTTTTCATGTTATTATTGAATCAAATAAACCCTAATAAAAATGAGACTTGACATTCATAGAAGTATAAGATACATTGTTTTCAATTCCAGTGGATTACATTTCATTTTTGGTAAGGTACAAAATTCGAAAACAGTTTGAAGATTATCTGCTACAAAGCTTATATAATTTTTTAATTTTTTTTTATGCATTAATTTTTGAGTTATTTGAAAAATATGAAAGATAGGAAAAATGAGGTTTAGCTTGGCTAAGCCATATTTAAAAAGCAATAACACGTTTTTTTGACATTTCCTTGGTTTTTTTTTATTGCCATACTGACCAGGTTTCGCCAAGGCTACACAGTTATTTTGCCTATCTTTTTCGAATTATATAAAATTTAAATAAAAAATTAATACAAAATAAAAAATGAAATAAAAAATACGTACCTCGTATTTTTTCATATATTTTTCATTAAATCAAAAAAACCGGGCAGTTAAAAAAATAAATGTTGTCCATTGAACTTAAAATAGTTTGAAAGTGAATTTAATGATTCAGAACTTCTATGTAAACGATGTTTTTTGTAAAAACTCTTTCATCATTTGCTAAATGCCTTTGGCCATTATATTCGGAAATATAAAATCTCAAACCATCGAATGATCGAACTCTACTTGCTGCGACGTACCATTGACCATGTGTAAAAACTGGCTGCCTCAATAAAATTCCAATTTTTTCGAATGTTTGTCCTTGAGACTTATTTATTGTCATCGCAAATGCAGGTATAATTGGAAATTGAGTTCTTTGAAAGTTATATGGTAAAACAGTACCGGAATATGTTAAATTTATACGTGGAATCAAAATTCTCTTATTTCATGCGGTTCCAGTTAAAACTTCGCAATCAATAGCATTATGATGCATACACTTGATGCGTATTCTTGTTCCATTGACTAATGCTTCCTTTGTATTTAAGTTTCTGATCAGTAAAACGATGCAATTAACTTTCAATACTAACTTATGTGGTGGCAAACCACTAATAGTCAAAGAATTCAAAAACTCTACTGGATAGTTATTGATTTCATTGTCATCATCACAAAATATTTTATCGTAGCTATGATATGTTTTCTGTTCACCTGGTATTCGATTAAGTATATCAGTATTAATAAAAGTACAATCATCATTTTTAGGTGCTAAAATAACTGACTTCAATATGTTATCTGAGAGTATGTTTTCGGAAATATTTCCATACACCTCATTAATAATATTATTTTCATCTCCTATTAATTGCTGAGGTATTTCAATAATATTTTCACCAAACTGTGGGACTTGTGGGGCTTCATCATTACCAATTTTTTTCAAGAATTCGACAAATTCTATTTCACTTGGTAAGGCTCTCATATTTTGAGTAAACGTTACTTTATGAAAATAAACAAATTTATGCCAACTCGTGACACAATTTTCAATTAAAGTTGCACGTGATCCATGTGGGACAACTGGTATGATTTGCCGAAAATCGCTGCACAGAAGTATCGTTTTCCCTCCAAATGGTTTATGTTTATCATTTTCATCGCATAGATCCTGCAATAATCTATCTATGATTTTCAACACTTGCAGTGCGCACATAGAAATTTCATCAATAATTATCAATGATGATGAATTTATGTAACGTCCATATCTACTATTTGCGGTAATATTCGCTACAGAATTTTCCAAAATGGGTATAGGCAATTTAAACATATTGTGTAAAGTTCTACCTCCAAGTAATAGAGCTGAAGCTATGCCACTGAACGCTGTTGCAATGCAACTAAGATTAAGCGAATTTAATTTGTGAATGATTGCTGTTTGTGTGAATGTTTTTCCACAACCTGCATGAGCGGTTAAACAAAAAACATTAGATCCAGTATCATGATGCAAAACTTCACGAATCACACGATCAATTAGATTATGCTGTTCAATATTTGCAGTTTCATAATGCTCAGAAAACAGAAACTCTTGTTCTATTGGATCAATAGCATTTGCTTCGTCTGTTCTCTGCGAATACGTGGGAACTGGTAAACCAAGTTCTTGACATGACAAATTATGAACATTCAAAATATCTTCAATTTCTAATAGAGCTGTATTAAAGGATACTTCTTTGTTGTAATCTCTCAAAAAATCTTCACTAAGATATACTTTAAATTCATTCCATAACGTCAATGCATTGGCTGGCACATTTAACGCACAAATGTAACCAAATAAATTTCGCATTTGTTTTGGTGAATGTAATTCTTTTGCTTCATTTAAACATTCGCGCCATTCATTATCATTTGAAGCAATTCCGCGAGCATGGCACGCTTCAACAAAAGAAGTGTGTATAATTCCATTTATGTTCTAACATCCTCAAATGATTTTGGACCACAGACATGTAATAAAAGCAATCGTAAATGGAAAAGTTCGATGTCTTTTGGTGATACTACATATATGCATGTAATGATTTTATCACCTCCACGCCTTCTCTTCTTCCATTTTTTTCGGGAATCTTCCCACAGATAATGCAAAGGAATTTCAATTTACTTATATTCATGCGCTGATGGATCTGATCGATTCAATTCAAAAAATGCTAATAATTTTGTTTGTCTTGCATTTTCCATTGCTTGACGTTCTTGCCCTTCTCGAAACTAAACATTCTGTCTACGCGGTAAATGAATGTCAAGTCTAACGATGACATGTGATTGAAAATGCATTGGTAATTCATAGATGCGCCATACAGCTTCAGTTGATCCGACATAACGGCCATTTAAAAAATTTTTAACTTCATCAATTTGTATTTCTTGACCTGGTTCATTTCTCTCTGAACCTAATTCAACAGATGCACTGTCATAGCCTTTATACACGTATTTATAAATGTATTTAACACTTTTAACTGTAGTGCATACTTCAACATTTATATGGCAATTAAATTTGGCAAGTAAATACGGATTGTATGGTACAACATAACGATTGTCGAGGCAACTACCGCGAACTTCAGCATTAATACCATTCTGCCTTCTGTATAATGGATATCCATTTAATGATTCACATGTAAATTCATTAAATCGTTTTGGATAATCTTTTGTGCATTTTCCATCTCTCATACATACAGAATTTGGATTAAGTACACCGCATGGACCATGCATCATGTGTTTTACAACATATTCATGTAATATAGGATGTGTTTGAATGTTAGGAATCTCCGCAGATACAACTTTATCAATATCGGTAGCGTTAGCAATTTTATCTTGCTCATTTAAAGAGAGTAAAATGTGAGCATGAGGCAATCCTCTCTTTTGAAACTCAATTGTATAAATGAGTGCTTCAACTTTACTGAAGATTTTTTTTAGTGTAAGGCCCTCAATTAATGCTTTCAGTTTGGACTTGAATACACGCACAATATCAGGTCGAAAATTAGCTGACTCACCTACACCAATATTGCTAACTATTTCAGGCCAACTTGGATTGCAAGTCATTGTAATAAACAAAGAAGGCTTTCCGAAATGTTGTACAATTGACACTGCATCTAAATAATTCTGATACATATTTCTTGGAGATCCATTGAATGAAGATGGTAAAATTACTCTACGGCCAATATTATTGGCATTGGGGTTCAATTCTAAATAATCTGTTAAACTGTTGTAAATTTCAGACCTAAGACTTGTTTGATTTTGTCGAATGAAATGTAACCTTGTGCCCTCTATTCTCACATACATACCAACTATCCACTGCAGAAATAATTTTTGTGAATGGTGCAACATGCTAAAATCTTCTCTAATTGCAAGTCGATAGGCTGCATACTGAAGCATGGTTAATTTATTTCTGGGCGCTCTTGAATTAGATGTAGTTGGTACATTATGAGAAATATTGATATGCCACCCAGTATCACCATTTGGAAAAAGTAATGGATACGCTAAAGGGTCCAATGATGAATCCAAAACAGAGATATTTTTAATGGTACCATTAACTTTTGAAAACGAAACCATATTTCGTTCAAAGGGTGGCTCACCATCAACTGTACTAAATATTACTGCTACATCAGTTTGAACTGCAACATTATAACGGCGTAGATCTAAATCACGATTTACTTTAATGAGCATACAAATTTCTTTATTTTGATTTTCAACTCTCTGACAATGATCTTTCATTGCAATGAATGACCGAACGAAAGGATTAATCCGTTCCAATTAAAGAGAGATTTCGCGCATTATAACCTATTGTTATTGCATGTTTGATTATAGTGTTCACGTAATCTATAATTGACAGCAGTGTCAACATCATAAAAATATAATTGCGCATAACATGGTGAGCGACCATATCCAGCAGTCACTGGACCTGATCTGTGATAAAAAACATCATGTATTTTAAATGATACACTCCACGCGTAACTGTATCCGAAATTTTAGCTTCTGAGCTAACCATAGCAAATGATGAATTGTATTTACGAATGTTTTCAAAATAATGTTTTGACTTTCTTTTTATTGAAGGTTCATTTGAAGTAAGTCCATCATACAATGATTTAAAGTATTCATTTTTACTTAAGGCCGGTAATATTGCTTTACCCTTATGACAACATGAAGTGAATGCAGTCCTTTCACCTAAAGTGACCTCAGATTCGAAATGTTTTGCATTGCAAAACCTGCATTGTAAATGCATTAATCCACAATCAAAAGTATTAAAATTTCTTGGAATGACATTCAGTGCGCATTTAAATGTATCCCTCAAAATAATTTCATCATTTTGTATACTATTTACACTATTTAAATTTGCATTTGGTCTATTATCATTTTGACTTTCACGCGAATATATATTCCTTCTTCTTTGTCTCTCACTCTGACCCGTCAATGTTCTATGTCGAGGCATAATGGAAGTAGGTGCGAATATCTGAATGTAAAAAAAAAAACATGTAATGAAATTACTGAAACTAAGATTAGACAGGGTTTAATTTAAAAATAATAAAATGTACTCACTTTTTTGAAACCACCAACAATAATTAGGCGAGAGTAAGTCAATTCAAATTGCTGCTACAAAATTTTCCTTTTGCAACAGGTGTATATTAAGCAAGCTGTATTTCACTTTCAACTGCACATTAATATATAAAACACAGATATCTAATATACAAAATATAAAATAAACGCTTTTTTGCCTTGACATACATTCCACAGACTATTGTTGCCTGGCAACAAAATTATTTTATTTTTAACAATTACCATTGTTTGAAAAAGTTTAAATGAATTTTCAAGTGCAAATGAATGTTTTATTTTATTTTATTTAATGTATTTGTAACACATATTATATATAAATTTTAGCTTTCTGCACTCCTTCTCCATATAAACTTTAACTATGCCAAATCTCACACTCCTCCGTGCGCGCAATATGCTTAAAAGGGGTACAAAGTTTTCTCTTCACGTATTAATATATAGATAACTCCATGTATCTTCTGAAACATTTTAACAACGATATTACTCCACAAACTAAACACATTTTACATTTATTTATTTATTACTTATTATCAAGTACCAATCTCCTAAAATCATTTAAATTCATTAGAAAAATCTCTTTATACAACATTTTACATTAATCAGTTACTTCATCTCAAATTACTTTAATTCCATCAATTATTAAAATATCGGTATGGAGAACCATACATGACTTCCATATTCTAAGATTTATATTTAAAATCATTTTCAGCCAAACAGCCAGGGAAGGAATTTTAACAAAAAAATACTTGTTTGTTGCCAATAACGTAGTACACATATAAAAAAAAATTATCCCCTCCCCCTTCAACTATAATTTTGATTTATAGAAAATTACCCCCAGCCCGTTCAACTAGCCTCTTCATTTATAGATATTTCATCTACGTTTCTACAGTGGATTATTAAGATCTTATCAGGATACTTTATCAAAATTAAGTACTTTACTCATGTTACAACAAAAAATGTTTCAGGTAAACTACCCTTTCCCCGTAACCGATCTTCACCAAAATCAACAGACATTGAGTTCTCTATAGCTCAGGCACATATGTAAAAAATTACTTGATTCTGTTTGAATTTACGGCAGTTATGGTTCGTCATATAAAAAATTACCCATGTTAAAACATAAAACATGAGATTTATAAAACATATCTAAGATTTATATTTAAAAGCATTTTGAAATAAAATATTTTCATAGAACCTACTAACGCTGGGGAAATCTGAGGAGCCAATCAGAGTTGGGCCTACCTGTCACTCTGCTGAATTTGGTGGAAAGCCCTGTCACTGTCGTCAAAGTATCAGCCTTGACAGGGTCCTCTTTTTCTGCAAAATGGGAGAGGCTTGAGATGGAGTGAGTGACATGGTCCCCACCTCAATGAAGAACCCATTGTTTTATAAAAATATATTTAAATTTTGAAAACTGAAAATTCTTTTCTTGTTGTAAATATTTATATTTTATAATCAAAATGACTTTATTTTTGTTACCTGGCAACAAAATTATTTTATTTTCAACAATTACCATTGTTTCAAAAAGTTTAAATAATTTTTCAAGTACTTTACTCTTGTTAAAACGTAAAAGGTTGCAGGTAAACTACCCCTTCCCCTTAACCGATCTTCACCAAAATCTAAAGGCCTTGAGTCCTCTAGAATTCACTGACGTATGCAAAAAATTATTTGATTCTGTTTGAATTTGCGGCTGTTATCGTTTGCCATAGAAAATACGCTTGACAAAAAACGTTGCAGGTAAACTACCCCTTCCCCTCAACCGATCTTCACCAAAAACAATAGGTCTTGAGTACTCTACAAATCAGGTCTGTATGCAGAAAATTATTTGGTTCTGTTTGAATTTGCGGCTGTTATCGTTTGCCATAGAAAAAACCCCTGTTAAAAAAACGTTGTAGGTAAACTACCCCTTTCCCTTAACCGATCTTCACCAAAAACAATAGGTCTTGAGAACTCTACAATTTAGGGCTGTATGCAAATAATCTTTTGATTCTGTTTGAATTTGCGGCTGTTATCGTTTGCCATAGGAAATACCCTTGTTAAAACATAAAACGTTACAGGTAAACTACCCCTTTCCCTTAACCGATCTTCACCAAAAACAATAGGTCTTGAGAACTCTACAATTCAGGGCTGTATGCGAAACATTATTTGATTCTGTTTGAATTTTCGGCTGTTATCGTTTGCCAAAAAAAAAAATTTCCCTTGATAAAAAAAACCGTTGCAGGTAAACTACCCCTTTCCCTCAACCGATCTTCACCAAAAACAATAGGTCGTGAGTACTCTACAAATCAGGGCTGTATGCAAAAAATTATTTGATTCTGTTTGAATTTGCGGCAGTTATCGTTTGCCATAGAAAAAAAATCTACAGACAGACACACAGACAGACAGACACACAGACACTTTTCGGAAAACGACTTTTTTTCATGTTTTGAGTGTAGTAGAATCAGAATCTGCAATAATCTCGAACACGATTTTTTTTGCCATCACCATACTTCCATTCCTTAAGGAATATGGAAGTAAAACACAACATATTTTAATTACCTTCTTCCAAACAATTACAATTCCTTTATTACCTTCATAATTATTCTCGTTATTTATTTAGTCTGTCAAAATATTATTATTTTTATTAAATTGATTTCTACTACATACACATTGTTTACATTAAATACATTTTACAATACAAACACAATTAATTTCACTAAAATTTATTTACGATTTTGTCATTACTTTTCTGTTTACCATACCTCATTTCCTAATTTAGCCATGTCATTACCACAAACTAAAATATTTAAAATGTCCATTCACTTATTTTTTATTTTAACCACCGTCATCATATATTAGTCTTACATATTTGTAACACAAATCATTTTTATCGACACACATCACATTCTTATTATTACTGTAATAACCCATTAAATCTATGTCATTCATTATACCATTATAATTTATAGGATTATTCCCTTTTATTATTCCATAAACCTTGTCTGCATTAGTTATTTTTGTCCAGTCTCCATCAGTACTTTTAGCTAACATAAGGTAAGTTCTTTTATCATTATACTCCTCCACTATATAAATTACATCATCAGGTAACCGTATATCATCTACAACAGTATCATCAACATAATCATCAATCTTCATTTCACCAGGCAAGCATTTCATGTCGTCTATCTCCTTCAACTCTAACCTCTCTTTCAACCCATCATAACTACTTTTCAACGTAAATAACTCTATTATTCTCTCTCTCTCCAAATACTTCTCACAACCCCCCTTAACTATCTCATTCCATGCAAAGGGCAACATAAAACCACTAAAATACTTTCTGGCTTTACCAGATACAAAATACATCACTACAACAACTTAAGGGACCCTTTGAAGACACCATGTCTCCTACATAACCTTTGGAGGAACCTTTGTCCTCATAAAACACATGTGGAGTCTTTTATTAAAGTCAGATAAATTTATTTGTAGCAGTTTGACCAGCCCCATGTAAAAAGAGTTTACGCAAACAATGAACAGTGACATAGCTTTGCAAGCGAGGTGTTGTAATGGAACGCAGTACAATTCCGAGAATTCAGAGTTGTGTTACACCCAGAGTACGCGCAACACCATCAATGCGCGCAGATGACGCTACGCAGCCTGAAATGAAGCCAACAAAAATGGCTAAATTATAAAATTTGGTTCGCCACGTGGTCTGAATGATGACGGAAGTCCGTGATGACTCCACCCACCTTAGTCTCGTGACTCGTGGCAGTGAAATATCGTCAACACCTGGGGAACATTAACAACCCATGTTCCCGGTGCCACTACTAACAATTTGTCACAAGCAGGCTGTGCATTTTCGGGTTTGGGTAGCAGTGGAGTGGGGCACTTGGTTAACGCTCTGGGCAGTCACCTAACAACTTTACGCCTGGCCAGGCAAACCAACGACTCGTGGACCACAAGTAAAAACTTTTAACTATTAATAGAAAACGATAAAAAATCAATCAAATGGTATACCAAAACGAAGTGAGTGTAGTGCACCAGTAGAAAATCAACAATGTGGTAAATAACAAAACTTTCGGACATACAACATAGTGCAACACGTGGCGATGAGAGGAATGCCGATGTTAAGTAAACAACAACCAATTTAACTATATCAATGATTGCATTTTAAAAAGGCCTAAATTAAGTAAATAGGGGGGTTTTGTATGAATGAATGTCGTGTGTGAGCAAACTGGGTCGCCTTATGTAGTTTTAGAAGGTTAGAATAGCTATTAGAATAAAAATTCAGAATGGGGTAAAGCTCGGGCAATAAATATTTTGATGAGTTAACATTTTATAAAAAATGTTTTGTTAATAATTGAAAAAGGATATAGCAAAGAAATATGAAGGAATAAATGTGAGTTCTATTATATACAAGAGAGTAGTGTATGTTATTAATATAACCTTGAAATCACGTTGATATTCACCGTTCGTGCGAAGAATCCTGGGCTAAGATCTCCCTTTTGCCCCATTACAAAGACTAAATTTTATGTCACTGCTGGCTGACTGAATCAGCTGTGGTACATTTAACACAGACTGTATGACTAATGCAAATGTAAATGAGTAAGAGAGATGACATTTCTAGTAAATATTTTAGAGTATTCTACATACGTTTGTAGTAAAAACTAAAAATCATGTACTGTACCAAGAGGAAAATTCGGATCAGAAAAAACCCTCTTCTTGTCGCCAACATCTATTGTTCCCAATCTTCCAGATATATCACCAACATAACATCTTAAGGGATGGTCTGGGCCACACTCTTGTCTGTACAATTCTTCCTGAAAAACATTGCATTTTTTTCTTATATTACATTTGCTTTATACAGTTTTTATTACAAACAACAATAGTTTTTATAAAGCCTTAAATTCAAATATTGTTGTGACAGTCTCACAGATCATCATATTGTACAGCTGAAACAAAATAAAAAACCGATGAAGTCACTAATTACCAGCTTTAATTAGTCACAATTAACAATTTGAAATCAACAAAGTACTCTCAAACAATAATTCAAATTAAATTTGCCCACGTGCAATAATAATGTCAACTGTTACGAGTTTCACACTAATTATAACACAATAATCACTTCCCACTAATCCATAAGAATAACTTGATCAGCACTCTACGATATCGCCAGGTGTAACTAACTTCTAAGCCGGCTTTACACCCTTATATATACCCCACAGAAGTTCCAAAACAATTTTCCATTCTTTTGGCAGTGTGCCGGCAAACTTGTGTAGTTACATTTGCTCGAACAGACTAGAAGCTACTTGAGTGCGGCATTGACCAAGATGCTGCACCTGCTAGCTACCCGAGAAACGTGTAGAAATAACGCTCTCGAAAAGTCGAGAGCGTTATGTAATTGTCATAGCAATATATCTATCTTATTTGAATTATGGTTTGTGCTTATTTGTTTTCTGCCTAAATAATGATGCAGAAATACGTATTTACTATGCTCAATCAAATAAAGAAGTAAAAACAGTGAACAGCATATTTTACAGACAGTATTGTGTTATATTGTAGAAAGGAGTGCACAGATTACTATACTTTATTCAAATTAAATTAGAGAATCTAAAATAAAATCTATTGTGTCAACCGAATGAACAGTACACAAATGAAATTGCGAAGCATAACCTTACATTGAGTGGATCTGCAAGCTGGGTGTAATATGGATTCCACACATATCCTCCAGCAGTGCACCTAGTGTCCAATACCTTTACAGAAGCATCGAAACCAACCGGGTTCACATAGATAGCCCAGTTGTGATTTCTTGTCTGAAACATAACAATTTACAGTTGTTCAATAGTCATTTAGTTGTCAACTTGCATTTGATTACTCACTGGTCATATCTGAAATACTTCACATTATATCAAAAGCAAATCATTACACATAATACATTAAGCTTGTGTTAACCTGATGCTTATCCGTCTAACACCCATTTGTAATCTGACAAGGATTAAAGAAATATTTCTATAATTTTTAAAGGTTATGTTGACAGACTTCTGCCCTTATATATTATTATAATGATAAATTATTAATTATAATGAGTAAATAGTTTACAGTGAATAGTTAGTAAGTACATTTTAAAGTTACGATGACGGCCAGCAAACTTACCAACTTATTGTGATTCTCTTTCTTTGTGTTGTGTGTTTCTCAATCAATAACTGGTGAAGATCTTTGTGTCAGCGGAATATGTCAACTAATGAGTTTTTTCTAATCTGTGTACGTATTTTGAAATAAGTGAATCTGACAAGTTTTCTGTCCTCCTCTACATTAATTTTTAAATACAGTAATCCCTCGTTATCTGGCGATTTGCATCTCTACAGTTACCAATTCTTAAAATTTTATATTTTTTATATTTATTTCTTAATAATAGAAACCGTAATGTTAATACGGAACCGTAATTGTAATAATATATGGTTGTAATAACATACTCAGTATTTAGATCAGTTTGCTGGACGCTATAATACTGAGCATACTTAAAGTTCAAGTGAAAGTTAGAGGAATTGCTAGTATCATACAGGGATGTACAAAGAACGTTACGAGATAATATGAAACAACATGCAAATATGAAACAACTTGTCTCTTAAAAAAAACACAAAGTTAATTTTTAAAAATTAATCAAAAAGTTAAGCAAATCTAAACACTAAAACATTATTTATCACCGTATTTATTGCACTGTATTTAGAACTTTGTTTTAATAGTGCCTAATGGATTATTGTACTTGTGCAAAAGAACTGTTGAATTAACTGCAATTTAGGTAAAAGTCTCCAATGAAACAAAAGTTTTTTTTTTATGTTTGCAAAGATCGCTTTTTACATAATAACATTACTTAATATACCAAGTCTCCAAAAAAATGCAATTTAAAAAAAAAACAAGAAAAAGAAAATAATTAATAATCATTTATTAAAAATTGAAAAACTGATGGTTGTTGAGAAGATGAATAATAAGAAAATTCGCAATGATCTTACCAAAATAAGATATAAACTACTGTATACAGTACGGTATTAGAAGTACAAGAATGGCAAGCGCCTACAAATAAAAAAAATACAAATCTGAATTCTATAATTTGCAAAAATGTGATTTCCACCTTTGTTAAAAATAACGATAATATTATACCAAACTTACTATATTCCTGTCCATTTTGCCAGGATGGCGTACATTAACTTCTATAATCGTATCACTGGCACTTCCATCGTAATGAATAAGTTGTGTCTGTAATAAAAAAAATTTATAAATTAAGCAGTAAATAAATTATATGCACGTATTTCTGCAATATGTTGTTAACATAATCTACTGACATGTTCGAAATATCAGCAAGCTCATGTATTTTCATGTGTTACTTATTAGCACACCACTGTAGATTTTTTTCAATGTTTTCATCAGTTGTAGTGGTTTTTGGCCAACCTGACCATTCACAGTTATAAATGAGTCAATGCTTTTTATTCCTGTTCATGCTAAAACTTTTATAATGAAGTATTCATCACGTGTGACATTCGATTTTATCAAATTTAAAAAAAAACTTGTTTACTTTTCTTGATATCAACAATCAAACTACGAAATACAGCTGTTTTAAACATTATGGTATGCCACCTTGTGACAGTACAAAATTGGGATAATTATTTTATATTGTGCAATAAAACGATCTATGTAAAATTGAATAAAATTTGACATTTGAAATGGGAATGGTATGAATCAGCTAGAGTGATGTAGGCATCGCCGTCTTCAAACTATAAACCGAGCCATATATGGGCAAGAATTTTTAGCAATCCGATTGACGTCAGAAGAATATCACAAAGTGGACACGTGTTTCTAATACGGAAACAAAATCCTAGCTTCTACGATGTTCTAGAACATTTCGATATATCTCAATCAACGAGGAAGGGGTACCACGTGACCAGCACATAAAGTATACAGTCGCCCGTTGCCATCTTCGTCTACGAACAGCAGCCAAACGCCGAACTGGGTGTTTAACCCCAGTCCACGGACAAAATCGATTTAGGCCTTTAAACAAGTGAAAATACATATAAAACAGCGCTAAATAAATTTCTTCGAGTATACAAGTTCATCATCAAAACTAATTAACAGTTTAACAGTTTCGTGAGTGTTGAAACCGAAGTGCAATACAAGAACAATGACGCCATATGTGTAATAACGTATCCAGATAAGTACCTTCGAAACTAAGTTGACACAACAGCTATATCAACAAATATGTACCCAACATTAAAACACTAAATTGGGATCGTAATGAGAGCTCAAATCTAAGGAGGGTTTTCAAAGAATGAGTGAGAGTGTGAAAGCGAAATGCTGGTTCGCCTTGATAGGTTAAGTAATCTTGTGTATTTAATGACTATATATGTCCAATGTTGGGTGATTTACTAATCACCATATACATGTATATATTGTAACGTCACAAAACGTTCTATAATAATAAAAAACACCAGAAGGGTGAATGATACTAAAATAAATATAAATGAGTAACAAGGAAGAATGTAACAGTTAAAATAATAAACCATTAAAGAATGAATGAAGAGAAGAACTTCAAGTGAACAGTGGTACATCCACTATCTGCATAATATGACACTACAACATAAACAGACAAATTGACAAGACAAGTTTCCCAAATAGACTGTTAAGTGAGCTTAATAAAACTTTGTATCATGTATTATTAATAGAAACAGCACATTAGCTGATTAATGTCAAAGTACTGATTTAAAAGGACAAATATAAAGAAAGATCTTATGGTTGATCATCTATATCTATAAAAATGAATGTTTGTTTCTTTCTTTCTTTGTCCCGTATGCGTTCCTATACCATTCATCCGATTGCGATGAAACTTCGGTGAGTTGTTGTGCGCACGCCCGCGAAGGTTTATGAATTTTTTTCGATGGGGTCCTTTGGGGGGTTCTTGGGGTCTTCCACATCTCCTCCTAAACCACTGGACCGATTTCAACCAAACTTGGCACAAATATTTTATGCAACGGGAGAACCAACATAGGGTGGGTGTTTTTTCGATGGGGTCCTTTGGGGTCTTCCACATCTCCTCCTAAACCACTGGACCGATTTCAACCAAACTTGGCACAAATATTTTACGCAACGGGAGAACCAACATAGGATAGGTGTTTTTTTCGACGGGGTCCATTGGGGGGTCCTTTGGGGTCTTCCACATCTCCTCCTAAACCACTGGACCGATTTCAACCAAACGTGGCATAAATATTTTACGCAACGGGAGAACCAACATAGGATATGTGTTTTTTCGATATGATCCTTCGGGGGGTCCTTTTGGGGTCTTCCACATCTCCTCCTAAACCACCGGACCGATTTCAACCAAACTTGGCACAAATATTTTACGCAAAGGGAGAACCAACATAGGATAGGTGTTTTTTCGATACGATCCTTTGGGGGGTTCTTTGGGGTCTTCCACATCTCCTCCTAAACCATTGGACCGATTTCAACCAAACTTGGCACAAATATTTTACGCAACAGGAGAACCAACATAGGGCATTTTTTCGATACGATCCTCTGGGGGGTCCTTTGGGGTCTTAAAAACTATTAGATTTGGTTACTAGGCAACCCAATAGAATAGATTCTGTTCTAAATATATTATCGCATTAAATTGAAGACAACGTGAACGAAGTCGTGGGCAACAGCTATTTATTTTTAAGAAACCTACTTTAATTGAACTTTATTAATTAAACTAACATTTTCATTACGTACAACGTGAAACTCCGTAGCGAAGCACGGGTATTCTGCTATACCATTCATCCGATTGCGATGAAATTTTGCACGCTGATAGCAGGTACCCAACGGAAAGTTTTCCACTTTATTTGATAACAATAGGTTAAAAAGAACCGAAGTTATTGCAAAAAACGCATTTTTTTAAACCCGCGGCTTCGATCACGAATATTTGTATATGATTGTTGTGGTAACTGTAGAGTTGGTAAATTGCTAATGGTACATCTATATTAATAATATTCTTATATTGTAAGTTGTGAATATCCAAAAGCAATAGATCCATCATTCATGTTTCCTCGATACGTAAAATCAAAATTTGATAATTTAGTAGATATTTACAAACATGCAGTAACACAATTAGATGAAATGTTTATTCGTATAGAATAATACAAATAGTGTATACATAAGTATATTGATATCAGTTAGTCCATTAGAATATTTACATTTTAGTAGGGAAATGGAATTCTTATAAACAATACAATAATTAGTTGTTTGATTATATTGTAACATTGATTATAATTATAGTACACGTTGATTCTGACAAACCATACTCTTCGACATTTGAATATTCAGTAGGCCTATGTGCAGTAGGAATAATTAATTGTCGAGAATTATACTTAACCTACTTCATCGAGAATTATGCGATGAGCGTCAGTGATGTAGTATCAGTGCCTTTTTTCGTTAAAAACGTACCTAGAAATACGGTTTCTGAATTAGTACAACCATTTTACAATAGGTGGCGCGCGAGTGTACCACTTCTGAAACCCATTGTTTAGTTTAAAAGGTAAATATTCGTTTCAACAAATGAGTGTATTTCATATAGTTTAGCGGCAGTTCGTGTGTTTTCGGTGTATGAGTGCGCACGCTTGACAGAATTGAATTGAATCAAATACAAACAGCGACATTTCAGTTCGTAACATAACATAACAAGTGGTGTTGATTGTGAAATTCCAATTGCCGGTCGACATTAGATAATAGATATCACATGGATTTTCTTTGCTTTTTCCAAGTGAATTTGTAATAGTCGTCACAAAGCATTACTTTCGCTCTCAAATCAATTATGCCACCCAAACGACAAGCGGTTGGTCGATCTACACCTCAAGCACGAAAGAAAAAGGCATCACGAGCTTCAGAAACAGACGAGCAACGGAATGCAATACTGGAAACCGCTCGAGTACGCAATGCTCAAGCCTGTTCGTCTGAAACAGTCGAGCAACGGGATGCAAGACTGGAAACCGCTCGAGTACGCAATGCTCAAGCCTGTTCGTCTGAAACAGTCGAGCAACGGGATGCAAGACTGGAAACCGCTCGAGTACGCAATGCTCAAGCCTGTTCGTCTGAAACAGTCGAGCAACGGAAAGCAAGACTGGAAACCGTTCGAGTACGCACTGCTCAAGCCCGTTCATCTGAAACAGACGAGCAACGGGAAGCAAGACTGGAAACCGTTCGAGTACGCACTGCTCGATCCAGACGAACACTGCACGCTGATTTAAATCTTGGTGCATTCCATTACGATGCTAATTATGATTACAGTCTTCATCCAAGTGTGGTTATTGGAAAAATGGATAAATTATGCGTGTATTGCAGTGCCCTCAAATTTAAGAATGAAACACCAGGAATGTGCTGCGCGGGTGGAAAAGTGAAATTGCCAGAATTACATTCACCACCCGAACCATTATCAACGTTGGTATCAGGTGACACAAGCCAATCGAAACATTTCTTGGCAAACATACGCAAGTACAATTCATCTTTCCAAATGACATCGTTCGGTGCAACAAATATCGTGCGCGAGAATTACATGCCAACATTCAAAGTGCAAGGGCAAATTTATCATCGTGCAGGATCACTACTACCACTGTCGAACACAGATCACAAACTTCTTCAAATTTATTTCATGGGAAACACTGATGAACAAATCGATCAACGTTGTCGATTCAATACGGGCACTAAACGAGAAATTGTCGCTGCATTACAAACTTTATTCGATCAACACAACGAATTAATTCGATTGTTCAGAACTGCCCTTGAACAAATGCCAGCTGATGACTACAAAGTTGTAGTTAGAGCAGACAAAACACCTGTCGGCCAACACGAAAGACAGTACAATGCACCAACAATTGATGAAGTGGCGATCATTATAGTTGGCGAAGAATTTAACTCGCGTGATATAATTCTTCATCGCAGAAATGGTGATGTTCAGCGAGTCTCAGAAACTCATCGCTCATACGACGGATTGCAATATCCGATTTTATTTTGGCAAGGAGAAGATGGATATCATTTCAACATCAAATTGAGAAATACACAAACAGATGAGGAAACGAATAAGAAAGTCAGTGCCATGGATTACTATTCATATCGATTGATGATTCGTGAAAACGCTGAAAATCATATCTTGAAATGTCGACAATTGTTCCATCAATACATTGTCGATATGTATGCGAAAATCGAAACCGAACGACTCCTCTACATTCGATTAAATCAAACCAAGTTGCGTTCCGAAGAGTACATTCATTTACGTGATGCAGTTGTTAATGATGGCAATGTGAATCCCAATAAATTGGGAAAAATGGTCATACTACCGGCCACATTTACAGGGAGTCCACGGCACATGCATGAATACGCACAAGATGCAATGACATATGTTCGCGCATATGGCCGCCCAGATTTGTTTATTACATTCACATGCAATCCTACGTGGGATGAAATAAAAGAACTTTTGTTAACTGGACAATCATCATCGGATCGTCATGATATTTCCGCGCGTGTGTTCAAACAAAAATTGAAATCTTTAATGGATTTCATTGTCAAGCATCATGTTTTTGGAGAGACACGCTATTGGATGTATTCCGTTGAATGGCAAAAAAGAGGATTGCCACATGCACACATTTTGATTTGGCTGATCGAAAAAGTCACACCAGATCAAATTGATCAAGTCATCTCAGCAGAAATACCAGATGTCGACGTTGATCCAAACTTATTTGAAGTCGTCACCAAAAACATGATTCATGGTCCATGTGGCTTAGTCAACAACAATTCACCATGCATGTCTGATGGGAAATGCACGAAACGATACCCAAGAGACTTACTTGCCGAGACTATCACTGGCAATGACGGATATCCACTCTATCGTCGACGATCAACTGAAGATGGCGGCAAATCCATCACTTTAAAAGTACGAAACAATGATGTTGAAGTCGATAATCGTTGGGTTGTACCTTATTCACCGTTACTCTCGAAAACGTACAAAGCACACACCAATGTCGAGTATTGCAATTCGGTGAAATCGATCAAGTACATTTGCAAATATGTCAACAAAGGAAGCGATATGGCAGTTTTTGGAGTGGGAAATGCAACTGCATCTATCAATGAAATCGACCAATATCAACTGGGACGCTACATTAGTAGCAATGAAGCAGTATGGCGCATTTTATCATTTCCAATCCATGAACGACATGCAACAGTTGTTCATTTGGCAGTGCACCTTGAAAATGGACAGCGTGTGTACTTCACAACAGAAAATGCACGTGCAAGAGCATTGTCACCACCGCCAACAACGTTAACTGCATTTTTCTCATTGTGCGGGGATGATATGTTTGCAAAGACGCTACTTTACTCTGAAGTGCCAACATACTACACATGGAATGCATCAGCAAAAAAGTTTCAACGTCGCAAACAAGGTAAAGCAGTTGAAGGACATCCCAACTTATATTCGACTGACGCGTTAGGCCGCCTGTACACTGTTCACCCAAACAATGCAGAATGCTTTTACTTGCGATTACTGTTAATCAACATACGTGGACCGACATCCTTCCAAGAATTGAGAACAGTAAACGGTCAAGTATGTGCCACTTATCGTGAAGCTTGCCAAGAATTAAATCTTCTTGAAAACGATGCACATTGGGACACTTCACTCGCTGACGCATCGAATACTGCTCAACCACAGCAAATACGCACGTTATTTGCAATCATATTGACAACGTGCTTCCCATCCAATCCAAAAGATCTTTGGGAAAAGTACAAAGACTACATGAGTGAAGACATCCTACATCGTTTGCGTGCAACGAATCAAAATCCGGACATTCAATTCACACCAAACGTGTATAATGAGGCATTGGTTTCGATTGAGGACACATGTTTGGCAATCGCTAACAAAGCACTGGTACAATTGGGAATGGCTGCGCCGAATCGATCTGCAAACGACCTTTTCGATCGTGATTTGCAACGAGAAAAACACTTTGATATCGACGAATTGGGTACATCTGTTCAAACGAATCTTCCGAAATTGGTTCCAGAACAACACATAGCGTATGACAGAATTATGCATGCAATTACAAGCCAAAGCGGGGGATTGTATTTCCTAGATGCGCCCGGAGGCACAGGCAAAACTTTTCTCATTTCACTTATTTTGGCAACCATACGATCACGAAAAAATATTGCACTGGCAATCGCATCATCTGGAATTGCGGCAACTCTTTTGGATGGTGGCCGAACAGCGCATTCAGCACTGAAATTGCCGTTGAATATACAAATCACTGAGACACCCATATGCAATATCAACAAAAATTCTGGAATGGGTAAAGTACTCCAATCATGTCAACTCATTATATGGGACGAATGTACTATGGCGCACAAAAAAGCATTGGAAGCGCTTCATCGTACACTAAAAGATTTGAGAGGAAATGAACAGCTCTTCGGTGGCGCACTCATTTTATTGTCTGGTGATTTTCGACAAATTCTACCAGTTATACCACGTTCAACACACACTGATGAACTTAATGCATGTGTCAAATCATCAGTTCTATGGCGACACGTACAGAAATTGACTTTGAAGACCAATATGCGTGTACAGCTACAACATGATGCATCCGCTGAACGTTTCGCAAAACAATTGTTGGATATTGGGAATGGGAAAATGGCAATAGATGAATCCACACAATGTATCACATTGCCAACAAACTTCTGTAAAATCACAGCAACCACAGACGAATTGATTCACAAAGTTTTCCCAAATATCGCACAGAATTACAAAAATCATCAGTGGCTCAGTGCACGTGCTATATTAGCAGCCAAAAACAACGATGTCAATGCCATCAATTTCAGCATTCAAAACGAAATACCAGGCGAAGCGACAACGTATAAGTCCATCGATACTGTAATGAATCAAGACGAAGTTGTCAATTATCCAACTGAATTCTTGAATTCACTTGATTTGCCAGGCATGCCGCCGCACGTTTTAACATTGAAAATTGGCGTGCCTATCATTCTTCTCCGAAACATCAATCCACCACGACTTTGCAACGGTACCAGGCTTTCAGTGAAACAGATGATGAACAATATCATCGAAGCTACAATTTTAAATGGAAAATTTAAAGGAGAAGATGTACTGTTGCCACGCATCCCAATGATTCCGACAGATATGCCATTCGAGTTCAAACGTTTGCAGTTTCCGGTGCGACTCGCATTTGCAATGACCATCAACAAAGCACAGGGACAATCGCTACAAGTGTGTGGACTAAATTTGAAAAATCCATGCTTCTCACATGGACAGCTGTATGTGGCCTGCTCACGCGTCAGAAAACCTTCGGATTTACTCATGTACGCACCAGACGGAAAAACAAAAAATATTGTGTATCCAAAAGCACTTCAATAAACAGAATTAAAACACAAACACTTTCTTTCTTTGAGTGGCATTGCAACGCATGCCGGGTACTCGCTAGTGAACTATAAAAGATAATAAGAAAACCAATTATATAAGTTTTAATAATGAAATGAGCTAAAGATAACAATCAATGTAACCACTGAATGTATCTAGGTAACGTTATAAGAAATTAAAATATGTAAAGAAATGTAATATTAGTCAAGGAACAAAACCTTGTAATGAAATAATAACAAACCAAGAATGACACAAATAAGTCATGAAAGTAAGAGTCATGTAGAGACCCTACTAAGCATAGGGAAATAGAATAATAATAATGACAAAAAGGGTGTAAAGCACCACTCCATGAGTAATGTTATAAGAATAAGAAATAAGAAAAAAATGTTGAAACGAGAATAGTCAAATAAGGAAGTTTATGATCGAAAATCAACAAATGTATACTAATAATTAATATTGTTCAGCTGGATACAGCATTTATATATAATAATGTGTTCTTTTCAATCAAATAATTATGTTCAAATTAGAAATTAAGGATAGTTAAACAAATAATAAGAAAAAAGTTAAAAGTCGGATCTGCAACGTTTAGCAGACGACGCCTGTAAACAATGTATTATTTAGATTAGAATAGAAATTCTTAATGAAAACTATGACTAAACTGGCATCAAGTCATGTCAAAATAAAGAGAAAGAAACAAGCTATACAATGCTAATAATAGAACCTAATTTGTACTTGTAATAACTGAGATATAAATGTTAGCATCATAAATTTGGTGAATTTCAAATAAATACAGTGAAATAATAACAAAACGACACTGATGCTTCCAATACAATTATGTAATGGCTATAAATAGAATTATGTCATCATGACATCATTTTGTACCAATCGCGAACGACCTTAGAAACCAGTCAACACCTCCTAGCGGCGATCGAAATAAAGTATATATACGAACGCCCAAGTAAACAATACACATTTTGTCACCTTCCACTCAATCAGCAGCAACGAATCCAGACCGAATTATCATCAAAATCTTATAATCAACAAGAAGGAAGAAGTTTAAATAAAGTACAGTCCATCAATATCAGTAGTGATACCTTTACTAGAAGTGCGGTTTAAGAGAACGAGGTTAAGTACCATACCTAACCAATTAAAGTGTAATTCAAGAAGAAAATAATATCGTTCATACGCGTAATAAGTGAAGTGAAACCACGATCAGTGTACCAGGTCATGAAGAGTGTTAATAAATAATCATTGAGATTATTAGTCAGGGAGTACTGTGCATATATTTCCATTGTTTATGAGTAAGCTATTAGCAGTATAACATAATACACCTGTATACTGACGCAAAAAACAATAATACAATAAGTACTAAGCACCCTTGAGGTATCTAATATTTATAAACAAACAACTGATTATGGTTAGAGTTGTCATTGCAAACCAACTGAGTTAAGAAATTTGAAAGCCGGATGATTTGTAATCCGTTAGTAGTAGAAAATTGAATGTATTATTTGAACCAAGTATAGAGTGACCAATAAACAAATGAATTGTGAACTAACAAATATTGTCAGCAATTATTTAAATAAGTGATTAATTCTTTTTTACTAGTTAATGAGTTGCGAATTCAAAGCAAGCAACCAGTTAAGTTGGCTACTATGCAGGCAAGTGAACCGCCAACAGTTAGAATCAATTAAACAGATAAAAAGGAAATTAATTCCTGATATTAATTTAATCACTCAATAAAATACTAATTTAAATTCAATCAAAATTAATTATTCGATTATTCAAAGAAATTCTTTTTTATAGAATATTTCTCAAGAAATTCCATATGGCGCCCAGGTAAAATTCATATGTGCTCACTTAAACACTAACAGTACTATCATACTGTTTTATGAAAACTTGACAGTGTACTAATCAACTGAGACCGACTGAACTTCTAGTACAACATTAAAGGTACGTCAAGGTTTGAATTATATAAATAACTTTGTCTAAACTACACACTAACATACACAGACGATATAATTCAACGGGAGTGCAAACGAACTTCAAGAGGTCTACAAAGCTGTTTACGCTCAAATAACGGGGATTACAACCATTTAATTACTCAAAACAAATAACAATTATTCAAACAAGATATCGTAGTTAAACAAAACTAATTAAAGAACAATTAACAAAATTATTTAACGAACCAGTGTTAAATTAAACTCAGTCGAGCAACATGTGATAAGGGAAATTAATAAATTAAAATAGGTACTACTACGAAAAGAAAAAAAATAAAACTACGTAATAATACATATATATATATTGTAACGTAACAGAAATACGGTCCTCGACGTTACATAAATCAAATTATAAGATTTAGAATAGAGAAGAAAATTTATTAATTATCCACACTTGTAAAAGGTCAGAAACACAACCCATGATTGTTTAATTAAAATAAGAATGCAAGGTAAAAAGATAAGCAAGTAATAATGTTAATAATAATAAACCTCAAGGTTCAGTGAGAGGTAAATAACAGACATTGACACATAATGTAAAAACTAATTTTGACTGTTTCATAATAATTGATGTTTTAAAGTAGATGAGAATGAGTAAATGGTGTATGACATAAGTTACTCAAAAGTACTTGTTATTAATTGTATCATGTTATATTGTTATCATGATAGTGATGTTATATTTTGTGTTAACAAGTGAAAGTTTTCTGTTAATAGAATATCAGGTAATTAAGTATTATGTGTTATTAATTTACTATTGTAGAGCTGTTGTTGAACTCAGTAATTGATTACTAATTAATTTCATTTTATGTGTTATCCATAGGTCACGATAAAGCTTTTGTTAGATTTTATAGAGTTAATTATTTGTATACATGTACTTAGATAATAAGATGATTATAATTGTAAACTTGGACAAAAGGCTATAATTGTTAACGAGATACAAAAGAGTTTAATACAACCATGTTATAAATAGATAAAAGATTCTATAATATTGCAGATAGTAACAAGTTAAATTCAGAAGTAGATCAAGGTATAATGATAGGCCTAACAACCAATAACATTATATAGTAAGTCAGATCAGAAAGGTTATGTAAAGAAATTAGTAACAAATACTAAATAAAATCTAATGAGTTAGTAGAAGTTAATAATAATTAATAATAACAAATAAATAAACTCAAATTAAATAAATTATTATAATGCCATAGTGCAATGATACTGATAGATAATGTTTGGTAACTGAAAAATAATATTTGTTAAAATAAACAGACTAAGAGTAAAAGACAGCAAAATATATAAGAATTAGTAAACAAGCCATAAGTAAGATTATATTCGGATATAATGGAAATTTAGAAAGGGATTATTTTGATGAGTGGAATAACATTGTATGAAATGATTATAATATAACATAATATCGAATAAGAATAAAAAAGATGGTTGCTAGGGACGACAAAGTAGATAGAATTTGTTGATTTGATTATTGGATAAATTTACATGAACGAAGACAGTTTAGTTAAGAGATGCTCAGAAAAAATTTGATCTAATTTAAATACAAAGTCCATAGAAATTTAAACAAAATGAATAATAAATCGCAATAGTTTGGTCCACTAGCATTTAACCATATTATATAATTGGACAATATAAAAACGATACACGAAAGTAACGAAAAAAAAAGGAAGAACTCTGATTGCCAAATTCCAGATAATGAACAAATGTTAACTTAATCAATTAACAAAACCAAAGAAATAACTACCTGCATAAAGTGATATAATCCTATAACGTAAACGAAATGAAAATAAACACCAAATTATATTGGAACTTGCAGTTTACACAATCCAATAGAAAAAACGTAGTTGGATTCGAATTTCGTCGAAGCACGTAACCACAAAATTCGGACATTGGTGAACAAAAGGAGCGGTATTTCTGCATCATCCCAGGACCAAGAATTAAACTTTATTTTCAACTTGGAACGAAGACTGACGAGAGAAAATTTATCTGCATGCTGATCAGTTGCTGTCAAGACAAAAGGGTTATCTGTACACGGCCTCATCGAGTCACGATGCCGAGCGGACGGTAAACTACAATTATTTTAAATATTATTTAATAAAAACTTAACTCTATATTGTAATACCTTGTATTCCTATTTATGCATTTTTTGATCTTACTAACAGTTGAAAGAACCTTCACGCCCTGTATTTAAAGAAATATAAAATAATAACTAAGATTAATATAAAACCTTGAATCCGATCGATAATCGATTACTTCTGACTTATAGCCTTTCGTATCTAACGTAAGAGAAACAACTTTGTTGGACAAGAAATATTAAATATTAATAAAGAATCATTTCAGAATTTCAATATCTTCTCATTTATATAAGATTTAAAGTAGTGTGAACAAGAAATAAGATAAGTAAAGAGTGTAACCAATAATCACCGTACGTGGTGGGTTAACCTACAAATTTCCGCTGTCTGGGAACCACAGCGCTACTCGCGAACTGCTTAGGTATTAAAGAGAGGAGAATACAATAAAAACGTCTGCTCTTCTCTTCAACACAGAATAGGCTTGAGCGAAAAATTCGAATTACACCCTATACACATAATTTTCACCCACAATAACAAAATTATATTAAATAGAGAGGAAAGGAGATATACTTAACATTACTATAACACATATTAAAATAAGATACATAATAAATTGGCACATTACAAAGAGACAACGAAGGATTACATTATAAATTGGCTTCCATCGCGGGGTTTGAACGAGACGTACGTACCCATTGTTATAAATTGACGCTCATAACATGGGACTTAATTAGGCGAGAGCAACAAATAAGTAACACATCACAAGGGACATTATAAATTGACGAACCCAACAGTGGGTATTACCCGAGGGAAGAAAAGATAAGTTATAAATTGACGCCGACAACGTTGGGCTTTTGAACATAATATAATTCAATAGATACATTACGCTAGTAAGTTATAATTAGGGATGGGTCCTCGATACTTTCGATACTCTCGATACTTGCATGGTATCGACATCGAGCGATACTTCAGAAAACTCGCTCGATACTTTTTCGATACTTATGTTTCTATTTATGTTTCTACATAAATTGTAATTAGAAATTTTTGAGAAATTTCATACAAAAAATCTGCAATATCAGTAGCAGTTTGCTTATAGAAAGATGTTGACTAGTGGAACCTCGTTAGTACGTTTTTGAAGGGACTGAAAATTGTGGACGTCAAAAGCGGGAAAACGTACTACTGAAAAATGCAGTACAGTATTTACCAGCTTGACGAGCGAAGTTGCGCTACCTGTTATGTCGCAACCCTCGCCCGCCCGTTGGCCTTGAAAATTACGACATGATAAGCGATAAAACGTACTAATGAGGAACGTGTGAACGAGGTTTCACTGTATTGCCCTATATGTGATCGAATCGTAAACAGTAGAAATAAAGACGGAGATATGGTCAGGAAGAACCTTCTTTCAAGTCCTGCTTATTCACCGTACACCCGAGCATCTAATTACCTCACTGCAAGCCATACTACTACGCTTTTTCGTGAATCGTAACATGTACACAAAGTGTAGACATTCCAAAATATACGATTGTTGATGTCTAGGCTCGACTTTAGAGAAACACTGCAACAGATACAACTCGATAAGTCACTGGTTACAAAATTACAAAACAATGGCAAGTGTTGTGTTCATGTTTAGTCTACAAAACAAGACTATACATTAGTTACAGTACTACGTATGTATAAAGTTCACAAGCCATACATTCTTACGAAACTGCAAACCATTTATTTAGAAATCATAATTTTAGGGTTCATTTAACCAGTTTACCTAAAATGAATCTCGTACTCTTCACATAAACGTCTCCATAAAAGAATGATGAACATGAAGTTATGAAAAGGTACACAAATAAACAATGGAGCATTGAAAGTCATAAGATCCAAGAGGTGTTCTAAATTTATCGATATATCGTAGTATATCGATATATTTCAAGCAATATATCGGATATATCGATATAGCTGTTACGATATATCGAAAGACCGATATATCGATATACCAATCAATGTTGCCATCCCTACGTACTAGTCCAATAGTACGTGACTAATTGCATGTTGAGTTGTGGGAAAAATGAAACTCCGCCTACAAGAAATTTTTGACAAATCAAATTAGAGCTTTCAATCATAAGCAATCTATTTTGGTATGTTTTTAAAATAAGTTTGCATGCCGGCAGTCAGTTGCTACCTCCACGTGACAGAAGACTTTGTGTTTTGTGGCACCATATTATATTTATAATTTATATATTTTTTTTCATTCAATATGAGTGAAGTGTGGAACTATTTTCAAATAGACCCTCATTGTGATAATCGCGCCATTTGCCGCATTTGTAAAAAGAGTTTTTCGCGTGGTGGAAAATCTCGCAACACTAGTAACCTAAAAAAACATGTCACATCAGCGCATACAATTGCTTTTTCAGAACCTCTTAATAAAAAATTCTGTGGAAGTGGAAATTTAACTCCTGAAGAAATAACAGTAGATGAGCCTGCGACTCTTCTTTCACAGTCATCCTCATTATTGACGGCATCGATATCATCATCATCATCATCATTCACTCAACCTACACTTCAATCATTTATGGACAATAAATCTGCATTTAAACCAGGTAATAGTCGGTCGAAGACAATTACCAGAAAAATTGCAACAATGGTATGCAAAGATAACCAACCATTCAGCATTGCTGAGGATGAAGGATTTAAGGAGTTGATTAAGTACCTTGAACCTAGATATACTATGCCTACTCGTAAGCACATATCTAATCAAATCATTCCAGAACTGTATGAAGAAGTAGAAAGAAGAGTAAAAAATGAGCTACAAAATGCGAATAGCGTAGCTGTTACGACGGATATGTGGACATCAACAGCCTCCGACGATTATTTAAGTGTCACCGTTCATTTTGTGGACCTGGACTATAATCTTAAACATATTTGCATTGAAGTGATACCATTTGAAGAAGTGAGCCACACTGGTGAAAATATTGCAAATTTTTTAAAGAAAACTTTAGAAGCTTGGGGTTTAATTGATAAATTAATGGCCGTGATTCATGATAAAGGTCACAATGTTGTAAATGCTATGACGTTAGGAAACTTTCCCCACCTGTCGTGTCTAGCTCATACATTCCAACTTGTTTTGAAGCATGGACTTTTCACTTCAAAAAGTATTCAAAGTCTCATTTCGTCATGCAGGAAACTAGTTGGGAGTTTCAAACACTCCTCAAAATCCGCCAAGATTCTCAAAGCCGCACAGATGCATCTTTCTCTACCACAACATCGCTTGATTCAGGATGAACCTACGCGATGGAATTCAACTCTACATATGCTACAAAGACTTCAACAGCAAAAGAGGGCCATAGTTTTTGCATCCTCTGATCTCTCCTTACCAGTGAATCTTACAGTATCGCAATGGGATCTTATTAATTTACTGATTGACACATTAAATATTTTCGATCAAGCAACACTCGCCGTAAGTTCATCCTCAGTGTCAGTGTCCGAAATAATCCCCATTGTGAACAGTGTTATTTCTGAACTGGAAAAGCCGTCAGAAAGTGGATAGGGAATTGCGATTGTTCGACAATCGTTTCTGGATGAAATGAACGTGAGGTATAAATCCATTGAAGACAATGAAATATGTTCCATTGCAACGCTGTTGGACCCCCGCTTAAAAGGACGAGTTTTTCGCAGTCCCAGTGCTCTCAATTCTGCTAAAGACCGATTGGTGGACCTCGCTAACCAACAGGAATGTCCTGCATCCAAAAATGATGAGGTAAGATTTTTAATTTTTTATTCCAGATTTTCAGATATGTGGGAATAGTCATGTAATACTGACGTACTCGTAAAAATCGATCATTCACGAACTTTTTCTTTTATTTTAGATGTCACATACTTCAAAGCCCGATAAATTGCCAGGAATGTGGTATCTGTACAGTAACATTATGCAAGAATATAATGATGTGTCAAATTCACTGCCAGTTAACAGTTCCCAGGAAGAAATCACTGCATATCTCAAAGACGATTTGTCACCTCCTCTTTCTAGTGCATTAGATTACTGGAAAACAAATTCAAAATTTTCAAAACTAAAAAAATTAGCTATAAAATATTTGTGTATACCACCAGCAACAGTTTTCTCTGAAAGACTATTTAGCACAGCAGGTCTCATATGTGACAGAAAAAGAAGTAGACTTGACACCGAAATAGTGAGAATGCTAGTATTTTTGAACAAAAACTTGTAAAAGTGGACTGTTTCAAAAACTCATTTTAATTTTAATGTAAAACTTAAAAATAATTTAAATAATTATACTGATGATATTACATTTTGTCTCATTAAATATGTACACTTAATTAATTTAATTGATATTATACAGTTCTCTCAACTTTTTATTTTTAATTTTTAATCTATTTATTGAACCTAGAAGTGTTGACGGTATCGAGTATCGAAGTATTGAGTATCGAGAAAAAATCATGTATCGAGTATCGAGAAAAACTGGTATCGACCAATCCCTAGTTATAATATATATATAGGGGTAACTCCCGTAGTAACTTCAAAAAATGAAAATAAAAACCAATTTCTATATCACAAAGACCACGTACCACGTGTTGAATGTAATTATGGCACTGAAACCTAGTCTGTTTGCTGCATCCAAATCTCGCCTAAATCGAATTCTAGAGTCTTCTTGAGTCCAGGGAAATAAAGTGTAAATCATACAGGTATAGTTTAATGAAAAGAGTGGAATAGTTTGCATATTAACTCCAAATATGCTGGCGACCCTGTTACGTGCTGACGAAGAATATATCACCAAGGTAGGTAATATTTTGGGGGGGTAGATTTGAATAAAAGTAATACCATTACAACCTGACAGATCAAACTTGAAAACAGTCATAGGCATTTGATACTACTGGTGCTACCTCTACATCATGCCAAGAACTCTTCAAACTATTATTGTAATATCCCCCACGGGACTGAGTATGACTAGAATGTGACAGTGACACCCCAAACAGCTTTGCACTATATTTAAAAGTATCAAGTACCATTCTTATATATCCGTAGGCAAAGCCATTTGGATGGTGGAAAGATGCAATTGCTCGCAATTCTCTTGCTTCTGATGGTGAATACCCTCTTTCTATAGACCCACAGGTCCACCTGAAACAGCAAAACAAACTACTTGTAACTGTAAATCAATTAAATCATCAGTATAATATATGAAATCACTTAAAAAATACATCAGATTACATTTAATTGTCTTAATATTTTATATCTGATCTGCTGAAAATGAATAACTAATTCAACATTAGATAGTTTGAGTTAAATATTATATTACCAGTGTTGAGATTTTGGCATCATATGAACTAGGAACTATCTGCATCTTTGGCACGGTGTTGTGATAAGACATTTAAATTATTAATTACCAATACCAATAGTAATAAAAATATGAATATTGTAGCGTGACAAATGTAAGCATAATATTGAATGGCAATTGATCATTAGAATAATGAAGTTATAATATTTAAATTTGGAAGAAAGCATTAAGTTTAATATAAATAGATTAATTCATAGCAACTGTGGAAAGAAATCATTATTATAAAGAAAATACAAGTTAAAATAAAAGGAGTTACTAGTGATGAGTCATCCAAGACCAGTATCATGACCAAAGGTTTTCAAGGTATAACCCAGGAAGGTAAAATAGTAAATAACAACGCAGTACAGAATATGACCAAACCCACGACGAGGGAGAATAAATAGAATAGAAACCCTAAAATAAGCCAAGATCAACCAATACAGGTTGTGTATTTCTGTAATAAAGAAGAAGATGGAGAAGATCCCAAGAAACCTGATGGCAACAAGAAGCAGATGGAGAAGATACCAGTCCCAGAAGGCAGGAGAAAAGAAGACTGAAGAAAGAAGAAGAGGGCAGCATCCTGAAGAAGATGTCATGCTCTTATAAAAGACACCCAAATCCCTATATCCCCAAAATAAATATCTAAAAATAAAAGTATAACGAAATAAAAACCACATGTATACAAATTTAAGAGAGAGGAGTGTATAAAGTAAAAGTTTCCTGTGAACTAAGATGAAACAATAATATAGTACCCATGGAACAAATCTCCATTGAAAAAACGCTAACCAATTTATTATGTTGATAAGACTATACGACCATTTAGCATTAACATAATATATAAGTGAAAGTGAACCAGTGATAGTTTTGGGTATTATAAAAAATGAACCTTGTGTTTCATTCTTGGCAATCACAAACATTGGATGCAATGAAATATGCATTTTTCAATGACTTAAAATATGTACTGTGACAATATGTTGTTCATAAGACATGAATCTGTTTAAAATAACATTTTGTTTTACATGAAAAAAGAAAAACAGATGTCATTATACTTTTTGAACAATTCATACTATTTATTTGTTAATGACAGGGTACAATTACCCAAAGACAATGTATAAAAGACTGTATAAAAACTGTAGAATCCTACTTATAATAATAGTTAGAAATAAGAATATAAATATAAGGTTTTTATGTATATAGTACAAGAATGTTTAAAAATGTTTTAGATATAAGGCCATTTGTTTGGGTCTGATACAACTAACATCAGAACTATAAAAATAGTTACCACTTGTAAATAGTAGAGAGTAATTAAGATGTTAGTTAGTAAAAAACCTTTGTTGTAAACCATATTTCCATGTTGGAAATGGGAATTTTGTTGCAAAATGTCTGATTTGAAGACAACCATTTATTTAAAAAAAATATTCTTTATTCTGTTTGACTATTGTTTGTATTGTGGCCAATACTAGTTGTTTTTGTGTAATTTGAAAGGATGTTTAATTTATAATACTATTTGTAAAAAGTCAGAGAGGGTATCACACATCATATATTGTTTGTAAATTATTTTGTAAGAAAAATTGTTAAAAAATCATAGGCCAAAAGAATGGAAACCAAACTTCATCAAAACAGAGAAATTGCTCAATTAAATGCAAATAAACAAAAGGGGTTTAGACAAAATAAACTTGAGGTCATGCCATATAATTGCACATACCATTTAGAGAGATTTTAATAAATTATATTCAGAATTATGAATAAAAATGAAATTGACTAAACTCAGAAATTTAGACATGGGAGTCATATATTTCAGAATAATGTTTCAGAATACAACTAATTCAATTAATTACCAGAAAATAAGGGAATAGGAACCTTTTAATACAATATAGAATTATTAATATTAAATATAACTGATAAAATGGCTGAATTTACATTATAACAGGAAGTAAATTTTGGAAATGTTTGACTTATCAGAGTATATCAAACTGAAAGTAAAATTACTATTTTTCGGACAGAAAACACTATAAAATGGCATTATTTAATCTGAAAATAACCAGAATGAACTGAAAGATTAATTTAAATCAAATCTAGTGAATAAAATTGACAAATAACCAAAGTTTAGGCATTCATATAGTGAAATAGTAAAATGTACACAGGATGTGAAAATATTTTTGAACAATGTTAAGGATAATATTATATGGGCTAAGAGTTTAATTGAAACTGGAGGAAACAGTTAGTTAATTATTGGTAGTTGAATGGTTAACATGACATACCTTTGATAACGTGAATAACCTAACCTATAATCGTCATACAAAGCGAGTGTATAGTGAGTTATTGTGAAATCGCGAGTGACTTGTAAAATACTTCTGAAACTATCATATTATAACAGAAACGATCAAGTAACACTCCATAACACAGAGCAATATAAATCTACTCCGAAAAACACCATAAAACACTAGAAAACTGTATAATACATTAAACCAAATTAGTGACGGAATCGGAGAAAGTGTTTGACTTTTAATTATACAGATACACTAAATACAACCCAGAATCACTACACCAGTCACTACACAACATATAACAAGAGATTTGCGGACACGAGAACAGAAATATTGCGTCAAAATACATTATTTGGAACGCAGCAGGGACGAGTCACATTTTGATCAACTTGACGGCGGCCATTTGCTTTGACAAACCCAGTGTCTCTTCTTGGTTCATCACAGCTGTTGGGTGAAAACAATTATTATATTTACAAATTATTATTCAATGTCTGTGTTTATTAATAACTATTAATTTGATTGTAACGTTATACTTTTTAAATATAAGCCCGATTTCTCTGACTTTGGTAATAACTGGCTGTTTAAAGAACCCTATATAATTTTTATAACATATACTTGTAACTTTTTTCGATATCCTGAGAATCGATACTAATCGATAAGAGTCAATATTGCTGTTACTTAATAAAACATTAATACTTTTCAATACTTAATAGTTCTTTATTTCTTCAATAATACTAATTACCAATAATATAATTCTAATTGATAATCTACAAGGACTTTACCACCCGTAAGTGAAGATAACCTAAAAAAATAGAAAGGTAAACAAATATCGATTGGTTTACAGACAGTCTTATGAGTGGTGATAGATTATTTAAATTATACTAAAACTTTAATAAAAATTTTCAGAAGAGCATTACACTGTTTAAAACCTCACAGCCCTATATTAATTAATTGATCCTAATTAATTAATTAATAAAATTAAAATTTTTTTTTATTATTTTTTTTTATAAACATAATTTTTTTTTAATTTTCTTCAAAACAATAATTTTTGTTTTGAAACTTTCGGTGAAGCTGAGCATATCTATTTCTTCATCAACTTTACGCTACTCGACCGGTCTTGCTACCATTGGGACTCGACCAGCTGGGAAACTTAAGGAAGTGTTTCAGGCCAGTAAGACGTCGAGAGCCACACCAAATAAACACATTACAATACAACATATTACATTGGACTTGATTACATCGGAGTCACATACTCCATAATCTCTTATATCATCAACACACAACATCACTTATTAATTATTTTATTACAAATTGGCGCACAACTTTAGGGGCTTTAATTAGCGATTGGAAGGCCAATACATTCTGCACAATCACTAGTTGGAGCTAGGCAACAGCTACAAAGCCAGAGAATTTCAAGGGAAAATGCAACGACGTGCAACATCTAAGAAACGGGCGGCGGAGGCCGAAAAAGAAATAGAGTTGGAAATGGACAATAAGGAGGCAACGCCAGTAGATGCGGAGAGTTCATTGCCACCGGTGTTATCCAAACAAACTGAACAACAAGAGGAACAACCGGAAATACCCACGCAAACAGGGGAAGTAAATGTCCAGGAAAGACATATAGAAAAATCCAAAGTAACGGAAGAGAGTAAAATGGATAGGATAATGGAAATGTTCTTACAGTTAAGTAAGCAAATGGAATCCACAAAAGAAGAAAACAAATCAATGAACAAGAAAATGGACGAAAATAATAAGAAATTGGACTCCACTAAGGAAGAATTGAGTAAGAAAATGGGAAGTGATAACCAGTCTTTAAAAGAAGATTTGGGAAATAAAATAGAAAAAACAAAAGAAGAATTGAAGAAGGATAACCAATCCACAAAAGAAGAGTTGACTGGGATGAACAAGAACATGGAAGTATTGAAGGAAGACAACCAGTCCCTGGGTAAGAAGATTGATGAAACCAATAAGAAGATGGAAGAGAAGATGGAAGAAAACAGCAAGAAGATGGAAGAGAAGATGGAAGAAAACAACAGGAAGTTGGAAGAAGAGATGGGGAAGAAGTTAGAAGAATTGAAGGAAGACAACCAATTGTTCAAGGAAGAATTCAAGTCGACCAAAGAAGAATTGATTAATAAAATTGAAAATACTAATCAGAAAATCGATGAAACCAGGAAGAAGATAGAGAAGAACAACCGACAATTGAAGGAAGAGTTGAAAGAAGATAACAGGAAGTTGGAAGAGAAAATGGGGGAGAAGCTGGAAGAATTAAGAGAGGACAATCAAATTTTGAGAGAAGAATTAAGAGAGGTCAATCAAGAGAATTTGGACAAACTGGACGAAAGGATGGAATTGTTGCGAGAAGAACTGAACAAAGAAATCAATGTTAACAAAAAAGCGATGAATAAGAAGATGGAAGAAGAAAATATAATGGTCAATCAACAGATTCGGGAGATTGATGGAAAGTGCAACCAGACCGAAAAGGAGGTGAATGAGTTTAAAGAAGTGGTGAACATCAAGTTCACAAATATCGAAGAACATAGTCGTAGGAAGGTAGAAGAACAGAGGAAGGAGAATCAAGAAGAATTCGGAAAAGTACGCAACCAGGTCACAGAACGATGTAATGATATACAAGAGACCATGGCCAATATCACCGGTCAGGTGCGACAAAGCCGAGAGGAGATGGAAGCGATTAGAAACAGACCGGCTCATTTCACCGGATTGCCCGTCAACGAAAGCCGAGAGTGGCTCAACTTCCGGCAGTACAAACGCAAGCCGATGGAGTTCCTGGCAAGGGTAGAAGAATATTTGACCAAGCATAAAATTACCCAATGGAGCCATAGCAGGGAGATATTCGACGAGTCCTTCCGAGACATTACAGATAATTGGTGGATGGCCAACTGGAGTGAAATTTCCGACTACCAACAGTTCCGGAAAATGTTTAAGACAAAATACTGGTCTGAGACCACCCAGAACTTGATACGTGACAATATTTGTAACGGAAGATACAGGTCACAATTAGGTAGCAGTATGACGGCATATTTCTTGGGGAAGGTGCGTATGGCAAAGCACCTTGAGCCAGCAATCCCAGAAGAATGTTTAGTGAATAAGATATCTTATCACTATGATGAGGACATTATCAGGGCCCGGAGAGGTAGTCAGATCAAGACGATCCAGGGAATGACCGAGTTATTGGAGGGATACGAGAACGAAGAGTATTATCGGCAGAGCAGAAAGAGAAATGAGAGACCAGAAGCAAGGCCGACTACCTACCCCAATAACGGCAATAACCATACAAATAACCGGAACCAGCCCAGTAATTACGACGGCCCTAACAACCAGCCGCGTAATAACCAGTTTAACGGAAATTTTAACGGCGTGAGAAATAACAACCCCTACCCAAATAATCGAAACCACTTTTATCAACAAAATAATAATGTTCCATACAGTCAGAGAAATCCATATCCCAACAATAATGGTGACAGACCTTACCCACCTAACCGAAATTACTATAATAATAATATTAGTAATAATAATAATAGCAATAGTAATAACCGAGTGTCGCGCCCTAGGGTAAATTTTATAAGAGCAGAAGATCGCGGACCCAGGAGATACTATCAACCGAGGAGGAGCAGCTTCCACGGCGCCGACCGAAGATGGAGGAGTGCGGAACGAGACGGCCCAAGATACGAACAGGAAAGACGAAGTACCAGCCTGGAAGATCTTGGCAGACAACCGAACAGGGCGTTAAACATTAACCAGGGTACAGAACGTCAGGAGACAAACCAGAGTTTCCCGAACGATGCCTCGATCAATAATAACTCAAACAATGAACAAAATACTTTAAACGAGAGGAGGCAGTAATCAACAACGATGACCCGTTACTGCTTATACTTCCTGGGTTAGAAAAGGATGATTTGCAACAAGCAAACAATGATAAAAACATCACTATTATCAGTAACCATTATTTGAAAGACATACGAACTGAACTTTTGGAAGAGAACGAGAAGAGTCTCAGCAACAGTAATAATGAGATAATTTATATAACAGCGGAGGTGGAAGGAGTTCCCGCTAAAATAATGATAGACACAGGAGCTAATATTTCAATAATAAACTCCAATGAGTTGGAGAGAATACAATATACATGTGGAAAAACTTTGCCAATGTTACCAGTCAACAACATTGTGTTGGTAGGTGCAACTGGCCGCCAGAATAAAACCATTAGGAAGCAAGTTTCCTTAAGTGTCGTTAGCCGTGATATAGCTTTAGACATGGAATTTTTAATCGCCACCGGATTACCATTTGACATCTTAGTCGGTTGCGATATTCTTCGTAGATATTCGGCAGTAATCGATCTTAATTTAAATAAAGTATCACTTTTCCCAGTCGGAGTAACATGGACCGCAGACCTGGTAGGAGGCACAACAATACTTCCCAGCCCTATACATCAACAACTTCGTAAAATAAATGTTATTAGAAACAGCCCTCTTTCTAAACCCATAATATACAATCAAGGAGGAGAGGATTTATGGTCAGTTAAGATCCAAGAAATACGGAATTTCCAGTGCGGAAGCGATAACAAGAAAATACCAACACATCTGGCTGATCGTCTAATCGCTATATATGAGAAATACAAGGCGGTGTTTTCTGATGAACCAGGGAAGGTAAAAAACTACCAGTGCCAACTTCGTTTTAAAGAAAACGTAGAGTTTAACCGGAGGTCATATCCAATAGCGCAGTCGCTCAAAGAAGCCGTGAGAACAGAGATAAACAAGATGATAGAAAACGACATAATTGAGATTAGTCAATCACCTTACACTAGTCCAATTATTGCTGTTCCGAAGAAAGACGGACAAGTCCGGCTCTGTTTAGATGCGCGTGAGTTGAACAAGACAATTGTGAATGACAGAACCTCTCCCGGTGAAATAGAAGAAATCTTAAAGCGTTTTCATGGTACTAGATTTATTAGCACCTGGGATACGGTCTGTGGGTATTGGCAGGTAGAGCTGCATCCACAAAGCCGCCAGTATGTAGCGTTCATTTTCGAAGGGCGCAATTACCAGTTCAAGAGACTGCCCTTCGGACTTGTCAATTCTGTCGCCATATTTGTGGCATGCATGGACCAGATTTTGGGACCAGAAGCGCTCCAATTTACCACCGTCTATGTTGACGATTTACTAGTTACATCCGGAACCTGGGAGGAGCACTGTTACAGAGTGGAGTTTGTACTAAACAAACTAGCGCAGAACAACATAACATTGAAGTTGGAGAAATCCAAGTTCATAGCGCGCGAGGTACAATTCTTAGGCTTCAACCTAGACGACAGAGGTATTACCCCATCAGCAGAGAAAGTGGAGGCAATTCAGAGGTTCCCGCAACCAAGAAACAGGAAACAATTGCAATCTTTCCTCGGACTCTGTAACTATTACAGGAAGTTTCAGAGCCGATATTCCGAGTTGACAGCCAAGTTTCAACCACAGTTATCTGCCAAAAACAAATGGACTTGGGGTGAAGATCAAGATATTACCTTCCGATTGATAAAAGAGAAGTTTCTGGAGAGTGTGATACTTCGTCACCCAGATTTTAAGAAACCGTTCTTTCTAAACTGTGACGCTAGCGATCTAAGCTTAGGAACGACATTATACCAGGAAGATGAGGAGGGACAACATCTGGTAATAAGCTTCGCTAGTCGCACACTGAACCAGTGCGAAAAGAACTACAGTGTGACAGAAAAGGAATTGTTGAGCGTGGTGTTCGCATGCAGCAAGTTCCGGACGTACATTCTCGGATATCAAGTCACGGTACGAACTGATCATAAATCCATCTCGTTCCTTCGTAGGTGCAAATTGAGTCACGGCCGATTGGCTAGGTGGGTACTCGCCCTACAAGAATATGACCTGAAATGGGAATACATTCCAGGAAAGAAGAACGTGGTAGCGGATGTGTTGTCACGTATAAATCTGGAAGATCAGACTTTCGAGGGAGAGAAGGAGAGCTTAGTAAAAATTTATAACATATTCACGACCAGAACCGATTTACAAGCTTTGTTAATAAACATCAGAATCCATCAGCAGTCTGATCCTAAGCTGAAAAACATTGTGAGTCGTTTGGAAGCCAATGATGAAACCATTTCTAAATATTACCACCTTAACAAGGGAATTTTATTCATAAAAACCGCATTGGACGATGAGACATGGAAGGTGATAATCCCGCACCAAATAGAAAAGGAGGTCATCATCGATTACCATGTCAGGTATGGTCACATGGTTAAAAGTGATACAAGCTCTAGAGGAAAATTGTAAGATCAAGAATATCAACCGCAAGGTGAGAACATACATCAAGTCCTGTAAGATCTGCCAATGTGCAAAAGTAAACAATGAAAAGACAGAGGGTATCATGATACCGATAACTTCCAACGCAAAACTGGAAAAAGTGTTTTTGGATATATGCGGGCCATTTCCCCGTAGCGGTGGTCGTCACAGATATAAATACTTGGTAATTATAATGGATCACTACACCAAGTATATAAAGCTATATCCGGTTAATCGGGCAACAACAGCTAAGGTTTTGGCGGTGATTATTGATTTGTATATCCCAGAGATCGGTAGACCATTTTCTATTATTACCGACCATGGTACACAGTTTAAGGGGAGGAGATGGCGAGACACTTTATTAGCACTTGGGGTCAAAACGTATAAGACATCAGTCTACCACCCAAGTAGCAATCCGGCTGAGAGAGTACTAAGAGAAGTGGGTAGGATATTGCGCACGTACTGTCACAACCAACAGAAAAAGTGGCAAGAGTACCTAGCAGCGACAGAAACATTCCTAAATTACGCCCACCATCCAGCTATAGGAATTCCACCGTACTCAGCCATGTATGAGAAGCCGACTCCCCGAGACATTGAGCAAATCATTGAATTTCCAACGAACAACAATAGGAAATTCAACCAGTTGAAGTTTTACAATAAGGTAGCAGAAGATCAGGAAAAACGGCAAGCCAAATACCAGAAGGCAATAGGGCGAATTGTAACATATAAAGAGGGTGAAAAAGTCCTCCTAAAAAATAGAGAGCTGCCTAGCACCTTAGAAGGCATAACCAAAAAATTACTATTACTATATACTGGTCCATATGTTGTGATAAATGATAAGCATAACAATACATATGAGTTGAGGGAAATCGTTTCAGGAAAAATCAAAGGAGTGTACAATCAAGCTTCTATGAAGAAATATTATGAAGAATGAGTTGTGAGATTTAGAATTTATATTTTTGAAATTCAAAAATAATGTAAGTACATCTTACAACCTAATATTTTGAGAAGAACATTTTGGAGAATTATAAGAAGAAGGAATTTAGAATTTATAATTTGAAAAAATTCTAAAATATGTAAGTACATCTTACTAAAACCTAATAATTTTGGAACGGACTTTATGGAAGAAAGAAAAAGAAAGACTTTTGAATTGAAATATAATTAAGAAAATTTAAAATTTAGTAAGAACATCTTACTACAACCTGATAATTTAGAACAAAACTTTATGGAAGAAAGAGAAAGAGAGAGAATTTTGAACTTAATTTTACAAAAAATTTAAAAATAAAGTAAGACCAACTTACTATAACTAAGTTTATGAGAAAACTTTATGGTAAATAATTAAGAAGAATTTGAATTTGGAGAAATACCAAAACATTCAGAAATAATAGTAAAATCACAGTACTATAAACAATTCTGGGAATAAATGAATTAAACAGAATTTGAATGTTGATAGAACGTCAGTACTTTGAAACAAGATAAGAACAACATATTACAAGGATTTATGAGAAATATTTTTCAATTAAATAAAAAGAATAGTTTGAATTTTATATTAAAACTAACCAAGTTCCAAAAAATAATTATGTGTCTATTATGATTGAATTGAGAAGAAAATAAAGTGATTAATTCAGAAAAGAGAATTAACGTTAATCCAGAATAAATGCTAGACATTCACAATAGCATTTGAAGGAGTAGAGAAGACTAACAAAAAAGAGTGTAATATGCCAGAGAAGGAAAAAAATTTGGAAGCAAAGAGACTAATTACCTATGAAACGATAATGAAAACAGTTAATTAAGAGCAAAGAAGAACAACTCATACCAAACAGATGGAGAAGATGATTTTGAACCAATGATAATAATAAGACCTATATGAAATGCAAAGAGAATAAATACCACATGAAATATAATATAAATGAATTAATGCTAATGAATGCGAAGGTGGATTAATAACTTTCTAAGAGAAAGGAAAGAACCAAAATGTTTAAATAAAATGATCAATATAACAACCTGTATATCTAATGTAAAGATACAATGTTAAAAAATTAAATATAATATATTAAGACCATTCAAATAATGAATACGAAAGACTATTTATAAAGACCATGCTAATACTATGAATAACCAGAAGAAAGTATAAAGAGAATTCAGATGGAGAAGAAAGAGAGTTACACTGTAAACAGTAACCAGAATTATTAAAAGAAAGGTTTTCAACCATAATTAGAATAAATATATCAGACAAGTTAAGAGTTTTGAAAAAATATATATGTAATGAGTATAATAATGATTATGAAGATTTATTAAGATAGAAAATGTGAGATAATCTGAGAGACTACGAAGTGGAGAATCCAAAGATATTTTTATTAGTCGAAAATGAGACTACTTTTTATTTATTTATTCGATGACTGACTGAAGATAATTCCAGCAGCATTATGTTTTTGAGCAGGGATGGATATGCCCCTGTACTCAATTTATAGAAGTGGTGTATGGCCAGCAGAGAAGTAGCGTACAGTGCCCCTCTGATCTGCCCCAGCCCACGTGATAGGGAATGTTAGGGAATTAATATCCCAAGGATACAACACGAAGTTGATATAGAAAGAAAATGTATTACAATTATAATATATCTCAGAAGACACTAACTATCCGAAAAGGATCAGTAGTAAGACAAGTAACCATATATATAAAATTAATAAAACTCTAATTATAAAAAAGTCGATATAAAGATGGAGAAGAAAATGAATTATAAGAAATGATGAAATTATCATAAGAAATTATTTCATCCATAAACATGTCTGAAATAATTACTTCTGGAGGGGAGCAATCTGTAGCGTGACAAATGTAAGCATAATATTGAATGGCAATTGATCATTAGAATAATGAAGTTATAATATTTAAATTTGGAAGAAAGCATTAAGTTTAACATAAATAGATTAATTCATAGCAACTGTGGAAAGAAATCATTATTATAAAGAAAATACAAGTTAAAATAAAAGGAGTTACTAGTGATGAGTCATCCAAGACCAGTATCATGACCAAAGGTTTTCAAGGTATAACCCAGGAAGGTAAAATAGTAAATAACAACGCAGTACAGAATATGACCAAACCCACGACGAGGGAGAATATATAGAATAGAAACCCTAAAATAAGCCAAGATCAACCAATACAGGTTGTGTATTTCTGTAATAAAGAAGAAGATGGAGAAGATCCCAAGAAACCTGATGGCAACAAGAAGCAGATGGAGAAGATACCAGTCCCAGAAGGCAGGAGAAAAGAAGACTGAAGAAAGAAGAAGAGGGCAGCATCCTGAAGAAGATGTCATGCTCTTATAAAAGACACCCAAATCCCTATATCCCCAAAATAAATATCTAAAAATAAAAGTATAACGAAATAAAAACCACATGTATACAAATTTAAGAGAGAGGAGTGTATAAAGTAAAAGTTTCCTGTGAACTAAGATGAAACAATAATATAGTACCCATGGAACAAATCTCCATTGAAAAAACGCTAACCAATTTATTATGTTGATAAGACTATACGACCATTTAGCATTAACATAATATATAAGTGAAAGTGAACCAGTGATAGTTTTGGGTATTATAAAAAATGAACCTTGTGTTTCATTCTTGGCAATCACAAACATTGGATGCAATGAAATATGCATTTTTCAATGACTTAAAATATGTACTGTGACAATATGTTGTTCATAAGACATGAATCTGTTTAAAATAACATTTTGTTTTACATGAAAAAAGAAAAACAGATGTCATTATACTTTTTGAACAATTCATACTATTTATTTGTTAATGACAGGGTACAATTACCCAAAGACAATGTATAAAAGACTGTATAAAAACTGTAGAATCCTACTTATAATAATAGTTAGAAATAAGAATATAAATATAAGGTTTTTATGTATATAGTACAAGAATGTTTAAAAATGTTTTAGATATAAGGCCATTTGTTTGGGTCTGATACAACTAACATCAGAACTATAAAAATAGTTACCACTTGTAAATAGTAGAGAGTAATTAAGATGTTAGTTAGTAAAAAACCTTTGTTGTAAACCATATTTCCATGTTAGAAATGGGAATTTTGTTGCAAAATGTCTGATTTGAAGACAACCATTTATTTAAAAAAAATATTCTTTATTCTGTTTGACTATTGTTTGTATTGTGGCCAATACTAGTTGTTTTTGTGTAATTTGAAAGGATGTTTAATTTATAATACTATTTGTAAAAAGTCAGAGAGGGTATCACACATCATATATTGTTTGTAAATTATTTTGTAAGAAAAATTGTTAAAAAATCATAGGCCAAAAGAATGGAAACCAAACTTCATCAAAACAGAGAAATTGCTCAATTAAATGCAAATAAACAAAAGGGGTTTAGACAAAATAAACTTGAGATCATGCCATATAATTGCACATACCATTTAGAGAGATTTTAATAAATTATATTCAGAATTATGAATAAAAATGAAATTGACTAAACTCAGAAATTTAGACATGGGAGTCATATATTTCAGAATAATGTTTCAGAATACAACTAATTCAATTAATTACCAGAAAATAAGGGAATAGGAACCTTTTAATACAATATAGAATTATTAATATTAAATATAACTGATAAAATGGCTGAATTTACATTATAACAGGAAGTAAATTTTGGAAATGTTTGACTTATCAGAGTATATCAAACTGAAAGTAAAATTACTATTTTTCGGACAGAAAACACTATAAAATGGCATTATTTAATCTGAAAATAACCAGAATGAACTGAAAGATTAATTTAAATCAAATCTAGTGAATAAAATTGACAAATAACCAAAGTTTAGGCATTCATATAGTGAAATAGTAAAATGTACACAGGATGTGAAAATATTTTTGAACAATGTTAAGGATAATATTATATGGGCTAAGAGTTTAATTGAAACTGGAGGAAACAGTTAGTTAATTATTGGTAGTTGAACGGTTAACATGACATACCTTTGATAACGTGAATAACCTAACCTATAATCGTCATACAAAGTGAGTGTATAGTGAGTTATTGTGAAATCGCGAGTGACTTGTAAAATACTTCTGAAACTATCATATTATAACAGAAACGATCAAGTAACACTCCATAACACAGAGCAATATAAATCTACTCCGAAAAACACCATAAAACACTAGAAAACTGTATAATACATTAAACCAAATTAGTGACGGAATCGGAGAAAGTGTTTGACTTTTAATTATACAGATACACTAAATACAACCCAGAATCACTACACCAGTCACTACACAACATATAACAAGAGATTTGCGGACACGAGAACAGAAATATTGCGTCAAAATACATTATTTGGAACGCAGCAGGGACGAGTCACATTTTGATCAACTTGACGGCGGCCATTTGCTTTGACAAACCCAGTGCCTCTTCTTGGTTCATCACAGCTGTTGGGTGAAAACAATTATTATATTTACAAATTATTATTCAATGTCTGTGTTTATTAATAACTATTAATTTGATTGTAACGTTATACTTTTTAAATATAAGCCCGATTTCTCTGACTTTGGTAATAACTGGCTGTTTAAAGAACCCTATATAATTTTTATAACATATACTTGTAACTTTTTTCGATATCCTGAGAATCGATACTAATCGATAAGAGTCAATATTGCTGTTACTTAATAAAACATTAATACTTTTTAATACTTAATAGTTCTTTATTTCTTCAATAATACTAATTACCAATAATATAATTCTAATTGATAATCTACAAGGACTTTACCACCCGTAAGTGAAGATAACCTAAAAAAATAGAAAGGTAAACAAATATCGATTGGTTTACAGACAGTCTTATGAGTGGTGATAGATTATTTAAATTATACTAAAACTTTAATAAAAATTTTCAGAAGAGCATTACACTGTTTAAAACATCACAGCCCTATATTAATTAATTGATCCTAATTAATTAATTAATAAAATTAAAATTTTTTTTTATTATTTTTTTTTATAAACATAATTTTTTTTTAAATTTTCTTCAAAACAATAATTTTTGTTTTGAAACTTTCGGTGAAGCTGAGCATATCTATTTCTTCATCAACTTTACGCTACTCGACCGGTCTTGCTACCATTGGGACTCGACCAGCTGGGAAACTTAAGGAAGTGTTTCAGGCCAGTAAGACGTCGAGAGCCACACCAAATAAACACATTACAATACAACATATTACATTGGACTTGATTACATCGGAGTCACATACTCCATAATCTCTTATATCATCAACACACAACATCACTTATTAATTATTTTATTACAATATTGTTACAACACAAATAAGCCACCCCAGTACCAGGGATAAAAAAGATAATTCTTAATGTAAATGTACTTCATATTAAATAAAATGATTAAATATATATAAAATATAAAAACTATGACACGACAAACGACAACATTACCCAAACCAAGTGATTGACCCAACAACAGGAAACAAAAGAAGAAGGTAACCATGAAAAAACAAACAAGAAAAGAAAGTGATTGACCAAACAAACACGAAACATACAAAGAAGAGAAGAAACCAAAACCAAAGAAGAATAAAGACAATTGAAGGAAGTGAACGAATTCTATAACTAAATAAAATCAAACCAGACGAGAAGGGGAGAACCGAATTAAAATGAAGACAATTGAAAATTAAGAAAATTAAGAAATGAAGAAGAAGAAGCAGAAGAATGAAAAGGAAACGAAGTGAAACCAAGAAATAAGAAACACCACATATAAAACGGAGAAATGGTACGCTCAAATATAGAATATGGTGAATAAAACCAATAATTATCCACTAATGGAAATAAATATTATAGTAAACGAAATAATTTATATACCTGTTTTAAACAAAAACAGTAAAAAGTAACCTAGTAAAGAAAAGTACACTAACCCAAATATTAGAATTAAAATTATCTTGTTGTTGCATCCTCTTCGTTCACTTATTAATTTAATAATATATATATAATACTTTCACTTATGAACTTACTATTGTTACTTCCCATTATGATGGGAAGTAACAATAGTAAATTCATAAGTGAAAGTATTATATATATATTACCAAATATTAGAGTTAGATATAATAAAATATATAGAAAAATATCATTAATACTATGTATAATTTATAATGAAAGAAATAGTCAGAAAGGGAAAGAGAAATAATTATAGGGATTACCCACTAAGAAACACTTAATATAAACAGTGAAAAAGTGCAATAGTGAAGGTGTAAATACCCCAAAATAGTGAGTGTATCAGTGATAAACACCAATTAATTAAAGGTGAAAGTGATAAGTGGAAAAAGATATTATAAATAATAAAAAGGTAGTAATAGATAAGAAAACACTTAGTGAATCATTGATGAACCAATAAATGATTTAAGAGTGAGCTTATAAAATATTATATATTTAAGGATAATTAAAAATAGTATTTCAAGTAGAGATAGATAAAGGATATGATGTTATTCAGGGAAGAAAGCCTATGTAAAAACAGTTTGTGTTAACATGGAATGGAGAAAAGAAGTAGTAATGAATTAAGAATTTAAGTATATAATTAATAAACACCCTATGTTAGAAGGGAAAATAAATTAAATAAGTTTGAAGGAAGTGATGATATTTCTCACTCAAGATAATAGTAAAAGAATGAAATGAATGTTAAACCAACAGTAACTAATAACTTGAAAAGAATTGTTCGTTTTAATTTTATGAATAGGACATGGCTGAAGGAAGCTTACAGTCCATAGGCCTAATTGTTATGTTTTAAATATTAAGATATAGAAAATAATCTTGACATGTAATCAGAACACAAACAGACTCAAAACACAACACAACCAATTATAATAGCAAAATAAAGCCCATCAGGCTGAAATGAAATGTCATTTAAGTGAAATAAGTCAAATACCATAATGGCTACTAAGGCCTATGAACATGCCTAACTGTCAGAAACACACAAATACAAATTATAACAAATTAACAAGGAAATTTACAAATCTAAGGCAAGTAACTAGCCAGTAATTATGTATAAATCATTTTAAAAGAAAAATGTTACTATAAGAGTTTAAATTAAAAGAAATATGTAATTATCAAATGTCAACATATTTAGACAAAAGTTAATATATAATAGAACATGACCTTATGAGGTATTAAATTATTCCTTATGCTTTCACGGCCGGTGTCATTTGAATTATGAAAGATATCCGGGCTGTTTGGCCGTGGTCCCTGGTTAAAAACAAAACCAAACGTTTCGGCAGCTCCACTGGCTGCCATCATCAGTGGTAAAATTTTCTGCACTTTGTGTGTCTACGTGCAGGCCCACAGTACTGTGGTATAGACTAAAGCTGTCCTGCCATGCTACCTGTACATATAAATTCAGCAAAGTCCCACGTACAGGTAAAAATGACACCATCAACCAATCACAACAGAGATGGTGTATGATTGGCTCGCACCAAGCTACGCCATTATGTGACTCACTTGTTTTCCAAGAAATACTGTGGGGAAGGCTGCTGATTTCCCGCGATGCTACCTGTGCTAATTGTTTACTAATTGCGACCCCCGCACAGGTAAGTACAGCATCACCGGCCAATCAGAAACAAGAAGGTGTGTGAGAGGCTCTCATCGCGCCATGCCAAAATGTACTTAATGAGATGCTTTCGCCCCGCCGATTCATAGCGATCGCAGCATGCTTCTGAATCAAGACGGACTCCATATGAAGACGAAGGAAGTAATCACTCACCGCCGACAAGAGTTTCGTCTCATCGAAACGGATCCGATGGTCGGCATTGGCGAGCGCGTGTTCGGCCACGGCAGACTTCTCCGGCTGTCCCAGTCTACAGTAACGGCTATGTTCACCCACGCGTGTGCGGACGCTGCGCTTCGTGGTACCAATGTACACCTGGCCGCATGAGCAGGGAACTCCGTACACACCGCACGATGACAGCGGGTCTCGGACATCCTTCATCGGCCGCAAGAACTGGTGTATCTTCTTTGTCGGCTTGAATACTGGCCTCACACCGTGCCGCCTGAGCAGCCTACCAATGCGGTCCGTCACCCCATGAATGTTGGGCAACGCCGCGAAACCGACGGTCTCCCGTGAATCCACTTCCGGCCTGGCTGTTCTTCTCGGCCGGACCGCACGTCTCACCTCCCCGACGGAATACCCATTTGCCTGCAGCGCTAGTTCAAGGTGGCGCAGCTCATCATCGAGGTACTGGGGCTCGCATATCCTCCTAGCCCGGTCCACCAAGGTCTTCAACACCGCCCTCTTCTGGCTGGGATGGTGGTTCGACTGTTTATGGAGATAGCGGTTAGTGTGCGTCGGTTTTCTATAAACTTTATGTCCAAGGCTGCCATCGGTCCTCCTAAGGACCAACACGTCCAGAAAAGCCAGCTGATTGTCGGTCTCCCTCTCAATGGTAAACTGTATCCGTGGGTAAACCTGATTGAGATGTGCCAGGAACCTGCCGAGTTCTTCCTCACCATGGCTCCAGATAACAAATGTGTCATCAACATACCGGAACCAGCACCTCGGCTTCAGCCGTAAAGATGTAATTGCCCGCTGTTCGAACCTTTCCATATAAAAGTTCGCCACCACAGGACTGAGTGGACTCCCCATGGCCACACCATCAATCATTTCGAAGAACTCGCCGCCGTACTGAAAATATGTAGTTTTCAGAACATGCCGGAAAAGCATCTATCATGGTGCCCGTAGATGATGTCCTTGGCCACTTAGCTAACCTTTTTCCGGCAGACATTACAGCGCTTTTCCGGCATGTTCTGAAAACTACATATTTTCAGTACGGCGGCGAGTTCTTCGAAATGATTGATGGTGTGGCCATGGGGAGTCCACTCAGTCCTGTGGTGGCGAACTTTTATATGGAAAGGTTCGAACAGCGGGCAATTACATCTTTTCCGCTGAAGCCGAGGTGCTGGTTCCGGTATGTTGATGACACATTTGTTATCTGGAGCCATGGTGAGGCAGAACTCGGCAGGTTTCTGGCACATCTCAATCAGGTTCACCCACGGATACAGTTTACCGTTGAGAGGGAGACCGACAATCAGCTGGCTTTTCTGGATGTGTTGGTCCTTAGAAGGACCGATGGCAGCCTCGGACATTAAGTTTATAGAAAACCGACGCACACTAACCGCTATCTCCATAAACAGTCGAACCACCATCCCAGCCAGAAGAGGGCGGTGTTGAAGACCTTGGTGGACCGGGCTAGGAGGATATGCGAGCCCCGGTACCTCGATGATGAGCTGCGCCACCTTGAACTAGCGCTGCAGGCCAATGGGTATTCCATCGGGGAGGTGAGACGTGCGGTCCGGCCGAGAAGAACAGCCAGGCCGGAAGTGGATTCACGGGAGACCGTCGGTTTCGCGGCATTGCCCTACATTCATGGGGTGACGGACCGCATTGGTAGGCTGCTCAGTCAGCACGGTGTGAGGCCAGTACTCAAGCCGACAAAGAAGATACATCAGTTCTTGCGGCCGACGAAGGATGTCCGAGACCCGCTGTCATCGTGCGGTGTGTACGGAGTTCCCTGCTCATGCGGCCAGGTGTACATTGGTACCACGAAGCGCAGCATCCGCACACGCGTGGGTAAACATAGCCGTTACTGTAGACTGGGACAGCCGGAGAAGTCTGCCATGGCCGAACACGCGCTCGCCAATGCCGACCATCGGATCCGTTTCGATGAGACGAACCTCTTGTCGGCGGTGAGTGATTACTTCCCTCGTCTTCATATGGAGTCCGTCTTGATTCAGAAGCATGCTGCGATCGCTATGAATCGGCGGGGCGAAAGCATCTCATTAAGTACATTATGGCATGGCGCGATGAGAGCCTCTCACACACCTTCTTGTTTCTGATTGGCCGGTGATGCTGTACTTACCTGTGCGGGGGTTGCAATTAGTAAACAATTAGCACAGGTAGCATCGCGGGAAATCAGCAGCCTTCCCCACAGTATTTCTTGGAAAACAAGTGAGTCACATAATGGCGTAGCTTGGTGCGTGCCAATCATACACCATCTCTGTTGTGATTGGTTGATGGTGTCATTTTTACCTGTACGTGGGACTTTGAATTTATATGTACAGGTAGCATGGCAGGACAGCTTTAGTCTATACCACAGTACTGTGGGCCTGCACGTAGACACACAAAGTGCAGAAAATTTTACCACTGATGATGGCAGCCAGTGGAGCTGCCGAAACGTTTGGTTTTGTTTTTAACCAGGGACCACGGCCAAACAGCCCGGATATCTTTCATAATTCAAATTACACCGGCCGTGAAAGCATAAGGAATAATTTAATACCTCATAAGGTCATGTTCTATTATATATTAACTTTTGTCTAAATATGTTGACATTTGATAATTACATATTTCTTTTAATTTAAACTCTTATAGTAACATTTTTCTTTTAAAATGATTTATACATAATTACTGGCTAGTTACTTGCCTTAGATTTGTAAATTTCCTTGTTAATTTGTTATAATTTGTATTTGTGTGTTTCTGACAGTTAGGCATGTTCATAGGCCTTAGTAGCCATTATGGTATTTGACTTATTTCACTTAAATGACATTTCATTTCAGCCTGATGGGCTTTATTTTGCTATTATAATTGGTTGTGTTGTGTTTTGAGTCTGTTTGTGTTCTGATTACATGTCAAGATTATTTTCTATATCTTAATATTTAAAACATAACAATTAGGCCTATGGACTGTAAGCTTCCTTCAGCCATGTCCTATTCATAAAATTAAAACGAACAATTCTTTTCAAGTTATTAGTTACTATTGGTTTAACATTCATTTCATTCTTTTACTATTATCTTGAGTGAGAAATATCATCACTTCCTTCAAACTTATTTAATTTATTTTCCCTTCTAACATAGGGTGTTTATTAATTATATACTTAAATTCTTAATTCATTACTACTTCTTTTCTCCATTCCATGTTAACACAAACTGTTTTTACATGGGCTTTCTTCCCTGAATAACATCATATCCTTTATCTATCTCTACTTGAAATACTATTTTTAATTATCCTTAAATATATAATATTTTATAAGCTCACTCTTAAATCATTTATTGGTTCATCAATGATTCACTAAGTGTTTTCTTATCTATTACTACCTTTTTATTATTTATAATATCTTTTTCCGTTACTGTGGACTGGGACAGCCGGAGAAGTCTGCCATGGCCAAACACGCGCTCGCCAATGCCGACCATCGGATCCGTTTCGATGAGACGAAACTCTTGTCGGCGGTGAGTGATTACTTCCTTCGTCTTCATATGGAGTCCGTCTTGATTCAGAAGCATGCTGCGATCGCTATGAATCGGCGGGGCGAAAGCATCTCATTAAGTACATTATGGCATGGCGCGATGAGAGCCTCTCACACACCTTCTTGTTTCTGATTGGCCGGTGATGCTGTACTTACCTGTGCGGGGGTTGCAATTAGTAAACAATTAGCACAGGTAGCATCGCGGGAAATCAGCAGCCTTCCCCACAGTATTTCTTGGAAAACAAGTGAGTCACATAATGGCGTAGCTTGGTGCGAGCCAATCATACACCATCTCTGTTGTGATTGGTTGATGGTGTCATTTTTACCTGTACGTGGGACTTTGCTGAATTTATATGTACAGGTAGCATGGCAGGACAGCTTTAGTCTATACCACAGTACTGTGGGCCTGCACGTAGACACACAAAGTGCAGAAAATTTTACCACTGATGATGGCAGCCAGTGGAGCTGCAGAAACGTTTGGTTTTGTTTTTAACCAGGGACCACGGCCAAACAGCCCGGATATCTTTCATAATTCTTATGAGGTACTGTTTTAATCTTTGAAAGGAAATAAACACAATAGTGATAATATTTATTACCCAGAAGGGAAGACAGAAGAATAAAATCAATCAGAAAATATATAATAATTTTGAATAAAAATTTAAAATATAATAACAATGCTTTTAATCAAGGCCTTAACCAATCAAAGGGTTTCTGTTACCATAGAAACGGGCTTGGATTATAAAGAAAACATAAAAGATGGTTACATTAAAAAAGTACACTACCGTACCTTATCCGTACTTAAATGGTATAAAGTGTGTTTACAAATTGTTCGGCAGTGTAGTAATAGTTGCTACAAATTTCGCACATTAGTATTACAAATTTTGCCATGTCAGCCTCAGTATAACTCGTTTCAAAATCAATTTCGTCAGCCTAGAGAATTATGTTTCATGTTCTAAGCCGGAGCAATTTTATTGAAAAATAACTAATAATATTATATTAGTTGGTTACTAATTTTCCGTTAAATTTAATTACTTGGAAAAATGACGCTTGGGTATGAGGTACGCAAGATTTAGATGACCGAAATTTTATTTTAAAAAGTTTGAAAAACATTCAGAAGTCAACAGCATGAACCAGTGACAAGGAGATGAAGAGTTTCAAATATTAACAGATGTCCAGGAACCAAATAAACAAAATTAAATAGCAGAAATTCCCAAGACAAATTAGAAGAAGATGCCAGCAGCCTAAGTCACCCCAAAATTGATGAATTTCCATTACCCCAGAACAACGACCTATCGCAACCTTCTGAACTGATAAGTATCAATTAAATACAATAATCCCAGGAATAAAAGCACTTTAAATATTTCTCATAATAATCAAAAAATTCTCACTATCAAGTAAAATTAATTTTCTTTCAAGGATTGAATAATATAAACTTACTTAAAACAATTGTTAACTAAGAAATAACCTCGCACTAATGTGTGAAATTTGTAACAACTATTACTATACTGCCGAACAATTTTTAAACACACTTTATACCATTTAAGTACGGATAAGGTACGGTAGTGTACTTTTTTAATGTAACCATCTTTTATGTTTTCTTTATAATCCAAAGAACTCCAAATTTTGAGCGAGTTGATATATAGTGTACAAACAGACGCCATGTCGGCCTCAGTATAACTCGTTTCAAAATCAATTTCGTCAGCCTAGAGAATTATGTTTCATGTTCTAAGCCGGAGCAATTTTATTGAAAAATAACTAATAATATTATTGTCACATTGATTAATGACCAAACCATAATTAAAGTTACAGTGCACAGTATTACCATTGTTTTATTTCATAGGAAGTTGTATAATATATGTGTGTGTTAGCAATTTTACTGAGCAGACAACTAGTGCTTTTGCCATGTGGGCAATACAGTAAGCTGTACAGAGGCGGGAATCATTTGAACGCTCCAGCTGTCAACGCTGATAACACCAATCTAACTTGTTAATTCACAAATTTAATTGTTTTAAAATAAACAATTTGGCGGCACCCGGGACTCGCAACCCCTATGAAATTACACGTAGGTTGTACTGATAATTGTGACCACGCTACAGACTTCGGTAGCAACAACCATTAATGTAAAGACAGGTGTGAGACGAACACACCACACTAACCCTTAATACACATAAAAACAGGTGTACACATTTTACAGATACGACCGAGTCTTTTTAAACGTTACAGATTGGCGACCAACATAGTGAGGCTAGAAAAGGACGACTAGTGGCGATTATGAAAAGACATCATATGGTTACAAGATTCGACATTAAGAAAGGATCAAACCAAGAAGAAATAGAGGAAATGATTGGAGGATTATTCGAAGAGGATCCCCAACAGGACCAACCAGAAAATCCAAACCTACCAGAACCGGATATAGAAGTAGTAGTTGATGTCAAACCAGCCCAAATAATGGACACCAATTTCCAAGAAATGATGAGGATTATGGTGGAACAATTAAACAGAAACAAGGAGGAAATTAATGGAAAAATAGATAATAAAATGGAACAAAACAAGGAAGAATTGAATAAAAAATTAGAATCATTGCAAGAGGGAAGGAGAGAAGACAAGGAAGAATTGAATAAAAAATTAGAATCATTAAGAAGGGAAGACAGGGAGTTCTTGAATGGAAAACTGGACCGAAACAGTGAAGAATTGAAGAAGCAAATCAAGGAGAACATGGAACTTCTGAATAATAAAATGGAGAGCAACCATGAAGCCCTGAAGAGAAGTCAGGAGGCGCTAGAAAAGAGGAGTGAAGAGCTGAAGAAACAGATCAAGAAAGATCTGGAGATAGTGAATAAGAAGATTGAAAATAGTAATGAAACGCTCCTACGACAAATGAAGGAAGATGGTGAGAAGAACAGAGAAGAATTAAGATTCATGCTAGTAGAGTTTCGTGAAGAAGTCAAACGGACAAAAACAGGGATGAATAAGAGATGGGAAGAAACAAATTATCCGGCAGATCAACTTAATGAAACAGTAGTTAGTGATTTCAAACCATCGAATGAAACACTAGACACCACTTCTGAAGATAGTAAGGAGATGGAAAGTGTAGAAGAAACGAGTGTATTGTTTTCTGAAAATAAAGATAACAATAACACCAAGAAAGTCAAGCGCATAAAAACCAACATTAGAAGAGGAAGAAAGAAGAATCGGATAATTAAGAAGATTAAGAAAACAGAGGAAATGGGAAAAGTATATAAAAAGAAACTAATAAAAACCAGGGAAGAATTAGAAATGATGAAGAACGGACTCATTGATGTGTTTAATTTGCCCCTTACCTACCAAAGCAAATTAATGAAGTATAAAGATTGTAGGAGGACTCTGAAGGAAATTATAAAAGGAATTCACAACCAACCAGTGGATGAAAAATTCAGCAAATCTATGCTTAGATGGAAGATGCCAGAAATAGAAAGGACTGACAACAAAACAGTGTATGACAAATTAAGGAGACCCCTGAAACACTGGAGCATACCAGAAATGGAAATACCAAATAAAAAAGCAATAATAACGTCAACGAAGGAGGTACAATCAACAACTTCTTTGATTGATCAGAATGTAGTGAATGAAGCAGTCATGGATACAAATGAACGTGTGATAGTAGAGGAATTATGGTACGAGACCGAAGAAACCTATATTACAAGGAAGAAAATAGTTCTACACGCCAAGGTTATCCGAACCACAAGTGCAGAGGAACTAATGGACCATGGGTAAACTAAGCGAAGATACCACACACGAAGAAAGGGACTGATCTTCGAATTACCGACCAAGCAAACCAATGGAAGGAAAGAAGTATTAAAATTAAATTAAACCACTAAATAATCACCAAAACAAGAGGGGACAAGAAATGACTCAACAACTAAGACAATTTAAATGAGAAAAATAAACCATAATAAATAAATTTAAAAAATTATCCAGAATAAATGTAGAAGATCAGACATTTGAAGGAGAAAAGGGGAAGATAGCAAAAGTGTATCATATACTGAAAGATAGGAAGGACCTGGAAGATATCGTAAACAAAATAGTGTTACAACAAGAACAAGATACCAAAATATTAAACATACGAAAAAGACTGATGGAATCTAAAGCAGTTATAAATAAATTTTACTGTATATACAAAGACATATTATTCATAAAAACAAAAAAGAACCAAGACACATGGAAACTTGTAATTCCTCACTCGTTAGAAAACCAGATCATCAAAGATTACCATGTAAGATACGGACACATGGGAACACTCAAAATAGTAAAAGCTTTAGAGGAAGATTTGTTTATTAAAAATATCACAAGAAAGGTAAATAAAATTATAAAAACCTGCACATTATGTCAGATGGTCAAAACCAATAATGAAAGGAAGTATGAAACGATGATACCCATCACGTCAAATGCCAAACTAGAGAAGGTATTCCTCGACATATGTGGACCATTCCCACGTAGCGGAGGAAGACATGGATACAAGTTCATCGTAATTATACTTGACCATTACACCAAGTACACCAAACTATACGCTATAAACAGAGCCACAACAAATAAAATATTAGATATTATTAAAAATAAATACATGTCAGAAATTGGAAAACCGTACATGATAATAACCGATCACGGGACACAATTTAAAGGGAAAAGGTGGAGAGAAGAGTTAATGTAACTGAACATCAAAACATATAAAACTTTTGTATACCACCCTAGTAGTAATCCAGCAGAAAGAATGTTGAGAGAGGTGGGACGCATTTTGAGAACTTATTGTCATAATAACCAGAGGGAATGGCACAAATATTTAACTTCAACCGAAGTATTTTTAAATATCAGCCATCACCAGTTTACTGAGAGTACACCATACTTAATGATGTTCGAGAGGAAGCAAATAGAGAGATACAAGAAATAATAGAATTCCCAAAGAACCCAGAAGACCCGTATGATAAAGACAAATGGTACAGCCTAATTATGGAAAAGATTGAGAAACAAAAAGCCAAATATGCTAAAAACCAGCCCAAAATAATCAAATATAAAGAGGAAGAAAAGATATTGATCAAAAATCGTGAACTGCCAAGTACACTGGAAGGTATAGCAAAGAAATTGTTATTGCTCTATACCGGGCCATATGTCATCACGAAAGATAATGGTAATGATACTTACCAAATAAGTAATATAAATAAAAGAAAAATAAAAGGAGTTTACAACAAAGCTTCAATAAAAAAGTTTTATGAAGAAGAATAAATAACTAGAAATGAAATAAACGAATTTCAAAATTCAAAAGGTTTGTAAGAGCAACTTACTACATTATTTAGATGACATATGAGGAATGGGAAAAAATAAAATAAATGAAAAAAAATATATATATAAAAACACAGGAATAAGTTACACAAATTCCTACCATGTAAAATCACCTTACTGTCTATTAAAGTCGATATATGAAGTATAAAATAAAAAAGTACAATAATAAGGAATAAGTTACACAAATTCCTATAAAAAAGTAAGAATCACAAACTTACGATAATATTTAAACAAAAAGTACTTAAAAAGGAATAAACTACAAAAATTCCTATAAAGTAAGAAAACTAACTTACAAAAAATTATCAAAAATGATATTTAAAACAAAATAAAATAAACCAAAATAAAATCAAGCAAAAATTGCTGAGATAAATACCTGAAATAATAATGAATTTAAAGTATTCAAAAAAAAAAAAAAAAATCTGAACTGGTACAAGGAAAAAGAGAAGTTATGTATAAAACAAATATACAAGATATGGCTAAAGCAGAATATTGCTAAACAACCAAGAAAAATAATAAAAATGTCTAAGATAATTAAAATGATCACACGGAGAATTGAAAACAAAATAATGAAAAGTTAGATATGATGAAATTAACATATGAATAAATAAAAAACAATCAACTGTATGAGTAGACGACAGCGTATAGCAAAGGTACGGCAGAAGGAAGAATGAGTAAAAGGCCAAAGTGATCTAAAAACAAACCACAAGGTGGACAATCTCAAAATATATTATTATTATTAATTTAAGTCACAAGTTGATAAAAAAGGTAGTTAAGATTGACTGTTGAAAAGTCCAGCAATCAAAATAAACTGAGCACAGATGATGTTCCTCTGGTCTCAGAAAAAATGAGTACCTACTAAAAAGTTAGGGAAAAAATTATATAAAAGGGAGAACACACTAATGGAAATAATTAAAAACAGATCCAAATAAAATGGAATGACTCAAGTAAGAATAGAAATAAAGAATGGAGAAACAAACAAGAAAGAAAAGGAAAAAGATTATATATAACTGATAATTTCATAAAAAACTATGTTAGTGTTTTATTAAAATGATCAATTTTGAAGGAGAGGCATTATGTTACAATAAGCCACCCCAGTACCAGGGATAAAAAAGATAATTCTTAATGTAAATGTACTTCATATTAAATAAAATGATTAAATATATATAAAATATAAAAACTATGACACGACAAACGACGACATTACCCAACCCAAGTGATTGACCCAACAACAGGAAACAAAAGAAGAAGGGAACCACGAAAAAACAAACAAGAAAAGAAAGTGACTGACCAAACAAACAGGAAACATACAAAGAAGGGAAGAAACCAAAACCAAAGAAGAATAAAGACAACTGAAGGAAGTGAACGAATTCCTATAACTAAATAAAATAAAACCAGACGAGGAGGGGAGAACCGAATTAAAATGAAGACAATTGAAAATTAAGAAAATTAAGAAATGAAGAAGAAGAAGCAGAAGAATGAAAAGGAAACGAAGTGAAACCAAGAAATAAGAAACACCACATATAAAACGGAGAAATGGTACGCTCAAATATAGAATATGGTGAATAAAACCAATAATTATCCACTAATGGAAATAAATATTATAGTAAACGAAATAATTTATATACCTGTTTTAAACAAAAACAGTAAAAAGTAACCTAGTAAAGAAAAGTACACTAACCCAAATATTAGAGTTAGATGTAATAAAATATATAGAAAAATATCATTAATACTATGTATAATTTATAATGAAAGAAATAGTGAGAAAGAGAAAGAGAAATAATTATAGGGATTACCCACTAAGAAACACTTAATATAAACAGTGAAAAAGTGCAATAGTGAAGGTGTAAATACCCCAAAATAGTGAGTGTATCAGTGATAAACACCAATTAATTAAAGGTGAAAGTGATAAGTGGAAAAAGATATTATAAATAATAAAAAGGTAGTAATAGATAAGAAAACACTTAGTGAATCATTGATGAACCAATAAATGATTTAAGAGCGAGCTTATAAAATATTATATAGTTAAGGATAATTAAAAATAGTATTTCAAGTAGAGATAGATAAAGGATATGATGTTATTCAGGGAAGAAAGCCCATGTAAAAACAGTTTGTGTTAACATGGAATGGAGAAAAGAAGTAGTAATGAATTAAGAATTTAAGTATATAATTAATAAACACCCTATGTTAGAAGGGAAAATAAATTAAATAAGTTTGAAGGAAGTGATGATATTTCTCACTCAAGATAATAGTAAAAGAATGAAATGAATGTTAAACCAACAGTAACTAATAACTTGAAAAGAATTGTTCGTTTTAATTTTATGAATAGGATATGGCTGAAGGAAGCTTACAGTCCATAGGCCTAATTGTTATGTTTTAAATATTAAGATATAGAAAATAATCTTGACATGTAATCAGAACACAAACAGACTCAAAACACAACACAACCAATTATAATAGCAAAATAAAGCCCATCAGGCTGAAATGAAATGTAATTTAAGTGAAATAAGTCAAATACCATAATGGCTACTTAGGCCTATGAACATGCCTAACTGTCAGAAACACACAAATACAAATTATAACAAATTAACAAGGAAATTTACAAATCTAAGGGAAGTAACTAGCCAGTAATTATGTATAAATCATTTTAAAAGAAAAATGTTACTATAAGAGTTTAAATTAAAAGAAATATGTAATTATCAAATGTCAACATATTTAGACAAAAGTTAATATATAATAGAACATGACCTTATGAGGTATTGTTTTAATCTTTGAAAGGAAATAAACACAATAGTGATAATATTTATTACCCAGAAGGGAAGACAGAAGAATAAAATCAATCAGAAAATATATAATAAATTTGAATAAAAATTTCAAATATAACAACAATGCTTTTAATCGAGGCCTTAACCAATTAAAGGGTTTCTGTTACCATAGAATATATACCATATAGTACCATAGTTGGTTACTAATTTTCCATTAAATTTACTTACTTGGAAAAATGACGCTTGGGTATGAGGTACGCAAGATTTAGATGACCGAAATTTTATTTTAAAAAGTTTGAAAAACATTCAGAAGTCAACAGCATGAACCAGTGACGAGGAGATGAAGAGTTTCAAATATTAACAGATGTCCAGGAACCAAATAAACAAAATTAAATAGCAGAAATTCCCAAGACAAATTAGAAGAAGATGCCAGCAGCCTAAGTCACCCCAAAATTGATGAATTTCCATTACCCCAGAACAACGACCTATAGCAACCTTCTGAACTGATAAGTATCAATTAAATACAATAATCCCAGGAATAAAAGCACTTTAAATATTTCTCATATCAATCAAAAAATTCTCACTATCAAGTAAAATTAATTTTCTTTCAAGGATTGAATAATATAAACTTATGTAAAACAATTGTTAACTAAGAAATAACCTCGCACTAATGTGCGAAATTTGTAACAACTATTACTACACTGCCGAACAATTTGTAAACATACTTTATACCATTTAAGTACGGATAAGGTACGGTAGTGTACTTTTTTAATGTAACCATCTTTTATGTTTTCTTTATAATCCAAAGAACTCCAAATTTTGAGCGAGTTGATATATAGTGTACAAACAGACGCCATGTCGGCCTCAGTATAACTCGTTTCAAAATCAATTTCGTCAGCCTAGAGAATTATGTTTCATGTTCTAAGCCGGAGCAATTTTATTGAAAAATAACTAATAATATTATTGTCACATTGATTAATGGCCAAACCATAATTAAAGTTACAGTACAGAGTATTACCATTGTTTTATTTCATAGGAAGTTGTATAATATATGTGTGTGTTAGCAATTTTACTGAGCAGACAACTAGTGCTTTTGCCATGTGGGCAATACAGTAAGCTGTACAGAGGCGGGAATCATTTGAACGCTCCAGCTGTCAACGCTGATAACACCAATCTAACTTGTTAATTCACAAATTTAATTGTTTTAAAATAAACAATTTGGCGCCACCCGGGACTCGCAACCCCTATGAAATTACACGTAGGTTGTACTGATAATTGTGACCACGCTACGGACTTCGGTAGCAACAACCATTAATGTAACGACAGGTGTGAGACGAACACACCACACTAACCCTTAATACACATAAAAACAGGTGTACACATTTTACAGATACGACCGAGTCTTTTTAAACGTTACAATATCTTTAACACAACAGGTAGAATGCATAGTCAATACACTTGTTTTTAATGACAGTGTGTATAAATGTGTATAATGTATAATGCTGTAAAATACAGCAGTACATACTAAGGCCTAAATCTGAGTAAAATTGAAAAATTTATAATTTACTGAATAATATTGTCAGTCATCTTGAATGTAGGTGAAAAGCTTTGGCTGGGTATAGACAGTTGATGTGTAAAAAACTAATTAAACCCCCAAAATTATTGTAATTATTTAGAAAACTCATTAATAAGTTGAAATTAATCAGAAATTGTTTTAAATAATATGAAATTAGTTTAGTTGCAAATTGTGTTTTGATAGAATGTCATAGAACAAATGGAACCTATTTGTGAATAACTAATCAAGTTTACCTACTGTTTATGAACAAATTTTGTATTATAACAAATTGATAAATCACTCAATATTGTAAAATTAAAAGTAAAAGGACTATAACTACATAAAATTCAGTAAGATTAAGTATATTTAGTGAATCCAGGCCATTATAATTTATAATAAGAGCAAAATGTGTGAAATTATAAAAGTGATTGTTGGCAAGAAAAACGTAAAGCCTTATGTTTCTGGGATGGTGTATTATTAGACGCGCTTGGGTAGAAGGCATCAATCTTAATTTGACCATCACCAAGTTCAGATGTACCTTCAAGAAGTGAAATAATTAAAGTGTTTGGTATTCAATAACCTTACCGTAAATAGAGAGTCTGAGAGTAAACTCAACATTAAATAATTTACTCAAGAAAAGGAATATAATAACAGAAAAGAGAAATAAAGAACCAAAGTTAAACTAATAGTGAATGAAAGTGTTACTCACTTATCAGGTAATATTGTCTATGAATAATCCAAATAATACAAAAGAGAACCAACCTATTAACGTTCACAGTTTAAACAAAAGTGAAATTACGGACACACACTCACAGGTTAACCCACATCTTGTGTACTATAGACATAAACAATTTTAACGAATAAGAAACACACTAATACAGACTTATGACTTGTAAAATATTATTTATTTGTAAAAGTTAACTAAAAGCAAGTAAAGCCTTGTGCATTTATCGGTTCAGAAGATACACTAACTAGAACCAACAGCAAGAGATTGAAGAGCTATATTTTTTGTTGATGAAAAGATAGCCATTGCTGCGCTCTAGTAGAGAAATTTTGAAACTGTAATTAATTAATTATAGAGAACGTATTTTTTTCTCTTTTTTTAAATT